>CM046663.1:20881456-22098956 GCA_025594165.1 Tamias sibiricus
AAACCAATTTCAAATGTGTCTAAAGTGTTATTTCTTTAGAAAATAGCACTCATTATAAACTCCATTTAAAAACATTTTACATATGTATATCTAAATTACACTGAGTTTTGAAACAACAGCCATTAAACTGATGTGTTTACTTTTTCATTAATTTATATTTGAGGAAACATACCAGTCAAATTTAATTAGTTGTATCCTCAGTTAATAACATGTCTGTGTTTTTATTTCTGATGGTTACTTTTAGAATTTTCACAAATTTCATATTTTTAAGCCTTTACAAAGAAGGACTAACTGAATTTTTGCCTATTATAGATTTTATTCCTCTATTGAGTCATATTAAAATATGAAAAAAAGTTTAAATTGACAGAAAACACATGAAATCAGCAAAACTAAGAAGAACATAGTAGTATTGAGGGAATTTGAAAAAATGCTGCTTATCTAGCATCACCACTGTGGCTTCCCAGAGGCCAGTTTAATTAGGCTACAATTCATATTGCAGAAAGTGGTTTTGTAATTACCTTCAAATGACCAAACGATATAGAATTCTGAGGAGAGGAGCGTATTCCCAGTAATGAACCAATTTGCAATTGACTGAATTTTTTATGTAAGGCATTTATTGGGCAAACATTATTTGAGTATATGTTCTTTCAATTCTATATTCATATATAGCAGAATTTTAAGAGTTTGTTTCAGAATATATGGAAGTAATAAAAAGAAGTTAAAAAAAAACCTACCAATTTTTAAAAACATGTTTTGCTCAAAGTAAAATCATTATATCTAAAGCAGAGAAATACATACAACCCCTAACTAAGTTTCAGATGTAACCTTAAAAAGTTTAATGAAACATTTGTAAAAATTATATTTATTTAACAGCTACATTTCTAAATGATGAGTAAGAAAATAGAAATGGATCATTTTCTGATTTAAGGTGTCAAGAATCAATTCATCTTTGTTGTCAAATAGACTCAAAAGTAATAGCTTCTTCATAACAGTGTTTATCTGCTTGTTTGCCTTTTCCAAGTGACTGGATAAGTGGCTCCATAGTATTAAATTACAATAGGAAGCATGAAACATAGCTCCTCTAAACTACAGAGGAATTAAATCAGCAGGCATATAGGTAGAAATGTGGTGTTGGATTCTTTATTTAATCTAAAATTATTTGTATTTCAAGAGATGGCACAATTATCAAAAGACAAAAAATATTGCCTCTAAATACTGAAAGTGTTCTAAATATTATGAGAAATTAAGGGTATCTCAGTAAATTCAATATTTTGATAATAGAGTTATAAGAGAATAATAACAACAAAAACAATTTGTTGCACATATATAATCCCAGCAATTTGGGAAGCTGAAGCAGGAGGATCACAAGTTCAAAGCCAGGCTCATCAATTTAGTGAAGCCCTGTTTCAAAATAAAAAATAAAAAAAATTGGGAATGTGATTTAGTGGTTAAGCACCCCTGCATTCAATTCCCAGTACAAAAAAAAACAACAAAAAAAAAAAAACAAACAAACAATAAAACCATGTTGAAAACATCCAAAAATATAATTTTGGGACAGAAATGTACAAATGTTTACCAGAATATAGGCCAAAATTAGATGAACAAATGATTTTTTTAAAAATTTGTTTTGTTTAAAGTACAAAAGTTATAAGACTAATAATTTTTTAATATTTAAGCTATGAAAAATTTGTAGTACTGTTATGGTTTGGATGTGAGGTATTCCCCAAAAGCTCATTTGTGAGACAATGCAAGAAGGTTTAGAAAAGAAATGGTTGGGTTATAGCTTTAACCTCATCAGTGATGGGATTAACTGAGTGGTAATTGGAGGTAGGTGGGATGTGGCTGGAGGAAGTGATTCATTGGGGACATGGTTATGGAGTATATATTTTGTATCTGGCAAGTAGAGTCTCTCTCCCTCTCTGCTTTCTGATCACCATGTTAGCTGATTCCCTCTGTCACACTCTTCCTCTAAGATGTCTTGCCTCACCTTAAACCCTGAGAAATGGAGTTGGCCTTCTCTGGACTAAGACTTCTGAAACCACAAGCCTCCAGATAAACTTTTCGTCCTCTACAAATGTTCTGGTTTGGTCCTTTTAGTCACAGCTGCAAAAAAGCTGACTAAAACAAGTACCTATTATGTATACACTTATAAATATTGATTAATTTCATCCTCACAGCTGAGTTAACTATTGAAAGTTTTATTTAATAGATGAAAAAATTTGAGTTAAAGAAATTCGGAATGACTTACCAAGTTACACATAGGTTGCAATACTAGAAAAACTTTTCTTAAACGGTTTACTTTCTTAGGTGACTTTGTTTGACAACTATGCCAAGATATCTTTTCATGTTTTGCTGTTTGTATATATACTGTAACATATTTTAATTAAAGGCAAAAATATATGTATATTGAACATTATCATCAATTTGTCAGCAGCTACAAGGAGAAATGAAGAGAAACACCATAGTAATGATATATAGTTCTGTTGATCTGAGAATTTAAGTAAATAGAAAACAGAACTAAAAGTTGAAGTCATATAAACACACTTAAGCTCATAAACATTGTTCTTTGATCTGTAAGATAATTTAGCTTACACTCAAAAAAAACAAATAAACATTTAATACCTGATCAAGGGGTTTTGAATACATCAGTATTGCAATATTTGATATAGAGAAAAAAATCTTCTTAGGATACAATCCCTATGAGTTTCTTGCTTTTCTAAAATGTCCTGTAAGCAGAGACATGTTCTGACATTGTTCTGAATTATCTGATAATTGGAAAGTCAATAGTATTGGAAAAATAGACACATTGTCTCCTTCTGGAAGAAACAATGGGTTTGCTACAAAAAAAAAAAAAAAAAAAAGCCAGTATCTCTCTATAAAGTATGGGCAGCTATGATTTCTGTCCACTCACATTTTTAGTTTACTTTCTTATAATGTGACTTACTGCATAAGCAAACCCTATCATGGCCCCTTTGTGCAACCCCTTTCAGACCAGGGGAGCTCATGCAAATGTGCTGCTCATGTTGCCTGCTCTGTCATGAGTAATTAACTTTTCTTACCACTGATCCAGAATTTTTTTTTTTTTTTCAGACAAAATTTACTAAAATTCTGCAGTGTAACTTTTTATCTTGCAAATTTAGTAAAATCTTAAACTTCCACAGTTCTTCAAAATACTAAAAATGTATTTTAACAAATGAAGAAGAAAAAGGTATAAAAATTAGATTATTTTAACTCTTAAAAATTCTGTCTTAGCAATTCAAAATCATAATTACAGGGTACTTAAAAATAATAATATTGAATTTTAAATAATGAAAATTATGCTGATTGGCCAGGACTGGTAGTACATGCCTGTAATCCCAGAGGCTCAGAAGCCTGAGGCAGGAGGATTCGAAATTGAAGGCCAGCCTCAGCAAATTATCAGGGCTGTAAGCAATTGATCAAGACCTTGTCTCAAAATAAAACATAAAAAGGGTTGAGGATGTGTCTTTGTAGTTTAGCACACCTTGGTTCAATAGTTAGTACCAGAAACAAAAGAAAAAATAAAGCAGATTGAACAGATTTTGATATATAAATTTGCTTATGAGGAAAAAAAATGAATGAATAACTAGCAATCAATAATCCAAGAACTAAAAAAATTAAAACTGATAAACAGAGATATTTTAAGGTACAAAATTTATGAACTGTTGGAAAATCTAGAGAATAAAATATGTTAAGAAAAAAATCACTCACAAAATCAAAAGTGAGAATTTGAATATAAAAACTAACAGCAATAATTCCAGGAATTATTAGAGAAATAGTCACATATTCTCTGCTGATAAGTGTGGAAAATTGAAGGAAATGGATACTTTCTCAAGGAAATATTAATTCAAAATATCCAAGGTCAATATAAAGGCATCTCAATAGAAAATATAAAAATATAAATAGTCAAGATAAGGAATCCATGAAACAATTAAGATACTAATAGATCACCTAAATCTGGACTGTTATTTATTATCAGGTTGTACACAAAAAGATTGAAAATAAATGTGTATATAATATCTTCCAGAGATTAGTTTATGTCTCATCAACTTTTCCACATCACCTATTTCTTGTTATTTTGCTCTTTTATATGTTTGCTGTTCATTTGTGTGTTATAGTTGGTATTATGTGTGTGGAGCTCTTACTAGCAAAAATTCTCATTTCCACTTGCTCATGCATGATGCTAATACTGCCAGATTTGCATTGTGTTAATTCCTTTTGAAGAAAGCCACAGGGAAATTCTCTCAAAGATAATGAAATGGGCAATATGACTTATTTAGACTTCAAAACATTCCTTATAGGATGGGAGTGAAACTTATCACCACTTAAGCTTTTTTATCCTTTGATTTTTCTGGTCTATCTTTGTGTAATCAGGCTTAAGGCCAACAATATTAAGGTTTAGAATAAGCTCAGTGAGAATGGTATTGATTTCCAGGTTGTTTAAGATATCAATATTAAAATGTGCTTGTCTTTAGAAAAAGAAATTTTCTCTTAACAATTACCACACAAATGTTCTCTGGCATTTTTTTTTTTTATTGCATTCACATAATACAAATCATTGTCCAGTCCAGGGGTTTTTGAGAATAAAAATGTGTTAATTTTTATATATTTTAACATTGTGCTTGCTATCAAGCTTAAAATATGCATGATTTAAGTGATACATCCAAAACATAACAAACATACTTTAGGAAATTTCATCTATTTTGGAAAATAGATGTTATTAGAAGAAATAAAACTTAAATAACACTATAAAGAAATAAAAAGAAAATGTTTTATAGTTTAAGCTTTTTACGCTAATGAAAATATTTAATTACCAGCAAATACATTTCAGGATCTCCTATATAAAAAAAATAAAACCTTTTTAATTTATGTTCATATGTATTTATGAACTTAATTGAAAATCAGCTTCTTTTAAGTGTTGCTATTACATATTAAGATACAGTTATTAATACCTGTTGTATTTGAGAAATTGTTTATTTCCTGATGCATGTCACTTGGTAAGAGAAAATAGTGGTAATAACTAAAGAAATTTATATTGTGGGTGATAATATATGACAAGCAGAGAGTTGAATGTGTGACAAGCTAAAAGTGGTTTCTTGTTATGTATTTTGTTCTTGTTTCAAAATGATACTTTGAGGACATATTTACAATTGAGCAAAACATAGTTCATTATCTACATTAACTTTTCAACTTGCTAAATCCATTTCAGACTTCTAAGAAAAACACCAGATTTATCAGAGGCCAATCCTTAATAGAGAATCTGGATCCCAATATCTCAAATTCTTAATGTACACTCAAGAAATTACAATTTTACTGTACGGTAATCCTAAATTTTCCTGTTCCTACTTCTCTTCTATTAAGAAGAAAAGCATGAGAAAGGCAAGGTAGAAAAGAAGAAAAAAAGTCAATAGATAGATATCTTAAGTCCCCAAGTTTATCTCCACCAATTGCTTATATTAAAAATCTTGGAGAATGGCCTGGGGATATAGCTCAGTGGAAGAGTACTAGTTTAGCATGCATAAGGATCTGAATTACATCCCAAGCACCAAAACAAAAAAGCCAACAAAATCTTGGATTCATACTCTATTCTTAATCTTTGCTTATTTTCATATTGAATCTATCAGCTGGTCATGTTTGACTATTATTTTAAAAGTATACCAAACTTTATTAATTTTCAACAAATTTACTCAAGAACTATCCATAATAATCCACAATTTTAAAAAAATTGGATAATTTCAATAGCCTCCTAACCATTTACTTACCTTTGAATGTTTCTTCTATAATCCATTATATGTCCAAAACTAATAACAAAAATTGCTCTACTCTTCAAATATTTTAATTTGTGTCAGTTTCAGAGTTTTGTACTATCTGTTCTACCCACTTATTCTTTTGTATATGATTGGATTTTTCTTTTTTTCCTTCTTATGCCAGTCTGCCTCAAATATCACCTAATTCTAGAAACTTTTGTTCCTTGTTTTCCTAAATTATACATTCCACATCAGAAAACAATATTTTTTATTTTTGAAAGCACTTTCCATTACTTAAATTTATTTTATTCTACTTTGTGTCTCATAATTTAATGTTTATTTTGAGCAAGAACTTTTCTTTTTTAATGTTTTATGATTAACACCTATAATTAATATTTTTGAATATTTTAGTTAGTGAATATATAGATTAAGGAACTCAAATCCTCCCATATATTAATATAATATAAATAAATAGAAAAAATTAAACTATGAATACCTAATTTAAAACTATTTTCCTTTAGTCTTAGAGATGAAAGTAAAAAAGAGAGAGAGAACAGATTTATAAATTTAAAACATTTTATCTTGTGATATAAATGTGAACATGTGAATTCTCAAATTGCTCTGGGCTAAATCATATCAATAAGAAAACAAACATCTCAAAATATTTTTTAGATTTTTTTATTTTTTCCTGCAATAATAATGATGAATAAATAAAACATAGCTTCTGAGCACTATATTTTTTGTTAATCCATAGAATTTATTCATCTGTCCATTCAATAAATATTTACTGTTATCATGTTTTAAGTTCTACATCATGGAGGACAATTCCAAAAGGAACAGTCTGAGAGATCTCATGACACTTAATAATTCTAATTAGTATACAGTAGTCTGAGAGATCTCATGACACTTAATAATTCTAATTAGTACATAACTCAGTAATAATAATAAAATATGTGAAAAATAAAGACTGGTGAAAAATAGGATTTTATATTTAGTATTTTACAATTAATATGAACAATATTCTAATTAGAAGATAGCAGAATGATAAAACTGCACAGAAATATCAACAGGGTCTACTGATTAAATCATATTTGAAAATCAATTCAAATGTCAAAAATATACAATCTAAGTGTTTAGATACAATATAAATGTTTATTAGATGCAAGCAGAATAATTAGTGTAGAAAAGCACATACACAATGATTTTTTTACGTTGGACATTCACTCAGAATACGGATGGAAACAAAGTGTATTATAGCATATTGTTCAGAGAACAGTCTTCTGAACTAAATGAAGTCATGGTTCATGAGGACTCTGTAGATCTATCTTCTAAAATTGTTTGGATCAGATATCTTCATAAAATTGAATTAAAATTTTGAAGTGGATGTTGAATATTTCTCACCACATTTGTGTATTCTATAGTAACCACTATATTCCTGTGTAAATAGTAAAATTAACAGGAAGTTTGTACAAGCCAGAAACTTAGAATCAACTTCTTGTGAAATGAATATGCAATATTTTGATTTTACATTAAAATGTGCCTTATTTATTTGATGCCACTGTTGCTGAAAGTATATGTTGCAAAAGAAAAGTGTTCATAATCAATAAAGTGTGTAGTTATTAAAAGAAATGGTTGTTTTATACCAAACAATTTTTGCTACTCAAGTTATATCTTACAGACCATGAGCATATTTCCTTTCTTATCAAGTTCTCAGATGAGTCCTATGTTGCTGGTCCATGGACTATGCTTTGAGTTGCCAGGTTTGAATGAGTGATATGCCTTCTCTCTATGAAGGCTACACTGATGGCTTTCTATATACTTTACTACAGATTTGCTTATCTCCTATTTTCTTGCACTTTTGACAAATGTCTCCCAACTTCTAATCCCAACTATCAGGTGTAGTGTCTTCCTAAACCTGATGACTTAGGCAATAGCCTTGTTAAAACTGGTTGTTTCACCGGGTGTCCAGTAAAGACCACAGCATTGGTCATTTCTCCCACCCCAACGAAGATCAGAAGAGGTGAAGGGTGATCTGGCTAAAAGTTCCCTGTCCAAGTGAACTTATGGCTTTTACTAGAAAGTACCCTGCATGTTCTTTCAGAAAAGGAATTGCTAGTTTTGTTCTAGCAGGAAAGAGTGTACAGGGCTGGGGATATAGCGCAGTTGGTAGAGTGCTTGCTTCGCATGCTCAAGGCACTCGGTTCAATCCCCAGCACCACACACCCATTAAAAAAAAAAAAAAAAAAAAAAGGTTAGTTGGTGGGGTATTCTTTCAGATTTAATCCACTAAATATATGAATATCTTGTCCACAGCTTATGCATCCCACATGCTACTAGAGTACACATTGGTGAAATATAAAGAAAACAAATGGTAGGAAGTACATATTATTAACATGTTTCATTTTAAATGTTATTAATAATATTCTGTGTCAAAATAAAAATAAATACTACAAGAAATGCTAAATTGGATATGATACTGAGCACATATGAAAGTCAGGAAATACAGTCACACTAAGGAAGAACAACATTTAAATTACTAAGAATTTCCTACCAAATCTAAGAAGAGAAAAATGACTATGTCAACACAGAGAAGTACCATGTTTGATAAAGACAGAAACTCAGTGGAAATCTTTACAACCATTAAAAAAAAAAAAGGGGGGGGGGAGATTACCTGAAATGGAAAAATTATTAGCTCACAACAGACTTCAACAGAAAAAGAAAGGTAGTGGGAAATTTTCTTCAAATTTCTGAGAAAAAAATTAACTTAGTATTGTTCATTTACTTCTGCTATTCTTCAGATATAATATAAAAATAATGACATTTTATATAAAAAAAAGATAAGCCGGGCGCGGTGGCGCACGCCTGTAATCCCAGCACTTTGGGAGGCCGAGACAGGAGGATCGCGAGTTCAAAGCCAGCCTCAGCAATGGCGAGGCACTTAGCAACTCAGTGAGACCCTGTCTCTAAATAAAATACAAAAAAAGGGCTGGGGATGTGGCCCAGTGGTCGAGTGCCCCTGAGTTCAATCCCCAGTACCAAAAAAAAAAAAAAAAAAAAAAAAAAAAAGATAGACTCTACTACTATTAAAAATGATACCTATAGTGAATATTTTAACAAGAATAATGTCATTAAAAGAAAATTAACTCATGATGAAATGTTGAAAGGAATAGGTAATGGGGTAATGGCAAGTTTGTGAAGGTAAATATTTATTTACATAATAACATCAAACAAAATTGGACTAGTGTTATGTAAACAATTAGTAGGATGTACACAGTTGGGATGAAAATGCCCTGATTGTTGTTCTTTATTACAAAAGATATTTTGCAACCTGCAGATTACAATAAGTAGACATAGTATTTTCTATTTTGGTTTGAACAAGTAAACAATTAAAATTATGGATAAGCACACTTTGAAAATAGCTAAAACACAGTTAGGAGAGGTCAGAGGATCCCAAACTCCTACTCTGTAATCACAATATTATTTCAAATCATGAAATTTATGACAAAAATGGATACAGAAAAACAAATGTTAGGTATTCTTTAGGTAGGAGCGAGTACAGTGGTTGAATAACAGGAATTTGGGATAAGAAACTGAAAGAAGTAGTGGAATGGCTACAGTTTTAATTAATTCCAAAGTATTGCACATTGAAAAATTGATGATTGATAATTATGTAGATCTATGTGTATTTTCCTTCTTTAGGAAATAACTGAGAATGGAAGCATTTTATGAAAACATTTGCAAGTGAAACAGTGGTAAGGGTGTAATGCATTCAGCATATTTTCCAGAGCAATGTTTCAATTAATTTTGAAGAGATACAGGAAGAATTTCATAGTCTTCTGGAAATAATTTTTAAAATCGTATTGTATTTTAAAATATTGTGCTTTTGTAATAATACAGCAGTTGCCCCTTTGCTTTTTGGCACTGTTTTTTTTTTTTTCTTTTTTCTTTTTGTTATTTTTTAAAATATGTTTTTAGTGGTCAATAGATTTCATTTCATTTATTTATATGCAGTACTGGTAATGGAGCCCATTGCCTCACATATGCTAGGCAAGCATTCTACCACTGAGCCCCAATCCCAGCCCATTGTTTTGTTATTTTTTTTTAACTAAAAGAGCAGACACTTGATAGCATTGATTAGTTGAATCAAACATACCTTGATGCTAATCCAGTTCTAGAATCCAACTTATGTTAGTTGGGTAGTTATCTGTATTGTTTAAGTCTATCTGACCTATCTTTGGTCCCGAGTTGTACTATCGATCATCTGAAATGACATGCACATGGTACAGAGGGGAACAGCTCATGGAATCTAAGCATCCAGAGTTCTAAAAAAGCAATTTTATAAGGACATTTTGAGCAAACTGAAGACAAACAGAAGAAAGTGATATAAGGATATAGGAGATGAAAATATAGGATAACCCCAGAATTTTAAAAAGTATATTTCATTAATACCAAAGTTTTGTCTAAAATATCAATGGCTGTGAAATAGGTACACAATTTTTGTTTTTGTTTAGAGCACCATTTTCTTTTATTAAGTCAAAGTTCCAATGGATGAAGAAAAGTGTCCATAAACTTATGCTATAAATGATATAATTTTTGAAATTCTTTTTGGAAATTTCAGGTCTAGTCAGGGCTATGTGTGCCTAATGTATAAGTGTACATTATAGTATATATAGCATTAATCTACTGGTGTATTGTAGAAGAGACATAACTCTTTGCTAAATATTTCCTTTGGTTTTCTTCTTTGTGCCCACACATTCTAATAAGAGCTTGTTCCCATTGTCAGAGCAATTTTTAAGAGGCATGGAAGTTTACTCAAGGTTATTATAATAGGGGAGAAAAGACAGAACTCAGTCCAAGTTTAACTGCACTGAAAAAAGAGAGAGAATCTTTAAGAGCTGGGATGGGGGATCTTAGACTTTCTGTGTTTGTTAATTGGTTTTACCCAAAAGAAAATTAAACTTACTTATGTTTTCATGACAAAAGGCAGTTTCACAACACCCAAGTAGTCAACCAAGTTAGACTCTTAAACTTAAATATAGATTGGAAAATAAAGGCATGATTTTCCTTGATGATTATATTTGATAAGGGTGACTGACTCCCAGTTCCTTCAAAGAGACAGCCCTACCTACCTTGTAAAACTGGCAAGAGGCTTTTAAAACATTTACATCTGGAAGGAGCAGAGGAAGAATTTACAATCATATGTTACCTAAAATAAATGCTCTATAAAAAGTATGTAGAAGCAAACAGACAGGAAGAAGCCTATATAAAGTTTCACTAGTCTAAGAAGAACATTAAGGTTGCCTGAGTCACCATTTAGAATGTGGTGACCAATAAAATATGATAAAGACACTTTCTGGGTCTCTTTCTTTGTCATTACCATAGCTGAAGCTTCCAGGATGCACAGTCTCAAGTAGCTTTGTACTTTTGGTAACTAAATAGGGTGCAACTCAAACAATGACCTGAATTGAAGATGCAGAATGAGCAAAACATGTTTATTTTAAGCCACTAATATTTTGTGCTTCTTTGGCAGTGTAGCATGATCTGGCATTGCATAATAGAGATATTGGTTGCAGCAATGAAATGTCACTGCAATAAATTTAAAATGTGTGACACTAGCTGATCAGTTGGGAGTGGAGGAAACAATTAGCTGAGGTTGGACCAACGTCATTCTAAAGCAGTAGCAGAATATTGGGTAACATCATGTCTCTGAAATGTCTTGTGAGGTAGATTGCATGTCCAATTATTTTGTAGCTGTAGGGGAATAGGTAAAAAAATAGAGAATTAGTGGGTTTGAATTTTATTGACAAAATTTTGTCAGTTATTACCAGAAAGATAGATAAGGAAAGAATTTGATTACTGAAAAAGGTAAATCAAAGGAAGCAAATACATTTGGAACTCTGGTTCTTAATGTTATGAAGCTCCAACAGTCAGAATATATTGATAAAGGTTTTGAGAGGCAAGACCCTGTTGAAACTCAGCATGTTGGCAATGATAAGAATAAGAGTGTAGCTTTCCCATTTATTACTAAAAATTCTCAGAGGATTCAAGTGCCTCAGGGCAAAGATCAGATGAAAAATATGGAGGACAGTTAAGCTTCAAAATCAAATTAACTTATTTAGAGAAATTCAGGCTATATCATTTCTCAGCTTATCAGCTTCAAATTTAAAGATAGAGTGGGAGGTGGGGATAAGAAATTGTATATGTATGTATGCATTTTTATATATATATATATATATATATAAATACACACACTCAAATACATATACATACTTACATATATACACATATACATACATAGTTATATATTTACACATGCATATACATACATGCACATACTATAGGCATGAATATTTAATGGCATTTGAAGTGGCTTAGTGTTAAATAGATTGAAAATTTTGATCTTTTTTTGAGATAAATTACTAAAACAAGTACAAACTGAAATAATATTATTTTTTAAAATTGCTTTTGCCCTTTCCCCCATACTTCTTTAATTTCATGTGAGTTTAGAAAACTGAACAAGTCTAAGATAGACATATTCCTTCAAGTAAAGAAGAGAAGAATAGAAGAGTCATTCCTAAGTGCAGGACCAGGACCATTAAATGCAAGGCCCATGACCTGATCAGGGAATGTTCCCTGACAATGTGAAGGGGCAGTTCACAACGCCTATCCAGAAGTACATCAGGACTGCTCCCATCCTATGACTGATGGAATGGATCTTCCATTCTTTCCTTTCAAATCAGGAGAATTTAGTTCTTTTAATCAGGAGAATCCAGTTCTTATTTCACCATTAAATATAGGCAGTTTGTGGGAGCAAGATTATTTGTCCCATTGTTCATAGTATTTCAGATTAAGGAGAGCCACTATACTGAAAATCACAGCAAAGTGCCCAGAGATTCTGTAATTTGAGCTGAATGTAGTAACTGAATAGATTTTTATGTTGTTCCCGTTGGGGATGATTGTATATTCTGTGGGGAATGAGAAAAAAATGCAATGACAGAAACGCAGGGATGTTTGGTAACAAATACATGAATAAAAGATTATTTCTCACCAAATAATCTGTCATTCTACATTAAGTAGCATTCGGAAATGGGCCTATGACAATTCTACCCACATATGACTTTCAGACACTTCACATTACCTGTGTATTATTATTGACTTATAATGTAACAAAATAAATTGTGTGGTCACATGCAGAAATGTGGGTGTCATTGTGAACTGGATCCTCCATCTACGTGAGCAGGGTGACTTCATGGAATAAAGAACCCTCTTAACCGGAGGTGTATTTCCCACGTTAGACATGCCATATGGAAGAGAATTTAATGTTTCATGTACTGAGAGATTGGGGATGTTTTAGCACAAAGTAAACTAAAGCATCAGGATTAATATGTATTTGGTTGAGGAGAAAAATACTGAAAGATCACTGCTTTATATTTCTTTTAAGTTATTTCTAAATATCAGCACCTTTCTCTCAAACCCATACTGTGGGGACACTAGTATCAAATATCTGTGAAATCATGCTAGATTAGGAGGACTTGTAAACTCATTGGAATTGGAAACATACTTTAAGATGGGACCTAAATGAGGTGGCTAATCTGTTAGCCTTAAACATCATCAATTCCAGCTAATGTGTATATTTTATTGAAAATTGAAATTATTTATAATAGACTATTATAAATTAATACAAAATACTACTCAAAAGTCACTTGAAATATTTCATATCCTTGATCTGTTTTGTAAATAACTTATGATTTTCACATTTACATGTTTATACTGAGCAGGGTGTGGCACTGCACACCTGTAATCCCAGCTACAATGGAGATGACACAGGATTGTAAGTATGAGGCCAGCCTGGGTGAGTTGGTGAAACCCTGTCACAAAATAAAAAAGTAAACAAGGGGGGAATGAGGATGTATCTAGTTGGCAAAGTGCTCCCGGATTAAATCCTCAGTACTGAAAAAATACATGTTGACACTGATAAAGATGACAGGTATATAATATTCCACACAATAGACATGCCAAAATTTACAAAAATATAGTTTTTGGTGGGTGGAAGAAGTGGCACCCAATTCTTTGGCAATATATATAATTCTGGCTAGGCACGGGGATGCACACCTGTAATCCTGATGCAGGAGGATCACAAGTTCAAATTAAATATATACATACATATATGTGTGTGTATATATATACATATATATGCATGTATATGTATATACATATATATATGTAAAATTCTATGATGAATATCACTGAACTGTAAACAGTCCACATAATTCTTATAACTGCTTTAGAAAAATTGAAGGGAAACATAAAATTTATGGCTGGTATAACATATTAATGAATTGTATTCAAAAGAACAAACCTATTCATGATACACTGATTTATAATGGTACACCTATTATCAGCTTTATTCTTTTTTGACAATCCATTGATATGCTTAATGATCATAAAGTCTTACTATGTCCTAATAATCTGAAATTGAATTTTGTTGATTCTCTCTTTTGTCATTGTCTGCATCTCTGTCTTTGTGTCTCTCTCACTCCCCCACCACACTCTTTCATTGTTTTCTCCCTTCTCTCCCACCATCCATTAATCTCTCCCTTAGTCCTTCTGTATTCTATTTCTTCTTTGTTCTTTTTTCTTCCTTTCTCATCTGTCAATGCAAACAACTTTCCATTCTTTTTCCATATACATCGACATACAAAATCTTTCTGTTATCTTGTTCGAGATTCCTGATTATAACAACATTCCTATCTTGAATATTATTATAATCTTCAAGAAGAAAAGTCTAGTTGTATTTTCTGAACAGTATTTCATTGTTTCTTTTTGACAATAGCAATTTTAATTGGATATTTTTGTTTTGTTTTGATATTTCTTTTATCCAGTGCTCCTTCTAAAATATGTCTTGGATTCAGATTTTTTATTTAGGTAGGAAAGAGTCCCAGATATGGAGTGTAGGTCAGAAGAGTTAGATAATCCAAGGGCAAGCTACTACAATGGCCACTGCTCTTGGTTATGAGGATTCAAGCTTTCAGAGCAGTCACTGGAGAAAATACTTCAAAAAATTCTACAGGGTAAGACTGGCTATCATCCTCCAGTGATGAAGAATTATCTCCAATATTTAAAGCATACTATCCAGAATATTTATGAATAAGTACATAATATATTTAAGATTTATCTTCTTCATTAGTATTGTCAATTTTCATGTGGAAATTTTAAATGGTGTGTATGCCACTGATACAGTCTTTTAAAAAATGAAGAGTGTTTTAAAATTGATACAACTAATAAAGATTTCATTTTTATAAAACATAATAGAAATATCCTACCTGAAGAAATCATAGAAATTAATGCATCATTCCTCTCTGCAATGATTCAAGTATTAAACCATCATAAATTGTTAGTCAGTGCACTAATAGATATTTAGCACTAAAAAGGACTGTATTTTTTTTTTTATAAAGGGTAGCATTTTTAACCAATTTAAATTATCCTCACATTTTTAACTGAAATATTTATCAGCTTGCACTTTCATTGCTGATACAGAAAATCAAAATGGCCTGGATTGCAGTGTCAGTACTTCACTCCTATCTCACGTTAGTTTAAGTAATTCTGTTTGCTTTAATATCAAAAGCAGAGGTATCTATTTGTGATTCTTGGTGTGCAATGATTTAACAACTTGGAAGGTTACTTGAGAATTATGCTTACCACAGTTTGCTATCCATGAAATAATTCAAACATTTTATGTCTGTATATTTTCCATATATTTAAAATTAAGTCAATGTTGATAAGTAAATACTGGAAAGCTTGATAATGAAAGAAATGTTGACTAGTTGAATGTGACTGAGAATATTTAAAGAATATTATCGGTAGCAGCCCAATTCTGACTCCTCTTGGACTTTGTGGGTGTTGCTCTGAGCAGGGTCACCCTTTACACTGGAAAACTAGAGGGCACTAAGGGAAAAATGCAAACAAGAAGAAAGTAGAGGAAGTGCTTGACTGTTGAGTTGTGAAGGGCAAAGTACAGTCCCTCCAAAGTGAAGGGTTCTCACATCAGGAGGACACATAGGCATGGGAGCCAGAAGAGAACCTGGACTGTCCCAGCCTCATTGCTGACCTTCTGTACTCAAAGAAAACAGCACATGAGACAGATGAAGCAGAGGGAGGCCAGAATAAAGCTGATTCTAATTCTGAAGATAAAGGAGAAGAAAACAAACCAAAGAAGAAAAGAGAAGTGTCAGAAAAGCCACGGGCTTTGGGTTTGGCGCCTGAGAGGAGTAATGAAGCTACAAACTCCATCAGAGAGCTCCTGTTCCTGATGGAACATATTAACTCTGATGAGACTGACTTGGTCCCTGCCAAGGAAGCCATTGTCAAGTGCCCACAGGTTGTCATTCCCTTTTATGGGGAAAGGCTGAAGTGGCATTCCTATCCCTGGGAGGATGATGACAAAAAAAGAGGACAAGAATGAACTCTCTGGAATACCAGCTCCTGTGCCTTTGACTGTGGGATTAAACGGGGAGGGGAGGAGTTCTATTTGTCTTGACAACATAAAGGCAGCTTGAGAAAATGTCTTTTGAGGAGCCAGTCTAATTTCTGTGCCTTGCAGCAGCCCAAGTGTGTTAAAGCTGTTCCAAGCTGTATGGTTTGCAAACCCATCCCAGTGTAGAGGAAAGGAGTATTTCAACGCAACCTGTTCTGCACTTCACTGAGAAGAGCAAAGGGGCTTTTATGCAGGACAAAATTTGCAGAATTAGGTATATGGGAAGGCAGAAAGATGCTGCTGATCTTCAAAAAGCATCTCTGTACCCCACACCCTTCTTCCCCATAGTGTTAACATGTTTACAGCATAGCATGTGTATAGTATTTGGCTATTACCAATGTATTATTTGGGGGTGGGAGGGAAGGGGTGGGGAAGAAGGGCAATGGGCACGATCAGATCATTTTGGTTAAAATTTGGGGACTGGGGAAAGGTGAAACAATTGGTAAAAAAACAATGGTGAAAAACGAGTAACTGATGGTTTGGTTCTATGTCCAGAATATTTTACCTTTAAAAAAAAATGTTGTTGGCACCATAAATAAGGACTGTGAGAGACTGCTTAAAAGCTGGGAATCCCTGAAACCTATAGGCCAGAGTGTTCCTCACCTGAGTTCAATGTTTTTCTCAAAGGACTAAGCCAGTTCGTAAGTTACCAAAGCTGCCATTTTGAAGATAGAAACTGACTGGATGGGAAAGTCTTTTTTGGATAATATACACAGGCATAGGCAGATCATTCTTCAAGGTGTTTTTCTTAACTCCACACCATTTATTTATTTATTTATTTATTTTGTCTTTTGTTCAACCTTCTCTAGTCATAAAAATTACCAGTGCTACGTGGCAGTCAGTGTGGGTCCCAAGGCAATAGAAGGTGTGGCTTAACTTTTCTTTCCATACTATGCAAACACATACACCCACAAGGCCAAGATGATCTAGCTGCTTGTCAAGGTCAAAGCCACCATTACCACTCTCTTAACAAACATATCTCTGAAAAGAGTTCTCAGGACAGTTCTACCATTTTCTTCACATTTTATATTTTTTCCTTGTGATATTCATAACATGTTAGTTTTTTAAATTATTTATTTATTCTAATTTGTTATATATGACAGCAGAATGCAGAAACTGTGGTATATATAACATGTTACTATTAAGAAAAAGCTTGTATTTTGTTACAATTCCAGAATCGTGGCAAAACATTCACACCTGTTTTCTGTTCCTCTTCTATGAGCTATTTCTCAGATAATGTGCTCAATAATTTGGGTAATTTTTTTCTTGTTAAGAATTTTTCATATCTATTCTATATTTGATTAAGAATTTTTATAATTGCATCTTTGTTGGTTATCGGCAGTGTACATAAGCTCCAAATGAAAACAAAAAGAGGAAATTATTCCAATGGCTATAAAAGATATACTAAGCCCTTTAACATTATATGAGAATATTTAATTATAGCATATCCTCTATAAACTTAGACAACATTGATGTTTAGGAATCCTCAGCTAAATTAATGAGTTATCACAATTCACTTATTTATTTTTCATTTTTCTATCTTGCAATTTTTCCTTTCCAAGGGTAGCAAAGATTATTTCTATAAGTATTTAAAAACAGTGAAGTCTTTCTTTTCATAGTTCATGTTCAGTAGACTGCTGTTTTTCTTTTTTAACATATCAGGTGGAAATAATTTACATACTTTATTTTTCACATTCTCTCTCCTTCTGTTTTTGTCAAGTTTAAATATGTAAGTGGGTTATTTTCTGCAAGTTTTGTTCTGATCTTTGAGTCTGTTAGTCTATCACTTATTATATGTGCTTGCTCTCTTCGTTCTGCACATAACAATTGTGTGATTATCTTACTAAGAGTCTTCCAACCGCTATTCTTTGAAAATTTGTTGACTTATAACTTTGTTGTTTTAACATATATTTTTAGAACCACTTTGCCAAGTTTCAGAAAAGAAAAATTTACTTAAAAATTTGAATAAAATTGCATTGAATTTATAGTTTTTTTGGGGAATGTTGGTAACTATAGGAACAAAAATAAATAACAGATTCATAAATATGAATCTCCGTTGATTTAGAAAATTATTAACGTGCTTAAATTTTTTCAGTAATTTTTCTCATAGTCATGCATACTGTTTTTATTATCTCCATGTACTATTCCATCAACTGCAAATTATTTTTCTAAATATTGTTTCTACAATATAAAATGTATGTGTCCTTTCAAATTTCTTTTCGTGCCGTATGTTGAAGTGTTACAAATTTTTCCAGTGTGCACATCCATAATTCCTGTGCAAATAAGAAAGAGATATGGTGAATTTTGGAATGATTTTCAAAGCTCCTGATCAGAATTAACAAATGCAATTTCTACTCAGATTTAAATGGACAGAAGCAAGTCAAATGGCCACCATTTCAAATAATAAACATGAAGGGATCATGGCCTTCTACCATATTCCTGAATGTTAGACAAAAGCAGTAATAAATTAACATAGATTTGTCATGAGAATTAATCTGAATCAATGAAAGTAAAATATTAGGAATTGTTTTTGGCATTTAGCTTACCTCATGTAAGGCTGACTTATCTTTTGTGATATTCCACATTTTCTGAATTTAATCTATTTTATTAATTTTTTTCATTGATAATCTTTTTTGGGGGTTTTGTGTTCTGTAGTTATTAATTATTATTAGTAGTAGTAGTAGTAATATTAGTAGTACCAGGGATTGAACCCAGTGGTGCTTAGTCACTGAGTCACATTCCCAGTCCTTTTCTTATTTATTTTCAGACAGGGTCTTCCTAAGTTGGCTAAGTCCCCACTAAGTTGCTGAGGTTTGCTTTTAACTTGTGATTCTCCTGCCTCAGTCTCCTGAGCTGCTGGGAATACAGGCATGTGCCAGCAAGCCTGACTGTATTTTAATTTTTTTATATTTAATTATTTTTCTTAGCTTTAGTATTTCTACCTTCCTATTTCTAATATGATTAGTCTCTTGTACTTTTATTAATATATTAAGCTAGATGATATTAAAATTTTAATACTTTCATTACTTTTTTCTTATACGATTGTTTTAACTCATTCCACAAGTTTTGAGATATAGTATTTTTTAATTCAGTATGGAATGTTACACAAATTCCAATGGTTTCTTTTTTGAACTATGAATTATTTGTGTTTGTAATGTATCATTGCATAATCTTATTAACTTTAATGAAATATTCGTGTTTTTTTTAGTGAGACTGTAAATAGTGCTTCTAACAAATATTTTTCTCTCTCTCTCTCTCTCTCTCTCTCTCTCTCTCTCTCTCTCTCTCTCTTTCTCTCTCTTTTTAAAGTTTTAAATTTTTTTGTGTGCCAGGGATTGAACCCAGGAGCACTTAACCACTTAGCAACATCACCAGCACCTCCCTCTTCTTCCTCTTCTTCTTTCTTTATTCTGTATTTCTATTTAGAGACAGGGTCTTGCTGAGTTTCTTAGGGTGTCGCTAAGTTGCTGAGGTTAGCTTTGAACTTTCAATCCTACTGCCTCAGCCTCCCCAGCTGCTGGGATTACAGTTGTGCACCACTGCAACCAGCTCTAATAAATATTTCTTAATAGCTAATTTGAGCCACAAATAGTTGACAGCTATCTATGATGAATTACTTAACTCTCATGTTAGTAAACAGTGTACAATATGAAAAATCTATATAATATCAGTGCGTAATTTTAGTTGATGTCTATGTGCTTTACTGATTTTTTTCTGGAAAATCAACAAAAGCTCCTAAGTGGTCATATTGCGAAGAGATCATATTACGAAGAAACTGTTTTGTTATAGGTTGTATGAGCCTAATGAGGTTATAATCTATAGAGAACACCAAAAAAACTTAGGATCATCTAATTAGTTTGTGTGTATTTGATATGATACAGAAGCTCCACATGAAAACAAAAAAAGAAAATTATTCCAATGGCTATAAAAATATACTAAACCCTTTTACATTATATTAGGATATTTATTAAAAATTTTTAGATATCCATATATGTATTTTACATTTCTAATTTTCACATTGTGTGAGGTAAGTATATGACTTTTCGCTTTCATGCTGAAAATTTTATTTTTTTTTGAAAGCAGATGTGGGAATGTATTTATTTATTGAGGTTATATTTGTTGTGTTTTGTTGTTTTTGTTATTGTTACTGTGGATAAGATAGCTGAGTAATCCAATAGGTTATTATTTTCTAGTAATGGTAAATAAATATGGAGCTAATACAGGGTACTGCTTTTTATAATATATTGGACAATGTAATGTTCTTAATATTTTAAATTTATTTCATAAATTTTAATTCAACAACCATGAAACAGCAGACAACCAGAGAATTTTATTCTTATGGGACAAAGTGTTGATGATATATTATAGTCTGGTAATATTATGCAGACATCAAGTAAGTCTATGCTTTGGCAAATTCTAGATGTCCATATTAAAGAGTTGTTTTGAAAATGACCTCTGACTTGGACATATATTTTGCAATAATTCTATGGAGATACAAATCACTTATAATCCATCTATTAACTAGAACTTATTTTAGTATATTCACAGACTCATACAACCATCAGCAATTTTAGAACATATTTACACCTGTACCATTAGCATCAATTCCACTTCTCTCCAATATCATCCCACCAGCTGTAGGGAACCACTGATCTACTTTCTCTCCAGGTAGGTTTTCATTTTCTACACATTTCATATAGACAAAATTGTATAATATATGTTTTTTGGTTACTGGCTTCTTTCCCTTTATCATAATGTTTTCAAGTTTCATCAATATTGTAGCATCTTAGTGGATCATTCCATTTTTATGAAAAATAATATTTTTATAATAATATGAAAAAAACACATTTTATTTGTGGACATTTGTTCTTTTTTTACCTTGCAGTTATAGTGAATAATGATACAAATATTCATGTCCAAATATTTTAACAAATAAGATTTTATACATAGGAGTGGAGATTCCTGAGTCACATGGTCACTCTGTGTTTAAATTTTTACACAACTATCAAACGTCTTTCAAAATGGCTGCATCATTTTAAATTTCCAACAGGAATACATAAGGGATTCCAATGTCTAATACTAATATCATGGGTTTTTTTACCCTACTTTTATTTATTCATTTTTTGAGTCAGGGTTTCATTACATTATCCTGGTTGGGCTCAAACTTGCAATCTTCCAGACTCATCCTCCTGAATATTTAGGATTATAGGGGTGTGCCACTGCACTCAACTTTATTTTGTTGTTGTTGTTGTTGTTTTTAATAGCCATCCCAATGATGAAGAAGTATTATGTCACTGGTTTTGATTTGCATTTTTCTGATAACTGATAATTTTGAGTATATTTCCATTCTTTTCTGTTTACGTATTTTTGTATAATTTTTTTCAGAACATTTCCCCATTTTAAATTGTGATCTTTTCTTTATATTATGAATTGTAAAAGATTTTTAATTCTTCTACATACAAAGTCTAAGTAGAATGGTGATTTACAAATAGTTCCTCTCATGCTGTGTGTTGTCTTTGAAGCATACAAGTTTTTAATTAGCTGCATTCTAAATCAGATTTTTCCTCTTTTACTTCTTCCTTTTTGTTGTCATATCTAAGAATCTGTTGCCTCATATATAATTTGATTTACATAGAGAATCTCTCAGACATTTAACAAACCATGTTAAAGTTCCTAGCAAATCAACTAGATTATAGTATGATTATGTTAGGGATAATGTTTTACTTAGAATGAGATAAGCCTATTTAATCACTCTTATTTCTAACTATCCCTGTGAAAGCTTTTCACAGCCTCACAGAATTGATAAGGGAATCTTTATACTTGTGTGAACAATTAATACTTAGGGGCTACAAGAAGAGGACTTATTTGAGGCTGCAGTATTAGCTATTATACATAATTGTAAAAACAGCTGGTACCCAGCCTGTAGCTTCTCATATCATCATCCAATTTTGGAATCCATTTTTTTGAAGACTAGGATGAGTAGTTTGACACTCTCAATATTTTCCAGTTTTAATTCATGCTTTCTGTAAGAGCTTAGTTAAAGAATAGAGATTTTTAAATTTATAATATTAATTGGCTCCATAAATGGATGAATAGCTGTGCTTTCACTATAAAGTTTTGGGTACCATCTTGGGAACGATGAGAGAGCTTGAGTTTGATGTGTAAAGGTAATTTCAATAGCCATAAAATTTCTTTGCTCGTAAATTGATTTGGGTTAATATAACCATGTTTAGAATGTGTTTTGCAATGTAACTCATTATGTAGGTTAGGGTATTTTGCTCATATTCCAGTAGTGATACTATTACATGACTGGAGTCCAGATCTTAAATAAGAAAATAAATTAAATAGCATTATTAGAGACACACACACAAACACATATAAACATAACATGAATAATAGAAAGATTAAAAATAAGAGAGAGACAAATTGAAAAATATGTTCTTTTTTTTCTTCCTTTTCATGAGTTGTTTCATGTATTTTTCTCTTAACTCTTATGTCTTAGTAAATGTTCTTATCTTTCTGTTTTATTATGAAAGTTTTCAAATCACTGCACAGCTTTGAATTTTTTCTCACAACTTCAAGCAACATCAGAATAAATAAAACCTATCTTTAAAAAAAAAGTTTTCTATTTCTACTGAGGCTAATTGGAAACTTGTAACATCTTGCTCAATACAACATTTTATTTGCAAGTATTGAGACAGATTTGAAGCCTGATAGATAAAAATGCATGCATTTTATGCATTTTTTAAAATAAAAAATATTGGGTTTATAATTTTTTATTTTTAGGAGTTGTCACATTTACTTTCCAGTCAGACAATTTGTTTTTCTGTTATTAACAATTTATGAGGGATACATTATCATCTTTCATTTTCTCTTCCTAATAAAACAATGTTGATTTATAGATTTTATAACTTTATTCATAAACATTTCCATGTTTCTTGTAAATTAATCACTATAAAGTTCAGTTAATGTATGCAGAATTAAAGAAGGAATAGGAATCCTTTTTATGGACCATGAATAGATTTCAAACCCCTTCTGGAAAACATGATATTCTAAAATGACTATGGTTTTTCAATATATGAGGTATATACCAATGATAATTTTCCTGATTAGTTTTGCTTTATTTTTATACTTTTCAGCTCCACTTCTGAGTTCTTGAATACTACTCTGTCCACACAAATAAGGTATCTACTATTATATGCTTCTGAACAATTTATAGAAATTCCTCAGCTCAAAAGGAAGAAAAAGGCAAGAATAGGGTCTCCGTTTCCAATTTAGTTCAAACAAGGAAATAACTTTAAATAATAAGTTGTAAGGCTTGAAAATAGCCTTCATTGACTCTGTTTGCCTCCTGGACATACTGGGGCGGAATGAACACCTAAGGCTCTGGGTCATTTTATTCCCATGCCTTTGCAAAATGCAGAACACATTCAGATTCACACATAGTAGTTATATGCCTGTGGTTTTTCCAAGATTGTCACTATGTGCAAGTAACTATAGAGTTTGGGGGGTCCCTGCTCCCATGGCTCCACTAGAAATTACCCTAGTGGAGTACCTGAGCTCATCTTCTGCCTTGGCCCAAGACACTACACAGCATCCTTTGAAATCTAGGTGGAAGTATAGCTGCCTCCATAGTTTATGCAGTCTGTGTGCCTTTGTTAGCACCCTGTGATGCCTCCACATCTTACCACCTCTTTCCTTTGGAGCAATAGCCTAAGCTGCACCTGGTCCAGCAAGAGCCACAGCTGGGGAATTCAAGGAGTACTCGTCTAGAATAAGGGAAAAGAGACTTGAGGTAGTCCTTGAAAGTGAACCAAAGGTCTTAGTGGTGCCTTGGACCCCTCACTTGAAATCTTCTGCTGTCAAAGCCCTGGCAATCTGCATTTACGATGTAAATGGCAGCCTCAAAGAGCTCTAAAAGCAGTAAAGAGAATTCATGTGGCACTCTGAATACTTTACTTAGACATTCCTACTGCTGAATAACCTATTATATCGCTCTTAAATACTTCCTCCAACAAATTAGGAAGCAGACATAATTCGGCCAAATTGTTTGCCACATTTTAGCAAAGGTGAATTTTCTTCCAGTTTTCAATAAAGTATTTATTTTCACCTCATCTCGAATGGTCACTCATGTTTCTATTATAGTTTTGATCAGGTCCACTTAGATAAGTCCTAAGAAGAATAAGAATTTCCTTACAATTCTGGGCCTGGACTCTCATCACAACTGCCACCCTTAATGTTCTGCTAATGGCAATCTAGGCTTTCTTCAGTATTCACTTCAAAGTGTTTCTACATCAAATTCTCACCCAGTTCTGAAGCTTTTCAGGGTAGGGGACGATGGCCAGCCTCTCATTGTGGGGTTCATTTTGCCCAGGGGAATCCAAGCCACCCTAAAACTTACCATCTCAGATAATTAGCAAATAACAAAGCATAGACACTCAGAAATATATTTACAGGAAATGAAGCTCCTGATAGATCTAGTGCACATGGGTTCTGGACCTAGACAAAGGGACAATGGCTCTGGTGGTTTATTTAAAGGGGTTCATCAAAGGCAGGGATAAATTTTCAAGGGCAGAGTCTTGCTTGTGATTTCTTGCAGTCAGTAGGTTGATTGACATCTTGGCAGGTCACACCCATCTCAGGTGCTGTGTGGACCATGGCAGAGTGGGAAAGAGATTCACATTGTCCCTGGGCAGCTGACCAGAGAAAATGTCCACTGGCCATTCCCAGACATCAGATGTCTCTATCCACATGGCTTCCATATGAGGTGACCCACATGCAACCCACAGACAGCTCATGACAGAAGCTATCTCCACGATTTTAGGTATTTGTTATAGCGACACACTACTCTTCTGGTACCAACTCTCTTTGTCCCTTTATGCTGCTATAACAATATGTCTGAGACTGAGTAATATATTAAATAAAGTCTAAAATTCATTTCTCACAGTTGGGAGGCTGCAAAGTCCCAGATCAAGTTTCTGGCATGTTTTGTGTCTAATGAAGTCCCATTCCTTACATATAGTGATAATGTTCTGGTGTCCTCACAGGGCAAAAAAGGTGGGAAAATGTGACAAAAACGTGGCAAAAGGAGAAAATGTGTTTTTACATGGTACAAGAGTAGAGAAGCAACATGGTTCAATCTACTTCCCTCCAGCCATAAGGCACTAATCCATTTATAAGTGTAGAGCCCCCATGATTTAATCACTGTAGAAGGTTTCATTTATTAGTAATACCACAAAGAAGACTAAGTTTCAATTCAAGTTTTGGGGAATAGTCAGACCCATGGCAGGTAGTAAATTGTATCAGTCATCCTTTTCATACCATTTTTTACTGAATTTTATTTAAAGGCTGTGGTTTACATAGGACAGACAGTTCACAAAATATTTGATATTTCTCTCCTGTTGTATATAATTCTGGATGAACTATGGATAGAAGTTTTTCTTTGTCTTTTATATATAAGAATATTATGTCCCTAATAGATCATGTTCTCAGACGTCCATTTGGGACTTCACACCATATGACATATCTGTCACAAACCAACATCGTATGGTTGTAAAAACTAGTTTTCCACTGACAATAAAGCATATCTAAAATACACTTAACAGATTAGAAATCAACATCTGTAGGAAATATCTACTAAAAGACTATCATTTTGCAGAGTTTTCTTGGGCCATGTAAGTATCAAATAAAATGATTCTACAAGTCTTGGAGTTGTTTTTTAAATGTCACTGTGCTATACTTTTCATATATATCAATATATATTGGAAAATTGTTAGAGGAGGAAAAACTATGACGGAGTAGTAACAATACAAAATTCAAAACTAAATCCTCCTCATATTTACTTTTCCCTTATAGACACTTGTTGCTGCCTGAATCGCTTGAAGCAACGGAGCCGCGGGAAGAACTTCAGAAGCAAACTGGAGACAAACAGCTTTTTATTCTGATAACTTTTCTCTCTGGTTCTAATAACAACTAACACACGCCAAAAACACACCCTAAAATGGCGCTGACTCGATCAGCAATTTCGGCCAAGTCACTCGAGATCACGCAACAATCCCGTGAGACTACGGGTGGCGACAAAGGCCAAATCTCCACGGCTCATAGTCAACCGCAATTCAAGCCAATCCCCAAACAGGGCTCCTGCATTTCCCCCTTTTTGTTTTAAAAGAGGTAATGCTCTAGGACGTCTATGTGCAACCAACATTCTTACCCGTCATCGGATAATCAAGGCTGTGCCCTTGACTCCTGTCTTAGGTTGATATGTCGGCCACATGAGACTGTCCCGTGCGACTGTGCCTGTCTTAGGTTGTCCCCCTCTGGGGATCTTACCCGTCATTGGCTAACCAGCCATCCAATGGAGCCCTTTAGGATCGACTATATATGATGACTAACAGCCGTCCAAATTGTGAGGAGATGTTGCGGCTTTAAGGCAACAAGCCTTTTGGTGATGAGCCAAATTGCATAGCATATCAAATTGTTTAAACAAATCAGCTGCCCTAAGTTCCATCAAGTAACACACTGAATTCTCTAGACAAATACCCGCAAGGCATTGTCCCGTAAAGTCCCAAACAACGAAAGATCAAAATGTCCATTTGTTATAACATGTTGATGTAGGAGGCCCCATGCATGTAGAGCAGAGGCCACACTGTTGGTGAGGTTGTTTGATGTTTGAGCAGCAGACGTCTTTTTTATGTTTAGACAATGCCACCGGCAAATCTTCAGGGCCCGCTACCTAGAAACTCAAGCATCAATTATTAAAGGAAAGGCAGTGCTATTGCAGCACTGAGTCAAGAGGTGAGTTGTCAAACTACAAAATAGAATAATTAGATTAGAAAATTAAAGTTGATTTTTGTTCACATACATCGCTGGTTGAGCTTTTACAAACATAAGTTGGAAAAATGTCATATTTAG
Source organism: Tamias sibiricus (assembly GCA_025594165.1). NCBI lineage: Eukaryota > Metazoa > Chordata > Mammalia > Rodentia > Sciuridae > Tamias > Tamias sibiricus. The sequence goes on from CM046663.1 coordinate 20,908,667, forward strand.
AACAAAACAAAGAAAGACTGAGGGTAATTACTGCATTAAAGATAGATTAAAGAAAAGGTAAAGGCACTTGAGAGAAATAATTTGTTAGCTGGAACCCTTGAGTCTCTGTATACAGAGCAATTTTTTACCTGTTGAGATAATTGAAATTAATGAGCTATTAAACAAATGAAGTTAATAACAAATAAACAATCTTAAGTCAAAACACCAAAATATCAGGTTATATAGCACTAGTCATATTTGTTTGCTAAAGAGAAGTCCCAGGGACACCTATAAATCAAAATTGAAAGTACCTTCATTTATAAAATTATTTACCTAAAATGAATACTCTTAACCTAAAATGAATTAAAGTTATTTGGATCCATATATATATATATTTTCTTTTTCATAAGCCCTTTGTACTTTGTGACGTCACACTGGACAGACGAACAAGCATACAAACATATATTTGTGACGTCACATTAACATGAAATGTAGACAAATGTACAGACATAAAGACATGTATAAAAAGAAAAAAAAAAAAAAAAACAATTGTGTGCACACTAAAGAGAGATCTCCTTGTCCCGGCCGGGAGAAATGACACTTAAGTTGTGAAATATTTTGAAGGACTCTTTTGAGGGAATCATTCTGTACCTTCATCTTGGTCCTCTTGATTTTGTACCTTTTTTATTAATCTTGATTCTTCAATAACTTCATCTTGATCATTTTGATGTGGTACCTGTTTTATTAATCTAGATGGTATCCATATTGGAGAGGATTCGTCTTTTGGAAAAACACAAACAGATCCTCTTCCCCAAATTAATACTGGATCTGGACCCTTCCATGTACCTGAAAGAACATCCTTCCAGTAAACCAAAGGTTTATGTTGTTGGTGTGGATTCCAATGTCTGTCTCCAGCAGAATAACCATTAGAGTCTAAAGTTAAAAAATTTAAGGTAAACAGGGCAACTGCCAATCTGTCCTTAGGACTTTTCCAATTTCCTTCTTTTTGTTTTAATAACATAATTTTCAGTGTTCGGTTTGCTCTTTCAATAATGCCCTGACCCTGAGGATTGTATGGGATGCCTGTTTTATGGGATATATTGAATTTTGCGCAAAACTGCTTGAAAGATGAGGACGTATATGCGGGGCCATTATCTGTTTTAAGCATTTTGGGGATGCCCAATGCAGCAAAAGCTTGCAAACAATGAGATGTAACATCTTTAACTTTTTCTCCAGAATGTAAGGAAGCAAAAATCATGCCTGAGCATGTATCTATAGTCACATGAATAAATCGCAATTTTCCAAAACTTGGCTCATGAGTAACATCCATCTGCCACAAATGATTGGGCATTAATCCTCTAGGGTTAACTCCGAAATGAGGATTGGGCAAATGTGTCATACAAGATTTACAATCTTTTACAATTGTTCTGGCTTGCTCCTTTGTGATTTTAAACCTACGTTGCAAGGTGGTGCTGTTGACATGAAACTGGGAATGAAATAAAGTAGCTTGTTGTAGCGCTGAAAGTATAAATACTGTTTTTTGTAAGTTCATCAGCCTTTTGATTACCTTCATGGAGGGGACCAGGCAAATTAGTATGTGCTCTAATATGGCCTACGAATAGAGGTTCTTTTCTTGCCCACAAAAGTTTTTGTATTTGATAAAACAATTTAAAGGCTGGAGTATGAGGTGCTATTGGTCCTGCTAACTCTAATTTTGGGATGGCTTGTACAATATAGTGGCTATCTGAAAAAATGTTTACGGGCTGGTCCCTAAAATTTTCCAGAGCTCTTACCACAGCTTCCAGTTCCACTAGTTGAGCTGATTTGTGTGCAGTTATGTAAGTCATATTTTCTTTTTTAGTGACTACTGTAGCAGTACCATTTGAGGACCCATCTGTAAATACATTAAATGCCTTAGGAATAGGTTGATTTTTTATTACCTGTGGAAATATAATAGGATGATTAATACAAAAAGATAATATAGGGGACTTAGGAAGATGATTATCAAAATTTTGCAGAAGTAGAGCATTTAGCTATAGCCCAATCATTATCATTGAAGCATAAGTATTCAATCTGTGATGATGAATAGGGAGTAATAATAGTAGCAGGGTGAATGCCAAATATTTTAGTAGAAGTCTTAAGTCCTTGAAGAATAAGTTTAGCCACCATGGAGGTATAAGATTCAATTATACTTTTAGGAGAGACGGGCAAATGTATCCATAATAAAGGCCCTTGTTGCCAAAATACTCCTGTGGGTGTATATTGTGAAGAAATAATAATCAACATCAGCGGTTGAGTTAAATCAAATCTATCACAATGAGCTCCTTCGATGGCTTTTTCTACTAATTTTAAAAGCTTTCCTAGCATCAGGAGTCAATGTTCGTGGTGAAGATGGATCAGGATCTCCACGAAGGATGTCAAATAAAGGTTTTAGTTGGCCAGTAGTGAGATTTAGTGTAGGGCGAAGCCAATTAATGTCTCCCAGTAGTTTTTGGAAATCATTGAGGGTGGTCAGATGTTCTTTATTTATTAAAATTTTTGGGGTCTAACAAAAGTATCCATGATTTTAAATCCTAAATATAATATGGGGAGATCTGGTTTGAACTTTTTCTTCTGCTATATATAATCCATATTTTTTTAAATTTTCTACCACATCACTGAATATATTAAATAAGATTTTTTGATTAGGGTGGGCCAATAAAATATCATCCATGTAATGTAGACACATGAGGTTTGGATATTTATTTTTAATGGGTTGGATAGCCTTGTCCACATATATTTGGCATATGGTGGGGCTATTAGCCATTCCCTGTGGTAAAACCTTCCATTGATATCTCTGATCAGGGCCATTATTGTTCATAGAAGGAACGGAAAAAGCAAACCTGGGGGCATCCAGAGGATGTAGGGGAATAGAAAAGAAGCAATCCTTTATATCAAGAGTAATAAGATGAAAATTTTTTGGAATAGCTATGGGACTAGGAAGTCCAGGTTGAGTAGGCCCCATAACTTGCATGGTTTTATTGATTTGTCTAAGATCATGTAACAATCGCCATTTTCCTGACTTTTTCTTGATCACAAATATGGGGGAATTCCAGGGAGAGGTGGAAGGTTCTATATGACCTGCTTCTAATTGTTCCTGAACTAATTGGTGGGCCGCTTGTAATTTCTCTTTAGATAGGGGCCACTGAGGGACCCACACTGGCTTATCAGAAAGCCATGGTATTTTCAAAATTATTTTCTCAGTGGCCCCGAAAAAAAATATCTTTTTCCTTTATGACAATGATTACTTTTAGGGTTAAGATTACTCTGTACTTTTTGATAATGAGTTCTTTTATGGTTAAGATTACCCTGTAGGTTTTCACATTTAACATCTGCAGGCTTGGTTGCAAGGTGTACTCCCATTTGTTGCAAAATATCTCTTCCCCATAAAGTAACCGGTAGATTAGGTAAAACATAAGGCTGAAATGTTCCTTTATGGCCTTCATCATCCTCCCATTTTAAAATTACTGCACTTTTATCTGGGAGGTTATTATATCCCAAGCCTCTTAAACTGGTTGAAGCTTTTTGCAGAGGCCAGTGCTTGGGCCATTGGCGTAAATTAATGATGGAAGAATCAGCTCCAGTATCTATTAATCCCTCCATTTCTATTCCTTGGATTTTTATTTTACACATAGGCCTCCTTGAACAGTCTCGAACCCAGCAAGCCATGGGACTTGAGTCAGTGGAACAAAATCCTCTATTGTTCCCTTCTTGAGGCATACCCATTTTAAATGAACTATGTAAATTGGGAAGGAGAAGCAACTGAGCAATTCTATCTCCTTGATTAACAGAACTTACACTTTGGGGTGAGCTAAGCATTATTTTTATTTCCCCTTTGTAGTCTGAGTTTATTACACCTGGGGTCACTTGCAAACCTAATAAGCTTTTAGGACTACGCCCGATAATAAGTCCTACAGTCCCTGAGGGAAGAGGTCCCCCTGACTCCTGTGGGAATCAGTTGAACCCCCATTTCAGGTGTTAACACTATTCGGGCGGTGGAACAGAGGTCTAATCCTGCATTTCCTCTTGTTCCTCTGGCGAGGGAGTGGATGGGTAGTAGGGATTGTGTCGGGGAAGCATCTGAGTGGATGCTTGAGGATACTCCTTCTGCAATGCCCCGTACATTTGTGGGCCCCGGGGTACTGGGCCCCGTGCCCCGTTTTTTGAATTCCTGAACAAAGGATTTCCATGGATGTCAAATTTTGAATAGCATTTATTGGCCCAATGATTTCCCTTTTTACACCTGGGGCAGCGGCCTGGGGCATGGTATGAGCTTGATCTTATTTCTCTTTTGGGATTTTGCCTAGAATTGCCTGATTGATTATGATAATTTTGCCTGGAATATCCTGATTGATTATAATGTCTACGTTTAGCCTTTGTGAAATTTCGAGAGGAAGCACCTCTCATTGAGGCTGCAATCACATTTCCTGTGACAAAGGCGCCATTTATATCTTTACATAGTTGTATATATACGGAAAGATCCTTTTTAGTTCTCCATGGCCTGATGGCTGCTTGGCACCATTTATTTGCATTTTCATAAGCTAATTGAACAACTAAAGGCATAGCTTGGTCAACATCTGCAAACACACTACCTGCAGTTCTCAAAAGTCGATCAGCAAAGTCGGCATACGGCTCATTAGGTCCTTGAATCACTTTTGACAAGCTACCTTGTAGATCCCCAGGTCCTTGTACAGTTTTCCATGCCTCTAAGGCAGCTGCATTTATCTGAGCATATATATCTGAGTCATAATCTGTTTGAGCCTGTAAGTCTGCGAATTGCCCTTCTCCTGTGAGCATGTCTATATTATAGTTTTCAAACCCTGCAGCCGCGTTTCTTTTAGCCGTTTCTATACAAAGTTCTTGGAATTGCGATCGCCAAACCAAGAATTGCCCCCCGCTTAATGTTGCTTTACATAGACTTTTCCAGTCTGAGGGGGTTAAGCTAAAGGTGTTAAGGGACTCCAGCATACTCAACGTGAAAGGAGCTTGGGGCCCATAAGTCATTACTGCCTCTTTGAGATTTTTTATTGTTTTGAAATCTACTGACTGATGGACACTCTGTCCATTTTTCTTTTCAAATGCTGGCGGTTCCCAATGTATCTGTGAGTTGTCCTCGAGAGCGCATAAGCGATCAGAAAGACTTTTTATTTCTGTTTCTAGGGTATGCAAATGCCTAGTAATACCCTTCATATTTTCTGTAATGGATTCCACCCATGGGGGAGTAGTCACTTCCACAAGTGACTCCTCTGCCTGACGGACCTTTTTCTCGGTCTTTTTAAATTTCTTTTTCCTCATTTTCTCAGGATCACTTTTACTAGATTCCTCACCACTGCTAATTTCACTGACAGCAATATCCTGAGGCCCAGGTTCCAGTGAGAGCAAGTATCCTTCAGCTTTCGCCAATAACTTCCGAATAGCTTTAATAGCTTGGATTTTTGTCATTTTTGGGTCTCTTCTAATACTCTCTTTACTGGTCTCAGTTGGCCCAGTGGAATCTACACTTTTTTTGATCACTTTCACTTTTGTCTATATACTCCTCACTGAGAACAGAGTCAGGTATATCAAGGAGTCTTTGCATAGCCTCTATCACTTGGGATTCAGTTATATTCGAACCCATCTTTAGAGACCTTTCAGTTCTTACCTGTCCGCTCCGAAGTTCCCCGTACGGGCCGCCACCTGTTGCTGCCTGAATCGCTTGAAGCAACGGAGCCGCGGGAAGAACTTCAGAAGCAAACTGGAGACAAACAGCTTTTTATTCTGATAACTTTTCTCTCTGGTTCTAATAACGACTAACACACGCCAAAAACACACCCTAAAATGGCGCTGACTCGATCAGCAATTTCGGCCAAGTCACTCGAGATCACGCAACAATCCCGTGAGACTACGGGTGGCGACAAAGGCCAAATCTCCACGGCTCATAGTCAACTGCAATCAAGCCAATCCCCAAACAGGGCTCCTGCAGACACTTTACTATTTTGATCTGTTTGCATCAAACTATGGTGAATGAAATTTCATTCCTCTACAATAAATCATATTAAGTAAAACCAGATAAAATTTTATGCAGGCTTAGAATACACTTGGATGTGCATTGATGGTTTAGAGTTTCCAGTGGAAATTCATTTTAAGCAAGTTGCAGTTATCCAATTTCATTTTGACAAGTTACTGCTGAATGTCACTCATGGGTATTTCAAAAAATATATTTTTCAACTCCAGGAATAATTTTTTTTAAGTAAAAAAGGATAATATATATCATTTATGTCAAAACCATTCATTCTAAATTTGAGAAAGCTGTTGCACAGAAGGAATATGTAACATGTTTAAACCAATAACTAATAGAGATGTGAAATTAGAAAATTTTTGTGACTACATTTTAATATTTTAAATATTACTTTACAGAAAAGAAGCCATATAAAACAAATTTGGAAGTAGATGTGAGTCTTCATAATAAAAGTTTAGAGGAGCTTTCATAATAAGCTATTGTGACTTAAACATCTTTTTATTTTCTTTCCTGTGTCTCAAGTTCAAACAGTTGTCAGTGGATCCTGTATATTTTTCAGCCCAAGACTAAAGGAAACTGTGGCCTTCCAGAGAATGATTCAATGAGCAATATTACTGAATTTTCTTATTGAATCATTGGGAAAGGCTTTGAGTTCATTGCCTAAAGGAGGGGCTAAAGTGTTAAATTTAAAGGGTGAACCTTCAGGGATATTTCTGTCATTTGTTTTGGAAAGGTTTTAGGGAATATCCTTGATCATTTAAATTATTGTAGGATGAGGTGATATTTAAGAAGTGAAAGGATTTTTAAACATATTATGGAAGTAGCATTTCAGAATTGAAAGACATTAAAGATACTAAGAAAAATAATTTAAAATTGCCAAATGAGCTACACGCAAAATCACTTGTCGTGTATGTGCATGTGGTGTGTGTGAAAAGCCTGATTATAAAATCACTTATAAGAATGTTATTTTTTTAAAAAAAAAATGTAATGACAAGATAAGATTAAATCTTTGCACTAGAAACCATTCATCCCAAATTAATACAAAAATATTAATATTCCCAGGCAGATAGACTGGGAAGCTTAGAAAACTGCCTGGATAGACTACAGTGCTTAACTTGAGCACCCTTGCTTAAAGAAAGTAGAGTAAATCTTTGTCATCCTGAATGTTGGGTTGTCTGAAATAAGATATTAGGATTTTAGAAGACAGACTGAAAATAAAATTTTTAAATACATTTTTATAAATAGAAACAAAAGATGATTTAATCCTATGATTATAAAAGACTGACAGTTAAACCTGAAACAAATGATAGAGTTATTAAAATATAAAACATTTAGACTTTCCTATGACTTTTCTCTTGCTGTTTTCAGATCAATTTCATGGTAATGCTGCACCATCATATCTTCCTGCCAACTTCAAAGTCCAGTAAATCTGTACACTGATCATGGGCTATTTGTATCCAATTTGTTTACATTGGTCAAATTGTTAAACAGATTGTCACCAGATAGCCCGGTCAAGTACTGTCCTAAAAGCCAGTTGCAGTGATTATCACAGATGTCACTTTCTAGTGCCAAGTATTATTTTCTGTATGTGTGTTTGTTCTTGCAATGGAATTATCATTTTATGAAGTCTGCTAAAATACATCTTTATTTTCTCCTCACAGACAGGAAGTGCTCTATTCTATAATTACCCCAAACTGTTATGTCTGGAATACAAATAAGGTGTTATTTCACTTAATGAGATCATAGCATAGAAGTTCTATCACTTACTGATCTTCTATTTTCTCATCTTTCTCATTTATCTGTGGATTCACATTCATAATTTATAAAATATTTGTTTTTTGAGGATATTCACTCTTCATTTCTACAATTCTCAACAGGACAATCTGACCTTACTTTACATTCCTTCTTTATCTCTTCAAGGACAAAATAAGAAATTGTCAATAAATAAGGAGAAATTACTTATGACAAGGCATATGAAAAGAAAATCATTGTCAAATATGTCAGACCATGCTATAAAGAACCAATCACATCAATTTATTATTTAGAGATGTTTCCTTAGAAAAACCGTTAAGAAATACAGAAAGAAAACTGTTGAACCCTTGAAAAAATGATTTTTAGGTGATTCCTAAATTTGGTAATTAGGTAAATATGTACTCAGAGAATAAAATTCCCATAGAGAATTTTAATGTACCTTTCTCTAGATAAGATATTTTAGTCAATATTTTGGGAGACAACAGAGTTTTGATAACTTACAAAAGTATACCTACATCTATATTAAAGTCACAGCTGGTATATTATTTTGCTAATATTTGAAATACCTTCATTTTATGTTCTTGAATAGCTTTGTTGTATTTGGAGTAATATAAATATGAAAAGGACTACATTTAAATTTAAATGACCTTTCTTGAAGTACTTTTTCTTGAGAGTCACTTGTTTTGACATTCTCAGAGAAAAAAATGTTTATATTTAATTTGTCAGTAATAGCAATGATATCTGACTTAGTATGTCATGTGTTGTTATTAGCAAAATAACACAGACTGGATAAGTTTTAAAGAACAGAGGTTTGGTTTCATTCATGATTGTGATCAAGAGTAAAGGACACATCTGTAATGACCTTTTTGTTGGCAGAGCTGACGTGGCACAAGGCATCAGAATACAAGAGAGTGCAGGGAGCAAAGGAGGGACCTACCCAAACTGGCATTTTGATGAGACCAACTCTCAAAATAACCCATTAATCACATGAATATATTAGTCCATTCGTGAAGGCAAAAACTTAATTATAAATTTAAGGATCCCATCTTAATATTTTATATTGCAGATGAAATTTCAATGTGAGTTTTAGAGCAAGATATTAGATACAACATACTAGATGAATTATTTCTAATGGAATTTGTACAGAAAATGTAATGTCAAGATGCTTAATTCTTCCTGAAGGACATTTTGATTCAGGTTTCTAGACTAATAACAAAGCCAGGTACTTGAGTCCAAAGCCATATTATCAAAGATGAATGCAAATTTTCAAAACTATTTCAAATAAATGGGAAAATAAGAGTATACAAAGTAGAAAAGATAAACATTTAAAAAATATATACATTGGTTATCATTTTTCAATTCTCATCCTAAGAGTAGGCACAGTGTAACTTATAGACTGTTAGAAAAAAAGACCATATATCTGAAGGTGGGAAACATTTAAAAAATTCAATTATCTTTCATAGAGGCTAAGCTTAGTTCATATTAGCAAAGACACAATTATAGGAGTTGTAAAACCAAAACTCAATATGCTGAGTAAAATTATAATTTTAATCTCAGAAATTAAATATAATCAATAAAATTGAATTGTGATACCATTTGCAAGGAAAAAAAGTAACCAAACATTATCTATAAAGGATAACAAATTCCAAGATAATATATATCACAAATTTCTGTAATATCCTCTATTACAAATCCATTTATTTTGTTACAAGAGGCAAGTGGCAAAATGATCTATATTTGCAATAGGATAGAAATGATCCTATATAAAATTTGGAATAATAATGGCAGGGCTTGGAAGGCACAGTGGCACATGCCTTTAATCCTAGAGATTCAGGAGGCTGAGGTAGGTGTATCATAAATTTGAGGTCAGACTGGGCTACTCAGAGAGACCCTGTGCCAAAAATTTAAAAGAGGTGGGGATGCTGTTCATGGGTAGAATGATCCTGGATTCAATCCCTAGGACCACAACAATAACAACAATGATAATAATAACAGCAGGACTTTTACTTTTAAAAATTAACATTTAAATTTTTCTGGAAAGCAATGAGATATTTGAAAAATATTCACATAACAACACCAAAATTATGCTGTATTTAATATCTCAGGTATGGCTGATATCTAAGAAGGAAATTTTAAATTATCTTACTGTCTCAGACATTCTTATTACTTTTATTTTAATCATTAGTTAAGGTATTGCTATAGTCTGAATGTGTACCCCCCCCCCAAATTCACATGTGGAAACTTAATCACCACTGTTATGGTACTAAAAAGTAGGCCTTTATGAAATCATTAAGTCATGAGAGTGGAGCTTTCATGCATAAGATTAGTGATCTTAAAAGCAGTGGAAGGAAAGGGTTTATTCCTAATCTCTCCTTCTCCCATGTGAGAGGTCAGCAAGAAGGTGCAAGCCCTCATCAGACAGTGAATCTATTGCTACCTTGATCTTGAACTTCTCAAACTCCAAAACTTTGTGAAATAACAGCAAGACTTTTACTTTTAAAAAATTCTATTATTTATAAGGAACCCAATCTGTGGTATTTTGTAATGGTCATCCAAATAGACAGGATAAATGGCATTATTAAAATTTGGAATATCCTCTAAATTTAATGACTGAAGTCAATTGTTTCCAGGTTATATTTTTATAACATGTTTCAGATAATGTTTGCTCTAATATGATAAGTATAACAGTATTTACTTAGGAAAAGCAATAAAATCTTGGAGATTTTGAAATTGGAAAGTCTACCCCCCACCTTCTGCTTTTGATAATTCCCTTCTAAATATCATAGATGAATGCTAGTTTCACTCACATGAAGGATATACCTGCACAAACTGCATAAAAGGTTGCGATATCCCTAGTGGATACCAAGATTTTGAAAGGCCACTTTGAGAAGACAGGTCCATACCCCTGATGGCGGTTCTGGCAGCAGATTGAAAAGCAATCACCCTCTCAATTGTAAGGTTGAATGTCCTAATTTGTAAGTTTTTCTAATGATTTATATTTTTAAACTGACATTACAAACTCTTAGGAGCATGCTCAAGCAGCTGGAGAAGGGAAGTTTGTGTGGAATAGAACTGAGTTTTCTTCCTAATTTCCTAACAATACCCTTATTTTCCAGGCATATGATTGAGTAGCAAAAAGTCAAATTTCCAGATCCTGTCAAATCTTTAAAAGACAACAGCCCTGGCCAACATTTTATTGGCAGCCTCATGAGGGAACACAAGGCAAAGCTCAAGGCTGAAACATATCTCAATTCACAATCCACAAAAATCAAGAAAACAAATATTTACTGTTTTTAAACAGTAAGTTTTGTGGGTAAATTGTTCTATGTTAATAGGTTATTAACACAGACTAAAGAAGATTAAACAGATATTACTCCAAGGTAAAAATGTTTCATTAGCTCAGATTAATAACAAAAAAAAAAAAAAAAATTAAATATTTCATTTGATATAGTTTGCTCAATTTGGAAAAGCCTATCAATATTATGCTATTTCATATATAAATGTATTTGAATATATATGTACAAATATATAATATCTTCACTAATTTATCAAAAATATTTTGTCAATTTTTTTTTTAAATTCTTATTTTATTTGAGTGATATTCGCAAGTAATTTTAGCATGTTCTTTATCTACAAGCTGTGGAATTGAATTGATACTAACTAATGCTATATATAAAATATAACTTTTTAAATATATGTAATCAATTCTGTAGTTAAGAAAGGTTAATTGGCTGAAAAATTCTTTCAGGTTTAGAATAAATTTAAACAATGACAATTTGGATTAATTTGTGATTCCCAATTTTACATGTAAGAATAATTTATCCCAGAGGAAAGGGAAATATTGCACTCATTATAGAATGTTTTCATATTCTTTTTTTTAACTTTTTTTAATTAACTTTTTGTTTTAATTAGTTATACATGACAGTAGAATGCATTTGTGCACTGTGATATATCATACATAAATGGGATATAATTTTTTATTTTTCAAAGTGCACATGTTGCAGAATCATATTGGTCATGTAGTCATATATTTACAAACAGTAATAACGTCTGTTTCATTCCACTACCTTTCCCATCACCACATCCTCTCCCTCCTCTCCCTTCACTTCCCTCTACCTACTCTAATGCTATTTTTCCCTAGTACCCCCCGCCTTATTGTGAATTAGCATCCACATATTAGAGAAAACACTTGGCCTTTGGTTTTGTGGGATTGGCTTATTTAGCTTAGTGTGATATTCTCCAACACCAACCATTTACTGGCAAGTGCCATAATTTCACCTTTCTTTAAAGCTGAGTAATATTTAATTGAGTATGTATAGCACATTTTCTTTATCCATTTATCTATTGAGGGATACCTAGATTGGTTCCATAGTCTAGCTATTGTGAACTGAGCTGCTATAAACATTAATGTGGCTGTATCACTATAGTATGCTGATTTAAAGTCCCTTGGGTATAAACCAAGGAGTGGGATAGCTGGGTCAAATGGTGGTTACATTCCTAGTTTTCTGAGGAATCGCCATACTGCTTTCCATAGTGGTTGTACCAATTTGCAGTGCCACCAGCAATGTATGAGTGTAACTTTTTCCCCACATCCTCGCCAACATTTATTGTTGCCTGTATTTTTGATGATTGCCATTCTGACAGGAGTAAGATGAAATCTTAGAATAGTTTTGATTTGCATTTCTTTAATTGCTAGAGATGTTGAACACTTTTTCATATGTTCGTTGATCAATTGTATTTCTTCTTCTGTGAAATGTCTATTCAGTTCTTTCAGATCATTTCTATAGTATGTTTTCATATTCCAAGTCTTGGACAACAGGAAAATACTAAACCTCTTTTCAAATTGCTGATCAAAACACAACATGATGCAATGAAGTGAAATAATATGATGGTTTTATCAGTTAGCTTTTCATCACTATAATACAATAACTTAGATAGTTAACACAAAAAAGTTTTATTTTAGATCACAATTTTGAAGGTTCCAGTTTATGATCAGGTGGGCCCATTGTTTTGGGCATCTGGTGGGTATGGTAGATGGCAATTACAGAGAGTACATTTTGGGAAAAACTAATTACCTCTCAGCCAGGAAGCACAAGAGAAGGAGGAGTGACCAAAGTCCCACAATCCTCTTTGAGGGCATGCCTCCAATGACCTCAGATCTTTACCCTAAGTCCTTCCTCCTAAAACTTTTACCAAGTCCCAGGTAGCACAATCCTGGACACCAATTTCTTAACAGATGGGCCTCTGAATGATACATATCCAAAATCTATCATTCAGCCCCTGGACCATAAAGGTTCATGGCCATCTCATAATGAAATATGTATGCCATTCAACCCCAAGGGTCCCCAAAGTCTTGACTATTCCATTATTGCTCAGAAATCCAATTCTAAAGTTTCCTCTGAGACTCAAGACAAACTTTTTAACTATAAAATTCAAAAAGAAAGGTACATTCTTCCAAGATAAAGTGGTACAAATGGTATAGGACATACATTTCTATTTTGTAAAGGAGGTATAGGATAGCAAAAAGGAGACATCTATTATGGTTTGGATCTGAAATTCTCCCAAAGCCTCATATACTTGTGTTGAAGGCTTTGTCCCTGATTCAGCAATCCTCAGATGTAGGGCTTTCAGGAAATGATTGAATCTTGATGATTCTAACTCCATCAGTGGATTAATCCATTTCATGGGTTAATAATTGAAAATGGACTATGCGGAGGTGGTAAAAACTATAAGCAGGTAGGCATGGTTGAAGGAAGTAGGTCATTGTGGGCATGTTTTAGGGAACTATATTTTGTCTCTGTCCTGCCCTTCACCTTTCTCTTTTTCCACCCCCCCACCATATATATTTCCTTTTTGGCTGCTATGAGTCGCTTATCTCTGCCATTCTGCCATACCTTGCCACCATAATATTTTTGTCTTGCAGACAGCTGACCGTGTATTTAAACTATGGAAACATGAGAAAAATAAATCTTTCCTCCTTTGAGGTTTTTTTTTAGGTATATGTCACAGCTATTAAAAAAAAAAAAAAGATAACTCATAAAGTTTCTATCCAAAGCAAGACCAAAACTGTATCCAGAACACACTGTGATAGAATATAGGCTCCCACCACCTTGGATGGTTCCCCTTCTATGGCCTTTCTGAGTTTAGTCCACTTGGCCACTCTCTTGGAGTGGATTTAGCAGGTTGTAGCATTCTCTGGAAAGAGTTGGATGTTACTGACACCTCTCCCTCCCTGGGGAGTTGAAGCTATAGCCTCAGCTTCACTTTTGCTCAAGGCATAGCCCTTCTGGGTACAGTTTGCTTTGTCCTCTGACAATGAATGACTTTTCCTAACATCCTAGATATTTTCTTTTGAAATCTTGTTGGAAGCTTCCCTGACCCTTGTATTCTACAAGTCTTTGAAACCAATATCACATGGATGACTACAAGGTCTGTGGCTAGCAAGAGCTGTAGTAGTATCTGTGTGATCTACAGCTGAACGTGAGGAAACCAATCACAAGATAGTCCTAGGCAGGCTGAGCAAACTGGAGTTTTTTTCTGAAGGAATATTTTTCATGAAAATCTGTATAAACAAATTTGTATTTCTACATTTCTGAGCCTCTGATTTGTATAGTGGCCTTACAGATTTCTGAGATATACTGGAGGCATCTTTCCCATTGTCTGAGTGAAAATCACATTGCTTTCTTTCTTTGGGTGTTGATTTGTGTGCTGTAACCTCCTGGGCATGTACCTTTACATATGCTACTTTTCAGGATAAGCTGCAATTTTTTTTTTTTTTTTTTTTTTTTTTTACTCAGATGACAAACATTTATTGAGTAGCTATTATGTGCTGGAGGTCTGAGTAGGTCATATTAAAGTAAACTCTCTACTCCTTTTCTTAATCTCAATTGATTTTAAAAAAACATGAAAAGTATATTTATTTTTATGCAAATGAACCACTCAGCAAGTTTGAAAATACAACTTTTTTTTAACCTAAAATAATAGAACCTCGTAGAATATCAGAAGATCTCAATCTCATAAGATTAGTAAACCAGTGTTTCTCAAACTTGAAGTGCATCTGAGTTCCCTGGAGGGCTTGTTAAAACACAAGATGAAGGACCCTAATCCCAGAGTTCCTGACTCAGTAGGTCTGGGGTGGGTCTAAGAATTTATATTTCTTTTTTTTAATTTTATTTTTATATTTTTTAATACTTAAAACTCATAGTGCATATATTTAGTATCTTTTTACATACAACTGTTTGTATACAAAGTATATTCGTACAATTCAGGTCTTCAATCATGCATTAAGGAAAATGATATCCGTCTCATTCAACCACCTTTTTTTTTTTCTATTCTCCCCCTCCCTCCCCTCTTGCTCCCTCCCTTACCCTCCCTTCCCTTGACCATTCTAGTGTTCCTCTAATCCTCCTATGTACCCCCATCCAACAATACTTTGAAATAGCCTCCTTATATAAGAGAGAACATTTGTTACTTGGATTTTTGAGACTGACTAACTTCACTTAGCATTATGTCTTCCAACTTCATCCATTTACCTGCAAATGCCATTAATTTATTTTCTTTTATTGCTGAGTAAAATTCCATTGTGCGTATATACAACATTTTCTTAATCCACTCATTTACTGAGGGACATCTACGTTGGTTCCACAACCTAGCTATTGTGAATTGCGCAGCTACAAACATTGAGATAGCTGTGTCACTGTAATATGCTGTTTTTAAGTCCTTTGGGAATAGACCCAGGAGTGGGATGGCTGGGTCATAGGATGGTTCCATTCCCAGTTTTCCAAGAAATCTCCATACTGCTTTCCATAACGGTAGCACCATTTTGCAGTCCCACCAGCAATGTATGAGTGTGCCTTTTTCCCCACATCCTCTCCAACATTTATTGTTGCTTGTGTTCTTGATGGCTGCCATTCTGACTGAAGTGAAGTGAAATCTTAGAGTAGTTTTGATTTGCATTTCTCTAATTGCCAGCGATGTTGAACATTTTTTCATGTATTTGTTGATCAATCATGTATCTTCTTCTGAGAGGTGTCTTCTCAATTCCTTAGCCCATTTATTGATTGTTTTTTTTTTTTTTTTTTTTTTTTTTTTTTTTTTTTTTTTTTGTAAGTTCTTTATATATTCTAGAGATTAGTGCTCTATCTGATGTACATGTATTAAATATTTGTTCCCAATTAGTTGGCTCTCTATTCACCTCACTGATTGTTTCTTTTGCTGAAAAGAAGCTTTTTAGTTTAAATCTATCCCATTCATTAATTCTTGGTAGTAATTCTTGCACTACAGGATTCTTATTAAGGAACTTGGGGCCTAATCCAACATGTTGGAAATTGGAGCTTACTTTTTCTTCTATTAGGTGTATTGTCTCTGGTCTAATTCCTAGGTCCTTGATCCACTTTGAATTGAGTTTTGTGCATGGTGAGAGATAAAGGTTTAATTTCATTTTGTTGCATATGGATTTCCAGTTTTCCCAGCACCATTTGTTGAAGAGGCTATCCTTTCTCCACTGTACATTTTTGGCGCCTTTGTCTAATATAAGATAGCTGTAATTAAATGTATTAGTCTCTGTATCCTCAATTCTGTACCATTGGTCCACCAGTCTGTTTTGGTGCCAATACCATACTGTTTTTGTTACTATTGCTCTATAGTATAATTTAAAGTCCGGTATGGTGATGCCCCCTGCTTCACTTTTCTTTGGTCAGGATTGCTTTGACTATTCTGGGTCTCTTATTTTTCCAGATGAATTTCATGACTGCTATTTCTATTTCTTTGGAGAATGACATTGGAATTTTGATTGGAATTGCATTAAATCTATAATGCTTTTGGTAGTATGGACATTTTGACAATATTAATTGTACCTATCCAAGAGCAAGGTAGGTCTTTCCATCTTCTGAGTTCATCTATAATTTCTTTCTTTAGTGTTCTATAATTTTCGTTATAGAGGTCTTTCACCTCTTTCGTTAGGTTGATTCCCAGGTATTTTATTTTTTTTGATGCTATTGCAAATGGGGTATTTTTCATCATTTCCCTTTCAGAGTCTTTGTCGCTGATGTACACAAATGCCTTTGACTTATGTGTATTGATTTTGTATCCTGCAACTTTGCCAAATTCGTTTACTACTTGTAAAAGTTTTCTGGTAGAGTTTTGTGGGTCTTCTAGGTAGATTATCATGTCATCAGCAAATAGTGCTAATTTGAGCTCTTCTATTCCTATCTTGATCCCTTTAATTTCTTTTGTCGTCTAATTGCTCTGGCCAGAGTTTCCAGAACTATGTTAAATAGCAGTGGTGAAAGGGGGCATCCCTGTCTTGTTCCAGTTTTTAGAGGGAATGCTTTCAATTTTTCTCCATTTAAGATAATGTTAGCTCGGGGCTTCACATAAATAGCTTTTATAATGTTAAGATATGTTCCTGATAGTCCTAGTTTTTCCAGCATTTTGAACATAAAGGGGTGTTGTATTTTGTCAAATGCTTTTTCTGCGTCAATTGAGATGATCATATGATTTTTTGTCTTTAAGTCTATTGATGTGATGTACTATGTTTATTGATTTCTGAATGTTGAACCAGCCTTGCATCCCTGGGATAAACCCACTTGATCGTGGTGCACTATCTTTTTGATATGCTTTTGTATCCGATTTGCCAGGATTTTGTTGAGGATTTTTGCATCTATGTTCATTAAAGATATGGGCCTGAAGTTTTCTTTTTTGGATGTGTCTTTGCCTGGCTTTCGAATTAATGTGATATTGGCCTCATAGAAAGAGTCTGGAAGAGCTCCCTCTTTTTCTATTTCTTGAAATAGTTTGAAGAGCATTGGAATTAGTTCTTCTTTGAAAGTCTTATAGAACTCGGCTGTAAACCCATCAGGTACTGGACTTTTCCTTGTTGGTAGCTTTTTGATGACATCTTCTATTTCTTTCGCTTGTAATTGATCTGTTTAAATTGTGTATAGCCTCCACATCCAGTTTAGGCAAATCATATGACTCTAGAAATCTGTCAATGCATTCAGTATTTTCTATTTTATTAGAGTACAAGTTTTCAAAGTAATTTCTATTTATATTCTGTATATCTGAGGTGTTTGTTGTGATATTCCCTTTTTCATCACAAATGTTAGTAATTTGAGTTTTTTCTCTTCTTCTTTTCGTTAGCATCGCTAAGGGTTTGTCAATTTTGTTTATTTTTTCAAAGAACCAACTTTTAGTCTTGTCAATTCTTTGAATGGTTTCCTTAGTCTCAATTTCATTAATTTCTGCTCTGATTTTAATTATTTCCTGTCTTCTTCTGCTCTTGGTGTTGGTCTGTTCTTCTTTTTCTAATGCTTTGAGGTGTGATGTTAAGTCATTTATTTGTTGGTTTTTTTTCCTCTTAAGGAATGAACTCAGTGCAATGAATTTTCCTCTGACTACTGCCTTCATAGTGTCCCAGAGATTTCTGTATGATGTATCTGTGTTCTCATTTACCTCTAGGAATTTTTTGATCTCCTCTTTGGTGTCTTCTTCAACCCCTTGTTCATTCAGTAGCATGTTGTTTAGCTTCCAGTTGATGGAGTAGTTTTTCTTATTCCTTGTTTTGTCGTTGACTTCCAATTTCATCCCTTTATGGTCCGATAGCACGCAGGGTAGTATCTCTATTTTTTTATATTTGCTGAGAGTTGCCTTGTGACATAATATATGGTCTATTTTGGAGAAGGAGCCACGTGCTACTGAGAAAAATGTGTATTTGTTTACTGAGGGATGAAATATTCTATATATGTCCATTAGGTCTAAATTGTTTTGAGGAGGCTTAAAGTTTCTTTGTTTAGCTTTTGTTTGGATGATCTGTCCATTGGTGAGAGAGGTGTGTTGAAGTCCCCTAGAATAACTGTGTTGTGGTCTATTTTACTCTTGAACTTGAGAAGCGTTTGTTTGATGAATGTAGGTGCTCCATTATTTGGGGCATACAGATTTATGATTGTTATATCCTGTTGATGGATGGTTCCCTTAAGTAATAAGAAATATCCATCTTTGTCCCTCTTGATTAGTTTTGGTTTGAAGTCTACCTTATTTGATATGAGAATGGAAACCCCTGCTTGCTTCTGCCGGCCATGTGAGTGATAAGACTTTTCCCAGCCTTTCACTTGCAGTCTGTTGATGTCTTTTTCTATGAGGTGTGTTTCTTGGAGACAGCAAATTGTTGGGTCGTTTCTTTTAATCCATTCTGATAATCTGTGTCTTTTGATTGGCGAGTTTAGGCCATTAACATTCAGGGTTATTATTGAGATGTGATTTTTATTCCCATCCATTTTTATTTGAATTATGGTCTTTAGCTTGATTTGGTTTCTCTTCTGGTTGGTATTTCCTTTAGTTTAATATCTCCCTTTGTTGATTTTCGTTATCATCTTTCTCTTCTTCTTCATGAAAAATGTTGCCCAGGATGCTCAGAAGTGCTGGCTTTCGAGTTGTGAAATCTTTTAACTTTTGCTTGTCGTGGAAGGTTTTTATTTCATCTTCGAATCTAAAGCTTAATTTTGCTGGATATAAGATTCTTGGTTGACATCCCTTTTCTTTCAGAGCTTGAAATATGCTATTCCAGGATCTTCTTGCTTTTAAGGTCTGGGTTGAAAAATCTGAACATAGTCTGATTGGTTTCCCCCTATATGTACTCTGCTTCCTTTCTCTTTGTGGCTTTTAGTATTCTCTCCTTGCTCAGTGTATTAGGCATTTTCATTATAATGTGTCTTGGTGTGGATCTGTTGAGATTTTGTTTGTTTGGTGTTCCGTATGCCTCTTGAACTTGGTTTTCCCATTCATTCCTCAAGTTTGGAAAATTTTTCTGTAATTATTTTCATTAAATAAATTACTCATTCCTTTGGCTTGAAACTCTGCCCCTTCCTCTACGCCAATCACTCTTAAGTTTTGTCTTTTTATGCTGTCCCATAATTCTTGGATGTTATGTTCTTGATTTCTAACAAGTTTTGCTGTATAGTCTAAATTCTTCTCTAGGATATATATTTTGTCTTCATTGTCTGAGGTTCTTTCTTCCAAGTGGTCTATTCTGTTGGAGATGCTTTCAATTGAGCTTTTATTTTGGTTTATTGCTTCTTTCATTTCTGGAATTTCTGTTTGGATTCTCTTTAGAGCCTCTATTTCCCTATTGAAGTAATCTTTTACTTCCTGTATTTGTTTTTGGAGTTCTTTGTCAAAATGATCTTTTGCCTCCTGTACTTGCTCCCTCATCTCATTTTTGAGTTCATTCTTAAGTTCCATAAACATTTGGCATATGTAATTTCTAAATTCCATCTCTGGCATTTGACCAACTGTGCTTGCCATGACATCTACCAATGAGGTATCTTGATTTGTTTGTGTCATTTTCTTTCCTTGTTTTTTCATGTTGCTTGTGTGTCTATTCTTTCCTGTACTGTGGGACCTTGACTATTTCTATTTTACCTTAAAGCCTTATGTTGTTCCTGTAGTACAATGCTATCAGATCACCTTTTAATTCCTTTACACTTTTAAAACCTAACACTTTCTATTCAGAAAATCCCAGTTTGATCACAATGTACAGATTTGGTTAACCCAAATATTATTTCCAATTTACTCTGTACGCTTCTGATGGGGTTTTATAGCTTCAAGTATTGGATACAGAGGTGTTATGTTTAGGAAGAAGGAAGTGTCTTCAATTGTTCTTTCTTGGAAAGTATGAAAAGAGATATCTATTGACGTGGTTTAGTGGAAGTGGTGTAGTATCAGTAGACGAGGGAAGAAAGAGAATGGAGTTGACAATTAGGTGGAAAGACCAATTTATATATAAAGTAAGTTGGTAAAGAAAAAAAATGATAAAAGAATAGGAATTGGTGTAAGAGAGAGGAGAGAGAGAATCAAGGAAATAGAGAGTAAACTATATATAATACTGCTTTGCTACCCAGTTCAGTTGTGCTGGTTCTAGAAATCCCAAGTTCTGTGTATAACTTGTTTTTGCCTCTGTTTAGTATGCACTGGCAGGATGTAAACATGAAAGATGAAGGAGGAAGAAAAGATGCAAGAGTTAGAAGGAAGAAAAGAAGGAAAGAAAAAAAGAGCGGAAGCAAACAAACACACTGACAATCAATGCGGAAGGAAAAAGAAAAGCAGAACATAACAAAGCCAAGAAAAAGAAAAAGAAAAAGAAACAAACAAACAAACAAAAAAAACCTCCCCGCAATCCAACAAAACAAGCAAACCAACAAAAAAGAAAAGAAAAAAAAATGTCGAACTTCAAGTCTCAGACAAAACGGGCCCTGGGAAGCCCCCCTCTTTTTTCCTTTCCAGTTCAAACCAATTGTTATTGGATCACGTCTAGACAGTCTGCAATCCTGTTAGTGGAATCAAGGCTGCATCTTAGGCCAGTGGCTGAACGGTTCAGTGAAGGAGTGGCCCAGGGGGTTTGTGTGTGTCAGCAGATGAATGGCACTGGGAAGAGGACCCTCCAGAAGGCACCCCTTCCCCAAGCCCACCCACAGTTGCAGCTTCTTGTGGCCGCTGCGCTGGCCTCAGACACGCCCTCCCCTGCTGGCCACCCAAGCCTCACCCAAGTGTGCGTTGTCTTCAGAGAGCTGGAGAATCCCTGGATGGCTGCAGCTGTCGCTCTCCGTCTCCTCCCCTTTGTCTGGGTCAGTCACTGCACCTTTCAAAGATGGCGGTGCTCTCCTTCCAGTCAACAGCAGCTCCGCAGACTCCCGTGTCCTCTCCGATCGATTTCAAAGCCGTTGGGTGGATGTCTCCCTGCCTAAGTGGCACTGGGAAGCCACAACTGTAACTGCAGCGCAGACAGCACTGCTTCGGACTGTGGACCGCTCCACTCTGCCCCTGCTTGCTGTTCGCAGGTCTCTGCGCCGCTCTCTCCGGGGGCCCTACTGCTGAGGGTCGCGTACAGCGGAGTGTGGATTCGAACTGGTGTTGTTGACTCACTGTCTCCCTTGGTCCCCCAGCACCAATTCCGCCGGCTGTTATCGCTGGTTTTTATCCCCGGTTTAGCACTGGTGTGCCCTGAGTGTGGCGGGGGTTGCAGTCCCAGCACGGTCTCCCCACACTGACTTTGTTTCGCAAGGCCTGTGCACCACCCAGGCGGTTTTGCAGAAGCCTCGCGGCTCCAGCCACTGCAGACAGCTTGTCTCTTTCTCTCTCTGGTAGTGGTAATCAAACCATCCAGGAGATTGGTATTTTCAGCATATATATATATGATGAAAGGCAATTTATCTGCTTTGTTGGATTCTTTCCACGGAGCTGCCCTGAAGTGCGGCTTCCGCTAATCCGCCATCTTGGATCTCCATAAGCTGCAAATTTTCTGAACTTTTGTACATTGCTCCTTTTTGCTCTTGATTTTCACTGTATATCAGCTTCAATTTCAGCATGCAAGTCTTTCCCTAGCCTGCTCCTCTAAACTCTTCTAAAATCCTCTCATAAACAAATTCCAAAGTTTCCTCCACATTGTCAGGTGTAGATACATTCCATGGCTCAAATTTAAGTATTATTATTATTATTGTATTAGTTTTCTATCTCTTACAAGATATTTATTTTTTACTCACAAATTTAGAAGTTCCAGTTTAAGATCAGATTAATGCATTGCCTTAGGTCTCTGCTGAACATGTCAGATAGCAATGGCAGAGAGCATGTGGTAGAAAAGCTGTTCATCTCATGTCCAGGAAGCAAAAGATAAACAGTAAGAGAACATGATCCACAATCCCATTTGAGGATATGTGCCCAGTGATCTAAGGACATCCTACTAGGCCCCATCTCCTAAAAGTTTCACCATCTTTCAATAGTGCTATATTGGGGAACAAACCTTTTATGAATGGTTCTTTGAAGAACACTTAAGCAAAACAAAAGTTTTTATTAAAAGCATCAATTCTTGAGACCTATGTTCTAGATAAAAGTTTTGGGTTTGTTCAGTTTTTCATATTTTGTTAGTAACAAGTTGCCTAAAAGATCTAATCCTCTATTTAAAAAATGAATAGCAAAAATATTGCACATATTTTATAAAAAAATATTGCTGTGAGCTTCCAGAATCAATCAACATAAATCCCCAAGAACAGTGCTTTGTAAATTTTAAGGATGCCAATCATATTAAATTTAATAATTAAATACATAATGCAAGTCAGAATAAATGTAATTTCATTGATATGTGACTTCTCAATTAATCTTTATTTTATTCATTTATGATTTTATGAATTTATTCATTTTACAAAGTACTCCTATTTGTCATATCAATAAGCATGACATTATGCACAGAATAAACCAGCCATTGATGAAACCATGACTGTCTTAATAAAGTGAATTCAATTAATCAGCTTGGAAGTGACTTTTTCATGAATTCACTGTTCATTAAATATGTACTACTCTATGTTGATCAGGATAATTATGGATTTTTTTTGATTTTTTTAAACTTCTGTTTTTATTCATTTTTCCTCTTATTTCTCTATTATTGCACTGATTTCTCTACTTATTTTATTTCCAAGTTCTTAATTAACAACTTTGGTTATTAGATATTTCTTTTCTAATTCAGGTATTTCCAATTATTACTTTTATTTATCACATGCTAGAGTCTTATTGTCCATATTTTGTTATGATTTTAAAATCATCCTCAGTTCAAAATATTTTCAAATTCCTTTTGTGATTACATGTTCTGCCTATTATTTTGTTTGGACATTTATCCACTTTCTCCTTCTTTTATTTATTTAATTTGTTTCTTAATATAATTCCATCAAAAAGAGAGAACAAAATGCTCATGATTTCCATCATATATTTACTTAGGATTTTTTATGCCCTATCGTAAGGAATGATCTGTATGCATGTTAACTGTACCTGTATTCTACAGTCACTGTACTGTTCTGTATATCCCAACTGAGTTGATTGATAGTGTTGTTCAAGTCTTCCTTATTCTTGGTGATTTTATGTAACAACTTTTTTATCAATTGTTAGCAATAAAGTATTGAAATACCTGACTACAATTATTGGGTTGTCAATTTCTCATTTTAGTGCTATTGGGTTTTGCCTTATGTATATTGAAACTCTGTTTTTGGTTGCATAAGCATATGTTAATTTTTAGCTTCTTTATTTTTCTGGGGGTGCTGGCGGTTGAATGTAGGGCTAGGTTACAACTGAGCCATATCCCTACTCCTTTTTATTTTTTATTCTGAAACAGGGTCTCACTAAGTTGCTGAGACTGGCCTTGAATTTGTCATACTCCTGTTGCAGCCTCCCGAGTCACTGGGATTGTAGGTATGCACCACCATGCCCTGTGTTAACTTCTTCATGTAAACATGAAACATAACTCTCTGTTTCTCTTAATATTTTTGCCTAATTTTCATTTATATTCATACTTTCTGGAGATACACTAGTTTTTTTTTTGTTGTTGTTGTTGTTAATTTTATCCATTCTTTAACTTTCAATCTATTTATGTCTTTAATTATAAAGCATGTCTTTTTATATGCATCAGCGTGTGGTTAGATAGTTGAAATGCAATTTTTTTTTCTTTCCTGTTTTATTTATTTATTTTTTTTGGTCTCATTGTGGTAATTTTTACCAGGTGCCAGGTTATAGCTTTCCTTTCAAAGCCACAAAAATCTGAGTCCCATTCCAGTAGCTATAACTTACAAAAATGGTTCTTAGTTATATGCAGATCTTCTTAAAGAAAGTTCATGTGTGAAAGAGAAATTTTAATAAAATGGAAAGAGGATTAAGTTTCATTTCCTGGGATCTCCTTTTGGCCATGCTGTCATCCAGAGCATGTGCTAAGTAGTCTAACAAGAAGTTGCTGTAAGTATATAAATATAATAAGAATATAAAAAGTAGAATGGTCAGAGAGACATACTGAATTTTATGATAGATGTATTTAATTCCCATCCCCTTTGTTACATTTTATTACCCAGGATACAGCCCAGGGGAATTGTCAATTACTGAGACTAATACCCGTAAATAACAAGGATGCTTTGCTAAATGTGTGAAATAGGAGGAGATGATAGAGGCAGAGTGAAGCTATTTTACATATGTAATGGTTTTGTAATAAAAAGCAAACCATCGTCAAACTGAAAATGGTCTGGGAAGCCAAACATATATCTAATTTTTATGTTGAAGAGCCACATGATATGTCCAGGTAATTGTTAAAAGCCTTAAATACTGTCAACCATGGTAAGACATAACCAATAGCCTAGAAAGGAGATCAAATACCCAAAGTAGTCAATCTGTCAGCAGTATAAAGGAGCAAATCATTTGCGATGAAGCCACACAAGACCAAAGGGTCAGCTTTGGTAAGACTCAGAGGTGTAACTTCCAGAGAGAGCTTTGTTGTTGTTGTTGTTGTTTTAAGATATACATGCTAGTAGAGTGTATTTGACATATTGTACATATGTGGAGTATAATTTATTGTAATTAGGATTCTATTCTTAAGGTTGAACATGATGTGGAGTATCCTGGTCATGTTTTCATATACATGGATAGGAACGTTATGTCAGATTAATTATACCGTCTTTCTTAACCCGTGCCTTTTTTCTTTCCTTCATTCCCCCTTGTCTATTCCAATAGACTTCTATTCCTCCCTCCTCTCCCTCCCTTCTTCTGGCTTAGTATCCACATATTGAGGAAAACATTCAGCCTTTGGTTTTTTGGGACTGGCTTATTTCACTTAGCAGATTATTCTCCGGTTCAACATCTCTAGCAAACTACACTGAGATTCCATCTCACTCCATTCAGAATGGCAATTATTAATAATAATATAACTAATAATAAATGTTGTCGAGGATGTGGGGGAAAATGTTCACACATACATTGCTGCAAATTGATGTGACCACTATGGAAAGCAGTATGGAGATTCCCTAGAAAACTTGGAATGGAATCTCCATTTGACCCAGTCATCCCACTCCTCGGTTTGTACCCAAAGGACTTAAAATCAGTACTACAGTGACACAGCCACATCAATATTTATAGAAGCTCAATTCACAATAGCAGAAAGTGCTTTGTAAAATCAAGAACTTGGAGCCAGTTTTGCCCATCATGTTGGTCCAGTCAGTCTCATGGAAGAATGGGACTACACCAGAGACAACCATATGAGTGACAAAGACTGTTTGATCAGGAGCCATGATTTGTTTCAGTAATTTTTAGCTCCAAAGAAGAAAGTCTTTAATCTGCCAATCTGCTGTTTTCCAAATGGTCCTTGGTGAGAACCCAGAAATCTGGGTTTTGTACAATGAGCAGAGGATCACCATCTATTTTGGCACTGTAGAGCAGACACAGAAGACAATAAGCCACAACCCCCTAGAGGACATTCAGGTTTTGCTTTGTTGAACCTTCAGTAAATAAGAGATTCAGGAGAATGTTAGGAAATTGAGGACTGACTTTGTTACCAAGAGAACAGCTGCTACCTTTATATGTCAAACTAAGTTACTGGTGGGGCCAGGCCAGCTGTGCACTTGAACATACCCTCTCCATTTAGTAAGCAAAGCTTTTCAGGTTTGGTCATTGAATTTAAGGTGTTCCATTTCAAGATAGAAATAACAAAGCATTTATAAGACAAAAAGATGGCAACATTATAATAGCAAGTGAATAATATATTTTTTCAAAATAAGTGTGCCTGGTAGCCATATTTGAGAGGGAACAAGGCCAAAACCATAAGGCAAACCCTCAGCTAGAGGCTACTTCCTGGTGGAGGCTATCTCCATTTGGCTGATGACATATTTGACAAAATATATCACAGAGACTCTTATGTTGTCTCTAATACCTGGAGAATCCAATGAGGAGCAAGGCTTCCTTTGGGAACCAAAAAGAGATAGTAATCTTTTTTTTTTTTTTTTTTTTTGTCTTAAGAGATAAAGACATTGCTCATAGTCAATCAGTCTATGAAGTCCCAAGAAGCATTATTTAGTAAGCAAGCTTTGGAATCTGAGGGAGATTCATTACTCACCTCATTGACATAAACATAAACTTCTCTTAGGGACATGAGACAAACAATTCTTATTTACCAACCAATAAGACATTCTATAATGGAGCTTTGGATATTTTGATATCAGTGATATTCATGGTCAAGTCTAATCTATACACTAGTGGCAAGAAGCAGTGGAATTTTTCTCCCTAGTCCTTCCCTACCTATAGTTCTTCCCTGATTGGTTAATTCCTTGGGCATTTATAATACAAGGAAGTGCATATAACCTTATTCTCTTAATTTATATCCCAATTTAGAAAGTACATATAGTCATCTAAGGCCTCTCCCACTTTGTCACATTAGCTTTATTTCTATACTGGAATCCACATTAAAATCCCATCAATTGAACACAGGCTTCCTTTCCAATCATATATGTGGGTAGGATGATAATTTGGATGTCTGCATCCAACATAAACATAAAACTGTTTGTCCTACCTGTCTCTAACTTTATCCAGCACAGTAGGTAGCACATATGTCCTTCATCACTCATGAGGCATTTGAATAAAAACCCCACCTTGAACCAACTTTCTCTACAAACCATTTGAGGTTGAGGTTGATATAGAACCAAGAGATTGGAGATTACATAGTGAGCAAAGAGTTCCATGCCAGCAAACAAGAAAAATTTACCTTTAGTTTTGAGTGGGAGCCAATACTGCTCAACCAAATTTCTATTAAATTTTAGATAAAATCTTAATTATTTGGGAGATTCTGACCATTTGTCTTACTATATGAAGGAGTGTAACCAAGAAACAAAATACTATTTATGCAGCTTTGTAAATGTAATACTCCATACTTGATAACAGCGAAGGATTTGATATTAAGGCTCCTATAATCTACACATTTCATCCAGCTGTTTGTCAAGAGCTCTTGGTTTCAGAACCTGAGGGATGGATCTTCTCTATCCCCCAATCCAGTTCATGAAGAACCATCATCTGCTGGTTCCCAAAGAAATCTGAATAATTTGGGGGGTTTGGGTGGTATCATGGATTAAATTCAGAGACATTCCACCACTGAGCCACATCCCCAGCCCTATTTTGTATTTTATTTAGAAACAGAGTCTCATGGTGTTACTTAGTGCCTTGCTTTTGGTGAGTCTGGCTTTGAACTCACAATCTTCCTGCCTCAGCCTCCCAAGCCGCTGAGATTACAGGTGTGCCTGGATCTTGCCAACATTACATTCTTGTTTCTCAAACTGTAAAGGACTATAGTTGTTCTGATATTTTACCATGCTTGTCAGCAAGAAAGTTTCTTTTCTAGTATTTAATAGATAGTAGCATGTGACATGAGAATAGCTTAGAGCAAAAGTACTTTGTGCAGAGCTCAGAAGACAGCATTAGCTTCACACTTGCATTGATCCCTGGTGCCTTTCAACACAGCACCCAAATCCCACATGCTGATGAGATGGGTCCATATTGATGCACAGACTAGGTTTATGTCATAAATGAAAAAAAAAAATTTATTGTGACTGGTAATAGACCTGCCCTAGAGAGTGAGATACTATATCTAGTATTTTGAATATTAAAACAATAAGTGAATAAGTAAATAAATAAATAAGACCAATATATTTCCAATATAGATATTTTTGTAATTCTGGTACAAAAAAAAAAAAAAAAAAAAAAAAGATCTCCGCTAGCCAGGTTCAGAAGTGCATGCCTGTAATCCCCCTGGCTTGGGAGGCTGAGAGAGGAGGATCTTGGGTTCAAAGCCAGCCTTAGCAAAAGTGAGGTGCCAAGCAACTCAGTGAGTCCTTGTCTCTGAATAAAATACAAAATAGGGCTAGGGATATGACTCATTGGTTGAGTGTCCCTGAGTTCAATCCCTGGTACCTGCTCCCAAAAAATAAAATGAAAAGATCTCAGCCAATGTAAAAAACATGAAAAATCCAGAAAGAATTATGAATTCATTAAAATCTATCTTCTTTGAGTTCACCAATTTATTTCCTTCTGCTATATTAAAACTATTTTTACTATACCAAGGTTTTCTTCTCAGTTATTATACTTTTCAACTCCAGCATTTAATTTAATTTCCTTTTAAATCCCTATTTCCTCATTTAAGATCACAATTTGATGATTTATTTTTGCCTTGCTTTCAATTGATTATTTAAAATGTTTTCCCTTAGTTCTTTGAACATGTTTATAAGATGTTCTTTAAAAGTTTTTGTCAGGTTAATCTAGTTGTTGAGTTTATTCACAATTTCTATTTACTGTTTTTATACTAAACATGGTATTTTAGTCAGCTATTTTGCCACTGTGACCAAAAGACCTGACAAGAACAATTTTAGAGGAAGAGAATTTATTTGATGCTCACAGTTTCAGAGGTCAGTAGATGGCCAATTCTATTGCTCTGAGCCTGAAATAATACAGCACATCATGGTGGAAAGGTGCAGAGGAAGAAAATAGCTCCAGACGTGGGAATCAGGCAGCAGAGAGCTCCACTTACTAGGGACAAAATATAAATCCCAAAGGCAGGACCCCAGTGACTCACCTCCTCCACTCACTCCCTAACTGCCTACAGTTACTTGATCCTTATGAATGGATTAATGCAATGATTAGGTTAAAGCTCTTGTAACCCATTTAACTTCTAAATTTCCTTACATTGTCTTATACATGAGCTTTTGGGGGTCACCTCATATCTAAACCATAACACAAAACATACTTCAGCTTTACAGTGTGTGTAATCTTTGTTTAGTTGCCAACTGGGCATTTAGAAAACATTTTACAAATCTAGATTTTCATTTTCCCCATGAATATTGTTGCCTTAGTTCTTTTTGTTTGTTTTATTAATTCACCATGGAAAATCTGTGAATGCCAGTCTCCTGTGTGGTTTATGGTCACTAATGATGATATATAGCTCACTCATCATATATTTAGGTTCACCATAACTTAGACACAGGATATGCTCAAAGTAGTGTTGCTAGAATCCTATGAAAAAAGATCTGTGTATTGATAGAGGAGCACATTTAAAAAGTTTGAGTTATGTTTAAATCATCCTGGACTTTTACTTTCCATTTGATGCATCTTCTGTATGCTTAGCAATTTTCACAGTCAAAAAGGACTTGTGATGTTTTGAACCATTTCGAGTGCTCTCTGTTAAACTCAAACAAATGTATGCTTGCATCTGCCACAGAAGCAAACCCAGACAAGAATAGCTGAGCCACTTGCTCTGCTACATTCACATACTTCCCAGATTATCTCTTCATTTCAAAATATTTCTGGACAGGAGCATGACTTTCTGTTTGAATACAGTGTACCTCTTTGTATCAGCAGACATGCTGTAGTAGGTAGGTAGTTCTTAGCCTGCCCCAACCTTTCAGAATGTACAAGTTAAGTGTCCTACTGGGAATGAAAAAAGATCAAAATCAAAACACAAGGATTTTATTGTCCTTAACCATAGTTCACAATAGTTCCCCCCCCCCCAAAGAAAGTCTTTTCTTCTTATTATGTGACTTTATTCTACTTTCAGAGTTCTAACATGGTCACTTTTTTTTTAAAACCAATTTTGTCCAATTATATAGTTGCTTTTTGTAGAAAAGGAGTTTGCATTTCTTCACTAGATCATAGCTGGAATTCATGTTCCTCTTATTTATCATAATGTCAATATAATTTGACATTTGAAAATGCTGAATAAATGAATTTATTATCAGCTTCACTTTTCTCAATCATAAAGCAAGAGATTTCAATGAAAGGAGCATAATGAAATCACCAACTCCACATGGTACTAGTGATGTCTCAATTTAAGCATCCTAATTTATGCTGGCAAATGAAGAATTCTATTAGGTTGGGATTATTGCTCTTTTATGTTTGTTTTGTGTTTTCCCTTGGACACATTTTAAGGAACTTTCTTTAAAATGGATTATAATCTAAACTGGGATCCTTTTCATTTGTTTCTGTTGTGCAAATCACACTGAAATATAGTTCGACCACCACATTGTGCCTTTTACTAACTTGGCTTCAAAATTCTGCCCCCAGACAAATGTGAATTGTCCTTCTTGGGGATCCTTAATGCGTTTCTCAAACTGACACTAACTGGCACTTAGTTCTATGCCCATGACAACAATTTTTCATTCCTCACATGACTATATCTTTCTGTCCAAAATTTTAATAAGATGTAGAAAAAGTGATCAACCAAAAGATACAACTTTTAGTAAAGAAACTATTGAAACTTCTTGGTAAAATTATAGTACTGTAAGTAGATAGCAATCCTGAACTATTCTAAAATATATGAATATATTGTAATCCTTATGAAAAACATTTTAAAATCATTATGTATATATAGACATATGAATTAATATACATTGAGGTATAACTTGCATGGATAGTTCTAAAATAGCAAAATATGGCTTGGTGCAGGGGCACATGCTTGTAATCCTACAAACTTTGGAGGCTGAGGCAGGAGGAAGCCTCAGCAACATAGGGAGGCCCTAAGCAACTTAGCCAGAACCTGTCTCAAAGTAAAAAATAATAATGGAAAAAAAAGGGTTAGGGATGTGACTCAGTAGTTAAATGCCTCTGTGTTCAATCCCTTGTAACAAAGTAAATAAATAATAAAATAAAATAGCAAAATATGAAATTACATTGGCAAGTTACAGAGGTTTTGATTTGCATTTCCCTGATGACTGATTTTTTTTCCCTTTGTTGGATATTTGTACAACTTTTAAAACAAGATGTCTTGTGAGACTTTTAATCATATTTTTTGGATTATTTATTTATTTATGTATTTGGGGTGGTATTGTTCAGATTCCTTGTATATTCTGGATTTTAATCCTTGTCAGAAAAGTAGTTTGCAAATGGTTTCTTCTAATTTGTAGACTCTCTTAACTCTGTCTATTGTTCCTTTGTTGTACAAAAACTCCTTAGTTTGATATAATTCCATTTGTGTATATATAATATATATATATACATATATATTATTATATATCATATATATATGTTTTTGTTTTCTTTTTACCTTTTAATGCTGATGATTTTGGGTCCCTATCAACAAAAAATATTGCCTACATTATGTCCTAATGTGATTCTCCTGTGTTTTTTTTTTTGTAGAAATTTCGTAGTAACTTAACATTTAGGTCTTTGACTTAAACTTTGAGTTTTGATTTGTCTTTGGTAAGAGGAGGTGATATACTTTTATTCTTTGGCATATGTAAGTCTGCTTTTATCAACACTAGTTATTGAAGGGTCCGGACCCCTGGCTATTTGTTAACACTTTAAGAGTCAGTAATCCATATTACACTCTACTGTCTCAGAAGGTATATCTCTGTGCTCTACAGTGTAAAAGATATACTGATTGTTTGAAGAGGCCAATCATGTTACATTATTTATAATTAATTTCATGTAGGCTAACTGTATGGGCATATAGTAGCAAAAATGGAATTTCTAATGTTTTTGTTCATTTAAATGCAATGAAAAGAGAATTTTGAAGTCAAAAGACCTCATCTCCAATCTTTAGAATATTTCTATTAATATCAGTTTTTTATATAACCATTTATAGAAAATATCTCAGATATCTGATATCTCAGAATCAGTCTTCTTGCCCATTAAAATTAGGATAATTATTTCAAAATCTCTTACCTGTGCTAAGGAGAAAATGATTAAGGAAATGCTTTATTAACTTGTTTGTATTTAAAGTTTTAGGAAGAAGAAGAAAAAGTATGTTCATAGAATTAAATTGCTTATTAAGAAAAATTAAATATTAATGTAGTGGGATATTTAAAATAAATTGTTTACAGTGTTTAAAATCAATAAAGCATTAACCAACAAAGTTGAAAATTTAAAAACCCTCATAATTGAGCCACAAGGATACATTATAGTACAAGAAATATTTTATATCTGTAGGTACATTCACTGAATTCTAATATCATGTATATTATCATTGAAAAATCTCCAAATTATAGGAAATTACAGTAGCATAAATGAAGGAAAATATTCATCTTGTCCTGCATCTTTGGTGGATTATCTAACTTAAGGGTATT
Organism: Tamias sibiricus; assembly: GCA_025594165.1. NCBI lineage: Eukaryota > Metazoa > Chordata > Mammalia > Rodentia > Sciuridae > Tamias > Tamias sibiricus. Next base: position 20,941,325 of record CM046663.1, read on the forward strand.
ACAATAAAACTATATTTAAATACACGATATATAGTAAGTTAATTAAATAAAAACTTATAAACAACTAGTTAATGGAACACTGGTTTTAAAATGACAACTATTCTATGCTACATAATATACTATTTTATATAATATTGAAGTATATCCTAAATAAAAGAGTTTTTTTTGAGTCATCAATATTGTTTGTTTCTGAAACAGAACTTTTTCTTCTTATAATTCAGCACTCAGCAGTACTTTCAACATATTGATCTGTAATCAACTGCTGACACAGTTATTTGGCTGAAGCCATATATTTACTGAACTGCAAACACAGCATTATGACAGGCATATATAAAACAGCTTTCTACTACACACAAAAACTCATTGCAAACACTTTATCTAAGTGACAATTTTATCTGCAGTTTTCTTTTTTTCAATTTTCTTCAGTTAAGAGTATATATGTAAGTCACCATAAAAATAACATATTACATTGAACATCCACTGAAATGAAATTAACTTTGCATTTCCTCTTTTATAATGAAGATACTAATAAATTTTAAAGACCAATGAAAGCACCCAATTAAAATAGGTTAATTTTAGCAGATTGGCATTTGAAGTATTAATTTATCAATAATCATTAAAAATGCTGCAGCAACTTTTCAAATATCAGGGATTTAATGAATTAATAAATATTTTTTAAAAACTAAAATATATTGATCTTAAAATACTTTACAATGCATTTGATGTATAAAGACAGGCTTTTTGTTCTAGCATACTATGAAAGAATAATAAAAGCTTATATGTGTATATGTAATTGTGATAGTTATAAGGCATTCTACTTTTAATACACAATGTATTACAATGCAGTTATTTTCTAAGGCTTATAAATAAAATGCTGTAATGCATTCCTATCATGCACTAAATGTCATGTTTGGAGTTAAGATGCAAAAGTAAAAGACTTTAAAATGTAAAAGTAAAAGAATTTTTATCCATCTAGAATAAAATGATTGTTATGATACATGTATGCCGCAGAAACAATATTGATGCAAAGATCACATGATTGGTTTCACTTTTCTTTTGATCACAGAAGGACTACAAGAAAAAAAAAAAAAAAAAGCTGTAGGTTTTGGTCTTTACTTTGAGTTAAATGTGCAGGAGTAAAAAAATCACAGGCCAGAAAGCCGAAAGCAAATATATGATATTACTGAATAAATGATATATGTCCATGTACTGCATAAGAGTGTTTCAGTCAATGATGGACCACATATATGACCATGGTCCCATCTTAGTTTGTGTTAGCACACACTTTAATGTTCACACAATGATGAGATTGCCTAACCATATATATTTTTTCTGATGCATAACCATTACTATACTATGGCCAGGAATGATGAAATACACTAATAAGTCAATAAAAAATAAGAACTCTGGCCTGTAAAATATTTATTACAAAATATATTTTGATGAAAAGTAAATGGTACTATCAACAGTACACAAAAGTACAAACCAGAAGAGAATAACAAGTCTTGCAAGAGACATTTAAATGTACTCAGGACTAGAGATGTAACTCAGTATTAAAGCACATACCTACCATATGTGAGGCCCTGCATTTGATTTCCAGCACTGCAAAAAAATGAATTAAAAACAAAATCAAATAAAGTGTTTAAATTATTCTATTAAAAATGTAACAATGAAGTTGGGCATGGTGGCACATGCCTGTAATCCCAGCAGCTCCAGCAACTGAGGCATGAGAATCTTGAGTTCAAAGTCTGCCTCAGCAACAGAGATGCACAAAGCAACTCAGTAAGACCCAATCTTTAAATAAATACAAAAAGGGCTGGAGATGTGGCTCAGTGGTTGAGTGCCCATGAGATCAATCCCTGGTAAACCCTCAAAAAAAGTATAAATAAAATAACAACAATGAAGTAGTTATAAACCAATAATTTCATTGAAAAATAATCTTTGTTAGTTATGCATATTTCTGATTTCAGTGTTGATTAACTACATTCATTCATGATAAATTTTCTCAATAAACACAAAAACATTTTAAATATAAGTAACATTTATATTAACATGTACAGGCAAATATTACTATAGTACTTTTGAAAGTTTAGTTAATATATTACCAAGTTCAATGGTTTAAACCAATTGTAGCATAAAAAAACAAAAAAGGGAAAAATCAATGAAGCAAAGAGTTTGTCCTATGAAAGATGAACAAAATTTATGAAATTTGAGCTAGATAAGCCAAAAAAAAAAAAGGAGAGCTGAATCATATAACTAAAATCAGAATTAGAAAAGAGGTCATTATGACAAATTTAACAAGAATAATAGAAGATTATAGAATAATGCTATAAACTACTGGAATACAGTTCTTTGGAGAAGAGATAAATTACTAAATGTTATGAAATTACTAAAACTTACAGTCCACCAATATGAATCATGAGGAAACAGAAAATCTTAATAGATATATAACTCTGTTAGTCAGTTTTTAATCATAGTGACAAAATACCTGACATAAATTATTTAAAAATATGTGAGATTTAGTTTGGCTAATGGTTCCAGAAGTTTCAATTATGATTGTCTGGCTACGTTGCTCTGGGCCTGAAATGAGGCAGAACATCAGGTTGAAAAGGAATTGTGGAAGAAAGATGCTTAGATAATGGCAGCCAGGAAACAGAGAAGAGAGAAGAAGGGGCCAGGGGCCAGAAATACCCTTCCAGGTTACATCCCCACTGACCTTCTTCCTCCCAGTAGGGCCAACCTCCCCATAATACCATCAAATTATTAATCTGCTAGTGGATTAATCCTCTGTTAATATCATAGCCCTCACTATCCACTCTCTTCCCAAAAGCACTAATTCTGAAAATTGCTGCATTGGGGAATAAGTCTTCAACACATGAGTCTTTAAGGAACACTCTATGTCCAAGCCATAACAAAATTCCAAAAGGAAAATAATAAAGCTATTCTGTTTATAATAGCATCATAAATAATAAAACACTAAAGACATAAATTTAAAGACATATAGTGAAAAATATAAAACATTACTAAAAGACATTAAAGAATATATAAAGAAACACAATGATATTTAATATTGATGTATGGCTTGATGTAGAACTGTTAATATTATCTAAAATGATGTACATATTTAATGGAATCCACATCCAAATCTGAATATTTTGATAAAATAGGAAAAAAAATCCATTCTAAAATTAACCTGGAATCTCAAGGAACTCTAAATAAAAAAAAAAAAATCTTGAATAGAAGAAAAATGTTTCACACTTCCTTATTTCAAAACTTACTATAAAGTTACAGTATTTAAAACCATGTGGTGCTGGTTTAAAAACAGACATGTAGACCAATGGAATATACTAGAGACACAGAAATAAACTCTGGTATATATAATCAAATTATTTCTGACAAAGGTATCAAGACCATCTGTTGATGGGAAGTGACAGTCTTTTAAATAAATGACACTGTGAACTTGGATATCCACATGTGATAGTATGATTTTGGACCTTTAACTTATGGATCCATAAAATTAATTCACAAGGGTCAACATTTTAAACATGAGACTTAACCCTATAAAACTATTACAAGGAAATGTAGAAAAACCTAGATGACATTAAATATGGCAATGACTTCTTGCATTTGACATCAAAATTGAAGGCAAAAACAAAAATATATGTGTTAGTCTATAACAAAATTAAAATATGTCTGTATATCAAAGGACACAATCAAGAAAGGAAATCAATGAAATAGGAGAAATGTTTGCAAATCATACATCTCATGAGGGGTTAATGACCAGAATAAATAAAGAACTCCTACAGATCAACAATAACAAAATGACCCAATTAATAAATAGGCAAAGGATTTGAATGGACAGTTCTCCAAAGAAGACTTATAAATTTCTAACCAACATATTAAAAAATGCTTAACATCATTTCAAACACAACAGGGCAATGTAAATCAAAACCACAATGAGCTATCTTATACCCATTAAAAAGTTTACTCTTAAAAATCAAAACAACAAAAAACCCAGAAAATAACAAGTGTTGGTGAGGTCATGGGGAAATTAGAGACTTTCTGCTACATTGGCAGAAATGGAAATGGAGCTGTGCTATGGATAATAATGTGGTGATGCCTCAAAAATTAAAAATCAAAATACCATAATAGCCAGCAATTTTACTTCTGAAAGCAAGTATCAAAAACAAGTAAAAACAAAGAATGAAAATCATGGTCTCAAAGAGATATTGATATATCCATATTCATAGCAGCATTATTTCCAATGACCTAAAGGGGGAAATAATACAAATTTCCGGCACTGGATGAATGAATAGCAAAATGTAATACACACACACACACACACACACACACACACACACACACACACACATAACTATACACACAATGGAATATCATTGAGCCTTATAAAGAAAGAAAATTCCTAACTATACTACAATGGGAATGAATGTTGAGGACATTTTGCTAAATGGAAAAATCATGCAGAAAAATGAAAATCATGCCTGATATAATTTATATGAAGTATATAAAATAATGAAACTTATAGAAACAGTAAGTGCATGATGGTTGTTAGGAATTTGAGGGAATGGAAAATGCAGAATTTTGTTGAATTGATGTAGAGTTTAATTTTTGGCACATACAAAAGTTCTGGTGATTATTGCACAAAATGTTAATATACTTAATACTAGAACTGAAGTATACTCTTAAAAATGGTTAAGCTGGTCCTGTATGGTGGCTCACATCTGTAAAACCAGTTGCTCTGAGGTTGAGGATCTTAAGTTCAAAGCCAGCCTCAGCAACAGCAAGGAGCTAAGCAATGCAGTAAGACCTTGTCTTTAAATAAAATACAAAATAGGATTCAGGATGTGTGACTCAGTGCTTGAGTGTCCCTGAGGTCAATTCCCGGTACTGGGGGGGGGGGGGAGATTAGGCTGGCAAATATTATATTGTGATATTTTACTACAATTTAAATTATAAAATTGTTATCAGAAAACATAGAATCCTTTCATATTAACATTTACATTTATTCCTAAGGATAAAATGACATGATTTGGGCTTCATATTGGGTTGTTTCTGACATATGACATGTGGCAACTCATCCCTTTTGAATATTTCATTCGTATACAGACACATATATAATGTGTGTGTGTGTGTGCTTATGTTTGTTTGTATGTTTTTATATATTTAACTGTTTTTTAAATTTTTAATTATTTTATCATTTTTACTATAAAATTCATTTTATTTATTATTCTTTGGTTGGTCACCACTTTACTTTTACATTTAAAAATGCAATAATTGGGCAGATACATATATTATAGATTTTATTAAGTATATGGTTAACATTTTACCTCTACAACATTATTGTTTGCATAATACACCTGTAATAATTATACATTAATACTTATGCCATGTTAGAGTATGGTATATACACCATGTTAGATTTTTGAGCTACGTGACATCTATAAAAAGAGAAAACAATTTAAAATATCCATAATATAAAAATAAAATATGAATACAAAATTTCTTATTTATATTCCTAAATAACATTAAAGAGCATCTACTGTATTTACAAGATGATCAGTATAATTCACAGAGTCAGGAAAGTTAGAGACATATCAATGACAAGAATGAAAATATTTCAAAAACACAAAAAATATTGTGACAATAAAAATTAATTTGTACTAATAGTTCTTTGGAAAGTTACCATTATTCAATTTTTAAAAAAACCATGCATTATAATACATTACCATATATATATATATATATATATATTCAATCTTTGTACTAATATATAATATATATAAAATATATATATATATATATATTCAATTTTGTACTAATAGTTCTTTGGAAATTTACCATTATTCAATTTTTAAAACAACCATGTATTATATAATACCTTATACATGTATGTATATATATATATATATATATATATATATATATATATATATATATATATATATATATATATATATATGCTTTTGTGCCATAGAAGACCAGAACTTGTTCCTTATCTCTAAATGTAACATTATACCTGTTAACCAACCTCTTCTCATCCTCTTGCCTCCTATTCTCCCTAGTCACTGGTAACTACTATTCTCTCAACTTCTATGAGATCATATTTTTTAGATTCCACATATGAGTGAGGTCATGTGGCATTTTTTTTTCCTGTGTCTCAATTATTTTCATTTAATATAATGCACTCCAGTGCATTCACGTTGTTGCAAATGACATTCACAGATGAATGGATTAAAAAAATAGTAAAGATACACAATTAAATATGACTCAGTCATAAAAACAAAAATTATTAATTTTTGTGGTAAGAATAGAGTATATATTTTCCTGAACAATATTTCATAGTTTAAGAGCCTTGCAAATAGTAGGTGCTCAATATATACTTTTATAGTTAGGGGAAATTTGTCTTTCTGTACAAATCTATTCAGTACCTACAGTCAACAATATTGCATTGTACACCTAAAAATTGTTTAGGAAGTAGATTTCATGTTAAATATTTTTACTACAGTAAAAAGTAAAACCAAAACTCTGTTTTATAACTGTCACACGCAGTGTTCACGGGCATACAAAGATTCTTTGAATAATGTATTAATATCAGGTGGAAACTAGAACATCTTTTATGGCTCTCAGCTAACCGCAATCTTTAGCTATCTCCTTGATTATAGGCTCCTTCATTTCCCCCTTTTAGTTTTAAAAGAGGGGATGTTCTAGGACGTCCACGTGCAACCGACATTCTTACCCGTCATGGGAGTCTAGGCTGTCCTGACTCCTGGCTTAGGTTGACATGCCGGCCACATTAGACTGTCCCGTGCGACTGTGCCGTGTCTTAGGTTGTCCCCTTCTGGGGATCTTACCCGTCATAGGCTAACCAGCCATCCAATAGAGCCCTTCACGATCGACTGTGTGTTGACTAACAGCCGTCCATTTTTTAGGAGATGCTGCGGCTTTAAGGCGGTAAGCTTACTGCTGACGAGCCAAGTTTCCATAGCGTATCAAGTTCTTTAAGCGAATCAGCTGCCCTTAGTTTCATCAAGTAACGCACTGAGTTCTCTTAGACAAATACCCGCAAGGCATTGTCCCGTAATGTCCCAAAATAATGGAAAATCAAAATGTCCATAAGTTATAACACATAGATTCAGGAGGCCCCATGCATGCAGAGCAGAGGCCACACTGCTGGTGAGGTTGTTGATGCTTGAGCAGCAGGGATGCTTGCAGCGACCGCGGTCCCTGCAGTTGTAGCAGCAGCCGTCTTTTTTATGTCCAGACATTTCCACCGGCAAATCTTCAGGGCCCGCTACCTAAAAACTCAAGCATCCATTATTAAGGGAAAGGCAGTGCTATTCCAGCACTGAGATCAAAAGGTGAGCTGTCAAACTAAAAAAAAAGAACTATTAGAGTAGAAAATAAAAGTTGATCTCTGCTCACACACATTGCTGCTCAAGCTCCCACAAACATAAGCCGGCAAAATATCACATTCAGAAATAATCAAAGAGAAACTGAGGGTGTTTTACTGCATTAAAGATAAAGAAAAGCTAAAGGCATTTTGGAAAAATAATTTGTTAGCTGGAATCCTCGAGTCTCTATATACACAGCAATCCTATACCTGTTGAAATAATTCAAATTAAACAAATGAAGTCAATAACAAATAAATGATCCTCTGTCGGAACACCAAAATATCAGGTTATACAACATTAAACATATTCACAGCTGAAGAGAAGTCCCGGAGACAACTATAAATCAAAATTGATTATCATTATAATTGATTATCTAAAAATATTCTGAACTTATATAAATATCTATTTATCTATCTATCTATTGATTATCAAATTAGAATATTCTAAGCTTAAATGAATTAACGTTATTTGTTATTTGGATCTATATCTATCTACCTTTTTTTTTTTTTTTAAATGAAAAAAGGTCTTTTATTCTTCTCCTCTCTCCAGCTCCAGCAATCACTCCAAATGCTCTAACTCCAACCACCACCTTCTTCTTCCCCACACACACTAACGAACCTCACCCAGTTATATACATATAGCTTTAACAAGGACACGTGCTTACAGCTCGAGCTTACAGGTGCGTCACGCAGTGTTCACGGGCATACAAAGATTCTTTGAATAATGTATTAATATCAGGTGGAAACTAGAACATCTTTTATGGCTCTCAGCTAACCGCAATCTTTAGCTATCTCCTTGATTATAGGCTCCTTCAACTCTGATCATTAGAAAATTTTTAGCAGAATTTTTGTATTTACATTTTATTTTTTCTCAAATATTATATAATATGAGTAATTTTGTTGTGTGACAGTAATTTATTCACAGCCATACTATCAAAATTACTCTAAAATAATGCTAACATTACAAAAAAGCAAATGCTTTAAATTTTTAACATATAATGTAAAAGTATACAATAATGATTATTGAAACAGAAACACAATAATTATTCATTCTTACCAATTCAAATCTCAGAAATGTTATAAAATAATTGTTATTTTTATGACTGTTTTGCTCTTGAATGTGAAATATTTTCACTGCTGAAGGGTTTATCTGACCTTTTAAAGTACCTTACAGCAAATTCAGGTACTGTTATTACGTAAAGAATGTTGTGTTAGAAAAACAGAATAATTCATTCATTTTTTCAGTAAAATTCCATGTTCTTTTTCTAAAAATAAGCCTTTTTCTTTTCCTCCTGCAACAAAATAATATCATTCCCTGTCAGGAAAAAAAAAGGAAAGAAAACACAAGAAAAAGTACTTTTCAGAAATACTCAAAAACATAATAAGCCTGTGGAAAAATAATGGTAACTATATGCTGCTAATCTCTGTTTCTTATATCATGAGATATCGCTTGCATTTTATTAGTAAATAATTTGATAATCACTCTGATAAGTACTTCATCAAATTAAAATCAATGCAATGTGCAATGTGTTCACTGATAAAATATGAAGAGAAAATCAGAAATGAAATATTAGAAGCATTCATAAACATTTCTCTTGAAATAAATTATACTTTCTAAATGATTTTTTAAAAAATTGTCCTTTCATTTTAATATAGAAAATTGTTAGGAAAACAATATTTATTGCTTCATGAGATCAGAATGGAGTTAGGACATCACTAACATTGAAGAGCCGGGGTTCCCACTACTTGTTCTCCCACAAAGTTCTGATTTGGCAAACACCCATAGTTGCCAAAGACAAAAGTGCATTTGTGGAAGTTGGATGACCCAGGTAAAAGATTGCAATACTCCCAGTGAACTCTAAAATTTAAGAAAGATACCTCGAGAAGATAGGTCCACATCCCCGACTGAGGTCAGGTTCTGGCAGCTGACTAGAATCTGTCACATTCTCTTGTGGACTCTGCTCTGGCCCTATTCAACAACAGTCCTATGTTCCTGAGGATCTAGGAGAAACCACATCCATTAGCAGCCCCCAACTGTAGACTCACCTACAGCTGATCAGAACCTAGACGTGGAAGGAACCCCTCCTTTTCTTGAAGGTGGCTCCAGAAAGCAGTCCTGTAATATCTGATGACACTCAGAAGTCATGACTATTCATGGCCCACTATCAAGCTTACTAATGGCAAACTAAACTGCAAAGCATGAATAACCCCTGTTTTCCTGCCAACTAGCTTTTACCCCTACCCACACATGGACTCAGTTCTAACCCCATCAAGCTGCATCTCTGGAGGCAGCCCCCAGTGCCCGCATTTCAGATGTCAGCCTTTCCTGCTGTAAGTATGGCTCCCCATCCTTCCCTGTCTCCAATGGCCTTGCCCAGAGATCCCAGAGATCCTGGCATTAGGCCTTCTGCCAACACTGCCAACTGGCTATCCCATGGATCCTGCCATCCAACCAGCCAGGAGTCTCTAAGATGGCCAATTACTGAAGGTTTTTCCCTCAGAATCCAGCCTATGAAGACTGAAAGAGGTGACTACTCCTTCAGACGCACACGAACACAAGAAATCAGGGATCATGAAGAATGAGGCAAAGAAAACACCACCATAAAACCAATAAATCTCCAGTTACCAGCATTAAAGAAATAGAAATTGATCTACCACTTAAAATAGTAGATGATATATACTGTAAATGTATACTCCATATATACTTTGTATAGTAAATATAAGCTCCAACACTGTAAAATTCTTCTAAAAAAGGAGAAAATCTTCTTGACATTGGTCTGAGCAATGATTTCGTGCATACGATACCAAAAGCATACATAAAAAAAAAAAAATTAAAAAAAATAGATAAGTGAAACCAAAAAGCATTTGCACAGCCAAAGAGCTAAGCAATAGGATTAAAATGCATTCTACAGTCTGGGTAAAAGTAATGGAATTCCATATATATGATTAGAGATTAATATCCAAAATATAAAATAAAATCCTATTATCTCAATAGCAAATCAAATAAACAAAAATCAAGTCACTCTATGAGAAATGAGAAAAAAAAAAAAAAAAAAACACCTTAACAGATATTTCCTCAAAAGATGCAAATCACCAAGATACAAATGAAAGATGCTGAATATGTTTCATTATTGAGGAAATTAAAATCCATATAATTGATACTTGTTAGGGCCTCTGTCATTTAAAAAAAAAAAAAAAAAAAAAACAGAACAAGTGCTGGCAAGGATTTGGAGAAAAGCGAACCAACTCTTGGAAATTCCTGGTGCGAATGTACACTGGTGTAGCCAAAATATAAGAATATGAAGTTTCCTAAAGAAATTTTTTAAGAAATTATGATCCAGCACTCTCATTCCAGGTTCCAGGGTACATGTCTAAAAAAAAAAAAAAAAAATGTGATCAATATCCCTAAAGAGATATTTGAATTCTGATATCTGTGGTGGTATTACACAAAATAGCCAGGATACAAAAGAAACCTAAATAGTTGTCAATAGATAAATGGACTAAAAAATATGATACAGAACAAGAATGAATTTCGTGGTGAATGTCTTCAATATACTGCTGCATAGCCTGAGGTTGAAGGCTGGTCTGAAGGTTGGCAGGTGTCACTTTTACCTGTTAAGCAGCTTCTTTCTGAAGCCTAGAGCACTCTGAGTATGGAAACTGTTCTGCAGCTCCCACTGCCACTGGTCAGGCCGCTGATGGGGTAGAACAACCAATGGGTGGCCTAAAGTTGTTCTTCCATAGCCTCCCAGGTAAATAGAAATCAGGTTGACGGAAAATAAATGTCAATTTATTTAAAAATATATATAAGCGCACACATGCACACTCACATAGCTATATGTGTATATGTGTACATATATATATACACATTATGTGTGTGTGTGTATATATATATATAAACATGCAACTTTAAAAGCAGAAAGAAATCCTGCCATTTGAGACAACATGTGTGATACTCAAGTACATTACACTGCTAAAATAAGCCAAGCTCTCTCCTGTATGTGAAATTTTTCAAAGTCAACCCAATAGGAGCATAAAGTAGAACTGTGGGAACCAGGGTCTCAGAGAAGAAAGAAATGGGGAAATGTGCATTAAGGGGTAAAAAGTTTCAGTTGTACAAGTTGAATAAGTTTTGGAAGTCTAATAAACTGCTATAAAACTACAGTTGCTAATATTGTATTTTGTGCTTGAAATCTGCTAAGAGACTAGAACTGAACTGTTCTTATTACTGAATAAAGAAAGTAACTGTGAGGCAATGTATATTCTAATTAGCTCAATGTGGCAATTATTTCACAATGCATGTGTATATGAAAATATCAGGTACTTGCTTTGACAACACATATACTAAAATTGGAGTAAAATTTTGAATGATACAGAAATGAATATTATGGCCCCTGCACATTGTGGATATGCAAATTAGTAAAGCATGCTGTGTTTTGGGGAGGGAATCAGGGAAAGGGAAATTGATCAAATTATACATTTATGTCTGTGTAAATGTGCAACTATGAAACCCACCATTCTGTATAATTAACGAGCATGGATAAAAAAGTCAAACTCCACACCTTAAACATATACTATCTTATTTTTCAATTATTATTCAGTAAAGATGGAAACATTTAAAAAATGTTTTTAAAAGAACATATTGGTACATATTTTTATTTATGAAATCTTCACAATTTTTGTTTTATTAGTTTATAACAATAAGTTCCAACAGTTTGACAAAATTGTTGGTCCTATCACTAAATAAACACACTGGTTATGAATGAGTAGATAATTTGTTTTGGAGCAAGCTTATGAAGGTGGCTTTAATATACTTGCCTGAATCACAATGATTGGTATAATTAAAATATTGACTAAAAATGTACTTAATGTGCCTACACTTTGACAACTGCATTAACAGCATTATTGAATATATGAAAACAGCTATGTCTACAGACAATAATTTATTAACTAAACTTACAAATATACTACAGAATCTTTACAATTCTATTCACCTTCTGATTCTAAGGTTCTCCGTGATGCTACATTGTCCATTTTTATAGCCTCTTTTCCCTTGATTTCATTAAAATTAGGCTTTTAAACCAGTAGTACAAATGAATCATACTTGTTTATGTCATCAATAGCTTCTATTTTTCCAAATTCCATAACTCTTTCTCAGCTTCTTCTATCTCTTTAACTTTGAAAAAAGTGTTCTTCTCTTGACTTTAGGGTAAACAAATTCCTGATTTCCATGCTAAAACATGACTGTTCAATCCCAACTATCTTTGCTGTTTATTATTCCTCTTTATTGCCTTTAAATATTGGAAGATGCCAGAACTTAGTCCTGATGTCCCTTCTCCACTAACTTCCTAGATGATCTTTTTTATAGAATTTACCATAGCTTTAGTATGTGCTCTAAGTGCAAACTTATAATAAGAACTATATATTAATGTTTCAAAGTCACCTCAAACATAATTTATTTAAATAAATTCTTTTGCTCCATCTACAGTCTGTATTTCTGATTATCTCCATTTCAGTATTTATACACAGGAATTGAAACATGTTTATTTAATGAAAGACATTTAATGCCAATATTCTGAGATAAGCTTTCTCTCTGTTTCCATCAGTCTCTATCTTGGTGTCGCTCTCTTTTTTTTTTTTTTTCTCTCTCTCTCTCCCCTCCCCTACACATTTGAAAATAAATAATAAAATCCCTAAAGCTCAAGAAATAAAACCAAGAATCAATACACGGGACTGCATCAAGTTAAAAATCTTCTGTACAGCAAAGGAAAACAGGAGCATGAAGAGAGTAGGAAAAGATCTTTGCATACTACTCTTCCACCAGGGAATTAATGCCCAGAATAAGGAAGTAAAAATGCTAAGCACCCCCCAAAACAAATAACTCAATCAGTAAATTAGCCAAAGCTCAGGACATTTCTCAAAAGAAGAAATATAAATGGTCAACAAATACATGAAAAAATGTTCAACATCCCTAATATCCAGAAAATGCAAATCAAAACTCCACTGAGATTTTTATCTCACTCTACTAAGAATGGCAATTTATAAACTATAAGTAGAAAAATAAATGCTTGAGAAAATGTAGGGAAAAAGATATACAGTGTTGATAAGACTGAAAATTATTGTAATCACTTTAGAAAGCAGTACAGCAATTTCTCAAAAAACTAGGAATATAACCAAAGTTGGATAAGATTCAGGCTGGCAGGCCATACCCCCAGGCGCCTTCCCGGAAGTGCCCATCTCTCGCTAGAATTCACCTTTGGTGGGCTCCAGGTCCCCGCCCTTCCTGATCCTGGGAATACTCGCCTCTCGCAGGAATTCAACCCAGGGCGGGCTCTCCCTTTCTGAGCCAATCTGGACCATACAAGTCACGCTCCCACCCCTCTGTACTTAAGCCCCTGCTTGTCCCAGAACTCTCTCTCTCTTTTCGCCATCATCTTCTCACTAGCTCTCCCCTTCCCTGCTCCCCTTTCTCCCTTCCCCCCTCCCCCCTTTCTTCCCTTCCCTTAATAAACCCCCATTTTTCCTTTCTTTTTTCCTCCCCCCCACCCATTTCCTTCGCGGTTCACCCCCATCCCATCCACGTGTTTCTTTGGTAAATCAATAAACCACCCCCTTCTTCCTATACAGCGGTTTCAGCGTGTGTTCATCTATCCTTCATTTTGGTGCCGAAACCCGGGAGGGAGAAGTACACTATTCGGAGTGCATAAACCTTCTGGAAACCGCCTCCATTCATCTGTTCATCCTTTCCACTACAGCATCGCTGGATTTCAGTAAGCCCCCTTTCACCCCGAGTTCCTAAACCTGTCTGGTCACTACGTGGTGAGAATTGACCGTCGATTTTCCGGCAATCTCGCCCATGACCTGTGCAGGGGGGAAAGCACCCCATCCGAGTCTTAAAGGTGACGGTGGACCCCAGGAACTCCCCCTCCCACTTTTCTCATTTTTGGTTATCTGCCCGCTCTAAAGTTTTCAGCTGTAAGATTAGAGCTTTCAGCTGGGAGTGGTTAGAGAAGTTCCTTTCCACACTCCGGACTTGAGCTTTTTCTTTTTGTCTGGGACAAAACACGAAAACCCTCGTGAGGTGGCTCACAGTCCTCCGGCATCTTGAGAAAATACTTCCCGTCCAGGACAGGACACGATTTCTCACGGTGTTCCATGTTGGCTTGACCCGGTGACGACTGAGCAAGAGGACTTGGATCTCACTCTAATACATATTTTGAAAGGGACGCTTTTCGAAATATTGTATTAGCCTTTCCCCATTAACGGGAAATATGGGAACTTCCCTATCAATTCCAGCTGATTCTCCTCTTAATTGCCTCCTAAAAAATCGGGGCGAATTTGGGCTTAAAGCCCCAGATAAGAAAAAAAGAAATTAATAAAGTTATGTACAGAAATTTGGCCTTCCTACCCATTATCCAGCCAGTGGCCAGTGTCAGGATCCCTAGATCCCCAGGTCTTACAGGAACTTTCCAGCTTTTGCCAACAGTCGAAAATATGGACAGATTTGCCTTACGTGGATGCCTTTTCCCTTCTCCGTTCAAATCCTTCCCTGTGCACTTGGTGTAGTCCTGAGACCATTTTACTAGCATGCAGACCTAGTGATCCGCCTCCATCTTTGATTGACCTTGATTTTGACCCAGGATTAGAGGCTCCACCTCCCCTGTACCAACAGTCTAGAACTCCTGCCTCTCCCCCTCCCCCAGTTCAGGCTCTCAATTCCGAAATTGCCGCGATTTCGTGCTTAGACCCTACTCTTCCTTTTGCATAATCCTCTGCCCCTCCCCTTCCTTCCATTCTGTCTGAGTCCTCCTCTGTAGACCCTCCTTTTCTTTCACGTCATTTCCTGTGCCTTCACCGCCACTTTCCCCGCCCACTCAACTTCCCGTTCCTAGTTCCGCGCCTCTTCCGCCACTATCTCCACCCACCCAATTTCCTGTTCCTAGCTCCGCGCCTTTTACACTATTATCCCCGCCCACTCAGCTTCCGCCGCTTGGTTCTGCGTCATTTCCTGCCACGGCTTCCCTGCCATCTTTGGCCATGCGGGTTTTGCTAGACGCACCACTTCAAACTTTAGCCCCCACTTCCACGGATTCTGCGACGCATTCTTTACCAGATGCGCCGCTTCAGGCTTTGGCCCCCTCCCCAATTTCTTCCCCAACGACTCTGGCAGCGGCACAGGGAGAGAACTGCACAGTCTGTGCTTCTTCCCCAGCATCTCCGGCGGAGTTTCTCCCAGCCCCAGCGTCTCTCGCGGTGTCTCTACCTGACTTGCAGGATATTCTGCCGCATTCTGTGTTCAGTCCTCCCCTGACATGTTCAAGAAAGCAGGCAAGAGCATATGCAGATGAGACTCAGAGAGTAAAACCAAACTTACCCTTTGGTCCTGAGTCCTGTTCCAGATAGAGACCCAAACTGGGATTACAATGCCCCAGGGTACGTGGTCTTGAGAGATCAGTTTTTAGTTTCCATAGTAGGTGGTCTTAAATCCGTTAATTTTGTTAAGCTGCAGGAAATTATTGTGTTCTCTGATCCCGCCTAGCTCAATTTTGCTCCCTGGCTCGTTTTGCTCCGTCTCCTCCCCCATCTTTCTTACTGTTTCAAAGGCCACTGATGACCATGAGGAGACTCCACCATCCCCCACTGATACTCCTCAACCCCCTATTGAGGGCAGGAACCCCTCAACCTTCTACCAATGCAAAAACTCCTCAACCCTTTACCGACGCAGAAACCTCCCATTACCCTGTCCCCACCAATCTAGTGGACCCCATAGTCTGGGATACTCAATGTGACCCCGTACGAATTTACCTTAAAGATCCTCAGCGTTTCCCCAATAGAGCCCAGTATCCACTTCCAGCCACTAGCCTTAAGGGCCTCCAACCCATTATCTCAGATCTTTTGCAGAAAACGTTTTCTCAGACCCACCCATTCCCCTTATAATACCTGGACAGATCCAGATACTCAGCGGTCCCAACAGTTGACCTGGACAGTCCTCCCTCAGGGTTTTCGAGACAGCCCTCATATCTTTGGGCAGACATTGGCTGCAGACCTCAAATATCTTGAATTCCCTAACTCCACTCTCTTGCAATATATAGATGACCTTTTCCTCTGCAGCCCTTCCTTCTTCACAGCTTGTGAAGACTCTTAGACTCTTTTAAATTTTCTTGCTTCTTACGGGTATCGTGCTTCCCCATCTAAGGTGCAGCTTGCCCAGACCCAGGTAGTGTATTTAGGAGTTCAGATTTCCCATCAATCAAAGGCCATTACTGTGGACAGAAAGACCCTCATAGAGGAGCTCCCATGTCCCAAGACAAAGGAAGAGATTCTCTCATTCCTAGGGATAGCAGGATATTTCCGTGCCTGGATTCCCAATTTCTCTCTTTATGCAAAGCCCCTATATGAGGCAGCTAAAGGGATTGAGGGAAAGTTCCTTCCCAAAAGCATTCAGGCTGAGTTTAAGCATCTGCAGCAGGCACTGTCACAGGCCCCAGCTCTTCATCTCCCAGACCTTCTTCAGCCATTTAGCCTTTATGTCCATGAAATGAAGGGTTTGGCTCTCAGTGTTCTAGGCCAATACAAGGGCCCCACCTTTGCTCCAGTTGCCTATCTCTCTAAACAGCTTGGCTCCACCGTTCATGGATGGGCCCCTTGTCTTAGGGCTCTAGCTGCTGCTTACCTACTTCTACATGAGGTTTCTGCTAAGAATGAGTTTCTCCGTGCCCACCTTCCAGACCTCAGCTGAGACTTACATTGAAATGCAAATGGGGAAGCCAGCAAGCTCAGTAGGAGATGGCTCAGTCCCCAAAAGAATGGGAAATTTTTTTTTTTTTTTTTTTTTTTTTTTTTTTTACCTAAACTTACATTGGACTAAACCTAAAGGCAAATTGTATGGTAATTACTGACTGGTTATTTTTCCAGGACTCTTGCTTTTTCTTAGATTTTTTTGGTATGGGATTACTCATTTGTGAGAAACTTTGTTAAACGTCTGATTAATTTACAAGGTTAAAATGCTAACTGTTAAATATCCCAAGTAACTCCTTAACATTATTGTTTTCATAAATTGGTAAATTAAAAAGAAGTTTAAGGTTACTTTGTCATCACTGACAAAGGTTAAAGTTTCAACAAGTATAATTCTATATGCTTGAACATTGTGTTCTCGTGAAGTGGTTAACAGATATGTGTGATACTGTATAGAGGTTTATAAAAGATTGCTATGTATGTAGAGGCTCAAAGGTTTTGACTGTTACTGTATTGTTTCAACTTTTCCATGAAAGGTTAAAAGCTCTCAGCCTTTCCTTAATTCGTTCTAAATGTAATATTGTGTTGCCTAATGTTCATGGGAACTCATACAACAATATATGTAAATTCTGTAAAATTCTATTTAAGAAGCAGAGATCAGTTTTAGAACTAGAACACCTGACCTAAGATTTATAAAGAGCCCCACCTTACCTGAGAAGGCTCTGGCCTTCCACCTTTACTGCGTGCCAGAGTGGCTCCAGGGCAGACCAAACTTCAATTTGTTTATGGTTATGGTCAAAAGAATGATTCTTGTTGTTAAGAAACAGGGGTTGTAATATATAACTCAGTCAAAATTCAAGATAGTTATTATACAAACTAAATGTGTTTTTATTCTCGTTAATTTTATTTTGTATTTTCCTTGTAAACTGTCTAAAAGTTGCCTGTCAATATTTTGCAGAGGTATTGCTTCAAGAACACAACCTAGGTTGATTTAAGATAATAAGCAATCACTTAGGATGGTACAAACCCCAATTAATGGAAAGTGTAAATGATAGTAAATTTATAGGCATTAAAGTAAAGCCCAGTGCGCTTAATTTGAGACTGGTGAGACTAACTTGCTATATGTTTAAGATCAAGACTTTAAAGTTAAATTAATAGGGCCAAGAAAACCAATATTTGGCTCTTGCCCTTAGAGTTGGTCTGATCCAGGGATCAGGGAACTTCTCTAAAGAGCTTTGCAACTGTGGGCCACATGGCCTCGTGAGCAGGGAGGCTAGGAGACATCTGGAGAAGAGAAAGCCAACCAGTGAACTTGCTAAAAGGAGGGTCCTTGGAAAAGGGAGACATCCCTGGTGCTTCCAAGGGAAGCCACAAGGTCAAGCAAGACCTGGACCTATCCTTGCAGAAGGCACTAGCAGAATGGAAAAGCTGCTCTTAAGTTCCCCCCAAGAGTTATTCCCATCAGAAATCAGCTAACTCTTAGCAGTAGATAAAATCAAAAGTCAGTTTGACCTACTTCATCTTAAACAAATAGCAAAAACAGTTGAAACCAAAACACAACCATTCCTTGGCATTTAAGAAATAATAGTTAAATGTAATATCAGATATACACTTGTATTAGCCCCAAGAATTGGTAAGACTGAAAGCTACAAAAGAGATTCTTAGGCAGGAATACCTGATAACTCTAAAAAGAAACAGTTTAACAGAGCATGATTACCTAGCCCTCCAATAGAAAGATTTTATAGGATCAGATGACATTAAGTAGCTTGACTACCATATTAAATGTTGTGTTTACATTCCTGATGATTCTGGGAATGTTAAAGATTTATATTCCCAAATAAAGGCCATATCTACTCTGGCCTTATTATAGGGACAATTATCAGCCCTCACACCTCCTGGTGAGAAATTATCATCTTCATGGTATACATTGACATGTTTCAGATGCTGCAATATTTTTTCGGTACTCATGTTTTTTGCTTCTCTCATAAAGGCTCCTGTCCCTGATGACTTTACAATCTTCCCCTGGCTTCAATATGGCCTGACTTCTAAAAAGGGAACTCCAAACTACTTGTCCCCATCTCGTCGCCCCTGTTCAGCTCGAAGAAGCCAGATCCGGTCATCGACCCATTCCCTTACAGTAGTAAGGAGTTCCCAAAATTAGAAGGGAAATGAAGCCAGAATCGCATAGGCAGTTAGCATGTATAGGTAAATCAAGTCAGGTCGAAAGCCAATTTGAGTGAGCCAATTTTGGGAACTTGGGAGACTGTCTCCTGAGGGATTGAAGTGTTAATTCTCTCAGAGCCCTTCTTCCACCCTTATCAACAACCTGCCCCAACCCGTTGCCAAGGTAACCTGTCCCAGGAATTGCCCCTCCCTACAGGGAGCTATACAGTTTTTAATTCATGTGTCCTGGGATGCACCATCCTGCCCTTCCTGCCTCACCCCATCTGCTTCCCACCTTTTGGCCATCTCACTGGGCCTGGTCACAATATGGGCCTGGTCACAGTATGCAGGAAGGAGAACAGTTAGAAAGGAAAAATTACAACTGGCACGACAATCCCATCGGGACATGTTCACAAAACTTCATCAGCTAGGCTCTCCAAATATGGGGACCTCTAGTTGAAGTTCTCTTATTCTATGCCTTCCTTCCCTGTATCATAAAATTTCTGCAGGGACAATTAAGTAAAATCTCTAATCAAACCTTTAACCAGCTTCTCCTCAGGGATTATCAACTGCTAAAAACCACAGATGACCTCCCAACCAGGGATGACTTCTCTTCACCTCCGGACAGATTTGCCAATCTCTAGAGAGATCAACTACATCCTGAATGACTCCCTCTATTGGCCTTTTCGCTGTAAGTCCTGCCCAGTAGAATAGGCAGCCGGACAATCATCCCTCTCACCTTCTTTTCTTTGTTTTTTCCATAATAGTGTTGAGATGCCACCTGTAAACTTGAGAGGCCTACAATTCCTACATGCTCTCCAAGAGGATAGCTGACTGATTTCCCCCATGACCTCTGCAGAAGCTTGGTTTCACACCTCTCACTGATCTATGGCCTCAAGGAAACTTCATTCATCTCATACCTGCAGAGATTCATCTTTTCCGTGCCTACCTCCTGGGAATTTTTTCACCCTCAAGCCTGATTTGCCTGTTTTGTATGCCTACATCCCCACCCCCTCATAACACCCCACGTCGCCCCCTTTCAGCTCCAAAGCAGCCAGATTGAGACACGACGCCCCACTTCCTAAGAAAACAAAAAGGGGGGAATGTTGGATAAGATTCAGGATGGCAGGCCATACCCCCAGGCGCCTTCCTGGAAGTGCCCATCTCTCGCGAGAATTCACCTTTGGTGGGCTCCATGTCCCCGCCCTTCCTGATCCTGGGAATACTCTCCTCTCACGGGAATTCAACCCAGGGCGGGCTCTCCCTTTCTGAGCCAATCCGGACCATACAATCACGCTCCCACCCCTCTGTACTTAAGCCCCGGCTTGTCCAGAACTCTCTCTCTCTCTTTTCGCCATCATCTTCTCACTAGCTCTCCCCTTCCCTGTTCCCCTTTCTCCCTTCCCCCCTTCCTCTTCCCTTAATAAACCCCCATTTTTCCTTTCTTTTTTCCTCCCCCCCCCCCCATTTCCTTCGCTGTTCACCCCCATCCCCTCCACGTGTTTCTTTGGTAAATCAATAACCCCCCCTTCTTCCTATACGGCGGTTTCAGCGTATGTTCATCTATCTTTCAACCACAATATGACCCAGCTACCCCATCCCTTGGTATTTATCCAAAAGAACTAAAATCAGCATACTATAATAATTAATACAGCAACATCAATATTTATAGCAGCACAATTCACAATAGTTAATCTGTAATTTATAGAAGCGGCACAGAAGCCCACCAACAGATGAATGGATAAAGAAAATGTGATATATATTTGTAAATAGGTATATATATCATGCAATGGAGTTTTATTTGGCCATAAAAAATGAAATTATGGCAATTGCTGGCAAATACATGGAAATGGAGAAACATCATGTTAAGTGAAGTAAACCTGGTTCAGAAAATCAAAGGTCAAATGTTTACTCTTACATGTGACAGCTAGAGAAAAAATAAAAAAGGGGGCAAATCTCATGAAAATAGGAGAGAAATCAGTGAAATAGAGGAGAATGATGAAGGGGGGAAAAAGGAGGAACAGGAAAAAGGAGTCATATACATATATGACCAATCAGAAAACAATAAATAAATAGAAGGAAAACTAGGAGAGAAGAGGAAGGGAAACAAGTGGAGGGAGGTGGAGAGGAAAAGAATTACTGGATACTGAAATAGAGCAAGTTATATTCCCTGCATGTATAATTATGCCAGAATGAACTCAAATATCATGTATAATTATTCTACACTAAAAGAATGTTCAAAGCAAAGGCAAGAGAGAACAGGGTTCTCAAGATGGTCTTTGTATATGGCTTAATAGTAGAACACTTGTATACCACATGGAAGGCTCTGGGTTCAATTCCCCCCCCCCCACACACACACACATACACACACAGAGACACACACACACACAAAAAAATCTCAGATAAAGAGTAATGTTAATACTAATACAAGTGATTTTTGCATTTCTTAATTCAGAATGTTTATGTGAGGAAAATCCTTACTTCGTCTTTAAACCTGTGAATAATTATGGTGATGATAATAAGGATGACTGAATAACTAAAAGAAAAAAATCAGAAGTGTTGATTGAATACCTAACATGTGTAACATGTGTCAGATATTCTTTAAAGTTTGCATGATGGATTACATTATTGTGTCCTGGAAGCAGCCAAATAAGACACAGTGATATAGTATGTTTCTTTGGACCATTTAGATGTGGTGAACTACACTTGAGAAGCAAAATATTATTATTTAGAAAAAAACTTAAATATTTTTTCCACAATGTCTATACATTTAGGCCAAAGGAGAAATAGAGATTTTGTTTGATTATTTATCCATCTATTTATTTCTAGTGAAAGACCATCTCTCAAGGTTTGGTTTCCCAGACAACATGATTTGTGTTCTTTTTCTAAAAGCAGAAATGATATGAACAGTTTTTAATGTATACTTTAAAATTACCATTATTTTTCCAGAAACACTAATCATAACTGATCATTCAGTAAACTTCTGAAATATAAAGAGTTAGTGAGAATGTCTCGCAATATGAGGTGTGATATTATTAAAGGATTAATAATCTACTAAAATCTTAGGAAGTTACAAGAAGCATCAGTTAGTTAAAATGGACCTTACAGCATATTTATGGGTAATGATTGTATAATATAGCTTATTCCAAGACTATGCCTATACTGTTCTATTCAGTTACCAAACTAGTAACTCTACAATTTACTCTGTCCTTGGAAATAAAATTTGGTTCTTTATGTCCATAGAACAATTTAGCTTTCAATCCATGTTACTATATAAGCACAAAGTAGATGTTCAATTCTCTACTAACATAGCCCTATATGATATTTAAAACTCTTAAAGTGATTTATAAGTATCTTGAGCTACTGGTTCCAATGGTGTGGTCACTGGCATTACACAGTGGATTTCCTGGGACATTATAGAAGACACTGATCGCCCACATAGGAATATAAATTTTTTACTAAAGTAAAAACACTACAGGTAATCTATAATTTACAGGAATGAACAGCACACAAACACTAGAGAGAATTACATAAAGAACAAGTTAGGGAGAACTTCAGACAAAGCCAGCAAATATATCAAGTTCCAATTTTCTAATTGGGATTTTGTAGAATACATGTGGTTATGGTTTTGGCAGAAAAGAAGAAATAATTATTATGAGGAAACTGAGTAAAGAAAATTCCCCAGAGAAATTTGGGAAAATTCCCCAGAGTTTTTAAACCAAGGCAGGACAACATCTATACAAATATTGTAAAGCAAACGTAGAGTGATAGGGAAAATAATTTAAGAAAATAACTAGCGGTAGATATATATTCATTGTAATTTTGCTGAAAATGCATTTTACACATTTAATAGAAACCAAGGTTTGTAACTAAAAAATAAAAATCCCAATCTGCAGTATTTCCAGGAATGTATATGACTATGACAATGTTATAAATTATCAACCTCCTATTTGTGTAGCCATTTGGAAAAATGATTGTGCTTTATATTATGATATAATCAAAATAACTTCTTCTATTGTTTTCTGTAGAGATGGATTGATAGAAGTTGATATTCTTTGAATCTCTGAGATTAACATTTAATGCAATTATGGTAAAGATAAAAAATTAGACACTAAAGATCTGTTTTCTAGTACATCAGGGTATAAACCAATGCTCTTTCTGTGTTCCTGACTGTGTTTACAAATTCTACTTTCTTAGTAAGGTCTTTGTCTTCCTCCTAGGAATGGGAGTTTATAGTTTGTTCCTATTTTTCATGATCTCTACAATTTTGAAGAACATTGTTTGGGTATCTTGTAAAAAGTCCTTCAGGTTGCGTTAATGTTATACTTATTATGACAGAAGTTGTGGAATTTCTTGTTGGAAAATATTGCAAACTGAATGTGCTTAATTAGCTTACGAGAACAAGGAACACTTGGAATTAATGTATCATGTCCCATCACCAGTGAGAGTAGCCTTAATGACGTATTTAAGGTAGTGTCTTCCAGATTCTTCAATCTAAAGGCAACATTTTGTATTTTTGTTTCCAAAATGTGTTTTGGAGAGAATATACTGAAACAGTAAAAATATACTATTTATAAAATTATGAATTTTAGCATTCATCTGTTTATCTTGCTTACAGTAATTATTCCTGTATTATTCTAAAGATTGTTTCCCTTATTTCTCCTACTTATTATTAATTGGAATTTTCCATAATGAACAGTTGTATTTTCTTACTTCTTTATTGTAAATATTGATTTATATTTATATGAATTATTGATATTTTTCTATTATTTGGATTATAATCCAAATTATAATTTGTGTTCTTAAATTGTTTAGCTTTGAACTTGAAAGTACTCTCAAGAGATATTTGGAGTTTATGTGTTCATATTAATTTTTCCAATTTCAAAACTAGACTGACAGCATTCATTATGATTCTTATCATACATACTAGTTATATGTAGTAGTATTTGATTTTGGTTTTATGTTGCATTTTCCTAATGACTAATGTAGCTTCAATTTTTTTTTTTTTTTTTTTTTTTTTTTGGTGGTCCGGGGATTGAACTCAGGGGCACTCGACTACTGGGTCACATCCCCGGCCCTTTTTTGTATTTTATTTAGAGACAGGGTCTCACTGAGTTGCTAGTGCCTCGCCATTGCTGAGGCTGGCTTTGAACTCGCAATCCTCCTGCCTCAGCCTCCCAAAGTGCTGGGATTACAGGCGTGCGCCACCGCGCCCGGCTTAATGTAGCTTCAATTTTTATAGTTAATGTGCCATATGTATGAATAGATAAATTATATTGCTTAAATTTTCATTTTTTTTTTTAGTTTTTAAAACTATTCAATGGATATTTTTTTGCTTTAAGAAACATTTATGCCCTCTTGATACAAATTCATTATCAGATATCATTTGCAAATATGTTTCTTCTAATGTGTGTCTTGCCTTTTGTGGTTTTAACAGTTTATTTTATAGAACAAACTTTATCAATATCCATAGAGTTTAACCTTTCAGTTTTTATGGAATTCAGCCACTGTGATTGCCACTCCTAAGTCTGTGGTTCCTAAGAGCAGTAATTTTATTTTGGTAATCTGTATTGTTTTCCAAGATGAATAACACAATAAATTTCATCATGAATAGTATTAGAGCAGGGTGCAGTGACACATGCTTGTAATCCCAGCTGCTAAGGCAGGAGGATCACAAATGCAAAGCCAGTCTCAGCAATTTAGCCAGGCCCTAAGGAGCCCAGTGATACCCTGTCTCTAAATAAAATATTAAAAAGGTCTGGGGATGTAGCTCAGTGGTTAAGGGTCGCCGGGGGTTCAATCCCTGGTACCAAAAAAAAAAAAAAAAAAAAAAAAAAAAAGAATAGTATTAGAGCCTGGTGTGGTTGTGTATGCCTATAATCCCAGTGACTCAGAGAGGTAGGGAGGTTGAGGCAGGAAGATCATAAGTTTTAGGCCAACTTCATCATAACTTAGCAACCAACTTTAACAACTTAGCGAGACTCTGTCTCAGAATAAAGTAAAAGAAGAGTATTGGCTATAGCTTCAGTGGCTTTGAGTTTGTCCACTTGTTGAAATGATCATTTCCATTTGGGTTTTTGCATACATATGCTGAGGTTGAATAGCTGCAGTAGCTTTATTTTTAGCTAAGACACCAATAAACCAGGCCTGGGAATTTCAGGAAATCTTTATGAGTGGAGTACCCCATTAAGAAAATGACTTTGTATCCTGGCAAAGTGGAAGATAGAATTTCTCATAGAGGAATAGCTGTCACATTTTCATTTAAAGCTAAAGCCCATCTTGCCAGCTTCTTAAATCTACCATTTATATTTGACAAGCAAGGCTTTTTAGAACTTTCCTACTTTGTTAGTCACAGAATCTGAGTTGACAAGCCCAAAATGTGAATATCTAACCTGAAAGTTATAATGCCCCCATTAAGTCAAGAGCTTAAGAAAAACTAATGGATGTTCCTTAAAAAGAGTGAACCTGAGAGCCTTGTCAGGGAGACAGAGACTGAATCCCAAAGGGAACCTCTACAAATGACCTGCTGCTCTGCCCAGGAGCTCCAATCAGCAAAGTCAACACCACTAAAATGTGAGCTGTCTGTAATATTTGATGACTCTAATAAGGTTGCATTCGTTTTCCCCAAAATTGTAGTTATATATATAAAACCAAAAGAAAAAAAAAAAGGAAATAAGCAACTCTTAAAGTATAAAATGAAAGCACATTATTGTTCCAAAAGTGCAAAAGCAAGAAAATGTAAGTATATCCATATTTTAAAAAAGTTATTTTTTGGTAAGTAAATGCCATTTAAAATTATTTTAATGGAAACTGACTTATAAATCAACTTACAGAAGACAAAGAAATTCAACATTTAAAACCACTTTAACAATAAACAACTAAAAAGGGAAATGATTGTCCTCTTCTGTTTTTGCTTCCACATCTCTCTCTTGTGCTTCGTGCCTTTGGGAGAAATATTCTGTTGTAATGCAGCCATGATTTGGGGTGAGGACAAGGCTCAAGACCTTCCTTAATGTAACCTCTTTGTACACAAGTTGAAGTGGAAAGAAAACCAACTTCATGGAAAGGGGTAGCAGTTTTTTTCATATTTGCTGAAGAACCAAAGGTTATGAATCTGCCTGTGTAACTCTGATAAAACTTCACATTGCAAGCAGAAGCAAGCCTCACAACTTCATTAGGAACTGTCACCACCCCCGCTGAAAGACTCAGTGAGTTGGCACCAAGGAACCTGGATTATCATGTCAGGGCATATCAAATACATAACACTATGTACTAAAACTCCAAACCCCGAGTACAAGTATTCATGCTTAAAACATGACCATTACACTGGTAGAAAATGGCAGGCATGTTATTCCCAATAGCTGAATTTTGCTCTGTTCTCAGGTTAGAGTTATGAAGAAGGGTGCCACAGCTCCCAGTCAGCCATGTGATCCTGAGGATAAACAACCAATAATCTACAATTTCTGTGTTGTTCAGCTAAAACACTGTGCTATCTTCCCCTGTCCACTGTCAACCCTGGCCATGACCTATCAGTTGAATCTGGATGACACCTCTGTCCATAGAGTTGACAATAAGGATGATGCTTTTGCATAATAGGGCCATAAAAGTTTGGGGACATTCTATATCCCAGTTCCCTGGCACATTTGAACAAGTGAAATGGCCTGAGGTCTTCCTTGGGACTGGTTTCTGGAAGGAAGACAGCTAGCATCTCATTGGGGTTCTTCTGCTCAGAGGAGTCCAAGCCACTCTAAATCTTAATATCTCAAATAATTAACAAATAATAAAACACAAACACTCAGAAATATATTTACAAACAGCAAAGCCCATGATAGATCTAGTCCATGTGGGTTCTTGAACTAGACAAAGAGAAAATGACTCTGGTGGTTTATTTAAGGAGGTACATGAAAGGTAGGGATAAGGTTTCAAGGGCGGAGTATTGCTTTGTGATGTCTTGCAGTCAGCAGGTTGATTGACATCTCAGCAAGTCACAGCCATCTCAGGTGCTGTGTGGGATCTTAGGCAAAGCTTGAGGGGGATGTTCACCTGCATCAGGCAGTTAATTCCTGTAGCGGTGCCCCAGGGAGTTCCTAGTACCAGACTTATCCCGTCAGGAGGCTACTATGTACAACATAGTCCACACGTAACCCACAGACGGCTTGTGACAGACTAGAGAGTACTTTATCTTAATTTTTTTTTTTTTTTTTTTTTTTTTTTTTTTGCTTTTAGAGATCTCATCCTATGTCAGGTAAATGGTTTTGTTCTTGTCAGTTTCCTTCTTTGATGCTGCCCTGTTAAGTCTGTTGCCACTCTGCCAAAATCTTAAAAAAGTTTTCAGAATTTTACTATATCACTTAATCCTTGTTTCCTCCCACATAACTTGCTCTTAGATTTATAATATATGTTTCGGTCTTTGTTGACAAATTGGTTGGAAGAGACAAAGACAATCACATAAACAGGTAACGGCCATGTTCAATTCGGCCTTCTGGCTTAATATTTATTTATTATTTCAGTCTTCTTAATTTTTCTAAATCACTTCATATATAAAAATAGACTTTCACAAATGGATACTAAATAAAGTGAGTCTATACCATAGTTTCCAACAATAGATATTTTTAGCTATCTTTCTCAAGTTTTGTGAGAGTCTCCTCCTTGTGTGCTATAAAAACAAACAAACAAAAACCTGAATTAAATTTATATTGAGGGGTTTTATCATATTTTTGTTTTATTTTTTTCTGTGTTCCTTCTCTATGCTAATGAATTCCTTGGGTCATGCTTATCTTTAGGAAGCACAAACCAGCATTCAGGGAAATCTGGCCTTTCTGTACACTTCTGCTGCTCCTGCTGCCTTAGGCAAACTCCAGTATCCTGCAACTGCACATCCAGAGAAATGCAACAAAATTGTTTTAGCAATAGATTTTTTTTTTAATGGATACACTTTAACTTTCTTTGTGGCTTCACATTTTAAAATCTATGTTAATATATGAATTATGCATTCCCCAAATTTTCATACCAAAAACTATTTATAAATAATTTTAAATAAAAATATATTATTTTAAAAGAAAAAGATAATTTTTAATGGATAAAGTTTACATACTTTTAATTCTGGTTGTTCTCATAGTCTATTACCAGTTGTAAATAGATCACTATAGTGAGGATGTGTATCAAGGAAAATTAAAACTGTTGGCAATTACGTTATTAAAATACTTGCAAAAATAGCAATTCATTTGATAGTTTCCTCAGAGAAATCTTTATGTCTTAATCTTGCTTTTATATTTTTTCTTTTTAAACTATGTCTCAGAAAATTTTTATGTGTTCATACTCAAGTATATTCAACTTTCTACTACAAATGTATTTTGGTGATAAAAACAAAATGATAAATTTTCACAAGCAGCATAACTAATGTTGAAAGAAGTTAGTCAAAATTCTATTCATTTCTTGAAACAATTCTTTGCTATGCATAAAAACTATGCTCTCATCTTTCATTTCTCTATTGAATTATAATTTTTAAGCATAATTTTACTTACTGAGTTATAGGTGGTAAATGAAGGTTTACTTAAGTTACTGTCCTAAGTACAAGGGGAATTCTTTTTTTTAATAGTTTTAGTTATAGAAGGACACAATACCTTTATTTATTTATTTATTGTTTTATTTATTTATTTATTATGGTGCTGAGGATTGAACCCAGTGCCTCACCTAGTAGGCAAGCACTCTACCACTGATTCACAACCAGAGCCCCTACAAGGGGGATTTTTAATAATATTAACAGAAAAAAATAAAAAATTATATCTCGTATTTTAACTTTGATTACAAAGCAGATATCTCCAAGCAACAAACAAACAAACAAATAAAAAACTAAAACTAAAACGAAGAGCAAGCAATCCAAAGTCACCAGCAAAATAGGATTACTAGGAGCAAAGGTATTATTACTTACCTGGCTCATTCACCTCTGGTTCCAAGATTTGTGATCAAAAATACTCAGTCACACATTATGTATTGATTAACTCTGTAACTTTACCAACAGTTGCAATTAATAATAAATTAATTATTTGCATTTCCAGTACACACTACCACTTGTGACTTTTTAAAAACTTAATCCAATTAAATGTTCACATCATTTTATATACATGCATGATCACAGTGGAAACTAAAGAAACTCATTTTACCTGTATCTGTAAGTTCTAAGTAGGTCACTCTTCCAGTGTAGTAAAATTACCATGTTCTCCTTAGAACAATGATAGATTTTGAAAGTCAAGTAGTAAATTATAGTCTCAGGGAAGTTCCAAGGACAGAATCTTGCACAGATAATCAGCAACATTTAGGCTCAATAAAGAGTAATGTGAGAGTCTAAAAAAAAGGAATAAATATCAAATTGGCAGGTAAGCTCCTGAGACACCCACACAATTCCTATTTTTAGCCATTTATAACAGAGTTAAAAGGTTGCTAATATTAGGTTACTTCTTTAGGCCACTTTCTTTTCCTGAATGAGCTAGACATTCCAGGCCTTTAAAAATACATTTTAGAATTTAGTTCTTAAATAAGTTTCTTTTGTTATATAAATTACCTTATCTGTGAAACAAATTCAGTTGGTTAGTTAATTAATAATTAGAAGATTTTTTTGCCAGGAGGTGTATGGCTATTGTATAACATTTAACTTATATATTTACTTTTTATTATAGATTTCTACATCATGGGTCTTGTAGTTGTTATTTTTCATTACTATTAATGTGATTGGAGAGCAAATTTAAGAAATCCAAGAATAAACACACCCTTGGTAAATCACCCAGATTCACATTTTAATCTCCTTACTTCTTTTCATGTAAGTCCATTCATTTAACAATGATATCTGCTGATATTAGATTTCTTATTTCTCCTTCCAAATTCTTGCAGAACCATAGGAAAGTAAAGGAAATAAAAACTTGTGAATTTAGAAAATGATTTATGGCAGGAATTGCATTCAAACATTTCAGTAAATTAATTTATGTATTAGAAAGCTTGGGGGTGAAGATGTATAGCAACTTTTAACCTCTGCAGACAAAACCTTTGTTTTGATCATACAACAAAGAAATAAAATGGTCCCTCTTATCTGTGCTTTCACATTTTGCAGTTTCCCTTACTGATAGTTAACAATAAAAATATTAAATGGAAAATTTCAGAAATAAACAATTAATACATTTTAAATTGTGCATCGTTTAAGCAGCACCATTCTGAGTAGTGTGAGGAAATTTTGTGTCATCCCAATCCATCCCAGCTGGGATGTGGGATGGTTGGGTCAGTGTGTATGTGCTATATATGTTACCTTCCCATCAGTCACTTTGTAGTCATCTAGAT
Organism: Tamias sibiricus; assembly: GCA_025594165.1. NCBI lineage: Eukaryota > Metazoa > Chordata > Mammalia > Rodentia > Sciuridae > Tamias > Tamias sibiricus. The sequence continues at coordinate 20,971,962 of CM046663.1, forward strand.
TATCCAATTGAATGTTGTCTGGATATTATAAGGGGTTGGGGTCTTTAGCTCCCCTGTACCCGGGATGGACCTCTTTTGTTCAGCAAAAGAGGCCAGAGAGTCCTATCCCAACGATGAGACTAGATTGGGAAAGTAAAGGCTGCTGATATTCCCTCCCCTGCCTTTAGAAGGCCCAGGAACATACCAGAGAGCCCGGTCACTGATCAGTGCAAGAACTCGGTTTATTGAGGAAGTTGGATGGTCTTATAGAGGACATGGGCCAATCAGCAGAAAAATCATAGGGACACATAAGGAGCATGGGCGGATGCCATTGGTGGAGCCATTGGCCTATTCTTGGGCTGGTTTCAGGTCTTACAGCCACGCCCCCTGCTTAGCCTAGGTCCTGTAACAGGGTGTGGTAATGTGGCAAGCAGCCAGAAAGCCAGAGCTTTTCCATCCCCTTGGAAGACAGTGTAAGGTCCCTACAGAATGTCATAGCATCACAGTGCTTGTATTCAAGTAAACCTCACCTAGTAGCTGAATGTTACATCAGAATGCCTACATCACCCAGCTTACTTCAACTGATCCTGTAGTCATTTTATCATCTCACATTATCATAGTAAGTTGAAAACAGTACAATATTTTGAGAGAGGAAAAAGACCACATTCACAGAACCTGTATTGCATTATATTGTTGTTAACCTCTTATGGTGCTTCATATATAAATTAAATTTTATCATATATATTTATATCTATGTACCTATATATCTCTGTCAATATCTATACCTATATCTATATCTATATCCATAATTTCAGGCATTCATGCAACAACTGAGCCACATTCCTAGCCTTTTTATTTTTTCATTTTGTGTTTTGAGAAAGGGTCTCACTAAGTTGCTTTGTGCCTCATTAATTTGCTGAGGCTGGCTTTGAACTTGAGATGCTCCTGTCTCCACCTCCCAAGCTGCTGAAGTTAAAGGCATGCACCACTGTGCCAGTTCTCACTAAAGAGAACCTTACATTCTCTTTAGTTCACTCTTCAAAACAGTGAGTAAATTTTGTTCAGAGATGAAGAATATAGTGTTTAAAAAATATTTCTGCCATCTTTTTTGGTCTCACATCCCTTCATCTTTTATAATATTCTTAACCTACACTTTCCTATACCCATGATTACAAGCAGCGTCTTTCTTCATGGTTAGTCTTCTCCAGGTTGCCTTCTTTCCTTCCCTATTTCTCTGTTTTTCAGAGTGTTTCTCTGGTTTCTGTCTTTGTACTTGCTAGTTTCTTCCACATTTTCTATTTACTGATGAAAGAAAATAATATAAATATCATGAGAGAAAAATGATTTAGAACATAACAAAGCTATAGTTTAGCATAGATGTGATTTATGTTGTTTAGCAATATAAATAATATTGTTTAACAACATTGTTTAACAATATAAATAATATTTATTTTCATAAAAATAAATCACTTTTATACTCTATTATATTATTATCTCTGTTGTGGAGTTCATGGTGAAGCAAATTGATTTCCATGCATGACTCCATTTTGTATTATGGCTTCATCTTGTACTTGTGAATGTTTTGCCAAAGATAGATCTTGCGAGGGAATAGGATGTAGGAATGTTCTAAACAATAGGGCTGCACATAGCTGATTAGTGTCTCAGTTCTGCAAACAGAAATTTTTGAAGAAAATCATGACACTATCTATGGAAAAGGAAGTTAGACATCAGCAGGAGAAAAACATTTGCATTTTGTAGTGTAACTTCCTGCTTGCTAACATGTAATATTGATAACTATCATAATAAAAGGATGAGGAGTTCAGCTACTAGGGAGCTCGATTCATTTGTGGTTTAAACTACTCCAAGAGTTAGTTTTTCTTGATTTCATTACACTGGCACTCTGTCATGTTTTATGACATATTGTTCTGAGATATCAAATCCCTGAGGCCAGGAATCATTCCATTTGTGAATCACTACATAATTTCTTCTAACTCCATTGGTAACATGCACACAAGGATCCAAAGGTGATGATAAGGTTAATAGATATGTTGCTGATTATTTTATTACTATTGTTATTATTAACATTGTCATGTCTTATATTAATAATATATTGAGACTGAGATTTAGAGATCAGGAAAGTTAAATTTCCTATGGAATATTTGAACATGAAATAAGACCAAAAAAAAAAAGTGAGACCAAAATTGTATTAAAATGGGATACTAACTAAAAAGTAAGATGGTATTCTAGTATCCAGTTAATTAAAAAATGAAAAGTTATTCTTATTTCATATTGTTTTGCTCTAATATATATAACTGGTGAGAATGAAAAACTGGTTACTATCTAAATCAGTAAACTATTTTAAATAAAAAGTATATAAACTTATGCATAATCTTTGTAAACACAAAAGTCTCTATAGGGTAAAATAGCTCATCAACTATTTCTAGAATGACCTTCATTTACCAGGTTATAGGTATATCACAGATTCTACGGTCACAGATTCATGGTCATTCATGATTATAAATTAATAATACAAAATTTGAAAATTTAAGCTTTTTCCTTAAAAAAAAGCTTAAACATGTACTGAAATATACTCAATAGGCTTCAAGGAAATAAAAATTCCTTACATTTTTAATTTTGATGTAGGAACTTAAATACTATGTATAATTGTAATGCCTTAATAAAAAGTAAAAAAAAAAAAAAGACTTTAAGGAAAATACAAGATGAGGATACAACCACACAATATTTATTAATAATGATTTTAAACAGATAACATCAGGAATACCAGGTTAATGAATTCTAAAATATACCAATACAACAGACCAATATAATATTATTTCATCTGGTATGTAAAACCATATCAAAATGCCAGAAAAGGTGCATAAGACTTCTACAAATGTGGTAACTTTAAACATATTCTCTGAGCGGAAACAAGTAGATGAAATTTTTGTTTCTAGCCTTCATAAAATTAATAATTAAAAGCTTGCCACTAGAAAAATAACAAAATACAAAATAACAATTAAAAATAATGTTATGAAGAAAATATTTTCATAATATAAATTTCCCTTGTAGTTAATGAGTGACAATGATTTATTGTATATACTCAAAAAGTTGTGAACATTTTTGTATAATTTGGCATTCAATTATCTAATATGTAAGTTATTCTTAATATGTGGATTTATTATTAAGTTCACATTTGAGCAAACCAAATTAAATTTTCTGAACATTTTAACATGCTAATTTTTAGTTATTTAACATAGGAAACAATTATGACAAAACATGATTTATATTATAAATTAATAATTTTATTACTATTTTGAAAGTAATTTTTCATTATAATAGTTCTATAATAGTAGATTATGGTACTCACAAGAACATGTTACATAATGTTTTCTCATCTAATTTTATTGTCATCACAGTAGTCCATTTTCTATTACTACAGTGAAATATCTGAAGCTGAGTAGCTTCTTACAGAACATATGCTTATTTAATTGATAGTTCTTAAGGTTCAAGAGCATAGTGCTGGCATCTGCTTACCCCTGGTAGGGCTTATGGTTTATGGTATTTTAGGGGACAGACAGATGAGGATAGTGGGAAAATGAAGTTAACAGAATAATTCTATAAAATGGGCCCATTCTGCTGACTCCCACATGCTTTCTTTTCCAAGAAGCAATTTACCTGCAGCCCTGCTTGGCCTAAGTGGACAGGATGTCATAATCCTTAGCAAACTGCATGTTAACTGCAGGAGAAATACAGACCCAAAAGAATGTTGATAAGAGAAATCCAAGTTGCCCTGAAGGGGGACACCTTTGTTACCAGATCCTGAAATTCTGGGAGATAATGATAATTCTTCCTAACCATAAAATCTCTTAAAATGTGTGGTGAAGAACCTAAATAAAAACAGTCACCATGAGCCAAAGTAACCTTGAGCTGCCACAGCAGTGGGTACTTGAGACCCTGAGACCCTTTCTCTAAATAAAATATAAAAAATGGGCTGTAGATTGGCTCAGTGGTTATACGCCCCTGGGTTCATTCACCAGTTCAAAAAAAGAAAAAAGAAAGTCTGATGTCATCTTGCTGTCAGTCAAAAGTCAAAAGGTGGATCTGGGTGGGACTCTTTCTGGAAACTTCCATGGGATCCCCAATAAAACAAATGCAGGAGAGGCACATTTTCTCTCTCCTCTCTGAGAGGACTTACCCACTCCCTTGAGTGTGTCCCCTTTCCCTTTTCCTATGCTTTCAATAAACTCATTCCTGTGACTCTGAGCCATGTGTATGAAGTCTTTCTGACTTGAGGACAAGAGTCAGGTTTGGAAGTTTGGAAGAGGGGGTCTTTGTAGTGTCTCAGTTTCTTGGAAGTTCCCAAACCTGTAACAGTGTCACAATGGTGGAAGTGCATGCAAGTAGAAGGGAACACAGGGTAAAAGACAGGAAGCCAGAGATGCCAGGGAGGTGCTAACCTTGATTTTTCTAACACCCTTCTCATGAGAACTAACCAAGGGTCCCTTGAGGACTATACTTTGAGGACAGTTCCTCCAGTGACTAAAATGCCTCCCAACAGGCCTTGTTTCTTAAAGGTTCAACACTGCTTCTCAATATCATCACACAGGACCAATCTTCTATGATATAAACTCTTAAGAGAAATACTTAAACTATATCCAAACCAGAACAGTCCTTTCCACCCAACTGAAGGCAAGTTATTTGTTTTTTATAATTATTGTCTGGCTTTTTTCACACGATTTAATTTTTAACCTAAAAACTGCTATAATTTGAATGTGGCCATTAATGTTTATGTTTTAGAAATTAAATCTCCAAATTCATATGTTAATGGCATTTGCAAAGAGGACTTTGGAGAGGTAATTAAGATTAGATGAGGTCATGATGTGGAGTCCCCTTGATGGCATTAATGTTGGTGCATGAAGAGGAAGGCAGACCAAGCTAGAATGCTTATTCTATTTTTCCATGTGATGCCCTACTTCATGTTATAACATACCAAGAAGTTCTTTACCAGATGCTGAGTAGATGTTGATACTATGTTCTTGGGACTTCCCAATCTCCATAACCATGAAATAACTTTCCATTTTTTATAAATTACCTTGCCTCATGTACTGTCTTATAGCAACAGAAAAGAGACTAAGATAATAGCTAAGTGTGTAGATACATAAATATACACAGAAACCAAAATAATGCAAAAAATGTTAAATATATGGTGATGATTCTGATTTAAAAATATTTCAAACTTCAATTTTATTTAATCAAATTCTCTATGGAGGAGAAAAGCACATTTAACATATCCAGCAGTGAACAGAATATCATGATGGATATTTGAGTATTTAAAATAAACTGTTATCCTCAAAGACATTAGAAATCAGCTGGAAATAAAACATAGACAAATGAAATGGAAAATTTCCTATTTAGCATCTGTTGTGAGTCACACTTTCAAAAGCAGGAGAATCCAAGAGAAGCACCTTTTATGCGTAAACTCCCATTTGGTTACTGCCATCTATAGGGCTTTGGTGGAGATTTGTTGGTGGCTTTTCACATGGTTTAAATTCCAATTTTCCCTCCATACATCATTACTACTATCCAACCCTGTGATTTGAGTGAGATAATTCCTAGGTCACTCATAACTTAAGTCTCCACAACCACCTACCAGAGCACAGGACTAGATTCATATATGGTTTTTTATCTCCTTTCATACCAAGAATGATAGAGAAGTGGCTATCAATTTGATTTAAAAATGCAAACATTGCATATGATTTTAAGCATGTGTAGTATGCCTGTAGTCTCTGTATTTTCTACCACTGTCTGGCAAACAAGAGTATGCCAAGAATAAAGTTAAAATGTCATAAATGACATGAAAATATATTTGGACTTTGAAGAATACATTATATATAAGAAGAAAATAATTCATAAATAGATCAAAACTATTCTCAGTAATTTGGTGATACAATCAAGAAGTTGGCATTAATTCCTTGTATACAAACCCATTATGTCCCCTTAATTAATTAACATATTAATTAATCACTAAATAAAAAATACAAAGCATGTTTAAATGAAAATAGTTATATTTAAATAAAATATTATCAAATTCATTAATATAATTCATTAATATAATGCTCGTGAAAAACTGAGAAGTAATGAAATTACCTAATTGTCCTAGTCAGTAATTAAGTGTCAACAAGTATAAATACATAGCAACATAATAGTATATTTTATTTATACATAATAAAATTAATGAGATAAGAGAATACAAAATATTGTGAAGAAGAGAAAAAAGAGAAACAAATTTGAAAGAAGCAATTAAAAGTTCTGGAAATTAGAAGCATCAGAAAACAAAAGACTCAGTAGTAAGATTACACAATAGATTAGACATTGAAAAATAAAGATCTTTAGGTATTAGCCAAAAAGAGGTTAAGATACACATGAAAAGGAATGAAAAGATCTAACATATTTCTAAGTAGTACAAAAAGAATGACTGATAGAATGGCAGAGAATGACTTAAAGATATTGGATCTGGGAACACAGAAAATTCATTAAGTATAGATTTAAGAAGAATGCAGTGTCCCAAGTCTACACCTGGATTGAATCAGGCTATTAAAAAAATAATAAATAAATAAAATATTACACCTAATATTTTTGAGGAGTTATCCTCATAGGAATTCTAAAATATTATCAAACCATATTGGAGGAGATAGTAAAATCATGCAAAAAAACACCTGTTTTATTTGCTCTAGGCACCACTAATTTTAGCATTTTAGTTTAAAAAATCTATAATTTTCTAGCACTTTATTTGTTATCTAATTTTTTATCACTTCTTTAAAAACTGTAAAATTACAAAAGAAATGTTATCAAGAAGTCACTGCTATCAAATACTGAAGAATCATCATGAAATTGTTATAAAGTATATCCTCCTCCAGCATAGTTGGGCTTTTGAGAATGTGTGGGAATGTTCTTAGAATCATGAAGTCTCATAAAATCTATTTCATTTTAAATTAAGCTAGTCAAAACCTCTTACTTAGTTAACATAGAAGATTACTTACTATAGAAAAAAAAAAAAAGAGAGAGAAAATAGTTATAGGTACAAACGCCCTTTGTTTATAGACTCATTTTAAACATATAATTAGTTGGCTTCATCAACATTTTAAGAGTCATTGATATTTCTATATTATCTTTCATTTAAACTTGAATATCAACTGTTTGATTAATGTGGTTGTGTAATGGATTATCTGAATGCAGTGATTGTAGAAACTTTTCCCCTCCCTTTGAGAGGACTTAGGGGAGAAAATGGGAGCAAAGATATTTTGAGTGACTAGGCTTCCGTGTTAGGGTAGAGACACTAAGTACTCACCAAATATTTCACAGCTCCTTTGTATTTCTCAGCATCCTTTATAGTCATATTGATACTGTCTGGAATCACCTCTCTAATGGATGGTGAGTATGTTACATTCAGGCTGAATTAAGGCCAGTAAATCTGGCCTCTATCTTCTTTCCATGTGGTTGAGTTGGTGGAACCATGACTGTAAAACACCCTACAATAAAGGTGACTAAAAAGAAAAAAGATATTCTATACAGCCACCAGATCTAAATCAACTTTTCCTAGTGAGAAATACACTTTAGTTTTGCCATGCTACTGAAACCTTAGCATTTATTTCTCTCTTTTTTTCATTTGTGTTTTTTTGTCTATATTTTTATTGGTGCATCATTGTTATACACGATGATGGTATTCACTGTTACATATTCATACATGCAAACAGTAATGTTCTTTGAACATTCTCATTCTCTAGTATTTCCCCCTTCTCTCCCCTTATTCCTCTCCCCACTCCTGTCCCTTTCCTTTTACTCTATTGATCTCTCTTTAATTTTTATGAGATTCCCTCCCACACACCTTTCTTTTCCTTTATCCTCTCTAGCTTTGAAATATGAGAGAAAACATAGGACCCTAGACTGTCTGAGTTTGGCTTAGTTCACTTAACATAAATATCTCAAAGTAGTTAACATTAACTATCCCAAACAAGTTTTTTTGTAGTATGGAATCCTTTAAAATTCTCCATATGTTGTCCACATTAATAAAAACACATATAATTTTCTTTGCAACTTCAGGTTACCAAGGGCATTATTTTTGTGTAACTCTGCATACTCTTTCTAAAGTTTTACACATATCCCAAAATTTTGCTGCAATTCTTCTTATACTCTATGTTCCTTCCTCTTAGAATTAAGTAAAAAATAATGAAAATCAGTTATACTTTACCTATTAAATTCTTTACTAAATAATTGCTTATTTTATATAGAGTAGCATGTAATTAATGACTTGTCTGCTTAATAAAATTTCCTTCAGTTGGTCACTTTCATATCACAAGCACTCCGGTCATGCTGGAGTATTATTTAAAAAATCAGAGCCTTCAGAAGTAATGACTATCTTGACAAAACTTGTTTTTGTGCTTTATATAATGTAATCACAGAGTTTGTCTTATTTGTTCTTTGCTTCTTCCCCTCATACATACATTTGCGAAATGTAACCATGTTTTTCCATTTAACTGTAGTTTGTTCAATTCCTAGGTTTTACTTATTTCATAACTGTTTTTCTAGATTTAGTTAGAGGCAGTGGATGAGCAGTAAAGGATAACTGCAGTATAGCAGAAAAGAAAAATCACTTTGTTTATTCAAAATAATACTTTAGGATATTTGACAATAATTGAAATCAAACTATACTGTCCCATTGTAAGAATTTACCCTTTAGATGTTCCTTTAAGTCTGTTTTTACTTTGTGATAATTCTTGAGCTGTACGCTTACAAAATTGCACTTTTCTATATGTCACACTGCAATGTAAAATTATTAAAAATGAAATTATAAATCCAGAGAAAAAGAATTCAAGGTATATGCTTATAAGGTAATTCATTACAGATTTTTTAGTAAGTGGTAGAATGATGTCAGGAACAAATTTTCTCAGGGTAGGAGAAAAGTGCTACATGTATGAAATATGGGAAGACTAGAAAGAGCCTGTGGTGTTTTATTGGAGAGGAGAGTGTCAGTATAAATTTATGATTTTTTTTTTTTTTTTTTTTTTTAGAGAGAGAAAAAAAGAAAAAAAAAAGGTGGTTGAATGAGACAGATTTCATTATCCTAAATGCATGATTGAAGACCTGAATGGTACGAATATACTTTGTATACAAACAGTTGTATGTAAAAAGATGCTATATATGTGCACTAACAATTGTAATTATTATAAAGAAAAAATAAATTATAAAATTAATAAAAAATAAAATAGGGATAAAATAATTTTAAAAAAAGAAAAAAATATTATGATTTTCCCCAGCCTAGTGGTGCATGCCTATAATCCCAGTGGCTCTGGAGGCTGAGAAAGCAGGATGATGAGTTCAAAGCCTGCCTCAGCAACAGCAAGGAACTAAGCTACTCAGTGAGACCCTGTCTCTAAATAAAATTAAAGAAAGGCTGGGGATGTGGCTTAGTGGTTGAGTGCCCCTGAGTTCAATCCCTGGTACCCCCCCCCCCAAAAAAAAAAAAAAGAAATATGATTTTAATATATACACAGACATTAGGAGTTAGGGCTGTAAAGAGGCAGTCAGACTCTGCCTTCATGCATGTGATTAACACCCTTATAAATGAGAGACCCTTCAACTTTCCACCATGTGAAGACACAGAAAGAAGCTTATCATCCAATGAACCAGAAAGTAGGTCCTCACCAGACACTGAATCTCCCTTGGTCTTGGACTTCCCAGCCCCCAAAACTGGGAGAAATAAATTTTTGTTGTTTATAAACTATCTGATTTATGTCATTTTGTGATAGTAGACTAATTAGACTAAATAGTTAGAACTCTTGAATTCAGAGAACATCAAATTCCTGTGACCAAACCCACCTGGACAGTGATAACCTACATAATGCTGAATTTGGTCATAGTGAATAGATTTTTATCTTTAGAAATGAAAGCACAAAACTTAAAAATTTTGAAAGGAACCAAAGTGATTTCAAGTGTGTGCCCTTTAGGGTCCAGTTTAAGAAAGAATCCTTCAGAGTAAGAAGCCCTGGAGCAGAGTAAGAACACAGCCAGCCTGCAGGTGAATGTGTCAGGTGGTTTTGATTCCAGAAGTTGGAAATTTGAAACATTCGGAACTACCCTAATTAAAAGGTCACAAGATAGAGAATCCTTTCTTTAAAATAAGATCATTTCTCTTGGGAAAATGAAGTTGTACACATTAATTTTCACCTTGTGGGGGAAGATTTCACCTTATGAATTGAGAGGGAATACATAAACTTTCAGACCACAGTAGAACATTAGGTATAATAATGGTAAAGAACATTGTTATCATAGTATCTTCTAAATGGGAAGCCTTAGCTATAAACAAAAATAAAAAAACTCAGGGGTGAAAGCAGTCCTTAGATAGTCTAGTAGCAATTTTCTTAAGCTAAGTCCAAGTAGCTGTGGCAGTAGAAGGAACCACATGATGGTTATTAATAGTGATTCAACTTTGGTTAAAGCCTCATCATTGTTCAGACTTGACTCTCCAAGTTAACTTGAATTTCATTGAAGTTGGTTAATGTAGTTAGTTTGTAAATTTATTTTAGTTCTTTACTTGTATAATTATAATAATACCCAGCAGGTCAGCACTGCAAGTCTGAGAGAGTCTGTATTAAGACATCTATATATAACTTGGTGAAAAACATTCATCAATATTGCATCAGCAAACTAAAAGCTACCAGTCAGATATTGAATAAAATGAGCACACATATATATGAAAATCTTAAACATTTTCAATCAAAGATAAAATCTTATTTCAGGCATTATTTGGCAAAATTAATTTTAGATATGCAAATTTAATTGAGATGATAATGTTGAAATTTATTGCAATGAATCACATTTGACTGAATCTTAGGCTGCCACCTTCACCAAAACCATATCTTTCTTATAGTATCACATATTTTAAAGAAATGGTGAGCATTTATTTGTTGTACAAGTTTTAAAAATTTACCTTTGTTATCTGAATACCATAAGTGAATATAAGTATGCAAATATAATCTTTGGTTCCCAATTTTTTGTAACTAAATATTGTAGCATTAAGGAATAAATATAGTTTCAAAATATGGAAAAAATGGTCTACTTTTTATATCCATTTTCTGTGAAAGTAAAAATTCAGGTATTTTTCATTTTTGATGCAAACTTTTCTTACTATTTCTTACTCTTTTCTTGGTTTTATGTGACTTTGTAAAGAAAAGATATTAGAAATTGTTATTTTTAATTAAAGTTGGTAGTTATATAAACAAAACAAAAATATATATACACAAACATAAGTGTGCTTTTGTACATATGCATATACACACATACATGTATATTGCATCACTGTTTGTGGAAAAGGCCCAAAAATAATGAGTAAATAATAAGTAACATTAATAGCAATGAGCAGATCTACACCCCAATTTAAATACCATGTCCTAATAAAAATAACTAAGGCACTTTCGAAAATTCTGGCTAAGGAATTTGAATCTCCTCAGAGAAAGCACAAGCTGAAACTGCAACATCCTATTGTGCAGAAAGTATAGAGTCCTTAAAGAATAATGGGGTCATATAAAACCAGACATGAAGTAGATTGAAGGGATCCATCTAGCCAAGTCTAGGACAAATAGAACATCAAACAAAAATAGTGGCAGTTTAGGATTACATCCCAATGAATGAAAAAAAGATACTAATGAGTCCATACAAACAAACAATAAAAATAATAGATACACAGATTCTTAGAAAAGAAGGCACAGACTTTTATTAATTAAAGTAGGAAATACACTATTATAAGACTAAAAAATAATAAAGATAAAATCACTTTTTTGAAACTAGGGTAGTAAAAATAAGTTCCATAACAATTGTCAATGCATATTAAAACTTGTAAATTAAAGACTAATGAAGAAGATAATTCTACATAGTTCCATAGTATGTGCCTACATGTAGACAGAAAGAAAAAAAATTAAGAAACACAATATAATAGCTAGTTAATCTGGATGTTGCGAATTTTGTGATATGCTTGTAAGCCTTCTTTAGGTTTGAAATGATCTCAAAATAACCATATGCAATCTTTGTGTAAATTTCATTTGCATCCATTTTATTTTGCTTTAGAACACAGGGTGTAAATTATTGAGAAAACAAAAACACCAAACTAGAAAACAAAAGCACATTTCTACCAAAGAGAAATGAGCTGGACTCAACTCAAATGAAAATACTGTCAGGGATTTTGACTTGAAATACACAGGAACCTGAGAGGAATGCTCCATTCATACTCTTGATGGTGTGGTAAGATGGTGTTTTAACAGGTGCAGGCTGTATTGATGACTCACTCTCAGAACAACAGTGATTTCCACACATTCAAATGATTAATATTTGCATTTAAACTACAGGTTCAATAACACACTCAGTTAATTTTGTGCTTCATAGGGTTTTGGATTTACTTTACATCATAGTTTCTTTGATTTATATTCTATTGATGGTAGTTGGTGTCATCAAATTTAACAAAATGGCTTATGCTAGGAGTGCTCTTCCTCCAGAAAACATGCTTTAGGAGAGATTTAATAAATATCTATCTGTCCTAAAATAGATGTTCAAAAATTGGAATGTCATATGAGTGATTATTTTATTCAAATTCTGTAATTCTTCAGAAGCTTATTTGACTATATTTTTTCTCTATTATCTCATTAATAGAGATGCCATGTTTTCATTTGTCTTTACTAGGTCAGAAAATGAATTATGTACTGCTTTCTTACACAATTTTCAAAATTATTATGTTCTCTGTTTTAATTATCTAATAAATATTCTCATTGGACATGAATAAAATATAAGTGTTACAGTTATTTATATATACTGGATTTTGGACATTTGGGAATTTAGCTTTTCTCCTTTTTTAATCTATTTTGATTGCTCTAGAGGTAAGTGATAAATTTTTCTATACAATCAATAATAATTTGTGGACCATGAAGTTCATATGTATAAGTAGTTAATAAATAATCACTTTCAGTAAGGATCTTTTTTATTTTACAATCTGATTACCAAATGTTACTCACATGCTTTGTTATTCCATCACCCCAAATAACCAACAAATTACCACAGATTTTATATTTGAAGGAACTAAGACAAAATGTTTCCTTTGTTCAATACAAGTGGCAGAGATGAGATCAACTCAATGTTTTCAGGTTACAGTTATATAATATATTAATATCAGGACCCTGCATCCAAATGTCTTCAGAGACCTAGCAGTACATTATGATTAATTAGATAAATTTCTGCTATTATCTCCTATACTTCCTTCTTATATTGCTTAGGGTTTTGTTTTTTTTCTTAGATTTTTTTTTTACCATTCTAATTCCTGAATATGCTTACTATATACTATTTCCACTATCTGAGCTATATTTTTCTGAGCTATATTGTAGGTACTCTCACTGAATATTCCTTTGATAACTTATTTTGAAATATGAGTCTTTATTGAGAAAAACATTTCCAGACAATGTCTCTCATGTATTTGGGACATAGGACTTTAGAAATCTAAGACCCATTCAAATCCATATCAATTGTTTCATCAAAAATTGGATCTCCTAATCATGGTCTTACTCACTATTCTAATTTGAAAGTCATCTTGAAAGATTTGAAGGTGAGCAAAGTATGTGGTTCATTAGTTCTTGATTTGAGAATCATCCTCAAAGTAGCCATTGTCCTTTTTAGTTGGAATAGTGTAAAAGAAGTTAATTTTCTCTTTTTTGGCTGGGAAATGTAGTAGGAAATGAACATCCTGAATATAGTTCCATAATTAATATTCTGAGCAGAATATAAACTGTCATAGGAACATCCTTCTTTCAATTTTCAATCTTGCAATCCAATATCTGTCCTTACTCCTTCTTTCCCTCAGTATTGTAATAACTTTCCATTTTAGATGGGATATAATATCTAGAAGAACAATAAGTCCTTAAGGATGTCCTAAAACACCCAGCATTATAAACATCTTCTAGTCATTAGCTATTGCCTTTATTGTATCCACAGCATTAAAAATTTTGCTACTCCAGAACCTGAAATCATGCAAATGTTGTATGTGTAAACATGAAACAAGTTATTCCAACATTTTTTATTGAATTAGGAAGAAGCTTAAAAAACAGTTTTGAGAAAGGTGAGGCAGCAGAGGAATTTTTAAATTGAGTCTCTGTATACACGATCAACCAACATCCTGAACCAATGGAAACAACAGAAAACAAAGATGATCAAAATTTTAAAAAAACATTCTACATGTATGAAAGATCCAAGTATTGGAAACAAGCATTGAGGGTAATTAGTAATGGTTATTTTAGCTGTAACTACTAAATTCTTTCTTAATGAAGAAATGTTCCCTTTTTATCTTTTTTTGGACATCTAAGCATATTGGGACAGCCACATATGTTGTTATTTGGCACTATCCCCATATAAGCATCATTACCTGATTTTTCATCCAGAACACAGAGATCCTAAACACCAATTAAGGTAAAGAAAACTTATTATCAGAAAGAAGTACTAAGTGTTTACATATGGTACTTCTAATGATATTAACAATATGGAGAATGAAACTGTCTATCATTGCTTAATTTGAGATACTGTTAGTAGCAAGGGAGTAAGCATCTCAGATTAAATTAGCAATGCTGATTTTATCCAGATTCAGTATTATGTAAAAACTTGGATTTTGTTTCCTTAATCTTCTCTTCTCATTTTCAAATTTATTAAACTACCAAAGTATACCAATAACTGTAACATGATGAAGGCTTACACTTAGTTGTGAGGAGAAACTTATCTATTTCTAAACTCTTGAATCTTTAAACAAAAGTTTCTATTATTCTGAATTATATACCAGATTTATTCCTACTAAATCTGTTAATTGACCTGGTCAAGACATCCAGTCCTGTTCTTCAACTTTCACTGTTGTATCCCCCCCACCCCACACACACACCTATTTCTTTTCTCTTCCCTTTTTTAAAATTTTATTTATTTATTTTTTTTATTTTGAGACAGGTTCTCGCTACATTTCTTAGGGCTTCACTAAATTGCTAAAGCTGGCTTTGAACTTGTGACCCTCCTGCCTCGGCCTCCCAAGTTGCTGGGATTACAAGCATGCACCACCACCTGGCTCCTCTTCCCTTTTGATGTGGTGCAGCCCACCACTTCTGAAGGAGCCCTAATTAGGAAGGGCTGTTGTAGCTAGCTGGAAGCCATGGGTTCCACCTGATATGTATGTGACGCACCTGTAGGCACCCGCAAACCTGAAGGTATATAACCGGGTGAAAGCGGTCCGAGTTAGGAGAACGGAGAATTCAGTCAGCCGGGCAGTCACTCGTTCGGTCAGAAGAATCAGCGGTCAGAACGTAGGCAGAGCGGTTACAGAAGAGAAACCAGATAGAAGAAGTAATGACTGGTCAGAGTTAGGCCGAGGCTCCAGAGGACTGGTCAGAGTAAGGCCGAGGCTCCCGAGGAAGACAGAAGAAATAAGAGCAATGAAAAAGCATAGCCTCAGACTCAGTTGAGACCAGCAAAAAGAGTAGAAACAAGAGAGCAGAGCCTCTGACTCAGTTGAAGCCAGTTAAGAATTAAGCCGAAGCAGAGTAGCTGGCCAAAAGCTGAAGCAGAGTAGACAGCGAAAAGCCGAAGCGAGCCGGCCAAAAGCCGAAGCAGAGTAGCCGGCCAAAAGCCATAAAAAATATAGAGAAAAAGCCTTGAGCTTTAGTATAAAGAAAAAAGCCATGAGCTTAAAAGAAAATAGAGAATTAAATAGCATGGTAAAAACCATGCAGGAAAAAAAAAAAAAAAAAAAAAAGCCATTGAGCTTTGGCAAGAAAGCCATAAAGAAAAATAAAGAAGAGGAAAAAAAAAAAAAAAAGTCAAAGCCGCTTATGCAATTGTGCTTAACTAGGTGCGTTAGCTGCTCCTCAGCATTAGGCTTCCTTAAAGCCACAGCACCTTCTCAAAAAGGGCTCAAATATCCACCCTTTCAAAAATAAAAGGTGAAAAGCTAGGTAGGGACAAGAAAATAAAAGAAAATAGAGAAAATAAAATAGAGAAAATAGAACAAAAGCACCTTTTTAAACTAAAGGGAAGGAATATGAAGGAGCCCTAATTAGGAAGGGCTGTTGTAGCTAGCTGGAAGCCATGGGTTCCACCTGATATGTATGTGACGCACCTGTAGGCACCCGCAAACCTGAAGGTATATAACCGGGTGAAAGCGGTCCGAGTTAGGAGAACGGAGAATTCAGTCAGCCGGGCAGTCACTCGGTCGGTCAGAAGAATCAGCGGTCAGAACGTAGGCAGAGCGGTTACAGAAGAGAAACCAGATAGAAGACAGAAGAGAAACCAGATAGAAGAAGTAATGACTGGTCAGAGTTAGGCCGAGACTCCTGAGGAAGACAGAAGACAGAAGAAAGAAGAAGGAAGAAAGAAGAGAGAAGAAAGAAGCTCTAATCTTTCTCTAAGCTAAGCTCTAATCTTTCTCTAAGCTAAGTTCTATCTTTCTTTCTCTCTAAGACTCTAAGCTAAGAAGACAAGAAGAAAAGCTCTCTTTAATCTTTCTCTCTAAGAAAAATCTTTCTTCCCTCTCTAAGCTCTCTCTAAGAAAGTAGAAGTAAAAGTAGTAAAAGCTTAACTCTGCCCCGAGAGTTTTTATCCCGGTTTACGGTACCAGGCAGCTTACACACTTCCATGACTCTGGGCAGGATTTTCAGCAGCTGCCAGTATTAATATGTCATTTCAAACCTAGGAATTTCCTAACAGTGGCTCAATCCATACTTTCTTTCTATACCTAAGCACAGAGTGTTCTTCACAACCATAGAAAATCATAAAGCCAAGGAGATGAGTGACTCTAAAGACATAGTTTCCAAACTCAGTTAAACACACAAAGAAGCCTAGGTGTTTTTGTTGTTGTTGCTGTTTGTTTGTTTATTCTGGGAGTTTATCTATGACACATACTGATTATTTAGAAAGATTTTATTTGCAGTTATATATTCCTTGTGTAAGTTAAGTTTCTTGAATTTTATATTTCATATTGGTGAACTAGGGTAATAACATTGTCTTAATGCTAATTATAAAGAGGTATAATGCCCCATGTAGCATTATTTTTAGGGGTAGCTGCATTTATGTGCAAGAAAAAAAAAATTAAAAAAAATATATTGTAGACAAAGATGAGATTCTGTGGGATTTAAACAGAGTTATAGTTCTAATGAAGAAGACAATGGGAAGCATGGACAGTGAAAATTTAAAACAGAAGAAAGCATGAAACAAGGGAAGAGCCAAGCAACCTAGAAACAGTTGGAAATGCCTTTGTATTTGTGTTGGCTGAGTACTGCCAACTAGCCAGGCTGGCCACCTATGCTGGGTTCACAAAATACAGCTACCTCAATAACTTAGAAAACAGCGAAAGAAGCACGAAACACACAGAAATACTTTTTGCTTGCAGGAATCAGGGATGACTTTTGACCTTAAGGATCCTTTGGAAAGAGACAGTATGTATCTGTGCAGTATCATACATTTTTAAAAGTAAACAGCAAAGATGTGGGGATTTAGCATTAGAAAGTCCTAAAGTTGCTTCAACTCTGTAAATCAAAGAAAATATAGGCAAATATGCACTAAGTACATTTAAGGGCTATAAAACTTCGGTGATCTGATGACTGAACATCAACTAAATAGAACTGGGAAAGCAACAAACAAAAACACCTATTAATCTGTTTGAAGAGCACATGCTGTTTGTGCCCATTATGGTCAATAAAACTAAGATAAAGGAATTACCTGTAGCAACTCAAACATATTCTATTTGTTCATCAATGCTTTTAAAAAGTTAAAATTTTCTGAAAAAGAAACCAAAATCAATAATATGCAAATGAGTAAAAAAACTCTTATGATTCATTTGTTTTCCTTTCATGAAAGTTTATTATCCTGTTTTTTGCTGCCTGAGAATCATAAAAGCAATATAACTAATTGTTCTTTGAAAGCAAAGTGACAGTTTTGATAATCTCATTTGATAACTTAACTCTTTTTAAGAGATTTAAACAGACAACATAGCTTAAAAATCATTTTAAAAGATTTCTTAATTTACTTGAGTAGTAATAAATTTTATAACAACAGATTAAACACCATAAAATCTCGATCTGAATGAAAATTTGAAAAACTTCCCAAAAGGTCAATGCAGGCTCTCAGATGTTTTATAAGATAACTGTTCAAGTATGTGGTTCTAGGTTATATAGTGAGCAATTGACATAGATAGGTAGTGATTCCAAGTGATTCTCAAAATCGCACTATTAACAGCAACTTTATACTATGAGCTAAATTCCTTAAAATAGCCCTTCAGAAATCTTTACCAGACCTCAGTGTCCTGACAACACAGCTGCTTTATATTTATTATAAGTAGTATCTTCCCTAAGTCCTCTCTTCCTCTTTTTCTCTCTCTACACAATTAACTATTTACTTATTTTTTGTTAACTTTGGCTTTTGATTTATTTAAAATTCTTGTTATTTACTGGACAATCAAAAATCTGTTAATGTGAACAAAAAAATAAAATACCTGATCATGCCTACATTGTCTCTAGCATACTTTCCCATGTGTTTATTTAAAGCATGTTAAATGAAACATTTTTATTTATTTTTACTAGATATTTTGTGTACTATGCAATGACAATGATCAGTTATCCTGAAGCAAGATCATATGACTTTTTAAAAGGTGCTCAAATCATTCTTTTTCAGTCTTCTGTGGTTATATAATCATGTCTCCTTTAAATATAACTTTAATGTAATGAAATGCTGTGGGAGACATTTCAGCCTGTTTGGATTGTACTCCTTTATTTCAATGGTACAGTTATTTATAATTGTCAAGTTTTTACAAGGATCATCAATATTGAAAAATAGGGAATTTAATAATTTAAAATTTTTAATTGAAATGCAATTTTCCAACTTTTGATCTGGCTGATCTGGCTTGATGGCACTTGTTTAATTCTTTAACATCTCAAAATGGTATGACCACTACAGATCATTTTTCTGGACAGTTCCACATTATCTAATTTATCTTCCTTTTGGGTAAAATTAGTCAAAATCTGAAAACCATCTTATTTAAGATGAAAACATTGCAAGTTTTCTTTCTCCTGCAATTAAAAAAAAACTATAACTCAATTCATCTTTCAAAATCATAAATTTACTATTAGCTTTGACTAAGAGTTAATATCATACTCTACTTCCATTGAATTGAGCATGTTAAAATATCCTGAAATTTATTTCTTTCTTGGATTCATTTTGTTCCGTACATAATCACTCTTCTCTTTTACATCATCATTGTTGAACAATTATAGAAAGTTTTAGTTTGGTTTCTGCTTAGTTTAATAACTACCAGGAAAATGTGCAAACTTCACAATGTTTTTGCATTATATATAAGTATCAAGGCTATGCATACCAGTTCACTTGGTTTAAGCAATAGAAGTTTTAAAATGTTCAACTAAATGAGATAATAAACAATGCCTGTCCCTAGAATTACCTAGTAGACAATGAAATAAAGAGAAGCCATTAGCCATTGGTTAGGCCTTTCAGATTCCATGTAATTTAAGACAGTCTATTAAGGTTTTTGTGTATATGTTGCCATATAATCTCAGTAGGTTATCCCAGTCAACAGCTCCATATTTTAAAATAATTACACCATTCCCAAGTGCTGGGAGATTTCTAAGAGGAGTGTTTTCATGATGGCAAATATGACATTTAGTTCATCTCTAATATCTTATAAGGATAATTAAACCCAAGGGCTTAGGATATTTTATCATAACTCACCAGAATACTCACATGATATTTTTTTTCTAAATGCACATAAGTCCACTGAATGCAAGCTTACTGTGAAAACATCAGACTGGAAAGCTCCTTCTATTCCCCCAAATATTTTTATCAATTTATACTACTTATAAAACTTATAAAATTGGTTATATCCTCACATCATTTGTTATACTGAATACTGTGAAATATTTCAATTTAATAATGTTAGAGAAAATCAGTATGTGTAATCTTAGTGTTCAACAACTACTAAATATCTAGAGGGTTAATCATCTTTTTTATGTATAGTCACTTCCATAAATTAAAATTGTATGCATTTTGTTCATTTTGCCTTTTTGTTCATTTTTCTTACTAACTCACTCATAAAAGCTCTCAAAGTGAAAGTTTTGTTATGACATATTTGATATCCAAAATTTGACAAGTTGTGAACTGTCTTAAGGCTATTTGTTATCTTTCAAAACTCCTAGTTTTTACAGGTATTCTTGGATTTCAATATGGAAATATGAATGTGTTTCATTATGAATTTTCTGCAAACTTTTCTAAAACTGAGCCCCCTACATTTTTTTTACATTTGAAAACATATGCTGTTACTATATCATAATATGATGTATCTATAACATGATTATCATGACTCATATGTGAGTACACATAGACTTTAATATTATTATCTTAATTTTACAGTAAAGACATGGATGGTAGAGGTGTTGGCAAATGTTATTAACCAGAATTTAAGTTCCTCTTGCAGTATATATATACATATATATATATATATATATATATATAAAATTCATTGTTTCTAGAATTCATAGTTAAATTCATAGTTCATTAAAGAGAGTCAAACACTTTTCAGAAATTATTGGTTTGTTCATAATTAATTCATGGGTTATTGAAAGAAAATTAGTTATGTCTTATACTCAAATTTCCTATTTCTTATTTGAGCCATAAAAAAGATAAATGTGTGTGCTGCAAAAGTACAAAAGTGAAGTAACATTTAAATAAGAATTGCATTCGTGATATAAGAGAAACAGAGAAATAGAATACGGCCAACCAATATCAGACTGTAAAGTGGATTAAAATTCTAAGTGTTCCATTTTGTTTTGCATTTGGGAACTAATTATTCTGTGCCTAAATATGTGTCAGGTACTGTTCTGGGCACAGGGACGTAACAGAAAACCAAAAACCAAAAACCAAACCAAATCAAAAAACCTCTATTCTCTTACATTTTAGTTAGAAATGAAATAGACTGTATATACATATATATATATATAAATATAATTGTATAATATATATGATATATTAATGTATATACATATATGTTTTAATATATATTAATATGTCAAACCATAATTGATGCTATGAAGAAAGACAAAGCAGGGATTCTAACTTTATATAGTATATAAGGTGATTCTTCTGAGGAGATAATATTGGAGCAGACACATGTAGAGAGCTAAGAAATGACCACAATGATATTTAGTAAAAGAGTATTTCAGGAAGCTGTGCTGTGGCTCTCAAATATAAAAACCGTGGGCCAAGCAGTCCATGATCAAATGTTGCTTCTTTAATTGACTATGTTATATGGACGAAGTTCTTCACTTTCCCTACCCCAATTTCTCTAACTGGTGATACACTTTATGAGTTACTTTGTGAATTAAGAAATTAATAAGTTTACATGTAAGTAATCAGCAATTTTAAGTCATCATGTTGGCAGAGAATACAACAAGAACAAACTAAAGGACAATAATGGGAATGGAGCAGTTGGAGAGGAAGAAAGTGGAAGAGGGATGGAGGGTGGGCAAAACCCTTCTTTTCCATGATTAAGTGAGAAAATGATATACTTCATGTAATACGTAATCAATCAAAACTTGGTATTAACCATCATCCAGTTGAGAAGCACTGCTGTTTTGGCTAGGTTCTTTCATGTCATTGTGATTAGATGACCACTGGAACTACAATGTCCAAGATGACTCCATTCAGTTGCCTTTCTCTCAGGTAAGAAGGGCTAGAAAGTAAGAATCACCCAGGTTTCTAACAGGGCTAGGTCTTTCTGGATGGAATCTGAGGGCCTCTTCCTTTCTACTTGGCTTCTGCAGCATACATCCACTTATTTTTTCTTGTTGTTATTCTTTTCTTTTCTTTTTTTTTTTTTTTTTTTTTTTTTGTACTGGGGCTTGAACTCAGGGCCACTCGACCACTGAGCCACATCCCCAGCCCTTTTTTGTATTTTATTAGAGACAGGCTCTCACTGAGTTGCTAAGTGCCTCGCCATTGCTGAAGCTGGCTTTGAACTCATGATCCTCCCAAGTGCTGGGATTACAGGCATTCGCCACTGCACCCAGCTCTTTTGTTCTTTTTAGTTACACATGACAGTACAGTCCATTTTGATAAAATTACACATGCATGGAATATATCTTATTCTAACTAGGGCCCCAGTCTTGTGCATACATCCACTTGCATCTACAACAAAGAAGCTGAAATTCTTATTCGGCAGCTCAAGGACCCCAAAAGAGCAAAAGCAGAAGCATCCAAGTCTTCTTAGGTTTAGTCCAAAATTTGGTTCTATGGACTTTTTGCTACTCTCTCTGGATTTTAAATATATCTCAGGGACAGATCTATTTCATTGAGTCAGGGGACCACAGAATGACATAATTACCAGGAGATAGTATTTATTGAGTGGCATGTTGGGGAAAAGACAGAGCTGTTACCTTACAATCTAGATTCTCTTTCTTCATCCAGCCACATTAGAACATCAGTATTTCACTAGCACCAAGATTATTAAGTCTTGTGGAGGAGTTGTTTCCTCATGAACAAGTATTTTATTTTACTTTTGTATTGGGTTGCATATGCATGACACAATCTTTAATAAGGGATACACTAAGAAAAAAAAGGTATGTCAAAAAAGGTGCTTGAAAGAAACTATTACAAAACAATTAGAAGGAAATGACAATGAAATAACTAAAAGTAAACAGACTCATTCTTTTCAATTCTGGCCTCTCAAGAAAATGTACAATATGTACATATCAGCACCAGCCTGCATGTTTTAAAGACCATTGCTTAAAAATAATCTTCTGCTCGACACAATTACATTCAGGCCAGGCACAGGGGTGCATGCCTGTAATAATCCCAGCATCTCAGGAGGCTGAGACAGGAGGATAGAGAGTTCGAAGCCAGCCTCAGCAACAGCAAGGTGCTATGCAACTTAGTGAAACGCTGTCTTTAAATAAAATACAATATAGGTCTGGGTCTGTGGCTCCATGGTTGAATTCAATTCATGGTACACCCCAAAAATATGGTCAGAATCAAGCTGAACAACAAGATCACTCACATTAATGATATATAGTAGATTAAAAAATCCTAATTTTAGAGATGATATTCTATTTTATTTGTCAAAATCATTCATTTATGCCTAGAGACATAATATTTTAATTTTTCAATATGCTGATTTGTGTTTTCAAGCATAAATGTGTCATGGCTTCCTAAAGTGACTTTCTTCACCTTTATAGATATGCACTTTCTTATAAGATCATTTTGATCATCAAATAATAATAATGAGAATTTATGATTACCCACAGTGAGCTTTCTATGCCAAAGAACTACAACATAAATGTATTATTTTCCTGGTGGGCTCAAACAAAAGAAAACCCGATATCTGCGATTCTGTATCTGAAGACCACTGCTGACTAATCTGATGAAGGAAGCGAATCTGTGGGACAGGCCTGATTGAAAAGGTAAAGTTCTCAGTGGGATGTGCTATTTTCTTTAAAAGTCAGGAGAGGAAGTAACATATTTTTTCCCCCCATGGGCTGATGTGAAGGAATGGGAGCAAATGGTGACTGATACTATTTTTACTGCAAAAATAGAGGTATACTTGTTGAACTAGTTCATTAAAGTCAATTTGTTCTGAATGCTGTAAAAACAGATATCTTGGAAAGGCCTGGAGTGTTATGATGCTTCATAAATATTAGGGAGATTTCTAAATTTATTTATAACAGTGTTTAATTTTAAAAATAAAGTATCGTATTTGACAGAAGAATAACTGTGGCATAAGTAGGGGAATAGTACAAAGTAATCAAAATAATAATGGGATAGTAATAATATTCAAATTTTACATTTTATAGCATTATGAAAAAAGCAGTATAAGATATATATATATAAGATATATAAACATATATATATATATATATGGATATATATATATATATATATATTATAGTGCATACACACACACACACACACAAAATGTTCTTATTTCAAAAGATAGATATATTCTGTTAGCCACGTGCTGTGGTTTACTTAAGTGTCCCCCAAAAAGCCCATATGTAAAAGGGTTGGTCCTCAGCTTTTTGCTATTGGGAGGTGGGAAAACTTTTAGAAGGTGGGACCAAGTGAAAAGAAGATAGGTGATATGGGTGTGCTTTAAAGAAGGGGATATTGGGACCCCAGCTCTTTTCTGTCTCTGTCTTTGCTTCTAATCACCATGAGATGAGGAGATTTCTCCGTGATGCATTCCCACCATGATGTACTTACAGCTTTGTCAAAGACCTAAAGGCAACAGGGCCAAGTGAACCTGAAATTAAATCTCAGAAACTCTGAACCAACTCATTTGAAGTTTATTATCTCAGATACATTTGTCACAGTGATGGATGAAAAGCAAACTAGTATATGTTAAACAGATATTAAATATATGCATGAGGGAAAGTTTTGTCTAAGAGGTATGTTTTTATTTTAATTTTTAAATAATTTTTATATTTTCTAACAGAAAAATATGACACAATCAGAAACAAAAGTCCCTGTATTAGTTTTCTGTATCTGCTATAAGAAGTTGCTACAAATTTAATAGCTTAAAACAACCAAAAAATTATTGCCATTCTACATGCCAGAAGTCCAAAATGAATTTTATCGTGTTGAAATCAAAGTGTTATTTTCTAGAAGCTTTGGCAAAGGATCCATTTCTTCACCTTTTCTAAATCTAGTGACCACACTCATTTCTACCTGTACCCTTGTGTCTCCAAAGATGGCAACCACATTTACTGACACGTCACTCAACACTCTAGGGCCTGTTACAGTTTCGTGTACCCACGTAGACTCCTTTATATTTGTCCCAAATATCCCCAAGTCACTCCTAATGCCTTGTGCTGAAACCAGCAGTCACAGCATGTAGTCTTGCACTTTGGTTGGCCAATAATAAAGGTTTATGTTTATTGAGCACCTACTATATGCCACCAAGACTACATACACAGTTGGTGAGCTGTAAAGCCAAAGTTTGCAAGTGGATGGTCTATTTCCACAACCCTCTGATGCCTCTTTCTGGAAGGAACTTTCATGTGTATGCCTTGCCCTCATCTCCAGTTCTTGATTTGTCTTTTTTAGAAAGGAAACCATTTCAAAATGCTATTTGGTCAGTTACCTGAACAATTTGTAAACCTCCATAATCACCTATCAAAGATGTTCTTCTATTACCATATTTTCTTCCCTAACTCTGACTCTTTTACTTATAAGGCCCTGTCATTTCACTGGTTCTACCACAGTAATCCAGTTCATCTTCCCAAACCCCTTTTGGTAGCTGGATAGCAAAACCAATGCCATCTGTAACTTTAATTTACCCTTGTTATGAATTTGTTCTGGGAGATAGGATATCTTTGGTATTGGAGGATATAATAATACACCTAATGAATTGAATATTTTTCTAGAAAAGCTCTCCTTAGGAAGGTTAATGGAGCATTTTTTTCATTCATTATTTTTATTCATCCCTAATAATTTACCTTTTCTTTGTAAAAAACTTTCATCTTTTTCAAAATTTTGAACTCTCCCTCCTTTCAATTTCTATCCTTCTCTTTCTTTTTCACCCCATTTTCTTCTGTAGCAACCGTGACTACTTTGTTTTTAATGTCATTATTTGTCTTGCCTCGATAGACTGTGCATTGAGGTAAGATGTGGAAGGGGTGACAATAAACCAGCACAATATATTGATTACAAGGCAGGTAATTTTTCTCTACTATACACCTCCCAACTTATCTCCAAATGAAACTATGGGTACTATTAAATGTTTGATAACAAACACCTGGAAAAATATCAATTTATAGAGAGAAATATTTATTTTGTCTCACAGTTTTTGGGTTTCAGTTCATGACCAGCTAGCATTGTTGCTTTGATCATGTGGCATTGTGGCACATTGTGATGCAAGTGAAGGCCAGAGCAAAATAACCTGACCATGCCCAGGAAGTAGAAGAGGAAGAAAAGGGCTGGAGACCTGTATCTTCTCTGAAAGCATATCTCCCCACATCCCCAATGACTTAATTTCCCACTAGGCTCCACCTGTTAAAGGTTCTACCATTTTCTAATAGCACTTCCCTGGGGAGCATATCTTTCACACATGGACCTTGAGGAACATTTAAGATCCAAACTATGACACTACCAGCCTCAGGACATCATTGTTGATTGATTTCTGAATAATATTATAAAAAAAATATGCTGTGAAAAATGGTTTCATAGAATGAGGCACAGTTCAACACATAATTAAGAACACTTGGGTTTGTGTTGTTACTTTGTTCATTGGTTGTCCATATAGTTAATAGCTAGTCAATGCCATAGTTCTATGTCACAACTGTATGCTTTTGGTATTAGTGCTCAGAGTTCATATCTATTTTAATTATTAGTATTTTAAAATTCTCTTATCATGCAAAAGAGAAAATGTGTAACTTTTAAATAACATAATTACCTTTATTTTATATGCATTATCAATAGTCTTCTAAATTCTAAGATATATTGAAAATAGAAATTCCATTAATAAGAGCCATAAATTTCTTTTATCATTCAGAGTGGGTAATGGTAAGTGGATTTTGTCTAAAATTCCCTGTGATTATAGGTGTCAAGAAAAGAGAGAAGATCTCTAAAACTAAACACCTCTTTTGCTTTCACTGATGATATATTTTCTGTACCTTTAATAGTATTATTTCATATACTTCATGTACATAAAGGTATAGAGGCAAACAGAAGAAATCCTAAATGTTCAGTCATCCATCAAATTATTAACCTAAATAAAATTGTCAACATAGTTAAACAACTGGTTATCATAATTATGAGTCTTATGTGAAAATTATATTTAGTTATTATTTATTTCAACAAATTTATATTGAGCACTGATTATATGTCATGTGCTATGTTGAGCTTTGGATATAAATCTTTGAACAGAGTGGGCGGAAGATCATCATGAAGCTTAGTTTCCTGTGTGCAGACATATATGCAAATTAATAAAAATGTATTATTGTATAGGTCAAAGAAAAACACATTTTAATGGGAGGAAGAGCTTCTGGCAAGTGTAGATATGGAAGAAGGAAATTGTACTTTAAATATAGTGGCCACAATAAGCATCTTTGAAAAATAATACATGATTTGAAAGAGATTGGGGAGCCATGATGATTTGGGGGGAAGGGAGTTTCATGAAGTGGAGGTAGGCACACAAGAATGTGCACAGTAAGTGTGAAAGACAGAGACCAGGCCAGTGTAGTGAAGCAGACTCAGCATTCCAGAAAGTTGTAAGTACTGTTAGGGAGGAGTTGCTGTGGATCATTTGTTTAGTCTGCTTGCATACAGTTTAAGATCTATCAAGCTTAACACAGGATAAGCCTAGAGTAAATGAGAAAAATCAGCACTGGCTTTCCTCATATAAATAGAACATGGAATGCTGACACGGAGATCTTCAGCAGATCAAGTATTAAAGAAGGAGTGTTTAAAAATTGAGATTTAAGGCACTTCAGTATACAAAATTCAGGGGATAGAGCAGAAAACAAAAACAATAAAGAACCAATAAAAGGCTGCTATTGGTGTTAAGAAGAACTTAGACTAAACATCCTGGCAGCAAACAGCCAGAACTATTAGAAAATCAACTGGTTTAAAGGCTGATGATAGTAAGATTTCTGAGAGTAAGTGATTGTTGGAATTATCAAAATGGCTGATGCTCAAGAGCTTGACAAGAGAATTTTTAATAGCATCAAATGCATGATTGAAATGAGCTTATGAAAGGAAAAAATTGGAGAAGAATGAAGAGAGTAGTGTAGGAGAATTTTATAAGAAAATTTCTGTAACGGAAAAAATGAAAAGAAAATATAAAGGAAGTAGTGTCAAAGGGAAAATCAGTAAAGGTGACAGAGAAAGAGCAAGTTAACATGCTCATGGTGATGACTTGCTGTGTTTTGTTCTAAGTCCTTTCAGCTAATTCTTTGTGCAAAATACTGTCCTATTTGTCATATTATGAATAAGAAAGGATCAAAAGAAATTGTAAATCGTGAATTGTTTTATTTTCCTTGGCCATATAAAACATATTTAATAAAATATAGTAGATTTTAAGAAATATATCAATGAGCTTGTGTTGCTTATTTATAATTGAACATTTAGCTTCAGGAAGTTAATCTAAGTCTATATTCTTAAAATAACCACCTTTCAAACTTTGAAAGTTATTTAATTTTATGCCTTAAATTCTACACCTCCTAAGTAACAGTACTATCTGCTTCACCCATTTAGTTTGAATTTTTTTATTAATCTTCTTATTTTACTTTTTTCCTTTGAAGTGTCTTGGATTGAAATCAGGGTGCGTACTAGGCACATGCTGTGGCACTGATTCCCGCTAAAGCCCATAGTTTGTTTTTAAAGGTAAACTAATATAAAAGAATATGGACGTGCTTTTAAAAGTTTAAAGCAAGATAGAGAAAATATGTATTTGAGTGGCATATTATTTTTGTTTATCCCAAATAATTAATCTAAAGGAAAAGTATAGCCAAGGAAATTATAAACACACATAATAGTCTCAGGAAAAACTATACTTGAGGACACAGGTGCCTTATAGATACCAAAGAATTTTAGCCTATTTTAAGGATACAAAAAATAAACATATTTCCTGTCCCTAAACAAACATTTGAAAAATGTCAGGGGCTACTCTTTTCAACTTCACTTCTAAAATCATCCAGAACACTATTGAGTTAGTATCCCAAATAAACTTTGTCAAAGTAAGTATGCTTAATATATACATGAATGTAACTATGTGGTAACTTAGTACTAGATAGAAAATAAAATTTCTATTATGCGAAATCAGTTAATTATATATTAAGTGTTTACAATATTTAAGTATCAGGAGATTACCATATTCCCTGTTTCTTACTATTATAAAAGAGAGTAACATCTAAAACAAATATCAATATTGCAAAATGTGGTAAAAAATGTGAGTGGAAATACAGAGTGCACTTTGGCCACATCACTGAACTAACATACAGAGCCCCATCCCTATAGGTGTGGTACTACTGTTCACTTGCCCAAGCTTCATCTGCCAAGATGCCCAGTGCCTTTTCTGAACTGCTCAGGGGTGTATTAAGAGCAACTCACACAGTTGGCATCTTGTTATTTTAAGGCGTTTCGCTTAAGGAATCTGCAAGGAACAAGATGCTTATTTCTGTTTTATGTTGTTTGTTTGTTTGTTTTGTTTTGTTTTGTTTTTGTTTTTTAACTCAGAAGTACCAGCCTGGTTGTTGGCAGAATCTCTGCAAGTGGTTGCCAGAGCTGAGGACAGCCTCTGAATTCTAAAAGGGTCATTCTTGCTCATACTTTCTTTCATCCTAAATGTATTCCCTCACTTGAGCTCTGACTGTAGTTGTTGAACTAGAGAGAATTTCCTTAAAATGGATACAGGGAAAGTTGTATGCATGAGAAAATTCAAAGAATCAATTAAATCTAGCTAAGCTTGCAGAGTTACTGGTATGACTGTCACATTACATTCAAAACTCCCCCACACACACACACATATCCTTCAGAAGACACATTATCCCATTTGTGTCCAAGAAAGGCAGAGTCAAAGACATGTTTTGTTTCATCTATAGATTTATTTATTTATTTATTTATTTATTTATTTATTTATTTATTTATAACAGCTCTAACTAAAAATGTACTTTTTGAGGAAGACTATTTTATCTCTCTTTCATCATTGGTAGCACCCTTGAACTTATAACAGTGCTTGACGCATAGTTGTTCCTTAATAGGTTTGATGAAGTCTCAAAAAGGGGCCTCAAGCATTCTGGGAATAGAAAGAATATAGAGAGGGATTCCTATAACCTGATAATCAGAGAGTGTTTTCAGAAAACAACTGTGTGGACCTTTAAATAATATTTAAAACACACGTTTACCACTTTTCACTTTCTTATATGCCTTTGTTCCACACTTAACTATTGAATTATTCTTGTATGAATTACTCAGCATCGGATATCCCATAAATGTTCAGACTATTCAAATATGTACTGCACAAAAGAACATCACAAACATTTTCTTTTTCTCAAAGAACAATGTGCTTGAAAATTGTATTCACGTCTTCATTTCCCCATTTCTGCTCCATATAAACTACCCACTCATGCATTCTGCAGCTGGATTCTTGTAAAATACACTGATTACATTAACTTAAGGCCCTTAGTGGTTAGGCTACAAGTCTCCGATCCCTTAATTAAACTCAATCTGGATTCATGGAGGGCTTCAGATATTACTGTGGATGGCACTTTTTTTTTTTTTTAAGGTGTTATGGGTAAATATTGCCTAGACAAATACTATGAAATTCCAATTGCCACAATTTTTTGTGATATCTGGAATGTATTTCAGAGAAGAGTAATTTTCACAGAACATGTATATAATATTTTTATTACTAATAAATTCAACTCCAGAAAGTGACGAAAAAGTGTTTGTATCATGTAGTTCCTATAAGATCTAATTATCATGTTATACAGTTATGTGCAATATATAAAAATAATTTTGTTCATACTCATTCTAAATTTTGTTATTCAAATACCTCATGTATTGCAACAACATCAATAACATTAATCTACTTATTAGCCTAAGTGCTAAAAAAATTCATATGAATACATTGGAAATGGTTCATACTTTTGTAGGTTTTTACTGAACTATTTCCATTTGTATTCTGTATCTTTTCACTTTAAGAAAGAAAAATGGGAAAATCTGTATACATCAAAAATATTATTATCTATTCCAATATATGCATGCTTACCTATATACATGTATCAATATCTTTTCAGCCAATATATCACTGTATAGGTTATTTCTTGATGGTTTTCTTCAGTCACTCCATTTTACCTTTCTTAACTATTTAATAAAAAGGAAACTCAAGGCCATAAAGAAGTCAAAATCAATTATAGATTCTTGAAATTTCAGTTCATAATCCACTTTCATATGCAATGGGCTGTCAGTTTTAATCTGTACCTCTCCAGATGTAGGGAAATAAAAAAAAAAATTGGAAATGAAATATTGCAAAAACTAATTTCAGTTCTTTGCTTTCAAATGGATCTGTTATAAACAATGTTATATAACCAGCGAACAATTAATTGGCTAATGCAAGAATAGTGTTTTTAAGCAAACAAAAGTGAACACATTTGACTTAATGCACCATTAATTTTAATTTGCTAAAAATGTGATTGTCGTTTCAATAATTTTTGTTTAAAGCAGATGTATAAACTGGAATTCTGTTTAACAGGCAAACTAGATCTTGTTTACATAGCTAAGAATTTATATTTCTTATAGTCTCAAAGTGATTTCCTAAGGAAATATAAAGAAAAATGTAAAATCATGAAGACTTGCTTTTAACTAGGCATGATGGCACATGCCTGTAATCCTAGGGGGTTGGGAGGCCAAGTCAGGAGAATCAAGAGTTCAGTGACTTAGTGAGGCCCTAAGCAACTCAGCAATATCCTGTCTCTAAATAAAATATTAAAAAGGGCTGGAGATGTGACTCAGTGGTTAAGCGCCCCAAGCTTCAATCCCTGCCCCCCCCCCCAAAAAAAAAGCCTTGCTTTTATTGGCTCTGTCTAAAATTAGAGATAAGAATAAGTCTTTATTAGGATACATGGGGCTTGAATGAACATTTTCCTCCATCATTTATTCATATATCAACTACTATGCCCCCATCATTCCCTGAATTCCTGTATCTTGTATATAGTTAACTTTTTTAAAAAAATATTTATTTATTTGCTTTTAGTTGTACACAATGAGTTTATTTGTACGTGGTGCTGAGGATTGAACCCGGGTCGCGCACATGCTAGGTGAGTGCTCTACTGCTGAGCCACAATCCCAGCCCTATAGTTAATTTTTAATGAATAGTAAACCCTTTACTTGTTATTGTCTAACATTAAATTTGCATATGCTCCATGGACATACAAATTAAGAGAAAACTAGAAAATGCTTTGCAATTGGTAAACATGCAAACAAGATAATTCCATATTTTTCCCCAAATGGAGCTCTCCAAATTATCAAGATAGAAGCCTGCAACATGAAGTATTCCATAAAAAAATAAGTGAGGGATCAAGAGAGAAAGAATTTGAATTTAAACAGTAATAAAAAAACAATAAATTAAGACATTTCCTTCGTCTTGATTAAGCACATTTCTATTCAAAACATTATTCTATAATGTATAGTAATTGCATATATTTCAATTATAATAGATTTCTACATTAGTACTTTTTTTAACAACTTTATGTTAACCTATGATCCTATTGATAGTATTGTTTCCTTTGAAATTATTAGGCTCATTTGCTAAAGGGATCTTAAATTTTGCTTTGGGTAATTAATGAAAATTGTAATCAGGAAAAAATTAAAGACCCCCATGAATAGCCAACCATATTTTCAAATTAGAACCTTAATTAAAATGTCATGGTTTAGTAATTATAGACTCATTAAATTCCCTATTGTGTTCCATAATTGTTTTGAAGTTATGATGTTTATTTATGTATTTCATATTTCCCCCTCATATCTATCCATTAATGAAGGAAAAAAAGAAGAACATTGCACTTCTATTGAACCACACTCATGTAGCCATACAGGTCACATTTTCACTTATTTCGTTTCTCCTTCGTGAGCAAAAAGATATTTCACAAGCCCAATCTCTTCCAAAAATATCAAAGACTTCAAAAATAGCAACTAAATTAAAAAATATCAACTAACTTTTTGGGTGAAATTCTTTAAAACTATTAAACTAATGAGCATCATAGTTGTCCATGACAGGAAAAAGACATTTGTATTAAAACTTGGAGATTGGTACTTAATATTTTACTGCAAATTAACGTATTCTCTTCATCCCTGATGCTTGCTTTTGAATGAGTTCTACAGGGAAGATAGTTGAATCGATCAGTAGGTTATTTGGACAGCAGGTGAAGATTTCAATTGCCTCTCATTTTGTGTAGCACTGTCTGATGTGTCTGTTGGATTTTTTTTTTTTTAACTGTTAACACAAATGGACATTCTAAACTAAAACCAAGGAATTTGAAAGAAGAAAAAAATGTAACTAAAACATTATCTTTTAAGTATTTCAAAAATTATCTTGGTCAAGGGAAGAAAAATCTAATTTTAAATTAGGCTTTGAAAGTATTATTGAAATGCTCCACTGACTGTTCATGGGGCACAGCCTAAATTTCAATCTCCTTGAGACAAATTTGGAGTACTTTTTGTTTCTGTTTGCCTTGTGTGAAACTTGCTTAAGTAATTAGCACTCAGTTCAACCAATAACAGGTGACAAACACGCACAGAATGAGTTTGGTTCATATGTGTATGTTCAGGACAAGGAAATTGATGTGTTGGTAACACTTTATTGATGTTACCAAACTGAGAATTCCAGTGGCTGTGAGGATTCAATAAAATGGGATGTGGTATACATTTAGGTTTTAGAGGAATAGACAAAGTATATAAATTGACAAATATAGTATATAAATTGCAAGTAAATTATAGGCTCCATGCCAGGAGTTCTCAAATGGTGTTATATACTGCTGGGGTTTTTAGCTCCCCCTGACCCAGGATTAGACCTCTCCAGCCAGCAGAGAAGGCTGGGGGAACACGCCCCAGCGGTGAGGCGGAAGCAGGAGAGGCAGGAGTTGACTGGTGGTCACACTCAGCCATCACGACGGAAGACAATCAGGCACACACCAGGTAGACCGGTCAAGGCAGGAGCTCAAATTTACTGAGGAAGTTGGATTGCCTTTATAGAAGACACGGGCCAATCAGCAGAAAGATCATAGGGGCACATAGGGAGCATGAGCAGATCACATTGGCGGAGCCACTAGCCTATCCTTGTGGTGGTCTGATCTCTCGTCATACGTCAGGGGAACACCCACCCTTTGGCTAGGCCAAGTCCACGTATTAGGAAGTGGGAGTCAACCAGAGAGTTTCTTTCAGCTGATGTGTTCTTAATGTCCCCAAAAATGTACATCTAGAAAACATAAGAAAAATATTTGAACCACTCTCCAGATCAATTAAATAAGAATTTCCAGATTTTGATGTAAGATATACATGTTAATAATTCTTAAAATGGTCCTTACACATGTGTTTCTCATTAAGAACTGCTGACCAGAACATGGATAAATTAGAAGTAATACCGAAAAATATTAACAAAACAATGATGCCAATGCAAATCTGACAGTAGAACATTAAGGGTTTCTAATATTTGAATAATATAACTGGAAAAATGTGATGAGAGTGCTTAAAAGTTAAGTGCAGAAGTATATGAGGGAAAACAAGAGCAAAATACTAACAGATAAAAGAAGGAAGATTTTTTTTAATTAGTGGAATACTCAATATTTTATTTCTGAAAAATATTCTAAATAATAAAAGGGCTATGAGATATGCAGTGAATTTGTCTGCAGGGAGCCGCTTATTCAATAAGTATTCAGAGATATAAGGGTAGCAGAAACCTGACTTAAATAGATGCTAGTGAGTAGATGACACGGCAGTAAATGTGTAGCATATTCTGTTCCTCCAGGAATGAAAATAAGCTCATTCCAACTAAAGAGCCAGAAGGACTTGTTGAACATAAAATTAATCCCTAAGCTATGAAGCTGTGGTAGAACTGGTTATTGCTATTGCAAGAAAAATATGAAGGCAATAACAGGTTTAAGTACAATTGTATAAAAATGTGATTTATTTAGTCTCCAGGTGTTGGAGAAGCTTCTATTTTTTATTTTATCACTGATTTCTAATTTAACTCTATTATGATATGATAGTATCTTTCTTTTTTTGTATTTGCCAAGAGTTGCTTTGTGGTATAACATATATGATCTATTTTAAAGAAGGATCCATGTGCTACTGAGGAAAAAGTATATTCACTGGTTGATGCATCGATGAAATATTCTCTATATGTCTGTAAAGTCTAAATCATTGATTGTATTATTTAGTTCTATAATTTCTTTGTTTAGTTTTTGTTTGGAAGATCTGTCCAGTGGTGAGGGTGGTATGTTAAAGTTACCCAGTATTATTGTGTTGTGGTCCATTTGATTCTTGAAATTAAGAAGGGTTTGTTTGATGTATGTAGATGCTCCATTGTTTGGGGCATAAATATTCACGACTGTAAATATTACAATTTACAATTGTTATGTTATGAAGTTATTGTATTGCTGGGGGTGAGGCTGGGACAAGGGAGAAGGGCCACTTAGAGAAGATGAAGCATCACAAGAACCTGGGCTTGTGGCCGTCAATGGAAAGAGGTATCATGCCCCAGGGAAACTACATAAAAAGTGAAGTGAGTGTCAATTTAAAAACATTGAAATAAACATTTTAATTAAAGACTCTGGTGAAATAATCCCTGCATTAGCTCTGAGGAAGAACAGCTTTTCTTTGTCCTCCTTCCCTTTTCCTCTCTGCCTGGTTGTTTTTTGTCTCAGGACATAGATCTTAGGCCACATTTCAACTATAATAATAATTATGTCAATTTTGTGCAATATTTCAGAAACATAATTACTATGTATAAGCAATCAGTTATACTAATTTCCTTTTGGATTTTTGGAATAAAGGCCATTAAAAATTTTTTTAAAATATTTATTATTTGCTTTAGTTGTACACAATACCATTATCTTTACATGGTGCTGAGGATTAAACCTGGGCTGCGCACATGCTAGGCAAGTGCTCTACCGCTGAGCCACAACCCCAGCCCATAAAGGCCATTTTAAGCTAAGGATTCCCTACTGATATTTCAGGGTTGGTTTCTTGTTGTTGCAACTCTGAAGACAGTGAACCACATCTTAAAAATGGATACACTTTAGAAAGAGCATCTTCTGTCCATCAGTTCCATAAGCTAGGGAGAGACAGAGGCAGTTTTTATCATAAACTCCTGCAACACTTATTTCAAAAGGAAATAAAACATCAGTTTCATAATGGGGACTTTGCAATTCATTAGTTTACTGACTGTGCTCCCTAAATGTGGAATGACCTCACTTTACCTGTTCATAATCAATGTAAATGTAACTGCTATAAACTATTCCCAGTACATGAAGGGAAGACAGTTAATCAACACTCACTATGCAATTTAAATAAAAATTAAATATAAGCACACCTTAGTGAAACTTTAATCTAAGGAGATAAGAGGATGAAGACCAGCAACTTGGTAAGACAGCTGTGTGTATATGTTTTTATTTTGTGTGTATGTGTGTGTGTGTGTGTGTGTGTGTGTGTGTGTGTGTGGTGTGCTGTTTTTTCTCCTAGATTCACTTGAGAATGATTAACCACATGATTTTTCATTTTACATGCCTAATTTAAATAATAGTTATACAACTTTATTTATAAAATATTTGTAAAATGATTTTTGACACATAAATGTACATATTTATGGGGTAACATACATAGTTTTTTTGTTGTTGTTTTGAGGGGGAGGTACCAGAGATTGATCTCAGGGGCATTTGACCACTGAGCCACATCCCCAGCCCTACTTTGTATTTTATTTAGAAACAAAGTCTCACTGAATTGCTTAGCACCTTGATTTTGCTGAGGTTGGTTTTGAACTCACAGTCCTCTTGCCTCAACCTTCCAAGCCACTGGGATTACAGGCTTGCACCACTGTGCCTGGCCCATATACTGTTTTGATATATGCATACATTGTACATATTTAAATCAGAATAACCATCTCTCTATTTTCAAACATTTATCATTTTTTGTGTAAAGACATTAAAAATTATCTTGTTAAACTTTATCAAAACAAATAGTACATTATCTATAGGCACCCTAGCACGAATTAGAACACCAGAACTTATTTCTCCTACCTCACTCTAACTTACTCCCCATTGACCAACATTTACCTATTGTTTTCTCCTCTCTGCCCTCCTCATCCTCTGGTAATCACTATTTTATTCTCAGCCTCTATGAGATCAACATTTTTAGGTTTCCAATACAAATAAGATCGTGTGGTGTTTGCCTGTTTGTGCCTGGCTTATTTCACTAAATATAGTAATCTCCTTGTTTTTGCAAAGGACAGGATTTCATCTTTTTATGACTAAACAGTATTACGTTTTATATATGTACCACAGTCACAGAAGTGATTTTTGATCTTGATTAATAATGTTTAAATGTTTGGGGTGAGGGGGCTTTAAAGCATATGTTGTGCTATGTGCATTAGTATTAATTGTTTTTCATGTTCTGATTGAAGTTGCCACTTTCACCAAAAATTTCTGATTTGTGTCTTATTAGAGATTAGAACTGAGAAAAATCTTTTCATCAAAGGAAAGTGGCAACTACAGGCAGTACATGAAAAGAAGTACATTAATGCTTATAGCATAGACGTTTGGACATGTGCAAGACTTTCATGTTTATCATGGCCCTTCTTTCTGTGTGGTTTGAGGCCTTATGTGGAAATCAGGGCAGGGCCCTTGAATCAGTGTGGCTTGTGTCCTTATAAGGAGATCAGGGTGAACCCTTGGTTAAGGGTGCCTTGTGTCATTATAAGGAGAGCAAAACAATTTTTGATTTAATGTGGCATGCTTCATTATATGATTATCTTCCCTCCTATTGTAGTGAAACATTTCCATTCCCTTACCTCTCATTTCAGGCATGCTCTACAAGTATTTTTTGTGGTTCCCATAGGGGTTCCATTTAAAATGAGAAAGAGATGGTACTCTGATGTGAATCTATAGCAACATGACTTCAGTAGTGTATAGATGTGGCTGTTGTACCTCTCCAACCCCTCCCCCATAGGTACTAATGTTACAGTATTATATATGGTATTTATTCAATACCATAGAATAAAATTGGGGTGGTTTGATACATTATTCTCTTACATCTTGTAGAAAACAAAAGTAGCACTAGCTTATATGATTGCCATAAATTTGCTTTACCAGGGATCTTTCTGTCTTCATCAAGGTCTGAGTTCCTATCTGATGTCCTTCAATGCAAACTGAAGGACTCCCCTCACACAGGGCACGTCTAGTGTGGACCAGCTCCCTGGGCTCTTGTTTATCACATGCTATGGTTTGAATGTGTGTATCCCTCCCAAATTCCTGTTGACAGTTTAGCCTCAATGTAACAGGACTGAGAGCTGGTTAGGCCAGGAAGCTCCAACCCCAGGGATGGGAGGTGAACCTTAAGAGAGAGTTTCTCCAGATGTGCAAGGACCTGGTTCAGATCCCAGCACACACACGCAAGTACATTTGTCAAGCTAAGCACAATGATGTGTGGTTGTGTTGTAATTAGCTTTTTGTCTCTGTGACCAAAACACCCAAGAAGAACAACTTGGAGGAGGAAAATCTTCTCTGGGGCTACCAGTTCCAGAGTCTCAGTTCCTAGAAGGCTTCCTCCATTGCTCTGCCCAAGGAGAGGCAGTCCATCATAAGACAAGGGCCCAGTGGTGGAAAGCTGCTCAGATCAGGCCAGCAAAGAAGAGGACGCTTTGAGTGTAGACATGATGAGGTCTTTCAAAGCCACAAAGTTATTACAGATTTTCAGACTCCAAAAGCTCAAAAAGACCTCTGAAGTACCCTACCAATTTTAACTTCTAAACAAGGACATATCAGTCTCCATAACCCACTAAAGCAAAAGACCTTCCAAAGTCCTTTCTTATTCTTACTATGAAAGTGGAAAAGGGTTTCGAAGCCCAAAAGTGACATGACCACCAGGGGTTTATGCCCAGGTGTCATTTCTTGAGCTGACCTCACAAGGAGCCATTTTGAGGGCACTTCAAACAGCAGGCATATAAGCAAGTGGCTGCAGCTGGGTTTTTGTCCATAAGTACAAGAAACTCTTGGTGGTGACCTGTTGGACTCAAAGATAGTTAACACATCGTTAACTGGTCGTTGGTGGCTGCTGGTTGTGGTCTTTGGATAGTGTTTTTTTGTTTTGTTTTGTTTTGTTTTGTTTTGTTTTTTTAATTTGGGTGATCTTTTTATTTCTTTTGTTTTTGTTGGGGTTTTTTGTTGTTGTTGTTATTGTTTTGGTTTATTGTTATTTTTTAAGCTGGCATCTTTGTTCTAGTTTAGGATGAGCAGTGAATGTAGTCAGAGCAGTGTAGTGCTTCGGGGAGGGGCTCTTGCTGTGAGTCCGCTTTCATGGACCATTATATGGTCCTGCAGGACATTGGGAAAAGGGGCTTCATCCAGGTGAAACTTACCTGCCATCTGCTCACTGAGACAGAGATTGTGGTGAAGGTCTCGCCAAAAGTAGCCTTGAACTTCCCCTTGTTCTCTGAACAAGATATGACGGTGGCATTGGACCACCAAAACATGGTCCAGCTCTTGCAGGTCATTGAGACCTTCCACTACTTCTACATGATCATGGAACATGCAGGTGGGGAATGGCTATGGGACCTCATCCCATATGATGGCATTCAGGAGAAGGAGGTTTGCAGACTGCTCAGGCAGATCGTGTGTGCTATGCAGTACTGCCACAAGCAGCGTACTGTGCATGTGGACTTAAACCCAGAGAACATCATGGTGGATGCCAGCTGCAATGTCAAATTCATGGGCTTTGGCCTGAGCACCAGATTCACAGCTGGGGAGAAGCTGAAGAGGATCTGGGGCACTTGCCTATAGTTTGCACCTGAACTCACCCAGAGGAAGGAATACGAGGGTCCCCCGGCAGATGCCTGGAGGCTGGGCATTATTCTCTATGCTCACAGGGAGATGCCCATTTAGGGCAGCCAGCAGAAAGCAGCTGAAGAGGCTCATCACACGGGGAACCTGTGACATTCCCCCACATGTGTCCAAGGGAGCACAGAGCCTCATCAATGAGATCCTGATGGTGGACTCCAGGCAGAGGCCCACCATAGAGCAGGTAATGGGGCACCCATAGCTGAGCCAGGGTGAGGGAGCTGCTTTGACTAGTCCTTCTAGTGGAGTGCTCCCCAAACTCCCGATCCCACAATTATGAAAGCCATGATTGATATGGGTCACCACCCCTATAATGCCTGGGTGTCCATGGCCAAAGATTTGATGATGCCATGGCCACCTACCTAATCCTCAAGCACCAGAGAACCCAGGGGGTGAGCCCTGCAGATCCTGCCAGGGTCTGCATCAACAAGTGTTCCAGTGAGCCTGCCCTTGCCTTGCCCCGTGAGCAGCAGCAGCCTGAGGAGGCCACGCAGTCCCAGCAGAAGGGTGCTGCAAGGGCCAGTGTGCCTGCCCTCTGCCTCCACTTCCTCCACGTGGACACACCCCCTCCCAGCCTAGCCTCCCAGCATGACCCTGTGCCCATCAGCTTATCCTCCCAAGGCACCTCCACAGGGCAATCCCAGCACAGCCGCAGGGTGAGGAGGAGGATTGCCAATGCATGAGACAACTGTGCTGCATCCCCTGCTTCTGTCGGACAGCGTCCAGAAACAGAGTGTCGCCAATGGAAATACCCAGCCCAGTTCCGTCTGGACAGAACTGATGGACAGCCAGTAGGCCCTGAGCCTG
Source organism: Tamias sibiricus (assembly GCA_025594165.1). Lineage (NCBI taxonomy): Eukaryota > Metazoa > Chordata > Mammalia > Rodentia > Sciuridae > Tamias > Tamias sibiricus. The sequence continues at coordinate 21,012,413 of CM046663.1, forward strand.
TGGAGGCTGACATCATGGTGTGGGAGTGAGGTGTCTGCCCTGCTCTTTGTCCTTTCTCCCATGCTCTGGGAGAAATTTATTCTTTTTTTTTTTTTTTTTCCTTTCACAAATTTTATAATTAAATTGGTGTTGTAAAGATTTTGAAAATGCAGGGTGTTTTTTTTTTTTTTTTTTCTTTTTTCCTTTTTTGAGAGAGGCCTCAGGGCAAGGGCCAGAGCCCAACAGCCCTCCTCTCCAAGGCCAAGTGCCTCCCTCTCCTGCTCACTCTGTATATCTGCTTACCTTGAGCCAGTGTAGATGGCGACTCACTTGCCTTATGCCAATGTAGATGGGGACCTTTTCCCCTTGACATAGTATAGATGGAGGAGATTCTCCCTTTGAGCCAGTGTAGACTTGGTTCACTTTGAGCTGGTTGCTTTGGCCAGAAGGAATACTTTACCTGGTCTTCAGGCCCCTCCCTGAACTGTGTGGGAGGGAGGGTTACAGCTGTCAGAGAAGACACTTTTGGCAAGGCATTGGAGTGGTCTATGGCTTCATCTCCATAATCCCCTATTCAGGGAAGCAAGATCTGAGCCAGCGGACAGGGGTGGGCCTGCCTGCAGCAGGGGCTGGGTGCTTCACCATATGCCATGCAGCCTCCCCACCCAACAGCTCCTCCTGGTCACAGCTAAAGGTCATGGAGAGTGAACACGTGGGATTTGGAGAGGAAAGCTGTGAAATCTCAGGGATGCTACTTACATAAAAGCATAGGGCGCCCATGTGAAATTGCTCTGATCTCAGGGTTCTGTTGACACTGAGTTTTGTAAAGTGAAGTGCACACAAAAAATAAGATACACTCAGGTTAGGACAGGAGGCTTTGTGTGCCCTCCAGCCCTTGCTGTGTCTGCAGCTCAGGGACTCCCAGAGCTGCTCTGGGACTCCCAGAGCTGCTCTGGGCAGCTTCTTCCTGCCCTTCCCTTTAGTGGTCAGAAATTACTACCTTAAAAAAAAAAATAGGATGTGCCATGTGTTTTTTTAGTAGTTTGCCCTTTTTTCCCCCTTGAGCCAAGAAAAAGGTTTTAAAGTGAAATTACTCTATCATGCTCTTTTAAGCATATGTATTATTTGTAAGTGTCAGGAGATAAAATAATAAGTATTATCATGTTCATATAACAGATTTTCTCCAATTAAATTTATCCAAAAAAATTGCTCTCAATGTGAAAAATACAGTTGCGAGAATTTTGGTTTTGGTAGCATTTCAATAATGATTTAGGATGGAACCATTTTAAATAATTCTAAGTTGTATGGTTCAATTTTTTAAAAAAAACTTTAGGCTTGTAATAACTTGGCTACATTAACAAATTCTTGTCCATAGCGAAATGTTTCCAAGGATCTCCTGAAGAATTGGTAGGAAGGCAGCCCTCTCATGGGCCATGTGCTATTGTAGTTGAAAATGCTGTGTGTTTATCAAGCCCATGGTCATAGAAGAGGGAATCATACTCTAAAAATGGTAAAGGGCTTTATTTGTTGAGAATTCCTTGTTAACACTGAAGACTCTGAAAGCTAGGCTGTTGGAGATTCCTCAGAAAACTTGGACTGGAACCACCATTTGACCCAGCTATCCCACTCCTCAGTTTATACCCAAAGGACTTAAAAGTAGCATACTACAGCAACAGAGCCACATCAATGTTTATAGCAGCTCTATTTGCAATCACTAAACTATGGAACCAAACTAGATGCCCTTCAACAGATGAATGGATAAAGAAAATGTGGTACATATGCACAGTGGAATATTACTCGGCCTTGAAGAATAAAATTATTGCATTTGTAGGTAAATGGATGGAGCTGGAGAATATCATGCTAAGTGAAATAACCCAAACGTAAAAACCCAAAGACCAAATATTTTCTGTGATATGCGGATGCTGATCCATAATGAGGGGGTGGTTAGAGAACTTTGGATTGAGCATCGGAGAGTGAGGGGAGAGGAGGGAGTGTAGAATTGGGGAGGATGGTGGAATGAGATGGACATTATTGCCCTATGTACATGTATGATTGCATAAACAGTATGACTCTGCATCATGTACAGCCAGAGAAATGAGAAATTGTGCTACAGTTGTGTACCATGAGTTGAAATGCATTCTGCTGTCATATGTAACTAATTAGAACAAATAAAGAAATGTGATTTATATTTTACAAAGGAGACTCTATTTGCTTGGTGGAGAATGAATCATGGGGAAAGAATGGAGGAATAAAATAATTTAGAAGATTAATGCAGACTGAGAGGTTAAATAGGTTGGATGAATCAGTGTGCAGGCTGAATAAAAAGAGAAATGTGAGGACAATCAATGCATATGTTGGATTTGAAATCAATAAGGCTTACTTTTGGATTCTGTAGAAAATGTCAGAAGTACAATGCATCAAAAAATATCTCCTGTTACTATTTTGGAGATACTAAATAGATGGTAGTACACTTGCCACATTTGTTGGGATCAGGAGAGTTCCAGGCATGAAAATTAAAAAAAAAAAAAATGAATGAAACATCTTGTAACATTTCAACTGAAGGAATCAATCATTTTGTACAAGAATGTGGGATAATTATTTAATGACACAGGAAAATAACATGTTATAAAACAAGCTGGTTACAACAGTAAGGTAGAGGATGACTTCATTTTTGATTAAAAAAATAAACTGTATATGCATGCATACAAAAGCCTGGAATGTTACATACAAAAATATCAATATTATTACTTCTGTCCAGTGATTGAATATCAATCATTTAAAATTTTTTTTCATTATAAACATGATTCTAACCATTCTAGGTAATCCTCCTCAGTGTCCTGAGGAAAAGAGGAAAAATCTTTAAAATATTTCATAAAATACTAAGAAATAAAGGTGAGGGTAGACTTTGCAAGGCTTTTGGAATTAAAACAATCCTCCTTATCTAGACACACTGAATACCTGAAAAATACATGGGTTTCCTTCATATGAAAATGACACTAAGGCCAGACAAAAACTCTGTAGAATGAAAGATATAGGAAATAATTTTTTTGATATGAAAGATTACAACACTCGTTAAGAGACTATAGTTAGGTCACTTTTTAAAAAAAATTTAATTTAATTTGTTATACATGCTTTTAGAGTGCCATTCCTTTCATATTACATATAAAGAGCACAGTTTTCAAAGTCACTGGTTTTACACAAAGTATTTTCACACCATTTGACTTTTTATACATGCACTTAGTGTGTTGATGTCCAACTCATTCTGCCATTATTCCTATCCCCTGGCCCCCTCCCCCCTTTGTTATATTCCTTCATTCCTCTCATTACCCCTCTCTTGCCACTATAACTCAGTATCATCATAGCAAAGGCATCAATCGACCTTTGGTTTTCTGGGATTGGCTGACTTCACTTAGCATTATTTTCTCCCACTCCATCCATTTACCTGCAAATGCCATGATTTTATTCTCTTTTAGTGCTGAGTAGTGTTCCATTGTGTATATATACAAAAATTTCCCTATCTATTCATTTATTGATGGACATCAGTGTTGTTTCCACAATCTAGCTATTATGAATTCTGCTGCTATAAACATTGATGTAGCTGTGTCCCTGTAGTAAGCTGGTTTTTAAGTCCTTTGGGTATATACCAAGGAGTGGGATAGCTGGGTCAAATGGTGGTTTCATTCCAAGTTTTCCTAGGAATCTCCATATTGCTTTCCAGATTGGCTGCACCAATTTGCAGCGCCACTAGCAATGTAGGAGTGTGCCCTTTTCCCCACAACCTTGCCAGCATTTATTGTTGTTTGTGTTTTTGATAACTGCCATTCTGACTGGTGTCACCTTTTTAATACAATCTGTCAAATTTTTCTTTTGTTTATGTATTTACACTGAAGTTAATCATTAGAAAATTTAATTATTAATTATTGGTAATTATTGGTAGAATTTAAGTCTGCTATTTGATTGTATCTTCTAGTTCTCATTCTTCTGTCTCCTTTGAATTGTCTTTCTGCTGGGTTATTAGTATATATATTTGGGGTTCCATTTTGGTTTGTATAAAATAGATTTGATTATAACTCCTTTAAATATATTTTAGTGGTTTTTCCCTAGAGTTTAAAATACATATATATATATATATATAATGTACATATATATATTATATACATGTATATACACATCATATTTTATAAGTAACAACATTTTTCTATTTTAAAGGTTTTTTTTGTGTGTGTGTTATGTGTGTGCACATATGTGAAATATGAAATTTTATTTCTATTGAATTAAATTTACCCCACTTGTAAATATCATAGATTTGAAAATCAGATGGTGTTAGTTTTTATTTTAATCACCTATATGATGAATAAAAGTTATAAGGGGGAGAATCTACTATAAATATCATTTTTCTCTTTCTATTGTCCCTTCATCCTCAATGTTTTAAGCTTGCTGATCTTGACATTTTTTTTTTCCTGTTAAAAGAACTTCCATTAGCCAATTTTTATAAGTAGAGTTTCACTAATAAAAGGGTCTTGGTTTTCCTTTATTTGAGAATATATTTATTCCTAATTTCCCTGAAGTTTTCTTGGATATACAATTTTCATTTAACAACTCTTTTCTTTCACTACTTTAAAAATATTGTGCCACTTTTTGTTTGCATACATGATTTCAGATAAGTAATATGCTGTCACTTGAATGAGAGATACCTACAGGTAATATATCTTTAGATCTGCTTTTATAGCTCTTTGTTTCTTTTCAAAAATTTAATAATCTTTTGCCCTGTCATTTTGTTAAATTCTAAATGAAAAGTTAAACAGAATTTTAAATGTTAAAACATGTATGGAGAGTGGTCATCACTATTTTTCATAATTGGAGCAAAAGGTGAATACTTGGAGAAAATCTAACCAATAAATGCAACACATTTTTCTGTAACAGACTCACACATAAGTTTATATGTAAGAATTTATGTAAATAAATTGAGACATACAATCAATAGCTAATTCTTTATATGTTACAAACAACAGCTAATTCTTTATATGTAAGAGAGATTTTAATTTGCCCCGAATGTTTATTATGTTAAGTGAAATTTCAATCAAAATGACAGGATTTATTATAAAGTAATTGAAACTGATGCTATACAACCTGAAAAAAGAAAGATCAATGGTAGGGAAAACAAAAACAGAACTAAAGACACTCAGAAGTAATCTTGATAAAGCCAAAACACTTCAAATTTCTAATGAAAATATGACTATTTAATATATTGCTGATAGTACCATTCATGAACAAAAATATTTATATAACTACATTACATTATATAAAATCCATTATAATTAATTAATGACATAATAATAAAAAGAAAAGCAGTTAATGTCTTCAAAAATATTAGCAACTAATGTCAGGCCTGAAAATAAGATTTTTAAGTAAAATTACCCTAAAATAAGATTTTTAAAGTAAAAATATCCTAAAATATTTTCCTTGATACCTTAGAATATTCATTTGATGATTATTTTTAATTGATAAACTTTTATGTGTTGCTATCTAGAGCTTTTTTGTGTTTTAACTACTCTTTTAAAAAATTCTATTAAGTGAAAGAATAATTCTAATATTAAATAGAGCTATTTTCAATCCACATAATGAAAATAATTATTTAAAAACAGCATATTACAGTGACACAGCTATCTCAATGTTTGTAGCTACGCAATTCACAATAGCTAGGTTGTGGAACCAACCTAGATGTCCCTCAGTAAATGAGTGGATTAAGAAAATGTGGTATATACGCACAATGGAATTTTACTCAGCAATAAAAGAAAATAAATTAATGGCATTTGCAGGTAAATGGATGAAGTTGGAAGACATAATACTAAGTGAAGTTAGTCAGTCTCAAAAATCCAAGTACCAAATGTTTTCTCTGATATAAGGAGACTAGTTCATAGTATTGTTGGATGGGGGGGGGGGGTACATAGGAGGACTAGAGGAACACTAGAATGGTCAAAGGGAAGGAAGGGTAAGGGGGGGAGCAAGGGGGGAGGGAGGGGGAGAAAAGGGAAAAAAAAAAAAAGAAAAGAAAAGGTGGTTGGGGAGAGGAAGATGGCCGACAGGAGGGAGGTGCTCTCTGGACGCAGTTGCTGAAGGACGCGGAGTGGGAAGTTTGAGCGCTTTGCTGGCGGTTCTTTTGCGACTGAAACGGAGCCGAGACATTCCTGCACCTCTGGACAGCGAAATACAAAGTTCTCAGGGCCAAAACAACCAGGGACAGAGTCCCAGCGGTCCACAGCCCGAAACAAGGCTGTCCGTGCTGCAGGCGCAGGGGCTAAGACCATCTCGGCAAGGAGACGATCCACCCAGCGGCATTGAAACCCATCGGGGAGGAGGGATAAAAAGAGGCCTAGAGGCGTGGGCGGTGTCCACGAGGAGCTCTTTCGCACTGCTTGCCAAGCCGACCCCCCCTGCACGATCTGGACCAACACAAGGGTCTGCGGAGCAGCTGCTGAATGGGAGGAGAACTCCGCCATCTTTGAGAAGTGCAGTGGCTGAGCCAGACAAAGGGGAAAAGACGGAGGAGACGAACAGCTGCAGACATCCAGGGAGCCCCATCGCTTTGAAGGCAGCGCACACCTGGGTGAGACTCGGGTAACCAGCAGGGGAGGGTGTGTCTGAGGCCAGCCCAGCGGCCACAAGAAGCTACAACTGTGGGTGGGCGTGGGGAAAGGGTGCCTTCTGGAGGTCCCCTTCCCGGAGCCATTCATCTGTTGACACACAACCACCCTGAGCCAATATTCCCCCTGAGCGGCCGCTGGCATAGGGTGCAGAATTGACTCGCAGACTTTCTGGACGTGATCCAATGCAGTTGGCTTAAACTGGAAAGGGAAAAGAGAAGGGGGGCTTCCCAGGGCCCGTTCTGTTTGAGACTTGGGGTTGGACTTTTTTTTTTTTTTTTTTTTTTTTTTTTTTTGGTTGGTCGGTCTGCTTGTGTTATTGGCTTTTGTTAGATTGTTTATTGATTGTTTATTGTTCTTTCTCTTTTTTTGCCTTTGTTCTGTTCTGCTTTTTTTGCATTGATTGTCAGAGTGTTTGATTGTTTGCTTCTGCTCCTTTTCTCATTCCTTCTTTTCTTCCTTCTCACTTTGGCATCTCTTCTTTCTCCTTCATCTTTCATATTTGCACCCTGCCAGTGCATACTAAACAGAGACAAAAACAAGCTGTACGCAGAATTTGGGATTTCTAGAAACAGCGCAATTGAACTGGATAGAAAAGAGGTGCTATATATAGTTTACTCTCCATTTTCTTGATTCTCTATCTCCTCTCTCTTACACCAATTTCTACTCTTTTATCATTTTTTTTCTTCTTTTCCATCTTACTTTATATATAAATTGGTCTCTTCACCTAAGTGTCTACTCCATTCTCTATCTTCTCTCTTCTACTGATACTAAACCACTTCCAGTAATCCACGTCAATAGAACTCTACTCTCATACTTTCCAAGAAAGAACAATTCAAGACGCTTCCTTCTTCTTAAACATAATACCTCTGTATCCAATACTTGAAGCTATATAACCCCATCAGAAGCATACAGAGTAAACTGGAAATAATATCTCGGTTAACAAAATCTGTACATTGTGATCAAAATTGAATTTTCTGAATAGAAAGTGTTAGGTTTTAAAGTGTAAAGGAATTATAAGGGGAGCTGATAGCTTCGTACTACAGGAACAACATAAGGAATTAAGGTAAAATCGAAACAGTCAAGGTCCCACAGTGCAGGAAGAAAAGACACACAAGCAGCATGAAAAAACAAGGGAAGAAAGTGACACAATCAAATCAAGATTCATCATCAGTAGATTTCATGGCAAACACAGTTGGTCAAATGCCAGAGATGGAATTTAGAAATTACATATGCCAAATGCTTAGGGAACTTAAGAATGAACTCAAAAATGAGATGAGGGAGCAAGTACAGGAGGCAAAAGATCATTTTGACAAAGAACTCCAAAAACAAATACAGGAAGTAAAAGATTACTTCAATAGGGAAATAGAGGCTCTAAAGAGAAACCAAATAGAAATTCCAGAAATGAAAGAAGCAATAAACCAAAATAAAAGTTCAATTGAAAGCATCTCCAACAGAGTAGACCACTTGGAGGAAAGAACCTCAGACAATGAAGACAAAATATTTGTCCTAGAGAAGAATTTAGATCGTACAGCAAAACTCATTGGAAATCAAGAACATAACATCCAAGAATTATGGGACAGCATAAAAAGACCAAACTTAAGAGTGATTGGCGTAGAGGAAGGGGCAGAGTTTCAAGCCAAAGGAATGAGTAATCTATTTAACGAAATAATTACAGAAAATTTTCCAAACTTGAGGAATGAATGGGAAAACCAAGTTCAAGAGGCATACCGAACACCAAACAAACAAAATCTCAACAGATCCACACCAAGACACATTATAATGAAAATGCCTAATATACTGAGCAAGGAGAGAATACTAAAAGCCACAAGAGAAAGGAAGCAGAGTACATATAGGGGGAAACCAATCAGACTATGTTCAGATTTTTCAACCCAGACCTTAAAAGCAAGAAGATCCTGGAATAGCATATTTCAAGCTCTGAAAGAAAAGGGATGTCAACCAAGAATCTTATATCCAGCAAAATTGAGCTTTAGATTTGAAGATGAAATAAAAACCTTCCACGACAAGCAAAAGTTAAAAGATTTCACATCTCGAAAGCCAGCACTTCTGAACATCCTGGGCAACATTTTTCATGAAGAAGAAGAGAAAGATGATAATGAAAATGAACAAAGGGAGATATTAAACTAAAGGAAATACCAACCAGAAGAGAAACCTAATCAAGCTAAAGACCATAATTTAAATAAAAATGGATGGGAATAAAAATCATATCTCAATAATAACCCTGAATGTTAATGGCCTAAACTCGCCAATCAAAAGACACAGATTATCAGAATGGATTAAAGAAACGACCCAACAATTTGCTGTCTCCAAGAAACACACCTCATAGAAAAAGACATCAACAGACTGAAAGTGAAAGGCTGGGAAAAGTCTTATCACTCACATGGCCGGCGGAAGCAAGCAGGGGTTTCCATTCTCGTATCAAATAAGGTAGACTTCAAACCAAAACTAATCAAGAGGGACAAAGATGGATATTTCTTATTACTTAAGGGAACCATTCATCAACAGGATATAACAATCATAAATCTATATGCCCCAAATAATGGAGCACCTACATTCATCAAACAAACGCTTCTCAAGTTCAAGAGTAAAATAGACCACAACACAGTTATTCTAGGGGACTTCAACACACCTCTCTCAACAATGGATAGATCATCCAAACAAAGGCTAAACAAAGAAACTTTAAGCCTCATTAAAACAATTAACAATTTAGATCTAACGGACATATATAGAATATTTCATCCCTCAGTAAACGAATACAATTTTTTCTCAGCAGCACATGGTTCCTTCTCCAAAATAGACCATATATTATGTCACAAGGCAACTCTCAGCAAATATAAAAAAGTAGAGATACTACCCTGCATGCTATCGGACCATAAAGGGATGAAATTGGAAATCAACGACAAAACAAGGAATAAGAAAAACTACTCCATCAACTGGAAGCTAAACAACATGTTACTGAATGAACAAGGGGTTGAAGAAGACATCAAAGAGGAGATCAAAAAATTCTTAGAGGTAAATGAGAACACAGATACTTCATATAGAAATCTCTGGGACACTATGAAGGCAGTAGTAAGAGGAAAATTCATTGCACTGAGTTCATTCCTTAAGAGGAAAAAAAACAACAAATAAATGACTTAACATCACACCTCAAAGCATTAGAAAAAGAAGAACAGACCAACACCAAGAGCAGTAGAAGACAGGAAATAATTAAAATCAGAGCAGAAATTAATGAAATCGAGACTAAGGAAACCATTCAAAGAATTGACAAGACTAAAAGTTGGTTCTTTGAAAAAATAAACAAAATTGACAGACCCTTAGCGATGCTAACGAAAAGAAGAAGAGAAAAAACTCAAATTACTAACATTCGTGATGAAAAAGGGAATATCACAACAAACACCTCAGATATACAGAATATAATTAGAAATTACTTTGAAAACCTGTACTCTAATAAAATAGAAAATACTGAATGCATTGACAGATTTCTAGAGTCATATGATTTGCCTAAACTGGATGTGGAGGCTATACACAATTTAAACAGATCAATTACAAGCAAAGAAATAGAAGAAGTCATCAAAAAGCTACCAACAAGGAAAAGTCCAGGACCTGATGGGTTTACAGCTGAGTTCTATAAGACTTTCAAAGAAGAACTAATTCCAATGCTCTTCAAACTATTCCAAGAAATAGAAAAAGAGGGAGCTCTTCCAGACTCTTTCTATGAGGCCAATATTACATTAATTCCAAAGCCAGGCAAAGACACATCCAAAAAAGAAAACTTCAGGCCCATATCTTTAATGAACATAGATGCAAAAATCCTCAACAAAATCCTGGCAAATCGGATACAAAAACATATCAAAAAGATAGTGCACCATGATCAAGTGGGGTTTATCCCAGGGATGCAAGGCTGGTTCAACATTCGGAAATCAATAAACATAATACACCACATCAATAGACTTAAAGACAAAAATCATATGATCATCTCAATTGACGCAGAAAAAGCATTTGACAAAATACAACACCCCTTTATGTTCAAAAACACTGGAAAAACTAGGAATATCAGGAACATATCTCAACATTATAAAAGCTATATATGCAAGGCCCCAAGCTAACATTATCTTAAATGGTGAAAAATTGAAAGCATTCCCTCTAAAAACTGGAACAAGACAGGGATGCCCCCTTTCACCACTGTTATTTAACATAGTACTGGAAACTCTGGCCAGAGCAATTAGACAGACGAAAGAAATTAAAGGGATCCAGATAGGAAAAGAAGAGCTCAAATTAGCACTATTTGCTGATGACATGATAATCTTCCTAGAAGACCCAAAAAACTCTACCAGAAAACTTTTACAACTAGTAAATGAATTTGGCAAAGTTGCAGGATACAAAATCAACACACATAAGTCAAAGGCATTTTTGTACATCAGCAAAAAAGACTCTGAAAGGGAAATGATGAAAACTACCCCATTTACAATAGCATCAAAAAAAATAAAATACCTGGGAATCAACCTAACGAAAGAGGTGAAAGACCTGTATAACGAAAATTATAGAACACTAAAGAAAGAAATTATAGATGAACTCAGAAGATGCAAAGACCTACCTTGCTCTTGGATAGGTAGAAATAATATTGTCAAAATGTCCATACTACCAAAAGCACTATACAGATTTAATGCAATTCCAATCAAAATCCCAATGTCATTCTTCAAAGAAATAGAAATAGCAGTCATGAAATTCATCTGGAAAAATAAGAGACCCAGAATAGCCAAAGCAATCCTGAGCAAGAAAAGTGATGCAGGGGGCATCACCATACCGGACCTTAAATTATACTATAGAGCAATAGTAACAAAAACAGCATGCTATTGGCACCAAAACAGACTGGTGGACCAATGGTACAGAATTGAGGACACAGAAACTAATACATATAATTTCAACTATCTTATATTAGACAAAGGTGCCAAAAATGTACAGTGGAGAAAGGATAGCCTCTTCAACAAATGGTGCTGGGAAAACTGGAAATCCATATGCACCAAATTGAAATTAAATCCTTATCTCTCACCATGCACAAAACTCAATTCAAAATGGATCAAGGACCTAGGAATTAGAACAGAGACAATACGCCTAATAGAAGAAAAAGTAAGCTCCAATTTCCAACATGTCGGATTAGGCCACAAGTTCCTCAATAAGAATCCTGTAGCGCAAGAATTACTACCAAGAATTAATGAATGGGATAGATTTAAACTAAAAAGCTTCTTCTCAGCAAAAGAAACAATCAGTGAGGTGAATAGAGAGCCAACTAATTGGGAACAAATATTTAGTACATGCACATCAGACAGAGCACTGATCTCTAGAATATATAAAGAACTCAAAAAACTTTACACCAAAAAAACAAATAACCCAATCAATAAATGGGCTAAGGAATTGAGAAGACACCTCTCAGAAGAAGATACACGATTAATTAACAAATACATGAAAAAATGTTCAACATCGCTGGCAATTAGAGAAATGCAAATCAAAACTACTCTAAGATTTCACTTCACTCCAGTCAGAATGGCAGCTATCAAGAACACAAGCAACAATAAATGTTGGAGAGGATGTGGGGGAAAAGGCACACTCATACATTGCTGGTGGGGAATGCAAAATGGTGCAACCATTATGGAAAGCAGTATGGAGATTTCTTGGAAAACTGGGAATGGAGCCACCCTATGACCCAGCCATCCCACTCCTGGGTCTATTCCCAAAGGACTTAAAAACAGCATATTACAGTGACACAGCTATCTCAATGTTTGTAGCTGCGCAATTCACAATAGCTAGGTTGTGGAACCAACCTAGATGTCCCTCAGTAGATGAGTGGATTAAGAAAATGTGGTATATACGCACAATGGAATTTTACTCAGCAATAAAAGAAAATAAATTAATGGCATTTGCAGGTAAATGGATGAAGTTGGAAGACATAATGCTAAGTGAAGTTAGTCAGTCGCAAAAATCCAAGTACCAAATGTTCTCTCTTATATAAGGAGGCTAGTTCATAGTATTGTTGGATGGGAGGGTACATACGAGGACTAGAAGAACACTAGAATGGTCAAAGGGAAGGGAGAGTAAGGGAGGGAGCAAGGGGGGAGGGAGAGGGAGAAAAGGAAAAAGAAAAGAAAAGGTGTTTGGGCCGCTGGCATAGGGGCAGCAGAATTGACTCGCAGACTTTCTGGACGTGATCCAATGCAGTTGGCTTAAACTGGAATGGAAAAGAGAAGGGGGGCTTCCCAGGGCCCGTTCTGTTTGAGACTTGGGGGTTCGGACTTTTTTTTTTTTTTTTTTTTTTTTTTTGGTTGGTCGGTCTGCTTGTGTTATTGGCTTTTGTTAGATTGTTTATTGATTGTTTATTGTTCTTTCTCTTTTTTTGCCTTTGTTCTGTTCTGCTTTTTTTTTTGCATTGATTGTCAGAGTGTTTGATTGTTTTGCTTCTGCTTCCCTTTTCTCATTCCTTCTTTTCTTCCTTCTCACTTTGGCATCTCTTCTTTCTCCTTCATCTTTCATATTTGCACCCTGCCAGTGCATACTAAACAGAGACAAAAACAAGCTGTACGCAGAATTTGGGATTTCTAGAAACAGCGCAATTGAACTGGATAGAAAAGAGGTGCTATATATAGTTTACTCTCCATTTTCTTGATTCTCTATCTCCTCTCTCTTACACCAATTTCTACTCTTTTATCATTTTTTTTTCTTCTTTTCCATCTTACTTTATATATAAATTGGTCTCTTCACCTAAGTGTCTACTCCATTCTCTATCTTCTCTCTTCTACTGATACTAAACCACTTCCAGTAATCCACGGTCAATAGAACTCTACTCTCATACTTTCCAAGAAAGAACAATTCAAGACGCTTCCTTCTTCTTAAACATAATACCTCTGTATCCAATACTTGAAGCTATATAACCCCCATCAGAAGCATACAGAGTAAACTGGAAATAATATCTCGTTAACAAAATCTGTACATTGTGATCAAAATTGAATTTTCTGAATAGAAAGTGTTAGGTTTTAAAGTGGTAAAGGAATTATAAGGGGAGCTGATAGCTTCGTACTACCAGGAACAACATAAGGAATTAAGGTTAAAATCGAAACAGTCAAGGTCCCACAGTGCAGGAAGAAAAGACACACAAGCAGCATGAAAAAACAAGGGAAGAAAGTGACACAATTCAAATCAAGATTCATCATCAGTAGATTTCATGGCAAACACAGTTGGTCAAATGCCAGAGATGGAATTTAGAAATTACATATGCCAAATGTTTTAGGGAACTTAAGAATGAACTCAAAAATGAGATGAGGGAGCAAGTACAGGAGGCAAAAGATCACATTTTGACAAAGAACTCCAAAAACAAATACAGGAAGTAAAAGATTACTTCAATAGGGAAATAGAGGCTCTAAAGAGAAACCAAATAGAAATTCCCAGAAATGAAAGAAGCAATAAACCAAAATAAAAGTTCAATTGAAAGCATCTCCAACAGAGTAGACCACTTGGAGGAAAGAACCTCAGACAATGAAGACAAAATATTTGTCCTAGAGAAGAATTTAGATCGTACAGCAAAACTCATTGGAAATCAAGAACATAACATCCAAGAATTATGGGACAGCATAAAAAGACCAAACTTAAGAGTGATTGGCGTAGAGGAAGGGGGCAGAGTTTCAAGCCAAAGGAATGAGTAATCTATTTAACGAAATAATTACAGAAAATTTTCCAAACTTGAGGAATGTAATGGGAAAACCAAGTTCAAGAGGCATACCGAACACCAAAACAAACAAAATCTCAACAGATCCACACCAAGGGACACATTATAATGAAATGCCTAATATACTGAGCAAGGAGAGAATACTAAAAGCCACAAGAGAAAGGAAGCAGATCACATATACGGGGGAAACCAATCAAGACTATGTTCAGATTTTTTTCAACCCAGACCTTAAAAGCAAGAAGATCCTGGAATAGCATATTTCAAGCTCTGAAAGAAAAGGGATGTCAACCAAGAATCTTATATCCAGCAAAAATTGAGCTTTAGATTTGAAGATGAAATAAAAAACCTTCCACGACAAGCAAAAGTTAAAAGATTTCACATCTCGAAAGCCAGCACTTCTGAACATCCTGGGCAACATTTTTCATGAAGAAGAAGAGAAAGATGATAATGAAAATGAACAAAGGGAGATATTAAACTAAAAAGGAAATACCAACCAGAAGAGAAACCTAATCAAGCTAAAGACCATAATTTAAATAAAAATGGATGGGAATAAAAATCATATCTCAATAATAACCCTGAATGTTAATGGCCTAAACTCGCCAATCAAAAGACACAGATTATCAGAATGGATTAAAAAGAAACACCCAACAATTTGCTGTCTCCCAAGAAACACACCTCATAGAAAAAAGACATCAACAGACTGAAAGTGAAAGGCTGGGAAAAGTCTTATCACTCACATGGCCGGCGGAAGCAAGCAGGGGTTTCCAATCTCGTATCAAATAAGGTAGACTTCAAACCAAAACTAATCAAGAGGGACAAAGATGGATATTTCTTATTACTTAAGGGAACCATTCATCAACAGGATATAACAATCCATAAATCTATATGCCCCAAATAATGGAGCACCTACATTCATCAAACAAACGCTTCTCAAGTTCAAGAGTAAAATAGACCACAACACAGTTATTCTAAGGGGACTTCAACACACCTCTCTCAACAATGGATAGATCATCCAAACAAAGGCTAAACAAAGAAACTTTAAGCCTCATTAAAACAATTAACAATTTAGATCTAACGGACATATATAGAATATTTCATCCCTCAGTAAACGAATACACTTTTTTCTCAGCAGCACATGGTTTCCTTCTCCAAAATAGACCATATATTATGTCACAAGGCAACTCTCAGCAAATATAAAAAAGTAGAGATACTACCCTGCATTGCTATCGGACCATAAAGGGATGAAATTGGAAATCAACGACAAAACAAGGAATAAGAAAAACTACTCCATCAACTGGAAGCTAAACAACATGTTACTGAATGAACAAGGGGTTGAAGAAGACATCAAAGAGGAGATCAAAAAATTCTTAGAGGTAAATGAGAACACAGATACTTCATATAGAAATCTCTGGGACACTATGAAGGCAGTAGTGTGTAAGAGGAAAATTCATTGCACTGAGTTCATTCCTTAAGAGGATAAATAAAAAACAACAAATAAATGACTTAACATCACACCTCAAAGCATTAGAAAAAGAAAGAACAGACCAACACCAAGAGCAGTAGAAGACAGGAAAATAATTAAAATCAGAGCAGAAATTAATGAAATCGAGACTAAGGAAACCATTCAAAGAATTGACAAGACTAAAAGTTGGTCTTTGAAAAAATAAACAAAATTGACAGACCCTTAGCTATGCTAACGAAAAGAAGAAGAGAAAAAAAAACTTCAAATTACTAACATTCCGTGATGAAAAAGGGAATATCACAACAAACACCTCAGATATACAGAATATAATTAGAAATTACTTTGAAAACCTGTACTCTAATAAAATAGAAAATACTGAATGCATTGACAGATTTCTAGAGTCATATGATTTGCCTAAACTGGATGTGGAGGCTATACACAATTTAAACAGATCAATTACAAGCAAAGAAATAGAAGAAGTCATCAAAAAGCTACCAACAAGGAAAAGTCCAGGACCTGATGGGTTTACAGCTGAGTTCTATAAGACTTTCAAAGAAGAACTAATTCCAATGCTCTTCAAACTATTCCAAGAAATAGAAAAAGAGGGAGCTCTTCCAGACTCTTTATATGAGGCCAATATTACATTAATTCCAAAGCCAGGCAAAGACACATCCAAAAAAGAAAACTTCAGGCCCATATCTTTAATTGAACATAGATGCAAAAATCCTCAACAAAATCCTGGCAAATCGGATACAAAAACATATCAAAAAGATAGTGCACCATGATCAAGTGGGGTTTATCCCAGGGATGCAAGGCTGGTTCAACATTCGGAAATCAATAAACATAATACACCACATCAATAGACTTAAAGACAAAAATCATAATGATCATCTCAATTGACGCAGAAAAAGCATTTGACAAAATACAACACCCCTTTATGTTCAAAACACTGGAAAAACTAGGAATATCAGGAACATATCTCAACATTATAAAAGCTATATATGCAAGGCCCCGAGCTAACATTATCTTAAAATGGTGAAAAATTGAAAGCATTCCCTCTAAAAACTGGAACAAGACAGGGGATGCCCCCTTTCACCACTGTTATTTAACATAGTACTGGAAACTCTGGCCAGAGCAATTAGACAGACGAAAGAAATTAAAGGGATCCAGATAGGAAAAGAAGAGCTCAAATTAGCACTATTTGCTGATGACATGATAATCTTCCTAGAAGGACCCAAAAAACTCTACCAGAAAAACTTTTACAACTAGTAAATGAATTTGGCAAAGTTGCAGGATACAAAATCAACACACATAAGTCAAAGGCATTTTTGTACATCAGCAAAAAAGACTCTGAAAGGGAAATGATGAAAACTACCCCATTTACAATAGCATCAAAAAAAATAAAATACCTGGGAATCAACCTAACGAAAGAGGTGAAAGACCTGTATAACGAAAATTATAGAACACTAAAGAAAGAAATTATAGATGAACTCAGAGATGCAAAGACCTACCTTGTCTTGGATAGGTAGAAATAATATTGTCAAAATGTCCATACTACCAAAAGCACTATACAGATTTAATGCAATTCCAATCAAAATCCCAATGTCATTCTTCAAAGAAATAGAAATAGCAGTCATGAAATTCATCTGGAAAAATAAGAGACCCAGAATAGCCAAAGCAATCCTGAGCAAGAAAAGTGATGCAGGGGGCATCACCATACCGGACCTTAAATTATACTATAGAGCAATAGTAACAAAAACAGCATGCTATTGGCACCTAAAAAACAGACTGGGTGGACCAATGGTACAGAATTGAGGACACAGAAACTAATACATATAATTTCAACTATCTTATATTAGAACAAAGGTGCCAAAAATGTACAGTGGAGAAAGGATAGCCTCTTCAACAAATGGTGCTGGAAAACTGGAAATCCATATGCACCAAATTGAAATTAAATCCTTATCTCTCACCATGCACAAAACTCAAATTCAAAATGGATCAAGGACCTAGGAATTAGAACAGAGACAATACGCCTAATAGAAGAAAAAGTAAGCTCCAATTTCCAACATGTCGGATTAGGCCACAAGTTCCTCAATAAGAATCCTGTAGCGCAAGAATTACTACCAAGAATTAATGAATGGATAGATTTAAACTAAAAAGCTTCTTCTCAGCAAAAGAAACAATCAGTGAGGTGAACAGAGAGCCAACTAATTGGGAACAAATATTTAGTACATCCACATCAGACAGAGCACTGATCTCTAGAATATATAAAGAACTCAAAAAACTTTACACCAAAAAAAAAACAAATAACCCAATCAATAAATGGGCTAAGGAATTGAGAAGACACCTCTCAGAAGAAGATACACGATTAATTAACAAATACATGAAAAAATGTTCAACATCGCTGGCAATTAGAGAAATGCAAATCAAAATACTCTAAGATTTCACTTCACTCCAGTCAGAAATGGCAGCTATCAAGAACACAAGCAACAATAAATGTTGGAGAGGATGTGGGGGAAAAGGCACACTCATACATTGCTGGTGGGAATGCAAAATGGTGCAACCATTATGGAAAGCAGTATGGAGATTTCTTGGAAAACTGGGAATGGAGCCACCCTATGACCCAGCCATCCCACTCCTGGGTCTATTCCCAAAGGACTTAAAAACAGCATATTACAGTGACACAGCTATCTCAATGTTTGTAGCTGCGCAATTCACAATAGCTAGGTTGTGGAACCAACCTAGATGTCCCTCAGTAGATGAGTGGATTAAGAAAATGTGGTATATACGCACAATGGAATTTTACTCAGCAATAAAAGAAAATAAATTAATGGCATTTGCAGGTAAATGGATGAAGTTGGAAGACATAATGCTAAGTGAAGTTAGTCAGTCGCAAAAATCCAAGTACCAAATGTTCTCTCTTATATAAGGAGGCTAGTTCATAGTATTGTTGGATGGGA
This sequence comes from Tamias sibiricus, assembly GCA_025594165.1. Lineage (NCBI taxonomy): Eukaryota > Metazoa > Chordata > Mammalia > Rodentia > Sciuridae > Tamias > Tamias sibiricus. The sequence goes on from CM046663.1 coordinate 21,031,193, forward strand.
GGGTACATACGAGGACTAGAAGAACACTAGAATGGTCAAAGGGAAGGGAGAGTAAGGGAGGGAGCAAGGGGGGAGGGAGAGGGAGAAAAGGAAAAAGAAAAAGAAAAGGTGTTTGATTGAGATGGATATCATTTTCCTAAATGCATGATTGAAGACCTGAATTGTACGAATATACTCTGTATGCAAGCAATTCTATGTAAAAAAATGCTAAAAATACATGCACTATGAGTTGTACATATTAAAAATTATAAAATAAAAAAAAAAGAAAAAAAAAAAGGTGGTTGAATGAGATGGATTTCATTTTCCCTAAATGCATGATTGAAGACCTGAATTGTACGAATATACTTTGTATACAAAACAGTTGTATGTAAAAAGATGCTAAATTCATGCACTATGAGTTGTACACATTAAAAATTATTCAAAAAAAATAAAAAATAAAAAATACAAAAAAAGAAAATAAAAAAAAGAAAATAATTATTTCTGGAATACAAGTACAGTACAAATATGCTAAAATTAAGAAAAGGCAAAATTTGAACAGGAAGAAATATATATGAAAATAGCTAAAAACTGAAAATTTTACCTTCTTAATATTTGGGTAAATGTAAACACTGTATCTTGTTATTATCACTTCATACCCACAGTCATGATAATTTTTAAGAACATTGATGTCAGTGTTGCTGAAGAATTGGAAATAACAACTACTTTTATTTCCTAAAAGTTCAAAAGTAAAACATCCTAATGCATTCATAAAATAATTTGGTGTTATCTATGTTAAAGATCCATAATTCAGCAATTTCAATTTCTGGCATACATAGTAATATAAATCCTTATACTTTTTGACCAGGAATTATTTATTAGAATGCCTTATAACATGGAATAATACAACAACCCAAATGTCCATCAAGACTAGAATGTGATGTATCCATATTATAAATATCATGTAGTCTCAATTATATACGTATGAAAGCAATGACCATCAAGAAGAATGAGATAAAACCATGTTGAACACAAAGTAAGTCATCAAAAAACACAACTAATATAGTCACAGTTGATAGGATCAAAACTATATGGCTAATGTATATGTCATATGAGTATAAAAAATAGGGATGTATTATACTCATAAGGAAGGATGTTTATAAGTGGAAGCAGCACATAGGTAGTTAATATGATTCTATGAACCTATTTTATTCTGCATTACAGATTACAAACAAAATTAAATATGAGACAAAATTATGATTGCACATACATTTTTAAAAAGCACAGTGTTGTGTGACAGAAAATGTCCTTCTGGTCTTGCATTAATTAGAAGCTGAGTTATGGAAAATTACTGATTCATTTTATTATTTTATTTAATATAAACATACTCCTATGATCTGTCAAAAATATCTACTTTTAATAAATGATACAGGGAACATAAGAAATAAAATGTTTCCATCAATGTTGGAAATAAAATTTTGAAGTCTTTTGGCTTTGTTTACACAGTCTTCCAATGTTTAAATTTCCATACCATATATACTCATATTTTTAGCAACAAACTTAATTAACTTATTATTACTAGTGATATACATGTTTGATGGAAAGAGTTAAAATTTTGTTAAATGTAGAACAGGTGGCAAAACACTTTTTAAAAAAATCCTAGTGGCTCTCATTCTTCTTTCTATTTATGCATATTAATTATATAGAAAAGTGGGGTTTAGAATGGTATATTACTATGCATATGTAGCATAATTTGATCCATTTCACTGCCCACTACCTTCCGGTACTGTCCCTTGCCCATCTTCTTCCTCTACACTGTCTCACAACTACTGTGTTTAAGTCACTTTTTACACTTTATATTTTTTTCTTTATTTTACATTTTCCCTTTATTTCTCTTCTACTCTTCTATTTTCCACAAAGGAGAGAAAACATGATTCTTATCTTTCCTATCATTCTTATTCTTGTCTTTCTTATTCTTACCATGGCTTATGTCAGTTGAAATTTTAATATTGATTAGAAAACCAACACAAGGGGCTATTCTTTCATGGATCCAACTGTAGAAAGTTATGTGCAAAATGATCTTTACCCTCAGATTTGTTTTCAATATGGGACAAAATTAATTTTGAATTTAAAATGTCTTCATATGAAAATGTATAAGGAATACTCAATTCGACTCCACATAATCATTTTTGTCTTGTGTGAAAGGAAATATAATTCACAATCATAAGTAAAAGGTTGAAAAAACAATTTCAAATGTACATATAAAAAATTTGATCCATTTCTCACTTCCTACTACCTCCTACTATTATATTAAGGGACAGGAAAGACTAATGCAATGACCTCCATGGGTCCATGTATATTGAATTGAAATAGAATATTTGAATATCAAACTAAAAAATGACACATTGCAATTTTGGTTCCTGTTAGATAAAATCAGGCCAACAGGCCATACCCCCAGGTGTGTTAGGATTATTCAGTGAGCCTGAGCTTTAACTTCCTGGAAGTGCCCATCTCTTGGGAGAATCCACATTTGGCGGGCTCCAAGTCCCCGCCCTTTCTGATCCCTGGAATACTTGCCTCTGTGAGAATTCACCCCCCAGGGCAGGCTCTCCCATTCTGAGCCAATCCTGACCATACAAGTCACGCTTCTGCCCCTCTGTACCTAAGCCCCTGCTGGTCCAGAACTCCTCCCTTTTCGCTACTGTCTCCTCACCAGCTCTCCCCTTCCCCTTCTCCCCTTCTTCCCTTCCCCTTCTCCCTTCTTCCCTTTTCCTTTCCCCCTTCTCCCTTTCTCCCCTTCTCCCCTTCCCTTCCCCTCCACGTGCCCCTTTCGTCCCGACTGGCCATTAGGGGCTGATTAATAAACCCTTTTACTACACGGTGGTCTCTGGCGTGGGTTTTTGCCCTTCAGTTCCCATACTAGAGATCATACAGATATGATGCATGACTTGGTGAGGTAAAAATTAAGAATCTCCTTGGAGAGAGCAGGATATTCATGTTGACCACAGATCTTCTCGTTTCATAAGTCTGAATGATGTACTCACCATTCTGTACATGAGAAAATATCTGTACTTTCTTATATAGCTATAATTTACTCTCCAAATGTGGATATACTATCAGATATAATTGTGGTATAACTGTGGTAACAGAAAATGGATTTTGAAATCATAATATTTTTACAAAAATGAAATTTGAATACTTATTTGACATGAGACCTTAGTCAAATTATGTTATCTGAATAATTGTACAGTAAAGACACATAATGCTTTTGATTCTTCAAATAAAGAAAAGTGAGACAAAGAAAAAGCAAGATAGTTAATTCTTATTTGGAAGAAATATAAATATACTATAGAGTTAGAAAATACCTTCCAAAGAAGAGATCCATCAAACAGAACATTCCTACATTTTAAGTTTCACTGAGTCATCTCACAAGCATTTTAACTAAAAGGGAGAAAAACAATCTCCTAGCTGAAGAAACAAAGGTGAGTTATGTAATTTCTGAATATCTGTTATAGGGCAAAATATTAAGTATATAAGAAAATCTTCATTTCATTAGGCAGGAAATAAAGTAATACAAATAACAAATACACTGCCAGTATTAAAATAATGAAAGAAGAATTTCAGAAACTGTGTATGTCTTGCTCAACCTGAGAATCTCTGAAAACTTTGCCATACTTCTCTTTGTGTAGGTGTATATTTGCAAAATGCAAGTCCCTTTCAGTAATGAAAGGAGGTGAAAGCAATAGATACAAAATCCAGAACCTAAATCTTAATTGAAAGGGAAACTGGGATAAAACTGAACCCAGAGAGAGACCACAAGAAATCATGCATTTCAAACAAAGAGCTGTTGGAAAGCAGGAAAATCAAAATAAAAGTTAGAAAATTTACAACCACAAATTACTTCGATACCTGAATATAAAACAATGGCAGATGCAACAATCCTGGAGGCTAGGGGCTGTTTAAATTATGCCTCTTGTTGTTAGTAAGCCAGGTGCTTGCTATTATTTATTAAAAGATAAACAAAAAGCCTTCTCTAGGGGACTTCTTTTCTTCCAAGAATTGCCACAGGTAAAGTGTGATCATACACTATCACTCAGTAACTCATCTCAAAATAGGGAAACGAGGGTCTGTAAAAGAGAGCTGGCAGAAACAAACAGTATGAAAAATGACTGTGGAATAATTAGATACAGAATAGGATGCATGCACAGGCACATGTGTACACCCACACACATTTGAGAAGCTCACTAGTGTGCCAAGGTAAGTGACCTGGAAGAAAATGTTTACAGAACTGAAAATGAAACTGGAAATAATATCTCACAGTGGAGTAATTGTTTCTAGTGGAGCTCTTACCTTCTGATGTGTATGCCAGGTACCATTCTTCACCCAGCCCTCTTCTCTCTTCCTATTATATTTCTTCCTCATTATAATTTCAGGAAAATGTTGATGTAAAAACACCTTAGAATTATGCTACTATGCCCAGAATTTTACCTCATAATACATTAAGAAAAACATTTTTTTTTTCTTATAGACTAATGACTCACCATTAAATTTAAGAAAACAAATGATTTAGACTTATAAAATTCAAATATTTAAACAGGTAATACTAAGTATAATAAATAGGCTAAGGGTCTTTGCTTTTTCTGTATCATCACAAGTATTTTCAGAAAGGGGCTATGTTTTCATCATTACAACCTGTACTTTTGGAAAGCTGCGATCACAGATGAGTATTTAGAAAGTCATTTGATGTATGCCATGGAACATGGAACAGCATATGCAGATATAAACTCTAGAAATTCTCTTTAGGAAGACATTTAAGATCTCAAAAACATGGACTATAGCATCAAATATATTTGCAAAAATTGATGTGATATCCTGGAACCAACTTGTGAAAAGGTTAACTGAAGGATTAAAAAGGGACTGCTCTAATTTTATCAAATGTACACGTGATCTGCACTTTCTCCAAGTGAGAAGTTTTTAGATTACTTAGAAGGTGTTATTCAAATCAAACAACAAAAAAACTAATTTTGTGATTACGTTTCCATTTTCAATTTTAATGTATTTTTTATTAGTGATAAAAAACAAGAGCATATTAAATTTCTCCTTGAGGGAATTGATTTTTTTTCAGCTTTTTATTTATTATTCTTTCTTTATACCTACTTTTCTTCTGATGTAGTGATTTTTGTTTTTTAAAGTCTTCTATAATTTCTTTTTACTGTTATCTTGTTTTGTATACATATTTGTGTATGGTGGTATGTATCCATATATGCATGTATTATACACACATATGCAGTTTGCATGTGTGTATTTGTGTGCTCTATAGATGCATATACATGTATAGATATTATGTACAAGACATATTTGAATGTGGATATGTACACATTGGATTATATAATGTACGACTATATGTCTGATATATTTATGTACATTTTTCATATGCATGCTTGGGTATTAAAGTATATGGGTTTATTTGTACATACATGCATGTATATTTATGAATATGTGGTGGGTCTGTGTGTGATAGTGTATTTTGTTTGTGGTCATTTTGTGCTTTCTTTTGGTTTTCTGGTTCTGGTTGATTTGATTCATCATATTGTTTTGTAATGAATACATGTCTCAACTTTTAATTTGGCAACTTTACTTCTAAACAGCATTTAATATATTTTATTGCAGAAATGTCCTTCTTTGTGATAGCTAACTTTGCTTTCTCAGTAGAAACCATTCTTTTTAATCTTCTTGAAGATATGAATCACACATTTTCTATGTTCCTGTCCTGCTCTAAACAATAAATTCAGTTCAAAGAGAGTTAGTTCTTCAATACTTTAGGGTAGTCCTCTTATATATCTTTCAACAGATTGTATCTTTTTGGTTTCTTTTTCCAGTTTTACTGCCTTGGATTTCTGCCATTTGTGTGCTTTACTCTGCTAAGGAAAATTATCACCAAACATATGTATAATCCCTCCTCAATGGTCTCTTTATAACGTTCTCAATCTATTGGTGTTAGCAGAATTTCATTCTCATTCTCTATGAAAACCTTCCCACAGTGTTGCTGTATCACTTGAAAATAGTGTTAGTTTGTTGTCTTTAGATTTTATTTAATTTTACACAGAAATTTAATTAAGAATTTATCAGTTTTTTGTCAAAATTAGGTATTGGAAGAATTAGAAATCTTTATGGCTGTCATTATTCTACAGAAGACTCAATATTTTCTTAGAAAATAAAAGATATTTAACTTTTTTCAAAATATAAGGATATTGCAAAGGAAATGAGAATAGTATATTGAAAAAAACATTTCACTCCCATGTCTGTTGCAAAAATTTTCACAATAGGTAAGAAATTTGAAGCATCCTAAGTGTTCATTAAATATTGAATGGATGAAGAATGTGGTAGATATACACAATGAAATACTACTCAGTCATAAAAAGGATGGAATCCCACCATTTTTGACTATATGGATGAAACTACAGATTATTAGGCTAAGCAAAGTAAGCCAGGCACAGGAAGTGAAGTACCACATGGTCTCAATCACATGTGGAATCTAAGAAAGTTGATGTCTCAGAAGTTGAGAAGAGAATAGTGGTTACCAGAGACTGAGTAGTGAAAGGGTGAGGAGGGGATAGGAAAAAGTAACCAATGGGTGGTAAGCTATAGTTAGACAAGAGCAAGAAGTTCTGATATGCTATTGCACGGAGGAGTGACTATGGATAACAAAAGTATATACTGTGTGTGTATGTGTGTGTGTGCTTTTTTGTTTTTGTTTTTATACTAGTGATTGAACCCAGGGCACTTAACCACTGAGCCACATCTCCAGACCTTTTTTATATTTTATTTTTACTTAGAGACAGGGTCTTACTGAGTTGCATAGGGCCTCACTAAATTGCTGAGGCTGGCTTTGAATTTGTGTTCCTCTTGCCTTAGCTTCCCCAGTTGCTGGCATTGTAGGCCTGCACCACCATGCGAGCTGCTGTGCATTTTTCAAAAAGCTTAGAAGGAAAAAAAATTTATGTATTTACTATGAATCATTGATGAATGTTAGAGGAAATAAAAATATTTAAACTGATTAAACGTTACACTATATATATGTGCCTCACATGTACCTCATGAATATATACAATTTTTATTTTTGTTTATTGGTTAAAATTAATTTAAAATTATATAAAATATTGTTTTGATAGGGAGATGACCAAGTCAAAATTCTATGTAAGTATATATAGAATTCACACATTTTCATGCTATATTTAAGAAAATTGTTCCTTATTTAATTATAGTACAGATGTTCCACATAATGCTCCCTACTTGATGTGGGTATCATCTTTCAGGTCAGTGTTATCTGTTGCTTCAGTTCTATTTCATGAAAACATCTTATTCCTGGTGCATTATGTAGGTCTTTAACATACTTCTCTCTGTACTTGCCTTCTATTTTCTGCTAACATTATCTCATTTTGTTTTTATATGTGTCCTCAAAACACTCAGAAGTACAATAATCAGGTCAATAAATATGTTAAAGGACATCTAGAATTGAACACAAGTAATAGCATGAAAGCCCCTAGAGAAGTGGGGAAAGGAGAAGCCTATTTACCAGAAAAGAAGAAGAAGAAGGAGGAGGAGGAGGGAGGAGGAGGAGGAGGAGGAGGAGGAGGAGGAGGAGGAGAACCAATCTTATGAGAAGATATCGATGAGCCTTGTGTGAACAGTGCGATGTTGGAGCCATTAGGCAGGGAAATCGCTGTCTTGGGAACTCCCAGGCAGAAACCCCAGCATCTGAGAATGCACATTGCGTGCTGGCACTCTGATGTAGCTCACGGCTTGAAATCAAACACAGCCAGAGATGGGAGTAACTTCTCAAACGCCAATCAACCTGTTTACTGCAAGACCCCTGCCACACCAAGAAGCAAGTGCCCAAACAAAGTACTTTGTATACAAACAGTGTTATGTAAAAAGAGGCTCTATATGTGTATTATGAATTGTAATGCATACTACTATTACAAATACAACTTTGAATAAAATAAAATATTAAAAAGCACTCTTCTTACACTGAAATCTTATACCTACTGACCACCTTCGATCTGTTCTGCTATAAATCTATAAATAAAGCAAGCTTCTTCTTTGTTAGAGCCAGACCCTTGTGGTTGGCTCAATAGGACATGTCACTGCTTTAAAAATATTTGTGCCTTTTGTCTTTATTTCTGATATATTGCTTTTATAGCTTTTATTTAGCAGCCAGCCCATTCCTCTGACAGACACCCTAGCCCATGTGAAATGTGTGCAAAAATATCTAAGAAAATGAATAAAATATGAAAGTTGCTTGGAAATATTCCATCACTTAACTGACACAAGAATAAGAGAGAAAGTCATTTCCAATTCTGACATATTAAAGAGATCAAGATATTGGTCATGCATTCAACAAAAATTGTTTAGGAAGCAGTTACACAAAGGCTATATGACTTAGTAAATATAGTTTTTAATAGTTTTTAATTTCTGTTTTGAAAATAATACCTTTCGATGTATCTTCTTTATAGGTCTCAATAGGCCCTAACAATTACAAAGCAAGAGGACTTCCAAGGAACAATTGATAACGTGTGGAATCCAACATTTGATTTTCTACAGAGATAAAAATTATTAAACCAAGGTCTCTCAATAACATTGACACGAACTGATTGTTGGTATCACCAGCATTATCTGAAGACAATTTTTGACTGTCAGAACAAGAAAGGTAGGGGAAGATGAGGTACTGGGGACAGAATTAGAACAAAATATATTCCAGGCTTTTATAATTATGTCAAAATGGATTCTGCAGTCATGTATAACTAAAAAGAACCAATAAATGAAAATATAAAAATATTTTAAAATTTTTAAAAAGAGTTACTCCTGGCTTCCAGTGAGCAGAGACTAGAAATGCTGCTAAATATTTTATCATGTGTACTAGACCAAAAGGCCTACAGAGTCAACGATGAAGGATCATGAAAAAATATGCACTGGTGTCAGCAGTGCTCCAATAATTGAGTCATGTTTATGTTCAGATCTTTCAAAATACTCTATTTATGTGAGGAAAGAAAGAACATTATTCATTTACTTTAACTTCGGGTATTGTAGCATTTTTCTGAAATGTATTACTGATTTAAAAATAAAATCATTCCACAGTGTGTTTTGAAGTTTAAATTACATAGTTCACCTTAAGTATCTAATATAATGGCAGTAATATGTCCCATTATTTTTTTCAGTGTTAGGCCATTGTCTCTTATTAGTTGTTATTTTGACACTTTCTTATAATTAACAAAATATCTCTCTTATAGGTAAGAGCTACACAATTTCTTCAGGTTTCTTTGAGGTCAATTTTCCTGTTTTGAACACAAATGTTTTTATAGAAACATTTCCAACATACTTAATAATATTTGTCATCATTGAATATCTCACGTTATTATAATGCTTAAAATAATAATTCTAGGAATTGAAGTTACAACTCAAAATAGATGATTATTTTAAGGTCAATTGGTCCAATCCATTCTTTTTTTTCCAGTGAGGTAAATCATTTCTCTTATTTAATTTCAGCAGAACTGAGAACTGAAGACTTCCAGGACTCTATAACTCCCTCCCACACACATTGCTATGCTTCTATTATTCCATAATGCTTTCACCCTCAAATTTCTCATGAGTTTTTCTTTTGTTTCTTCCTCCCACATCTGTGTCAGAAATTTCCACAGTGTTGTTTTGGAATTTAAGTAGCCTGAGGTAAAAGTATATATTCCTCGGGATGCTGTCTTTTTTTTTTTTTTTTTTTTTCTCTACTAATGCCACATTAGTACAGATACCAGGACCCAACAGAGAAAGTTTCCTAGCAGTATTTACATGCTATTTTCATAATGGTTTGATTAAATATCTGCCCAAGTTTTAATGAATGATTTTGGGAATATATAGAATGCCTAGATAAAGGAAGGCAACTAATTCTAGACATCACAATCTTGCTTGCATTACTAAATTAGCATTTAATTGGTCTTGCACATTTACTTAAAAAAAAATACCCAAAATTATTCTTCATAGTTAAAGTCAACAAAGAACTTATTTTAATGATTATGTATTTAGATGTTACAATATAATAAACCAGATTTATTAACAAAAACAAAAGTAAAGGGGCTGGGATTGTGGCTCAGTGGTAGAGCACTTGCCTAGCACGTGGGCGACCCAGGTTCGATCCTCAGCACCATGTACAAATAAAATGCATTGAATAAAATGCATTGTGTACAACTAAAGCAAAAAAAAAAAAAGTAAAAACATCACTTAAATATCTTTGGACGTAAGTATATGTAATAATGTTGATATTATGCAGTAGTTTATAATAACTCCAGTTCTTAATTAAACTTAGTTTATTATAACTTCTAAGAAATTTGGACAAAAGAATCTCTTTTGACTATGGGAGATTTAGATAAATTGTTTCAAACTTATCATTTGGATTTATGAGATTATATAAATAACTACAAAACTTCAATTAATTAAGGTTTCTTCTTCTCTATAGTCATAATTATTACCTCACCTGTGTCCATGAAGACCATTCAATTCTATCTTAACCACCTAATGGCTATATTAAAAACCTGTCACTGATTTATATAAGAGTATACTAAAATATATAACTAAGCAAAGTTATTAAAATGCTACTTGAATAAGGTACTGATGAAGGATCACATGGCATTGTCTTGTCTCTGACTTTCTGATTTGTAAATCCACTAGATCATCCCTCTTTTATCTAAACTTCTATCATTAACTTTATGCCTCTGCCTAGACTTGGGTCCCTTTTATATTTAAATATTTCTAACTAAATTATATAGCAGTTTTAACAAAAGTGTTATATATCACAATAAAGAGAATTGTGGTAAATAAAGATAATTATTATTTATAGTGGAATATTTTCAACATTACCTGATAGAAGGGTCTGTCATGAATCCTTAAGCAGAACTCAACATGAATGGTCAAGGTTGTCTTCTGTTGGATCAGCAGTCTTCAGGCTCTTTTTGAAAAGGTACCATTTTAAACAATTGCCTGCCATTGAAGTAGTACTTTCTTTATTTGGAAACTTTCTTAGTTTGTGTGAAATACCTTGTTCAATCTTCTTTCTAAACCTGATTTAATAGCTTTTGGCAAATAATTTCTAAGCATTTGGACTTTCTTCTACACATATTAGAAACTGTTGTCTTCCAATGATTCTGACGCTTACTATTTATTTTTTTCTTATGCTTTTACTTATAACATGAACAATTTAAGTCTCTGCTTTCATAGTCTGCATGACCAGCATTCTCTGGGCACTATAACAGTGAGGGATTGTTCCAAAAATTCTTTTTGAAAAATGAATCACTTCCTGATTGAACCTTTTCAGAAAAACTCATAGCACTGTTTTGCAGTATTATTTTGTTATTGTTGTTTTTAACTGTAAATACAATTATGTATTTCACTCAGAAATATTTCCATTTAACTACAAAAGTCAAATTCCAAATTGGAGATAAAAATAAAATTTTAATATTCAATGTAATCAACCATATTCTCAAGTTTATCTAATTTTTTTTAATAAATCTAACATTGGCAAAAGTCAACCCTTTGCTAACTTTCTTATGTTCATATATAAATACACCACCAGTGGAACTCCACATGATATACTACCACAAGAATGGGATCCTAATTAGAATAAATGATACTCCATGTATGTATAATATGTCAAAATGCACTCATTTGTATCTAAAAAAGAACAAAAAAAATAGTTATGATATGTAACAATATTTTCTCATTCACTATATTTGTAAATCCATTAAGTATACTTAAAAATTATTCAGTGTATATGTGAAGAGAACATGAAGCATATTAAAATGAATGAATGAAAAAAAAAACAAAAGCAAGTATTTAGTAAAAAATATTTGGAAGTTGTTTTTATTTACTCCTTCTGTTCTGTCCAAGCCATTGAATCTATTATAACCTAGGTTATCAGTGACCTAAATGAATATAAATCCAACAGACACAATTTTGTCTGTTGTTAAAACCTGTAAATCATTCTTTGCTTTATGAAATATTATTTTCCTTTGATTTTCATGGCATCTCATTTTTAGATTTCCTTAAGAGTAACTTGGCTACTTTGGGAAATGCTTTTGAGACTGCACTTTCCCTAGTAACCTCTTAGTTGCTGAATGACAATCAAGATTTTGGTCTTCAGAGTTAGAAAAGGAACTGTGAATACTTTCCTAAACAATATTAACCACTCCTTTTCCTTCAGTTACTACATGTGGTTGTGTGCTCCCTGATTCTTTGTCTACCTCATAGTTATGACAAATCTGTATTTCTCTCCTTCTCTTCCTCTCCCTCCTTTCCTTCTTGCTCTTTCCCTTTATCTCTACCTTTCTGTCTGCCTCTCTATTAATTGATAAATTGCCACTCTCTTTACCCCATAGTTAGAGTTTACATATGATAATTCTCTAAATTTCAAACAAAATAAGTTTATCAGTGCCCACCATATTCACTTTACTCAAATACTGCAATAACCTCCAAACTTTTTCACTTACTGGTCTTTGAAAACAACAACAAAAATATTACGTTATCTTGACAGAGCACAGAGATGAACATCATGCCACATCTTTTTTTGAATTGTTCCATTTCTTCCCTTTAAGAATTTAGGAGTGTCCAAGGTCTCGTGCAAAAGACTTTTAACAATATGACTTACATCCTTTTCTGCATTGTCACTATCTTTGACACTTTCGCCGTAAAGAAGATTTTCCAGCAGATTTCTAGCACAGCATGGTTTTTTCTTAGATCCTGGACTTTGAGAAAACTATTTCCTATTCCTAAACCCATTTCCCAACTCATTCCACTAAACTAACTCGTACCTAGTTTTCATTTGAATATGAATGCATTTTTTTTTTTTTTTTTTTTTGTGGTACCGGGGATTGAACTCAGGGGCACGACCACTGGGTCACATCCCCAGCCCTTTTTTGTATTTTATTTAGAGACAGGGTCTCACTGAGTTGCTAAGTGCCTCGCCATTGCTGAGGCTGGCTTTGAACTCGCGATCCTCCTGACTCAGCCTCCCAAAGTGCTGGGATTACAGGCGTGCGCCACCGCGCCCGGCTGAATGCATTTTTTTTTGAGAGGTATTTCTTTAAGTCTAGATGGGCTGCATCACCTGTACATGTACCCATAGCATGGCCTTTTTTAATGCCCAAATATTCTTAGTAGGTGCATGAAATATTTTATGAATTGTGCATTTAATAAAATTAATTACATATGTGTTTATCTAATTCTTTTCTGAAATAAAGAAAAACAGTTTCAGATATGGAGATATTTATTAATAAAATAAATTTAATTATCAAACTACTCAATATACTACTAAAAAAAACTCTCACATTATTATCAGATAGACAACATGTAGCAATATTAAGTTAAAGGAACAATTCCCTGAAGCCAAACTAATTGTATCGTGTGTGTGTGTGTGTGTGTGTGTGTGTGTATGTATGTATTGCTTTGGATCAAACCCTTGACTTTGCACATACTAGGCGATCACTCTACACTGAGCTTTGTCCCCAGATCCAGGAAGTGGCAGTTGAATCATCAACAAATTAGTTTCTGTGTTTTTCATAAAACCAGTTTGAAGTGCAAATAAACTAATTATTCTTTTCCTAAGAGTGAAGGGTTACAAATGATATAGGAGAAGATATTTCAGTGAATGGAATTTAGATTTAGAGAATTCTTATTATATAGTGTCATTATAAAAAACCAAATATATCTTTTAAGTTATTAAATGACTCATATCTAGTTTTAAGACAACATTTGTATGTCAGATATTGTGGCAGGCATTTTTTTTTTTTTTTTTTTTTGTCTCCTAGTTATTTTCTCTACGACCTATAAAGTGCTCAGTGAGATTTTTTTTTCTTCATTCTCTTTCATTTCATCATTATAGAAAATAGAGTTTGGAGAAGTAATATAAACTTGCCCATAATCATACAGATAATAAATGGCCTATTTCAGGAATGACAATTGACTTTGTTGAATATCAAATCTCATGTGCTTGATTGTCATTCTTAGCTTTATGACATGAAGTAGCATTTTCAACATAAATATTTTCAAGTGGGAAAAAATTATTATATCTTAGGAAAAATTAAGGTTTTAAAACATAGTAACAATTATTGCAGACTAAGCATGATCATAAAATGTGGCTAAATTGGGACATTGCTTTAAGTTTCGACACTGCTGGTTGATTCCCTCTAGTAACTTTAGGGCATGAAGAATATGGATTTTTAAGCACTGAAAATTCATGAACCTGAATCATACACTGATGAATACACTCTGAGAACTCCTATTTGAGATCTCAGAACAGGAAAAAAACTGTGGTATTACAAAATCTAATATTTGTAAGGCAATACTTATTATATGACATTTAAAGCTTTACATGTCTCTGCATATAGCATATCTTTTTTTTTTTCACAAATGGACATAAATTATAGAAAAAAACAATATAATCTAGATAAATCACAACCATTATATTTCTAAAATGTGATTCTCAAGTAAGGATGCTTGAATCTATTTTCTTTTCATGACATCCAATATCTACCCACAAAATTAGAGTAGATATGATTTTTTTAAAAAGATTTTTCAGTGTAATCAAACTGACATATTAAGTAAATCACAATCAGCCAATGATTATCAAATATCAATTATGTGACTTTCAGGAATTTGCTTCTTAGCTTCAGTTTTCAAATCTTTGAAATGAGGATAGTGATCTCACTAGTTTATGTCTGTCATCTAATTAATGATAATGGATGTTTGCCTTAATTATCATTGGGCATTAAAGTCAAATTTTACATTTAAAAGCAATATTTCTACAAAAGTTTATTGTTAGTCTTTATCACTTTCCTTCCTTGCTTTCCTTATTTTTCTAATTGGTTCTCTTGTGATACAGACTTCTGACAGCTAAAGTGCCACTATGTTGTCATCTTTTGACCTCCAGTCAGAGAACATTTCCCTCAAAACCCATTGTTATCATTATATGATGAGAACTTGACATTTTAATTTATCTAAATGTTGACTTCAATGTGTGTTGATAGAGGTCCAAAGTGCCTCCATTACAGCAATCAATCAAAAAATTAAATGATGTTTCAGAGAGATCCACTATTCAATAAATCACATCCATCATGTGTTACTGGATATTGCCTACATCTTTATAGGAGTCAAATGAAGTTATTTTACTTAAACTACCTCTCTGCTTCATAATGCACATGGAGTTTCAAATATATTTTAAAGGTAAATATATATTTTTACAAAGAGTTGTGGAAATGTATTTTATGATAGAAAATATTTTTACTATTTATAGATAATTGCATCAAATATATCCCTAATTGTAAGTAATGTTTTTCTTTGGAATATATTAAATTTAGATAGTATGGCTTTATACTTTCTTACAAACTATGTATTCAAAAGTGTACATTTATCTCATCCCTTAAACTTTAACCTAGATTTTACTGAAATAAAATCTAGTTCTTTTTCTGCTTACTATTTAATCATTGAAAATATGCATGCATCTAAATGCAGAATGATTACATCTAAGCTTTGATTGACCATTTATCTTAGTGTGTTCCTTGCTATCATTGTGAACATGTTAAGCACTTGTGAAATGTTTAAACTGATTAAGAATGATAAAAGCAAATGACTCAGTATTGATTGTACAAATCAGTGCTTTTCATTTCTCCTCACACATAATATTTGATGATGCAGAGAGAACCCCATTTAATAAACATAATTCAGTTTTCTTTTAGAAAAAAATACATAATTGAATTTCTATAAGCTCTGTGACTATGGGAATTTGTCTCTTAAAAATTTCATGTCATGGTAGAGATAGCAATTTATCATATTGCCTATGGATATAAAGTGAAATTAGTAATGTTCTGTAATATCAGGGATAAAGAAGCTGGCTGCTTTTCCCTTCTACATCCAGTACTAGGTGGATGAACACTACTTTTCTGAAACCATATTCATTTTCAAATGACATAAATCCACACATATATCTGGAGTGTGCCCCATATTTCCATACATACTATTTTAAAAAGCAGTAAATAAATATAGAAAAGAAAATGAAATGTAATGAATAAATGCACACTTTTACTGTGGTAAATTACTTTGTAAATAAGAAAGATTCTTATTTACACTTCAGGCATTTTGTCAGCAGTAGAAGATCCTTGTTTGGATCATTACCTTATGTATGTTTGTGCGTGTTTTAAAGTAATAGTCTTCTATCAATTATCATTGCTACCTAAGAGGTCAAACCTTTATCCATCACAGTTGATAAATGTTTATGAAGTACTATCAGCCACAATGGAAGCTTTTGGAACCAAGCAGTAAGAAGTAAACTAAGCCAAACAAATAAACCTACTAAAACCCTCCTCCAAAAAGTATTTTTATTTATAGTTAAAATAGGGCAGGAAGGAAGCATGAAGGACAACAAGAGGACAAACACACAAAGTATGTAGAAAGTAATGCCTGTTACAGTGGGGTAAGAATGCTGGGGAGGAAAGCCAAGCTATCATCTTAAACTTTAAATAAAAGCCAGAATGCAGTGGGATGCATATCATGGGACTCTCAAGCAAAAGGAAACAAACAAAACAACAACAACAACAAAAAAAAAAAAAACACAATTCTAGACAAAATAAAGAAAGAACCAGTGCAAATGTCTTAGGATGTTCAGAGAACAAGACTTATGAGACTAGAACAGATTGAGCAAAATAGCATGAAAGAATGAGTCTAAAGAGGTAATAAGGACCAAATTATAAAGGCTGTTATAGTCCTTACTCTAAGATGGAAAACAGAGCAGGCAAGATCTGACAAATATTTAAATTGTATATCCTGAGAGTAAGGACCAATAGTATTATTAGAAAGATGAATAACAGAGCCATTGTATACTGCATCAGGGGACAAACCATGGAGAGTTGAGTCATGGTAGTAAGAGTGAAGGTGGAGAGAATTTGTCTACGTGGCACTAATGTTGACCCAAGGGATTTCCTGATGGACCAAATGAAAATTATGAAAGAAGAGAAACAGGAAGGAGAAGGAGAAGAAGAAGAGGAAGAAGAAGAAAAAGAAAAGCACCTCAACAGGTTGGTGCCTGTGTCATTCATTAACAGAATGGAGTTGCTACTTAAGCAGTTGGGTAGATTATAGAAGGGGATTTGTGGAAAGGTCAAAAGTTCAGTTTATATTTATGTCTGAAATGTTTTTATTCATCATAGAAGTAGAGGTATCAGGCAAGCATTTATATGTTTTATCTGTTCTTTTTTAAAATTAGTAATGTTTATTTTTAATACAGTATTATATTAGGTCAACAAAAAACTAATCAGAAACTAGAGGAAGTTTCTTTAAATCCCCATCATTTCCAGCATATTTTCTCTTCCCTTATTGCCAACATTTCACATTAGTCTTGAACATATTTTGCATTTGGTGACCCAATCTTAATACATTACTATAAACTAAAGTCTATAGTTTAATTAGGGTCCATCCTTTCTGTTGTACAGTACTATGAATTTTGACAAATTCACAATGTCATCTGTCTGCTTTACAGTGTCATACAGAATCATTTCATTGTCCTTAATGTCCTTTGTGATTCACATATTTAATTTTACAGCTCTAAATCACTCTCCCCAAGTCTCTAACAACTATTAATCACTTTACTTGTGATTTTTGCGTTGTCTAAAATGTTAGACACTTGGAATCAAACAATGAATAGCTTTTTCAGCCTGGTTTCTTCCACTTAATGATATGATTTTTAAGTCCTTCAGGTCTTTTCATAACTTGATTATTTCTTTTTATTACTGAATACTATTCCATTGTATAGTTGTATCACAATTTATTCAAACAACTATTGGAGATTTTATTTGTTTCCACAGTTTTGGTAAGTATGAACAAAACTGCTATTACATACTTATGAATGTTTTTCTGAGAACATGGATGTTCAGTTCATTTAGGTAATACCTGGAAGCACAAGAGCTGGAACATACATACGTTAAGAGTTTTTTCAAAATATATGTAATATTTTGACAATTTGGCATTCAGTACATACGTATAAAGGATTCTATATCCCTTTGGAGAAACAAACCCTTTGTCATTATGTAATTTCCTGCTTTTTCTCTGATAAATTTCTTTATTTTAAAATCTTGTTTGGCTGAAATTACTACAATTATTTCAGTTTTATTTTGTTTGGTGTTAGCATGTTACAGATTTCTCCATCTTTGCTTTTAATCTGTGTCTTTCAATTTAAAGTGGGTTCTTTATAGATTTTGTATGTATAATATATGTATAATTTATGTGTTCATATATTACATATGTGCATACAGCATATATAATATATAAATATATTATAAATTAATTTATACTAATTGTCATCCATTCTGACAGGCTGTCTTTAATTGGTGTTATGGTTTAGATGCGGTATCCTCCCAAAGCTCACATGTAAGACAATGCAAGAAGGTTTCAAGGATAAATGATTCGATATAGCCTGAACCTAATCAGTGAATTAATCACAGATGGGATTAACTGGGTGGTTCCTGGAGGCAGGTGAGGTGTGGCTGTAGGAAGTGGTTCCTTGGGAGGTGTGGCTATGGAGTATATAATTGTATCTGGTGAGTGCAGTTTCTTTCTGCTTTCTGATCACCATGTAAGCTGCTTCCCTCTGCCACACTCTTCTGCCATGATGTCCTGCCTCACCTTGAGCCAAGAGGAATGAAGTTGTATATCCATGGACTTAGACCTCTGAAAACAGTGAGCCCCTAAATGAAACTTTCCTCCTTTATAGTTGTGCTGGTTGGGTCTTTTAGTTGAAGCAGCAGAAAAAGCTGACCAAAACAGACCATTGATATTTAAAATCATTATTGATATAGTTGCTTTATCCAGTACACTTGTAAGTATTTTCTATTTCTTTCCCCTGTTAGTAGTTTCTAACTTTTCCACTCTTGTTTTTTTCTGGTTTTATTGAGTACATTATATGATTTAATTTCTTCCTTATTTCAGCATAAAATTTATTTTCCTTTCTAAAAATATTTTAGTTGTTGTCCTTAAATTTGCAAAATGTAATTACAACTAAATGCATTTTCAAATAATATTACATTGTTCTACAAGTAACTATGTACCCTATACCAAAACCTCACATGCATTATTAAAACATTGTCTTGTCCATATTTTACTTATCTGATGCTTTAATTACAGAATACAGCATTGCTAGTGTTATTTTGTACAAACTGTTATCTATTAGCTAAATTAAGAATAAAAATGAAATATTTCATTTTACCTCCATATATTTCTTTTCTAACATTCTCCTCTCTTTATATAGAACTGAGTTTTTAAATATTTTACATTTTAGTTGTAGTTGGACACAATATCTTTATTTATTCTTGTGTGGTGCTGAGGATCAAACCCAAGGCCTTGCTAGGCGAGCACTCTACCACTGAACCACAACCCCAGCCCTAGAACTGAGTTTTTGATCTGTACAACTACAGTTGTTAGTTTTCATTCTCTCTGAAGGACTTTTATTTCTCTATTTTTAAGTTTTAAACTGTGTTTTTATTTTGCACGGCTGAAAATAGAACCTAGTTTTCTCCTGCATGCTATGTAAGTGCTCTTCCAATGAGGTAATATCTTCAGCTCTACCATTTTCTAAAAGCAAGTCTACTGCTGAATATTTTTCTTAATTTTGCCTTCTCTGAAAAAAGTGTTTGTCTTGAAAGTCTTCTGTCTTGAAAGATAATTTTCACCCTATTCTTCTATAACTAGGACATTTTTCACATGATTTTCCTTGTACTTAGGTTTTCTTGCATTTGAATGTAATGGCTAGGGGTAGGTTATCTTGGTATTCATCCCTGTTTGTGTTCTCTGGCTTCCTGGATCTGTGTTTCAGTGTTATTGATTTTGAGGAATTCTGAGCCATTACTACTTCTAGTACCTGTTTTTCTTTTTCTTTCTTTCTTTTTTTTTTTTTTTTTTTTTTTTTTTGTATTTTTCCTTTCCTCTGTCATCCCAATAGTGCCTAGATAGTTTGGAAGATATTTTTCTCACTGCTTTTCTGTTTTGCAAGTTTCTGTAGATTATCATATCATTAATCTTACTTGTTATTTCCTCAGAATATCATGAATCTCATCAGTGGCATTCTTTTCTGTTAGGGTGGTTTTTGATTTCTAGCACTTTCTTTGGTACTTAGAATTTTTATTGATATGCCTATAATACTTACATATTCATGCATGTTTTCATGTTTCTTATTAATTTTATCAACATATTAGTTACTTTAAATTCCTGACCTTATAATTTGAATATCCTTGCCACATCACAGTTTTGTTTAACACCTTGATGATTTTTGTTGAAAGCAAGAAATGGTGTATTTGGCAAATGAAACTGACATAAATGTGCCTTTAGTGTTGGGTTTTATGTTTATCCAGCTTAGGCTAAAACTGTGTTAAATATTTTTTTTGAGCTATAGATATTAGAGGATCAAAATTTTATCTAGTGTTCTTATTTTTATATCCTTTGTTGTTATTAGATTTTTCTAAATAGTTTATAAAATAAATTTTAAGATATTTAGTTCTTTTGGTTATAATCTACTGGTTTTTTTTTTACTATTTTTAAAATTTGTTCTAATTAGTTATACATGACAGTAGAATGCATTATGACATATCATGCATAAATGAAATACAAATTCTCATTCTTCTGGTTATTTTTACTTTTTTTTCCCTTCCACTGTTAATATATAGAAGCCTGATTGATGTGATGGTAGACTATGGCTACAGGAAATGCTCTATAATTAGGTCTTAGGCTGTAAATAAGCTAATTAAAAGTAACCTTCCTGAAATAAGCCCAGTGTAATCTGTTCTCCATCACAATGGCCTTCTATCAAGGCAAAATATTGTATCATATGAGATCATTTTGTCATATGAGATAAATGTCATCATTTTATCACATTCACATACAAAACATACTTTATTTCAGAATGGTTACTTTTTTCCCTCACCACACCTGTTGTTCTTGAAAAACATAATGTTTCAATGATTTTAAAACAAAATGGAGTGAGTGTAAGAGAAATGGTTAGGAAAGCAATGTAAGGCAGGAAGAAAAGCCCAGCATTTTTGTACTCTTTTGACAACTGAACACTTCTGGGAAGGAATAGCATAGTAGTACTAATTTAGTTGCATTATATTTTTTTCCTTGTGCTGATTCAGTAAAGAAAGCTATGAAATCACTTAGCTTAGTTTCTTCCAAAATAGACTCTAAATATGCAACTATTAGAAAGTCATAGAGGAAATTAGGAATGGTGTGGGAATGTCCATGCACAAGGCAAGGAAGCTAAAACCAGCATGTACTATCTTGAGGATTGTCCCATGAGGGTCAATGTAATTCAGTCTTGCAGAGGACAGCCTGGGGACAGCCAATCCTACTAACTACAGGAGTTCAAATTTTGAAAAAACTATAAGAATCCATATAATACAGTGATTGATTACACAGATTTTGCAGGTTAGGCCATTTTTACAAGTTTAGTGGTTTTCTTACTTCATCAATTTTATTACCATCCTTTGGAGTCACCCAAAGTTGGAATAAAGTAAATTATTCATCGATTGTAATTGATTATAAATGATGTATTTGCTCTGATGTACATAATTTGTCAGCTTTCATTATGGTTAATATTTCCAAAGCAATTTATTTTATGTGGATGTTGTAAATAAATCATTTATAATGATGGCCTTGTTAAATAAAAACCTAGAAATCAAATAAATTTACATAACATTTAATCTATATCAAAACAAATTGCTAAGAATTGAGAGGTAAGTCAAAGTAAATTACATGCTTTGGTAAGTATTATAATTAAGGATTCAACCATGAAGTGATCCATTGGTTAAATTGTACACATTTTTTAATAAGCTATGACTTGAGATTATAAATCATGTATTACTAATTTCAAACTATTATTTGGAATTTGATAAAAATGTTATGATGAAATTCATGGTTTCTTATTTTAGTGGAAACTCTCAAATTAATAAAAATTATAAGATGAGATATCTTGTAATTTTGCTTTAATTGTTTAATACATTAATTAATTTCTTCTGTCAATAATACTCTCCTTGGTGGTGTGTCTATTCTGAGTTTTTTTTTTCAGGAGATTACACTTGCATTTCAACATTTCTTAAAGGTTGTGTAAATGTAAATGTCATTTTTATTTTTTTCTCCATATTTCCTACTAATTCCCTGAAAATCTTAGGCAATGTGAAAATTTTGTTCTAAAGCATAATTTTTGTTCTAAAGAATTTTGTTCTAAAGAATTTTGATCTGTGAAAAAATGATGTGATATAAAGTCTGTGATATTTGTTATCAAAATACCTTTCAGCCGGGCATGGTGGCGCACGCCTGTAATCCCAGCACTTTGGGAGGTTGAGGCAGGAGGATCGAGAGTTCAAAGCCAGCCTCAGCAATGGCGAGGCACTTAGCAACTCAGTGATACCCTGTCTCTAATAAAAACACAAAAAAGGGCTGGGCATGTGGCCCAGTGGTCAAGTGCCCCTGAGTTCAATCCCGGTACAACAACAACAACAACAACAACAACAACAACAAAAAAAAAAACCTTTCAGTTTTTATTGTCTCACAATACTTGTATCATAAAGATGACAGTAAACTGATACACATCTGTTTAATTTTATCTCGTTCTTATAGACACATATAATCCCCTTCTTTTGCATCTATTAGCAATCATTATAAACATTTTCCAAAAGTGTATGGAAGTCTCTTTGAGATTTTCACAACTAATATGCAAAGGTTTAGGTTTTCTTTGCTTGTATTTATGTATTATTCACTAACTGGGAAAATTTAAAGGATTCATCAGACAGATAAAACTGCGATAATTTTAATTAAGTGCTAACCATTTGTCAACCCAGGCCTGAAGCTAAATATTCAAACAGTCTAAAGTGTAAATTCTCAGATTCTGCCTTGTGTTTCAGTTTATAATCCCTGTGCTAGTTATCTTTTATCAACACACTACACAGCAGCTACTCACTCAACAGCAGACTGATGTGACTTCTGAAAGCAAAGTGATATCTCAGTCACTTTTTCCTATTAATGTTTTAATTTACAAAAAAAAAAAAAAAAAAACAATATCCATTACAGTTCAGAGGCTATGATTCATGGGATATACGATAATTATTAAGGTTCTCAATGATTTCTTATTGCTATCAACACATATTAAAAAAATACATTAGGTAGGTGCATTCAACAAAATGGAAAATATTATAATATAGAATCATATTTTTGTATATAACAACTAATTTACTCTCTACAATAATTATATGACAAAGAGGAAAATACTTGAAAAGACTGAAAATGTATATATTTATGACTAAACAAATAGTGAAAAACAAAAAGTAAGCTAAATTATGATAACATTTCCATTTTCCTAGAAAAAAAATCTACAAATTATTACATATTTTCAGTTCAATTTTCATGTGTTGAAATTTTGAAAACAGTCTTGGATTCCTTGTGAATTATTGTTTTCCTACAAACAGGATTTTACTATATGTGTTGACATTTTGGGATAGTGTAGAAAATAATTTGAAATACTGCAAAATGGAATAGAAACACCTAGTAAGCAGATTATTCAAATTTGAAATAAAAATAATAAAAGTATGTTGGGCTTCCTTTTAAGTAGATTGTAACTCTTCATCTAGAAATTCCTGAATAAAGTATGTACATTGGATCACATATTGAGTTTGATAAATAATCTGAGAAAGCAACACTTATTCTTATGTGTGGTCACATAATTTAGACCACACATTCTTCACAATATACTGAAAAAAAAAATAGTCCATAAGTGATGAGTCTGAAATAGATTTTAAAACTTTTATTGATAATATTTTTCTCAACTTTTTCTTCTAAATATATTTTAATTTGATAGTATGCTCTCACCAGTATTCAGGGGAAAATAAGCAATAGTCAAATAAAATAGTGCTTTTATTATTTTCCTGATAAACATGAATCATCTCATGGAAAACTGATAAAAGTGATAAAGTGCTATATAGACATTTTTGGATTCTGGGCAGGGAGGCCACACCTCCTAGGTGCCTCAGTAGAGCTGGCCAGCCCTCAGGTGCCCTCCCTGCCCCCTCTTGACCTCCAGCAGCCTATGGGGACACGGACTGGCTCCAGGGGTCCCTCTGACTACCAGTTCGCTATTTAAGCCTGCTCCGGACTGAAACTCTCTCTTCTTGTCCTTCCCTTCCCTGCTCCTCCACGCTGTTTCTTCCCCTACCTCCCTACCCTTCTATGTGGTCCCTAATAAACCCTTTTATTTCACTAACACAGCATTCCCAGCATACGTTAACTTTGTTCTAACAGACATAATGATATATATATTTTTTTCAGTTTGTGGAAAAAATTATTTGCAGCAACCTTTTTACAGAAATCTATTTCTCTATAATGGTGGAGAATTCTTATTATAATTGCTACTGGGGAGAAAATCTAGAAGTGAAATACTCAAAAATACTGAAGTATATTCATGTTACACTCATTCTCTGGAATATTATGAAAAGTTTCCACCAAAATGAGTGATATTGAGCTATTTCAGGTTAACTTAGAAATATTTTCCAGTAGATATTATTAAGTGAGACAATCTTAGAAGGAAACAAAGTTCACAATATTACACCACTTTGCAAAATTTATTTTGAAGTACATAATGGAACTAAATGCAACATGTACAATGATAAAATTTCTAGAAAACAATAAGGGAAGTGTCTTTGTGCTCCAGAGATAGGCAAATATTTCTTAGATGTAAAACAAAAGCAAGATCCAATAAAAAATATTGATGACTTGGATCAACATCAAAAACTGTTTCCTGGAAAGACAGCATGGAAAATATTACAAGACTATTCACAGACATAGAGATGGTATTGGCAAAACAAATATCTGATAAGTGAATTTTAATCTAAATGCATAAAAAACTAAAATTTAATAACAGGTGATTTTTTAAAGATGAACGGAGTTTTGAATACATATTTCATCAAGAAGTGGCATATATATGGCAATAAGCAAAGTAAGGTGCTCAAGTTCAATAGTTTAATGATCATGCAAATAAAACCACAATGGCATACTACATGCCCACTAGAATGGCTATAATCAAAAAGATTGACAATATCAAGTCTTGTTAAGGATGTAGAGAAACTAGTATCCTACTCCATCGTGGTGAAAATGTAAATGGGTACAGTCTCTGTGAAAAAAGGTCTAACATTTTAATTTTTTTTTAAATGAATGCTAAAATAAAACCTGTTCTACCAAGTACTCAGTATAAACCCAGGAGAAATAAAAGCAAGTTCACATAAAGATTTGAATATAATAATTCTTGCATTACTGCATTATTCAAGCTATATCAAAAGTAGAAATAATGAAAATGTCCATCAAAGGGTAAACAGATTTTTATAAAATGCTGTGTACCATAACAATGAAATTTTATTCAACAAAAAGGAAATGTACAACTATTATGTTTGAGAAAATAAATGGTACACAAAATATCATCATATGAATGCATTTATTTTTGTAAAAGTCTGGAAAAGACAAAAATAAAGAAATACAGAAGTCAAGTCAGTGATTTACTGGAGCGAAAAAAAATAGATATTTTAGTCAGCTTTTTCTTTGCTGCAATAAAAATATCTGACAAGAACAATTAAAGGAGAAAAGGTTTATTTGGGGACTCAAAGGTTTCAGAGGTCTCAGTTCATAAATGGTCCACTCCATTCTTTGGGGCCTAAGACAAGGCAGAACTTCACGGCAAAGAGTGTGGTGACAGAAAGTGGCTCAGGACATTACCAGGAAGCCTGGAGAGAGAGAGGGAGAAAGAGAGAGAGAGGGAGGAGGAAGAGGAGAGAGAGAGAGAGAGAGAGAGAGAGAGAGAGGGAGGGAGGGAGAACTCTCCTCATCAGGACAAAATATGTGCCTCAAAGGCATGCCCCCATCAGGAGATTAATGTTCTGATTAGGTGCATTAATAACCCAATTGTCTTACCTCTAAACCTTCTTGCATTGTCTCACACATGAGTTTCTGGGGGACACCTAATCTAAACCATAACAGTAGGATATTGACTACAAATAGACAAGTGTATTTTCAGTGGTGACAGACATATTGTAAGCCTGGACTGTTGTGGCCATTGCCCAAATATATAATTTTATTAAAGTTTATTGAACCACACTATCTAAAACAGTAAATTTTATGACAGGCAAATTGTACTCCAATAAAGCTGTTGTGAAAAATTAGAACATATTATTTGATGTAAGTTTACTTTCCTATTATTTATAAATTAGAAGCTTTTGAAATTCCTGAGAATTTGTAATAGACACAGCATCTTGTATTGTCTGGTCTAGCTCCTAGTACCAGAGGCAGAATAAACTGGTTCTTATGTACAGTGTTTAAAACTCACTTCACAATCTATGCTTTCTTGAGTGGTACAAAATAAAAGGTCTTTATAGTGTTTCACATCTAAAGCTTAAAAATTCTCATTTATACATCTACTACTCTAACCAAAATAGTCCATTCACATGAGTTGCCTATTATTTATTCTTTCTCTTTCCCTTTCTATGGTTATTCTTTTGCTCTTATTCCAGTTCTGATTATGTATAAACCACAATAGTTGTGCTAATTCCCTAATATCCTACTCAACCCTAACAGAATTAAGTATAATCAACAATATAATCACTTCGAAACATATTCAAGATTAGTCGTTCAATGTCTCTGCTCAAGCATTTTTTAAAAGTTGCAGTGAACACAATAGCTTTATTTATTTATTTTTAGTGGTACTTAGGATCTCACTCCGGGCCCTATGCATGCTAGGCAGGTGCTCTAACATTGAGCTAAATCCCCTCATCCCTGACCAAACATATTTTGTTCCCCCTGCGTCATTCTATCAAACTGTGATGGATGTTTCTTACAACATTTTTTCAAATCTGAAACTACACACACACACACACGTATACACATAAACTAATAAAAGAATATTTTCCTCTGAGTTGTATATTTGTTAAAAAGCCAAATACTTCAAAACTTTTTAAAGAACTTGGCCTCTCGTGACTTGCTTGCAAAATAAATTTGTACATAAAACACAGTGTTTCTTTCTTCTGACAGCATACATACACACAAACACACAGACCTTATGGTTTTTATCTGTTTATAAGACAAATAATAAAACTGAGCATTTTCATTATTTTAGACATGCTTAAATAAAGTTTATCATTTAAAGCACAAAACACAATAAAGTAGATAAGGTCATCATTTTCTAATGTATTATTTCTTTCCTCAAAGCAAATTTCCTGATTTTTATCTGATAGAATATTAATATAACTTCACATATTTCCTAAATCCTTACTTCATTTCATACATTTTCCTGGTTGTGTGACTTTGGTCATATGTAAGGATAGCCAGAGACAAAATTACTATCTGTATGTATATGAACCACATGCTTTCAGACTTTGCACTTACTTCATTGCATCAGTAAGATTCATGAGCCTGTAATACTGTGATTTTGTCATTTGCTGTATAAAATATTTCTAATCATCCATATTGATTAAAAAAAAAATTCAGATTAAAATCCTCAGCCCAGGATGCAAACCTATACTTCTCCTGGTTAAAATCTTAAATGAAAGCTGAAATTGTATTAAATTTTTAAATTACTACTCATTTTATCCCAGAGATGTATATAAGATATTAACAGTGGTAAAGAGGCAAAGAGAAGGACTATAATCCTTAGGAACAACATTAAGCACTATCAAGTGGTGCACTGCATTGTTGGCTTACGTTTGGAAGCTAGCAGTGGAAGCAAAGCAGGTACATCTGACAGTCATGCAGAATATCTGTAAAGTGACTAAAAAAAGGAAAGGAACTGAAACATGTCTATGGGAAAGAGAAAGCAAGAATCTCTCTGTTCCATTTCATTTTCTATTTCCTTTTTTCACTTTCTGACTCATGAACTCCACCATGCTCATTGGTTTTATGGGGGTCCTTGGCAGCTACTCAGGTAGCAGATGTAATGCCTTTTGTTTTAGATTCCCACAGAAGCATACCTGAAGACGAAGGTTCGATTGTAAGTACTTATTTTGAAGATTTGAAAACCAGGAGGGAAGTATAAAGTCAGAGAAGGGAAATCACCTGATGAAGTCTTGTTATCTGGTCAGGCATCACTGAACATGATCAATTCTTAAACCTTGTGGAAATTCTGGGAAAAAGTATAAAACTCAGATCATAAGTCATAGTTATCCCAACCAAGCTGGGGTAAATTATTTTTGTGATTTGTTGAAGTTTGCTTTTGGAGGAGGGGGATCAAACTGGTCATTGTATGTCATTTTTGGTTAAAAGTCTATTCAAGTTCTTTGCTTATTTTTAAATCGGGCAATTTTTGTTTTCTATGGTCTGAGTTCCTTCTATATCTTAGATTTTAACCCCTCATTAGACATAAGGTTTGTAAGTATTTTTTTTTTTTAATTCTACAGTTTGATTTGCATTTCATTGATTGTTTCCTTTGCTGGGCAGAAGATTTTTGGCACCCTGTAGTTCCACAGGCTCTTGCTGCCTGTGCACACATACAAAAATCAATGTCACAATCAGCATTTAGAAGCTTTTCTCCTATATTTTCTTTAAAGAGTGTCACGGTTACAGACCTTACATTTAAATATGTAAACTGCTTTAAGTTAATTTTAAAGATGGCATAGGTATAGAATTTCATTCTTTTGCATGTGCATACCTGGCTTTCCCAACACCGCATATTGTACATCCTATATAGAAAACCATTAAGATTCTATCAAAAACTGTTTAGCATAATCAAACTCAAGTAAAGTTACAATATACAAAATCAACATTTAATGATTAGTTCTGTTTCTATAAACAAACAATTTACTATCTGAACAAGAAGAAAGCAATCTCATTTACAAATGTGATTGAGAGAAATAAAATTATTGGGAATAAATTAAACTTAGGAGGTAAAAGATTTCTACCTCCCCAAACCATGAAACATTAATGAAAGAAATTTAAAAATACAGATAGTGGAAAGACATTACATGTGCATAAATTATTAGAATTAACATTGCTAAAATATCTGTACCACCTTAAGTAATCTGTAGATTCAATGCTATCTAATTAAAATTCTAATGTCATTTTTACAAAGAACAAAAATCTTAAAACTCTTATGAAACCTCAAAAATCCAGAACAATTTTTCCAAGAAAAAAAAAAAAAATCCTGGAGGCATCACATTGCCTGATTTCAAACTATATTGCAAAGCTATTGTATTCAATGTAAATATAGTATGTGCTGAAATAGAAATATACACATACACCAGCAAACCAGATTAAGGAGCCCCCGTCCCCCCAAAAATCCACACATACATGGTCATTTAATCTTCTCAGACATCAGACTTTTAAGAATGGTACAAAAAATCTATTCAAATGTATGGGAACACTTGAAAGTAATCCGTTAAACATTTCTAGGCAAGAAAGGCATTGCATAGGTTACAGATCAAATTTAAGGAAGACGTGTTTCCAGTTCAAATACAGTTAGCTTTAGGAACATCAAAGTAGCTGCCCCTGATAAACAGGCAAATGTAGCCAATACCCATTTAACAGGTTTCAGAAGGTGTACTCACCTTCCTCTTCCTTCATTTTTTATATAAAATAGATCTTATGCTAATACTTTTATTTACCTTTTGGCAATACTGATGAGACAAAACATTTTTCTTTCATGCAAGAATATACCAAGAATGTGTGGGGCTTTAAAATCAATGTTAATAAAGCCATTGTGTAATTCTGCAAGGAATATGGGGGTGTAGAAATCTCTTCAAGATTCTGATTACAATTATCTAAATATATACCCACAAGTGTGATTGGTAGATAATATGATAGTTCTAGTTTTAATTTTCTGAGAAACTCCCATACTGTTTTCTCATAGTCACTACATTATTGTTCATTTCCATCAAGTGTATAAAGGTTGCAAATTTTTCCAAATCCTCACTGAAAATTGTTTTTCAGTAAGTATAGAACAACTGAATTGTTTTTCAGTAATTACAGAGTTTTGGTTATACAAGATAAATAACTTCTAGAGATCTTCTATAAAACATAATATGGAGAGTTAATAATAAAATATTGCACATTTTAGAATGTGTTGAAACTAGATCTCACATTAAATGTTCTTATCAAAAAAAACAAAACAAAACAAAACAAAAAAAAAAACCTAGCACATACACACAAATAAAACAAGAAAAGTTTTCAAAATGATGGATATATTTAGTACTTTGGTATCTGTGATGACATTATGGATGTATGCATATGCTCAAACTCATCATAAAACATAATAGATGTGTGCAAATTTTTATATAAATTATACCTTAGTAAAGCTAAAAAACTCAGTACTATTATAGGTACCTATTTTTATTTGGAAGAGTTGAAAGAAGACTGGTGAAGTATTAGAGAAATGCTGGTTCTAAATTTTTTTTTGAATATGGACAATTGAAACAGAAATAAATAACATATTACATTTATGCAACATTTAATCTTTAGGGTTTCCAAGTCTTTTGTTTAAAAGTAATGTTCATAACTAATATGCATATATATGTCTATAAAATATATTTGATATAACAACACAATATTTAGTATTAATTAGTTTGTACTGGGATACATAAAGTTAAGTGTAATAATGTGAAAAATAGATTTAATTACATTTTCCAAGCTTTTCAGAAAATAATTGTGCAGATTACTAATGCCATTCTAACTGAAAATAATGATTTTAGTCTATTTTATATGAAAAATTATCCTTAATTTTTTGTGTTTATAATTAGAACTTCTTTATTAATTTTTTCAATTTAAAAGCTTTTTTTTCCTTCCATTATATTAAAATAGTATTGATATCTATGGGAAAGGACAATAAACTACTATAAGCTATCTTTATATCAGGAAACCTTAAAAATTAACTATAGATATGGTAAGAATTAACATTGTGTTAGTTCATTATAATAAAGCAGAGAGAAATGTGATATCTGGATAAAGAAGTAACATTTATTGATTTGGTAATTGACAATAAATGTTATATTTGTGCTATTTGGTAGAAGTGTACATAAAATGAGGTCGGAGCCTGGGTATATAGCTCAGTTGGTAGAGTGCTTGTCTGGCATACACAAGGCCCAGGGTTCAATTCCCAGAACCACCAAAAAAAAAAAAAAAAAAGGAGTTAGAATTATATAATATATGTGAGGAATTTGATTTTTATACTTGTAAATTCATAGAAAGTAAGCAGACTTTTTGTCTACATCATCATTTTCTTTCTATATTCTGGGATTTTGAAATTTATAAAATGATAAAAATTTACTCACATTCAAACTAACAACTTGCTCAATAAGAGTTTTCTATAATTTTGTCTTTCTCCCTTAAAAAAAGTAAAATCATAATTTTTTATATTATGAATTACATCACTTTCTCTAGTTCAAGGAGTATGTTTTAGTTTGTAATTGATTATTCGTATCATCATTCTTTTATACAATTTATTGACTTGATTTTGAGACTCAATATTGTTTTTCAAAATATTAAGGCATCATCCATATTCCAAAAGGCTGAGTCAGATACTTAGTTATACTCCTATTAGGAAAAAGGGGGCTAGGATAGAAAAATCTTCTTTTTTTATCCAGCCAGTTCCCATATTATGTCAAGTAGTCTACTCGTAGATTTATACACAATCTTTTATATAATCTTCATGAGCAAGTGATATTTTATTATTCTAAATGTATAAATGAAGAAACTATAGGAATGAAAGTGTTAGAACTTTCTCCAAATCACAGAGCTAGTAATTTGCAACCCTGAATTTTAATATTGCCCAAGTTTAATTGTACATATTGAGTAAGAAAGTATTACACACCCTTCAAATCCGATGTTTTTGTTCTCATTTATTTGATGATTGTATGTTAAATAATCTAGTCTTAATCCCAGCAGGAGGCTGAAGCTGGATGATTGAGTGTTCAAAGCCAGCTTCACAAATTTAGTGAGACCTTAAGCAATTTAGTGAGACCCTGTCTCAAAATGAAAAATAAAAAGAGCTGGGGATGTGGCTCAGTGGTTAAGCATCGTTGGGTTTAAACTTTGGTACTACTACTAGTATGAAGAATCCATGATCTCCTTTTGTTATTATAGATTATTCCAGTGTTTTCGTTAATAAATCTCTCCCTTTATTTGCTTATTTGTTATACAGTCTTTTATTTTAGAATCAAAAATACCCACATTTGTATCATGCTCTTATATAACTTATGAAATTCCTATGTAGAATGATATTTATTAATTTTCTATAATTTAAGGTCCTTCCGATACATGTAAGTCAATATCTTCCATTCTTTGTGCTCTATTGTCATAAAGTTAAATTATGAATGAAAAAATATGTTACTATTATTTTATGTAAATAGTGTTATTTAAAATTACTGATAATTAGAACTTACGTTGGTCTTTGTTCCTTCCTGAATTACTGTTTCCTAATAATATAAATTTCTTTCTGCCTGAAAATATGCTTAATTTTTCTTTTTAATGTTTGTCTTCTATAAATAATTTCTAGCACTTTCAGTTGGTGTAAAATGTCATTATTTGATTATTTCATTTTTATTTTAATAAGACTTGTCTGGGTACAGATTTCTAGATATCAATTTTTGTTTCTTTGTTGGTTTCATCAGTACCTTGAAGGCATAATTTCATTTTTCTTCTGGTTTCCATGATTTTTGCTATAAAGTTAATTTTTGGTGTTATTTTTGTTCTATTTTTGTATTTAATTGACTTTATCAAAGTTCTGATGTCATGTTCTCATATTTTTTCTATTTGAGTTTCACTGAGCTTTGGAAATTAAAGACATTGCTTTAATTTTCAAGTATGTTTCATAATTTATTTTTTTCTAAGAATGGTTTTGAACCATTCTCTGTGTTCTGAGATTTAAGTTATGTTTATGTTAGAACTTATTTATTCTGCATACCATCTATCTACTATCTTTTCTGTACTTTATTTCCTTTTTCTCTCTTCTTCTAATTTTTAAATTTTTTCTACATTAATTTTTGTTTTTTTAATTAAATTTATTTTATCTAATACATACATGAAAACAATACAATTGTATATGTTAAGGGGATAACATGATGTTCTTATACAGGTATACATTTTGTACTGTGTCCATCGTTTTAAACATGTCTAAACATTTTTTATTTCTCTATGGTGAAAACTTTTTAAACTACTTTCTTCTAGCTTCTGGAAATGTATAATATATAATTATTATCTATACTCACACTACTGTGCCAGAGCACACTAGAATTTCTTACTGCTATCCAACTGTAACTTAGTACACATTGATGAAGCTCTGTCTACTCCTTCCTCCCAGCTACTCTTCCCACCCTCTGGTAACCACTGTTATACTCTTGACTTCTATGAGATTCATTTTTAGATTTCACGTATAAGTGAGATCATGAGATGCTTGTCTTTCTGTATCAGCTTATTTCACTTAATATAACTGGACATATATCCATTAGTGGGATTGTAGGATCATGTGATAATTCTATTTTTAATAATTCAAGGAACACCATATTATTTTCCAAATTGCCTGTACTAATTTACATTTTCACTGACAGTGTACATATCCTCACCAGAAACTTGTTGTCTTTATTTTTTTTGATAGTAGCAATCTTACCAAGGTGAAGTAATATCAGAAAAATTGTTAATGATTTAGTTCTAGGAGGATGATAGAATATTTGAAAACCACCGTGATGTAGTTGGGCATGAATTTTATGTTTTAAGACTTATTGCTATTGAGTTTTGCCTACCTTTGGAAACCTCTTTTTTTCTAGAGATTCTTTTAGGTTCTCATGAAAGAGAAATTTCCTGATATTTCAAGATATCCTATAATATGTACAGTTCTGGATTCTGAACTGCCTTCTCAGATAGAAATCTGTGTTCAGGGTTATGTTCCAAGATCCTTCTTGATAACTTACTTTCTTATAGTCACATTTTGCACAGCTCTAGTACAGGATTAACAAAATCTTGAAAGTAAAATTGCATTCAGAATTTTAGCCATTCTTTTCTGGACTTTTCTCTTTCCCCAAGTCTTAGTTTAATTGGTCCCTTTGAACTCCAACTGAGTTTTCAATCCCCTCTGAGATTGTAGCATGTCTCATTTAGCACTTTCTATTTGATCCCTAAATTACACATTGGAAAAAATATGAAGGAAAATATGAAGGATAGACTTGGGTCACTGTGGGGTTCCACCCTTCCCTCTGGAATGTTCAGAACCTTTTGTCATGATGTGTTAGTTTTTCTCTGGGACACGCACAGAGCTTTAGTATATTACCTATGTCTCACACTAGTTTTGGGTGAGAATTTCTGACAGCAGATTTTTTGTTATGTATAAAATTACAATTTCCTGAACACTAATTTTGTCACCGGAGACTGAGCACTGTTGGAAGCTTTCCTCGGCTTCTCAGAATCACTAGTCTACTTAGACTCAACAAATTAAAATAATCTGATTAGAGATTAAATTTATATGAATCTCAAGAATATCATTTACAAAACTTAACCCATTTACAGGTGAAATTACATCTTGCCTTTAGTTTTGCAGTTTACAACTGTTACCTATGGTCTAGCGTATGAACAGGAACTCCAAATTTTGTCTCCTCGGCAGAGTGAAACTGCAAAACATTGTTATAAATTTCTCACATTCCTAACCACGACCTGATTTACTTCAGGTGAAACATGACTTTGAATTTCATGTTTGCCTCTTTTTACTTTAATTTGTAAAGTGTGACTTGGATTTTGGTCTCTTCCGTAGCTTTAAACACACACACACACACACACACACACACACACACACACAATAAACAACAATACTGATTTCTCAGACTTACAAAATAAAATTGTGTTAACACAAAATAACAGAATAAGTGGTACTAAAGACTTTATTTTACCCTACCAACTTTATGTAAATTTTTGTTTAGAATTTGTCAACAACGTTACAAATCTTTGTACAAGGTTTGACACATATTTTCCTCAGTTAGATTTTATCTACTTTCAATGTGAACATATCCACAAAATGATTTTTAATTTAGCCGGTTAAAACTGTAATGCTCAACATCAAAATTCTTATGTTCCTGCCTTGCCGTTTTTTCATTAAGTGAAAAGTTTTGATTCCTTATGGAAAGTATGATTAGGAGACACTCAAATGCATTATGCCTTTGTTCTTAGAGGAAATAGAAGTACAGCGTTTTAAAGTAGTAATTAAAATGTGTTTTTATTCTGCCCCATATGTACTGTTGAAAATTATACAAAAAAATGTGTATATGTGTGTGTGTGTGTGTGTGTGTGTGTGTGTGTTTCAAAAGAAATGCACTCTTCTAATTATACAATCATCAGACTCTTCCAAAGAACTATGGGGAAATTATGATTCTTATTGATAATGTGTAGATTTATTCATGTTTCATTTTCAATAGACAATGTGCAGATTGTGATTTTAACTTAATGCTGCAGTTTAGAAAAGAAGAATTACAAGGCTACATCATTAACTTTGTTTCTTTGAGTGATTAAGACTTATTATGACTCACATGGGCCATACATATTTATTAATCTGACCTTATTAAAACAGCTTGCAGAAACACCTTCAACAATACATTATGTGCTGCTATCCTACATGCAAAACAAAACAAAAAAATCAGTCTTGGTAACACAAAGTTTTTCAGACTCTAGTTAAAGTAACTCAATTCTATTGGTACACTTATACATCACATCAGTTATAGAAAATAAGCAATTATTATTATCTTTATTAGAAATTTGAGGAAATAAGCCACTGACAGCAAGGCTAATATTATATACATGATAAGTGGTTAATTCATGATTCAAAAAAGTCTGAATTTGTGCTCTTAACTGCCATATTGATTAACATATCTGGATTGCTTCCTAAACTGTGAAATTAACCTTTTGGAAAATA
Source organism: Tamias sibiricus (assembly GCA_025594165.1). Taxonomy (NCBI): domain Eukaryota; kingdom Metazoa; phylum Chordata; class Mammalia; order Rodentia; family Sciuridae; genus Tamias; species Tamias sibiricus. The sequence continues at coordinate 21,067,155 of CM046663.1, forward strand.
CAGGCAATATGTGAAATCACCCATCAGGATGTATTCACCAGATGATACACATCTCTGTCTCATTGTATGTTAATTTGCATTTGTCAGTGATAAGTCACAGAAATGTACTCTTTTAAATTGAGAAAGCAGTATCTTATGTGAAAGAACAATTGAAGATCAGCATATCAGAAACGGAAGCCACCTGGTCATCAGTGCCTAATAAGCACTAATGGAGGATGAATTTTTAGTCTGAACAGCCATCATCTCCTGCTTTTGTGTCACTATCCAATATTCAATTTTGATGAAAATTTAAGCTAATGTATCTGAGATCAAATAAAAGAAGGGTGGTTGTAAATGATCACTAGAGCAATATTATGCCTCATGACAAAAGTATTTATTTTTCAAAGCAATTTCTGATGCTATCACTGGGAAGGTAAAAGATGGGTACTGGGAAAGAAAAAGTACCTAGGATTCATGTCATAAAGCAAAAGCTTCAGGGCAGAATTTGAAGAACTATTTGGCTTCAGTTGCATGCTGGAAGTAATGATGATCACCCAAAGTTCTGGTGCCATCGGTCAAGAAGAGTGTTAATTTGATAACAGATAACAGTTATTGTTTTAAATAGATTATTATTTTTAGTATCACAAGATTGGGTTGGGTTCCTAATATTTTGTATACCTAAAATTCTATTTTATTATTGATTAGTAATTATCTATATCAAAAATAAAAACAGTTAATAGCACAAACACTTCCATTTACTCTTTTATTCAATAATATTCTCTATTGCTTACATATCCCATTAGACTTTGAGATGGAATATATTCTGAAACAGATATAGAAAAGAGTAAATTCTCCAAATAAGAGCTTTAAAATAACTTTTAGAAATTAAAAGTAATGCAAAGTATGAGATTTGTGAGATGGAATTATAAAACAAAAATCCTTAATATTTTTGAAGATTCATTATGATGCAAGTGAAAATCAATTGTTTACTAACAATTAAAAAATCATGTCAGTTCACTATATGCAATGAAAATGAGATTATGGTATACAAACTCATGAATCACAAATATTATTGGCAATTTAATAATATTTTATAGATTTTCATTATTAATTTATCATCTCAATCACGAAATTTTTGAATGTGAAAACAGTTTCTGTTAATAATTACTCTTTCGTTACAAATGGAAACCAGAACTCTACCAGAAACATAGAAGGAAAAACATACTTCCTCTTATTTTGTATGTTCCACTGCCTAGTAAAATTTTCAAAGGGAACTATCTCTTTACTGGGCTTATAAAAGGGAAAGATTGTTTAAATCAAATGAAGAGATCTTAAATCCAAGATTATGCAAAGCAAAAAATATAAAACTGGAAAAAAATTTGAAATATTTAGGAAAGAGCATTAGTAGGGCTACAATGGTGATAATAATAAAACCTATGTTGGAGAATAGAAGTATCCTGATGTGTGAAGCTGATAACTGCCTGCCGTAGACAGTTCCGTATCTATTCCCATTTTGGTACTGTCATGAGTTTCTAATACTCACTTATACTCTATGTTTTAGTCCATTAAGTAAAATTTCTTATCTATTTATTTCCTTATGTTGAATGATAGTAATTGTACTATTTTATTCGGTACAGTGTGATGCTTCTTTCACTTGGGCATTGTTTAATCATCAACTCATGACATTTAGGTTATCCATTATTTCAAATATTTATCATTTCTTTGTGAGAACATGTAAAATCCTCTCTTTCAGCTGTTTTGAATTACACTGTGCAATATTATTAACTACAATCATCTGTGTAATAGAGTGCCAGAACTCTCTTATTTGCTGTGACTTTGTACTAATCAAGCAATCTCTCTCCATCCCTCTTTCTCCCCTTCCCTTCCCAGCCTCTAATAACTATTATTCTACTCTCTAGCTCTAATAGCTCATCTTTTATATATTAGCATATGGATGAAACCATGTGGTACTGTTGGGTTTTGTGCCTGGCTTATTTCACTCAAATTTATGATTTCCAGGTCCATCATGTTGCCACATTGACAGTATTTCCCTTTTGTGACTAATCAGTACTCTGTTGTGTATATATACACTTTTTATCCACTTGATTCTCAGTGAATAACCACTGATTCTATAACTTGGCTATCATGAATAGTGCAGTGAGGAAATGTGAGTATAAGTATTTATTTCATTTCCTTTGGATAAATACACATTATCAAGATTGCTGGATTAAATTGTATTTTTAAGTTTTTTTTTTTTTTCACTTTTGTGGTGAGAATGCTTTTTTTAATCATTACATTATACATATATATGTATATATATATATATATTTATATATATTAGGGTTTATTCTGACAGAATCATACAAGCATAGAATACAACTTGCTCCAATGATTTCCCACTACATGCCCTTTTCCTTTCTTCTTGCCACTCTATTCTCTACTCTACTGATATTTCTTCTATTTATTTGCAGTTTTTAATTAGTGCATTATGCATATACATAAAGGTGAAATTTAGTGTGGTAATATTTTGAAGAATCTCTCTACTGTTTGTCCTAATGGCTGTACCGACTTGCATACCCCCAAACAGTATATAAGAGTTCTCATTTCTCATTTCTCCATATCCTCAAGAAAAGTTTAGAAGTCTTTTTTCCATAGGACAAATATGTGCTATATTTAAATATTTTATGTACATTTTATGTCAATTTAATACCTACTTTATCTACTGAGTTGTTGAATATTTGAGAATTGGTGAAAAGCTAAATGTACCTAAATATATACTTGACAATATTTTTGAGAAATATTGATAGGAATATTTTGAGTGTTTGTGCCAAAGCCTTAGGTAAGATGCTGCTTGAATACTTGTTCCTTCAAATATCTTTTCTCCAGCTTACAATGGCAAATGAGTTGTTAAGTCAGTGGGAGGAAATAGGGCAGAGAAGTGAATGAAATAATGTCAATCCAAATCCTCTTTAAAAATAAAAAGTCGTGCTTTGAATTGGGCTTGATACACTATAATCTCTACTACTGGAATCCTAATATGAATAAGTCTCCTAAGAATTCAGCAGTCAGCAGAAAAAACGAAGGAGCATCTAGGTATCTGTGACAGTGCCTAGAGCAGAAGGAGCATGAATTATAATAGCAATAATGGTTTGAAATATATACTTGAAAAATTAACTTTAGGATAAATTATAGAGGGCTTGTCCTACATTTGAAGATTTTAAAAATATCAGTGGAGCATTTTTAAGAGTTCTGAATAAGAAAAGATGAAAGTTCCACTTTAAGAATATTAATTTTATAGCAGCAGAAGAGGTAGATTGAATAGGGAAGCAGGGTGCTGAAAGAAGAGAGATGAATTAGAAGACCATTCATAGATTGAATCATTTTAAACTGTGGTTTCTGAGGAAGAGCAATGTTCAAAAATTCACGATTTCATATGTTTAAACCTAATGGTATTCTGGAAATGGTGTAGGATAATAAAGTTATGTTAGTGAGAAGGAATAAAAAAGGAGATATAGATGTAAAAATCTTGCCAATTTCAAGAATATTGTTTCAGTGAAGTTAACAGAACATGACACACACTGCTAGATTTGGAGTTTCCTAGGTATGCATACAACATTTGTTAAAATAGTTAATGCAGTTAATATGCCATTGGGCTAGGATGAATCCCTGGTGACTTTGGCTAACCAATACTGGCCAAATTAAGTTCATCCCCATACTTACTCCACATACAACACAAATTCTATATTTGTTATTGTCATTGTTGTTTGTAAAGTACCTAGGTTAAGTAAAATGGAGAAATCCATGAAATTTGCATTTCATAGCTAGAAATAATCAAATTTGGCCAAAAATATTAGACTCTTACGGGGTTTAACATTATCTTTGGTACTTCCACTGCCTTGACAGGAAGTTTTCTCCAAAATCACTCCATCCTATTAGAGCCATGCTTCTAATATTCCCTTTCTCATTTCAAACTCTACCCCTGTGAGTTAAACGTAAGAATTAAAGTTATATTTCTATTGCTTGTAATAACTTCTTTTGTTTCCTGATAGAGAATATTTGTTTTGTAAATCTGCTTGACTGACCTTAATCCAAAGAAGTATTTGATGTTCAGAAAACATAAAAGAAATTTCCTTCAGAACAGAGAGTCAGACTAAAATTTCCGAGTCTTATAAGAAAGGTGACTGGGATCGGCTCCACTCCTCTCACCATCTGTTGAAGTTTGAAGTTTTAGTCTCAGGGCTACAGTTTTTTTTCCCCCTCCCAAGCAACAGTGGGAGCAACATTTTTGAGGGTTCAGTTCACCTCCCCATGGACCCACTGCAAAAATTTAATCCAACCCAGGAGTCTATTCCCATGTCTGAAAATGAAGAAAATTCAGGTCCACCCCAACCACAGGACAGAAGTGAGAGGATCTTACGGGAGGTCAGAATTGGCTTTCCCAACAGGCGGCGAGGAGTCCAGACATTGTTTTCTGCATGGAGAGAACGTGTGGCAAAATGGAGATATCTCCTAAATCTTGAAAGAGAATGACAAAGAGACAACAATCTTAAGGAAGTTCAGAGTGAATCACGAAGTGTACCATTCAAATATACCTGCAGTTTTTGCGTATATTATGGATGGGATCGTTCTGAGAATGCTAGAATAGGGTATGAATATGACACAAAGTTAATGTAGGTGTAAATTGTACTTGTTCTTCATGACGGTAATTTTAGGCACACTTTTCTATGCTTAGAGTGCATACCAATGATTTTGAATAGTTTATCTATGGGTTCTGTGATGTCTTTATTCTTTTTCATCCCCCCCCCCCCTTGGGGTTCTCTTCATGCCTTAATACGAATCATTTATAAGGAATCTGTGCAGTTAAATTGTACATAAATGATTTCAATATACTTTAGTTTTACTTTTCTGTTTGAGTCAAAGAAGTACCAATAGGTCTCAAGTCTTCCTGTGGATTTTATAAGCCTGAAATCTGTGAAATAAAACTCAGACACTGGAAGAGATGTAGAGAATATTGGATAGTTTGATTAGAGTGTAATAATTAGAGTAGATAACTAGATTTTTTTTGGTTTTCAAAAATTTGGGTTGCAATAAAAGCAAATTTTGATGTGCTTTTTTAATTTTCAGTAGCAAATAAATGTGTACATAGAGGGGAAAAAAAAAAGAAAGGTGACTGGATTTCCTGAGCTCTGTCCCTTAATATTGGATTTTCTGGTTTACAAAAATCAACCTTTTAAGACGGTGGAATGAGGCAGACATTATTAGCCTACCAGTGTGACTCTGTACCATGTACAGCCAGAGGAATAAGAAGTTGCACTCCATTTGTGCACAATGTGTCAAAATGCATTCTACTGTCATGTATAACTAAATAGAACAAATGAAAAAAAACAACTTTTTAAAAGTATGTTTATTGCAAAAGTACCAGAATTCCCCTAATGCATATTCTATTTAAGCTTATGTCCATTTTGTATGCCAAATTCATAAATACTTAAAAAGGATTTATCACATGGATGAGATTATTCTATCATGTGTCTGAGTTATCTATCCATTTTCATAATAAGTATATTTTCCCATAAGAAATGAAAATAGAGAAAGAAACAGTGAATGGTACATCTCAATAAATGATTTCTAATTTATCAGGCAACAGTATTTGTACACATCTTGGGATTAACTTTTAATTATCAAGGAAAAGAGTACTTTAAAATATAATTAAGCTTTAACTCATTAAAATGAGCTTTCATTGTACATTAATCCTTATGGCCTATGGGTAACTCCATACATAGTGCTTAATATTATTTTCTTCCAATATTTTAGCTTGTGGAGAAATCAATACTGTCATTATCTTAACACTAACAATTGGCTTTAGATCATGCATATTCCAAAGTGAGTTATATGGACCTGAGCACACAAAGGTATTTAAGATTAATTTTAATAAAAGATAATTAAAGTCTTCAACATTTTATCTCAAGCAAGGTCATCTTTGAGTTGTTGATAATAAGCAGCATAATTTTAGGTATAAATAATATGACATGTACAAGAACAATCCAGATACCTCATTTTAATGAGAATTGAGATAACAATGTGATTTCTTTCTGAGTGTCCTTGCAAAATGACATATCATAAAACTACTTAAACTGTTGAAATGAATGTTACTTCAGACAGTTATTAGCAATTGCTGATTTGGATGCATGACTTTAATAAGTGCTCAAGACTGCAGTCTAATGCTGTTTCCTATTTGCTTATTTTTTGCTTTATCAAAAGACTCATCATATGCATTAATAGTAGCAATATTAATAACGATATGTTAATGATAGTAGTAGGATATACATATTTCTATGTATAGAAATGCTTATGAAATATTTTAACCCAGAAAACCTATCGCATTTTTGTGAAAAAGGGACCATGATTGATGTATAACATACTCTCATTGGTCCCAGTATGTTGCTAGTGCTTTGAAAGAAGAAATCCACTTTTCCTTTCTGTTTCACAGAATAATGTTAACATAGAATATCAAGAGACACACAGCTCTCTCAGCTGCTAACCCTCAGATTTCTGCTCTGCATTAGCCTTTTGGTCACCAGTGTTTCTACTATTGATAGTCATAAAATTGAAGTCATTATTCACGTCTTCCTAGAGGAATGGCAATAGTTGCTTTCTACAGAAAGGCCAAATGTGCCAGCTTGGAAATGCAATTCTTCTTAGGCCTTGAGGTAGGGAGTGGATTAGAAAAAAAGCTGAGTCAATTATATTCAACAAGCATTTAATGAACTCTGACTCTGTTTGAGACTCCTCATGCTAGGAACTGTTTTCAATAAAAATATGAGCAGGATATGCCCTCTGCCCTCAAACAGAGTGGTGCAAAAATAGATATAGCATGAGCTAGAGAGAATTGGTTTTAATCGTTGCTCTGCAACTGACTTACTGCAAAATATTTAGAAAGACAATAGATAAATTTCTTATTTGTAAAAGGAAGGGATTGATAACTTAATCTTGGGTTTTCTGAGTATTAAGCAAAGATGAAATATGGTAACGATTTCCTCATGAACTAAAACTAGAAACTCATGTGAAATATTAAATAACATGAACAAAAGGAAAAAGAAACCATGATGAGAAGATGGAGAATTAAGACTGGATTAAATCTGGAGGAGGATGGGTATTATTTGGAAGGGAGTACTGAAGAAAATGCTTTCCAAATCTGAAAGTGTTTATGGATACACAAATGCACAGAGCCTATTTGCAGAATAATATGAAATTAATCTTGGGCAGCAACCAATAGTTTATTTTCACAAAACTCTCCCATATAGACCCATAACTTGAAAATTTTTTAATGATTATATTGTGCTAAATGATCTTTTTGTCATTAACCTTTTTACTATCCATCCTTTTTTTTTGTCCTTTTTTTTTCTTCCTGGTTTGCTCTAACCTCATTAAACCATGAGAAAAACATTGATTCATTATTTAGCATACGATTTCAAAGGTTTTTCATTATTTTCTCAGGAGTAATGAGGCTTATTCTTTTCTGTTCTACCATGTACTGTGCACTTACATGCATTACAGAAGGTATTACAGGATTTTTGGAAATAATGACTAAAAGCTAATTTAGAAGTATTTTTTTGTACTCTAAATGCATAGAATTGTTAGACAATATATTGAAATTTTAATGCACATGCCAAGCAAAAAACAAAGAAATAGAATTTCCTAAGTGTTGAATATATGAAAGAAATATTTACCACACTATAAAAAGCATAGGAGGCACTCTTAAGAACAAGTTTTAGACATTGACATAAGAGACTGAAATTAAATGTTAGGATTTAAAGCCCCCTTGACTACTCAGATTTACTTTATGCGTGTTAGAAAGTTGCAACTACCATGCACTGTGCAAAACACTGTTGTGCTGACATACTATAAAAGGGATGTAATGCAGAAAGTCACTGGGTCACAACTACGGCTAAAAATTTGCTATCTTCCAACTGTTAAAACAGATGAAAAACAAAAACATCATCATCAGGAAATTTAAATTTTAAAATTAAATGTGGCCCAATTAGTATATATGCATAGATCTCTGACAAAAAACATAAGGAAAGCTCTCAAAAAAGGGGCATTTTTGCATGCAATAACACAAAGCATGAAGTTAAGCAAAAACAAAACAAAACCAAAAAAAAGGTGGAGCTGGGGCTATGGCTCAGTGGTAGAGCGCTCATCTCACATTTGTGAGACCCTGGGTTCGATCCTCAGCACCACATAAATAAAATAAAAGGTTTTGTTTCCACCTACAGCTAAAAAAATATTTTAAAAAATAGTGATTGAAAAGCACATGAGAAAAAATATAAAAGTTATATTATCTTAAACAAATAGCATAATCATCCAGATATACTGAAGACAAAACAATATGAAGACATATATTTATGTTTTAATTAACTAATTAGATATAAATAACAGAAATATTAACTACATGAAAATATAATAAAGAGCAGCAAGTATAATAAAAATATTAGCAAATATGAAAACACTTTACATATATTTCTATTCTTCTGTTAATTTCACTAAAAATAAAATTATATAAAACAAGAAAATACAGTCTTTAGGAAATATTCAAGGGTTACAAAATACAAAAAAATTCACAAAAAATTTTAAAAACATAGTAAATAGGTTAATCAGAAGAAAAACTAAAAATCAAAAGAACCATTCCAAATCAAGTAAGATGAAATCTCTACATAGTTATGATTTTCATTTCTCTGATTGCTAGAGATGTTTAAAATTTTTTCATATATTTGTTGGCCATTTGTGTTTTTTCTTTTGAAAATTTTATGTTTAGTTTTTTTTTTTTTTTTTTTTTTTTTTTTTTTTTGTCCATCTACTAATTGGGAGTTCTATTTTTTTGGGTTTTAAGATTTCTTGAGTTTTTTTTTTTTTTTTTTTTAAGATTCTGTTTATTAATCCCCTGTTGGAAAAGTAGTTGCCAAAGATCTTCTCCCATTCTGAGGCTTTCAAATCACTTTGGAAAGCAATATGGAGATCCCTCAAAAGACAGGAATGGAATCATATGACCCAGCTCTCCTCATGCTTAGTATTTATCTTAAAAAAACTAAAATCAGCACACTGTAGTGATACAGGCACATAAATGTTTATAGCCACGCAATCCACAATAGTCACAGATGTCCATAAAAAGATGAATTAATAAAGAAAACTTGGTGTATATACACACTATAGTTCTACTCAGCCACAAAGAAGGATGAAATTATCGTATCTGCTGGCAAATGGATGGAATTGGAGAACACCGTGTTAGTGAAATAAGCCAGACTCAGAAAGTCAAGGGTCAAGTGCTTTCACTCATATGCATAAATTAGATCAAAATAAGGAAAAATGAGGTGGAAGGAATTGTAAGAAAATAGAAGGAAATCAGGGGAGGAATAGGGGTCAGGAAGTAGAGGAAACATTGAAGTGGAATTGATCAAATTATGCTATATTCATATATTAATATACCATAGTGAATTTCACCTTTACATATATCTATAAAGCACTGATTTAAAAAGCTACAAATAAAAAATCTAAAGAATCTTAGTGAGACCTTTAGTCTCTTGAGTAGCTGATGACTTATGAATGCCCTCATCTTCCTTCCAATTCTATCTTTAGGAAGCTAAGTAGCTACTAGACTGGCCCAAAAGCTTAATGTTCATAATATGAATAACACCCCCAAGATTAGTCAAATATAAAAGTTTGTCAGGAAAGTTTACCTCTCTTTCATTCTGTTTATTATCTTCTTTTGGAAACCAATGTAACAAAAAATGGTGGTTTTTCTTCTATTTTCTATTTTGTTTCCGTAAGCCTCCTTTGTACTCTACAGTTTTCAAAATTTCTTCATGTGAACCTTTCAGTTCACAACAACACAGACACACATTATGATATATGATATGTTTGTATATGTGAGTGTACATGTGTGTGTGTGTTTCTTTGCCCATTTTTAAATTGCTATTGTTGAGTTGTGAAAGTTCTTTACTATTCTGAATAACAACCCCTTATCAGATTGATGATTTGGAGATACTTCTTCCATTCCATGGTTTGTCCTTTCAGATTATTGATATTGTCCTTTGATGCACACATTTTTTTTTTGGTTTGATGTAGTACAATGTATTTATTACTTTTGTTACCTTGCTTATAGTATCAAACACAAGATCCAATGTCATGAATATTGTTCTCTGTTTTCTTCTAGTAGTCTTATAGTTTTAGCTTTTACATTTAAGTATTTAATCTGTATCCATTTTTTAAATAGAGTATGATATAAAGGTTCAACTTTATTTATTTATTTTTTCGTATGTAAATAACCAGTTTGGTCAACAGTATTTGTTGAAATTATGTCTCTATACATTCAATAATCTTGGTACCATTGGTGAAAATTACTTGAACATAATAGCTTTTTTCTGGACTGGGTCATTCCACTGGTAGATGTGTCTGTCCTTATGCTATTACTACACTGTTTTATTTTTATAGCTTTGTATTAAATTTTGAAATCAGCAAATATGATTGCCTGACTTTGTTCCTTTAACTAGTTAAGATTGTTTCAACAATTTGACATCCATTGGGATAACACATGCATTTTAGTAAGGATTTTTTTTTTATTTCTGTAAAACATGTCATTGAGATTTCCATACATGCTGTATTAAACTACTTTTAGTAGTATCGATATCTTCAAAATTTTAAACGTTACAATCTATTAATACAAGATATCTTTCCATTTATTTTTGTCTTCATTAATTTCATTCAGGAACACTATATAGTTTTCAATGTACATTTATTCTTAGGTTAATATTATTTCCACATGGCTTATTCTTGTCAGTGCTATTATAAATTGAATTGTCTAAATATTCTTTTCAGGCTAGTCATTCTTAGTGAACAAAAATGCAACTGAATATTGAGCATTATATTTTACCAATCAACTTTGCTGAATTCACTTATTTTTTTAAAACTGTTTTTAGTTGTAAGTGAACACAATAACTTTATTTCATTTTTTATGTGGTGTTGAGTATTGAACCCAGAGCCTCACAAGTGTGAGGCAAATGCTCTATCATTGAGCTACAACTGCAGCCCCTGGATTCACTTATTACTAATGATTGTTTTGTGAAATATCTAGCTGTTATAGATATGAAATAACATCATCTGTGAAGAGATATTATATTACTTTTATTTTTAAATTTCATAATCTTTTATTTCTTTTTAGTCCCTAATTGTTATAACTAGGAATTCTCTTATCATGTTGCATGGAAATGGTCAAAGTAGAAATATTGTTTTATTCTAGATTTTCAGATGGAAAGCTTTAAGTTTGTAGTCAAATATGATAATAGCTGTGGTTTCCATATATTATCTTAATTATATTGATGTATTTTCCTTTTATTTCTAGTTTTTTGAGTGATTTTGCAAAAAATATGTTGAATTTTGTCAAATGATTTTTGTTATATCATTTATGATGATCGAGTATGTATTTCTATCCTTTTTTTCTATTTTCACAGAATTGTGTGTTTTGCATTCATTTATTTGTGTACATTGAAGAATTTTTGTTTCAAGAATAAATCTTACTTAGTTAATTACACTCTTATACTTACTTGACATATATTAATGCATTGTTTCTTCACTCATATATGAAATATCTCTGTTTCATAGTATTATTTTTATTTTGTAAACCTGCTTAATAAATTGTGAAAATCTTTCATCCTCATTGATAACATCAATATTCTTCTAACTTCCTTTCTACATGGGACCACCTAATATTTGCTGAAATTCATTGTTTATGCATCCACTTTTGTTATTTTTTTTTCCTTATCCTGACAGGTGGTGACATGATTCTCAATGGATTTTATGAATTTTGGAAAAAGGTTGTTCAAGGTATATTTCCTGGACCTTTATGTATTGTAATGTATGAGATCTTTGTCACAGTTAAATTCCTTCATGTGTTTGGATTTTCTTCTGCCATATGATTTTCCATACTTCTGTCTTGAGAACAAATTCAAAATATATTTACTCCTGTATTTGAAGGCAAAGGGCAGTGGTTTGAATAAGCATTCTGATTTTAGTTTCCATATCTCTTCCTGATTTCTTTCACTATTTCCTTTTCTTGCATCTGACCCTCCCTCCCTCCCTCCATTACTTCCTTTTTCTTTCTTGTCTTCTCTTCCTTTCTTTCTTCATTCATGAACCCATAGTTTAGGTCTATAGCTGAGAGGAGTGAATTTCTTTTGAATTCACTAAAATAAACTGTTTGGTAAGACTGAATTAATTGTCACATTCTAATCTGAAAACACATATTTCCTTTTTTTTTTTTTTTTTCTATTCTCAGCCATTAATAAGACTCATTTCATTCAGTTCTGAGTGCCCAAATGATCAGATGCTCCCGGAACAAATTCCAGCTTCAAAACTCATCTATCCTAACTTCTCTTTGTCTTTTTCAGTGATTTTTAAGGCATTTGTTATATTGCATAATTATTTCCATTAAAGCCCTAATTAATAATCATGTTTTAAAATATGTTCCACTGTTTTAGTTATTGGTTGTAAGAACTTGTATGGATATTTTGTCACATTATGCCTTTAAAGACTGACCATATAGCATACGGATAGAGGACTTGCCAAGCAAGGCCTTGGATTTGATCCCAGTACCCCCGACACACAAATGAATGAATGAATGAATGAATGAATGAATGAAAAAAATTAAATCTTAGAAATGTATAATTATATTTTTCATAAAATATAAAACACATATGACTCTGTAAAATAATAACAATAATAAAAAGGGAAAGTAGATTTAAGGTTTCTCATTGCTAATGAGGACAACAGAAGTGGTAGCAATTTTGCTAATCCAAATATTATGAGGAAAAGGAAAATTAAAATTAAATGTTATTCATATGTTTAAGTGAAGTGAATTGCATTTGGATATAAAGTCATAAAATATTACAGCTATTAAAAAGCATGCAAAACTTTATGTCTCACATGAAAGTAACACAGAAGGGCTGTGATGATATGGTAACACCTTGGTCTTAGGATACAGTCTCTTTTTTCCTCCCTCCTGTGATATTCTCAGTAATTGCTCAAGTCAAGACGACTTCTGGATCTCTATCTCATATATGCATAATATAGTAGGTAAGAAAAAGTCTGATAAAAAGGGCACTCCTCTTTTAATATGAGTATTTAATCTCATATCGCACTGATAGAGACATTTATGTGGGGAAATCTGTTTGCAAAGCAGTTTTGGCAATGTAAAAGAAATTAAGGAAAGGAAAGGAAGACCTAAACAACAACAAAAAAAAAAACTATGATTCTCAATCACAATTGTAGTACAATACAGTTAAAAGTAACAGTCATAAATTATATGCTTTGAACAATGTTTTAGTCAGCTTTTTTGCTGCTGTGATTAAAGGACCTGACCAGCACAATTGTAGAGGAGTAAAGGTTTATTTTAGGACTCACAGTTTCAGAGTTCTTAGACTGACAGCTCCATTTCTCGGGGCTCAAAGTGAGGCAGAACATCATGGTGGAAGTGCATGGCAGAGAGAAGCAGCTCTCACATCATGATCAGAGAGCAGAGAGAGACCATTGGCCAGATACAAATACATACCCAAAGCCACACCCCAATTCCCACCTCCTCCAGCCACACTCTACCTCCTAAATTACCACTCAGTTAATCTCTATCAGGCAGTTAAATCACTGATTGGGTTAAGACTTCTACAACCCAATCATTTCTCCTCTGAACCTTCTTGCATTGTCTCACATGTGAGCTTTTGGGGAATAACCTCACATCCAAACCATGAAAAACAACATACCATTTCAGCTGTCACTTATCACTATATCATTTCCTCTATGTGATTTAATATATTAAAAATGAAAGGAAATTTGATAAAAATATATGATTATAATAATGAATTAAATAGTCTGCTATTTGTATATAAATCAGAAATCATGCTTCCTGACCATTGTTGCTTGTTTTAGAAGAGTAGTGCCAGTCCTCAATGTGAAGAAATAAATCACAACTTATCTGAGCCTTTCATGTCATATGATGGTACCTCTACCAGATACTCAATTTCTTGATTTCCTTTCCAGTCAGAGGTAATGGTAATCAAAAAACTGCATTCTAGTCTAGAACATAAAACAGGAAGTATTCTATGGGCTTGTATGAAAGGGTTTCTTGGTTTAACAAAATAAACTCATTTCTATTGTTATTTAGAGCAATAGATTAGATGTTCTATCTAGCACCTGGAAAAGACATTTGAAGTAAAAAATGGAATTACATCAACTTTTCTTTTTAAATTTTACAATATATTTACAAATCTAGGATTTACAATCATGGATCTATATTCTGTCAAATTAGTTGCAAAAGGTACAAAATCATTCAATAGGGACTAAAAGGGCAAAATATACAGTGATAGCATTTAGGAAAACCATGATAGAAAATTAAATGCAAAATGAGGTTAAAGTTAGGAATTATCAGGTATTACAGAATTAAGATATTCTAATATCTTATGAATCAAATTTATACAAATGGGGTATAATTTATATATGAAGAACGTTTATATCAATTACATTCACAAATATTTCTAATCTTTAAAATAAATTTCAAAAGTGAAATGTGTTTTAACCACACATAATAACATAAGAAATTTTGAGATAAGCAACTACTAGTAAAGAAAATGCTACAATATTTTTTTTCTAGTAACAATATTAGTGACTTCAAAACTTAGCTTCAACTCATATAAGCATTAGAGTCATGTGCACTCACAAAGTGTCTTGGTCATTCCCAGTGCTGTTTTACTCTTCTGTCTGTGTGGCATTCTGTGCTCGCTTGATTCTGAGACTCTCCTTAGGTATGGCACATTTGCCTTGTATCTATGTACAGGTGCATCTATGTATAGGTTCTTACGAGTTTCTTCATTTTCTCTTAGCTGTTTGCCCTTTTCCCTATCTTCCATTTCTTCATATTTTATTTCAAATTCTGAAAATTTGCCTGAATCTGATTTTATTTTCCATGTCTCCCCAACTCGTGATTTTAAAGGGGGAAGGGGCAAAAAAGGATAGCTTTTATTTAATCAGCTCCTACTTGTGAATAAAATACATGAGCTAAGGGAAAAATCCTTTTGCTGTTATTAATAATTAATTTCTTTAAATTGCATAGAATATAATCACATATCCATAATATAATGTTTATCTGTTGTATTAGAATATGTAAGAAAGTTGTCACATGCATTTTACTGATAATCTATATTAGTAAATAGAAAAAATAAGAACAATATTTCTATCCAATGATATAGTTTTGTTATTTTCAAAAAGAGTAGCACCAATGTATAGATTTGAATCTACTATATCCTTTTTTTTTTTCATCTCATCTCTTTCTACACCTACCCCACCAAATAATTTAAAATTTTTATTTGATAACAAGGATTTTTGTTTTTTTTGTTTGTTTGTTCAGTACCATATTCCTGGCACCCAGAAAACTTACTGGTAGATAATGGAGATGAATAGGTATTGAGTAACTATGAATTGAAATTATACCAAACTTCATTTTCCAAATGAAGAAAACAAATTCAAATACAGACTGTTCACAAAGCTATAGAACTTTTAAAGCATGTAGACACTATTTGAACTCATGTCTACTACTTCTAATTCTCTTTTCTAGTAAATTTAATTGCCCATCTGTGGATTTTTTCCATTTAAATGGTTAAATATTTTTCAAGATGGTAAAAAGCATTTCTATTTAACAAAAGCAGTTTAAAATAAAAGGAAAATGATTTTAAGTGGTTTTCCTTATTTCTTCTAGAAATGATTCCATAGTTACTAAGAACTCAAGAATCATCTAAAGAAATCATTCTAAATTAAATTATATAGCATTGAAATATTGTAAAAGAGAAACACTTGACATTCGTTGAAGTGACAGATGGATCATAATTTCCAGCAATGGGTTGTCAGTTCCCCAGAAGTGCAAAGTCTTTCTGTTTTATAAGTGCTAAATTGTTACTGAGCCTCTTACAACATAAAACTTAAATAAGGGAAAAAAAATAAGACAATGAGTTGTAGTTTTAGTAGAGAGCTCAAGTGAATTGCATGTATTTTAAACATTTTTATAAACTATAAAAAGAAAGAATTCTGTACATACTGCAATTTGGTATGTAAAATTTAAAGAGTATGATTAAATAATATAAAAAATGAACATATTCTGAAAAGAAACAGCAAATGACTTTCAAACATTCATCAGCATGTTACTGCAAAGGGAGAATCCTACCCATATTTTACAAGTATACCATTATGCCTTTTCAGTAAGCAGATCCTTTACAGCCTGCAGAATATGGCACAAGCATCTTATTTTATACTTTTAGACAATGGCATACAGAATACAATGAAAAAATCAAAGTTAACATTAAATAATCATATACTGTCTTGAGTTTTCTACATTTAAGTTTCAGTTAAAGTAGGCTTGTAATAATTAGTTTTCAGAATGATATTTTCACAATTATGTTTTAGTAAATTAGAAATTACCTCTACATTTAGAAGGTATACTACCCATAAGTATATTTTATATTGTTGTCAGCCTTACAGTTGAATATAAATTTACTTAAGTCATATTCCAAATCTTGATTAATAAAGCCAATAAAAATATCATGATGAAATTTTATTTATGAAGCCAAATTTTCCTGAGTCCTCAGGATGATATGATGACATTTTGAGGGAATGAACTATGATTGCATTAAAATATTGTATTGTTGCTTTGATATTCACAATAAAGAATTTTGCTACTCTCATATTTGGCTGAATGAAAAATACTAACACTTTAGATATAGATTAATTATTAATAGAAGAGTTGAATAATTTTTTGTGTGTGAGTTTGCTTTTCCTGTAATTAATGGATGGAACAGTAAAGAAAATCCAGAAGATAAACGAATGAAACTATAACCCCCATCTTTGTTATAGTTCAGGGAAACATACTTTGTCTCACACTCAGCATGGCTTTGGAGGGGGGTGAATTGTCAGAGAATACCTCTTAGGTATATTGAGATTATATGTAAAAGGAAAAGCAAACATTACATATATAAATTTTTAAAGCCAGGCCTGTTTTTGCTTTAGATTAAAGCTACAAATAACAATTCTTATGATTTTAGGCAAATGAATTGGCTTTTAAGGCAGTACATAGTCATTTTGTTCTTCTGTTACATTTTTTAGAGAATGATAATAATGGCAAACATTTATTGTAATGTTATTGTGTTCCAGGCATTTTCCCAAGTTTTTCACATAGCTAAATGCATTTAAACCACATGATAACCATATTAAGTAGAAGTAATTTCCTTTCCTCTCTTTTCTTAAGGAAAAAGTAAATGCTTTTTTTCTCATTCACACTGATGGAATGACACCTTGATGTCAGGAATTAAAAAATCAAGCATTTCAAAGCCAGAAGGTTAACCAGTCTCTGCATCAAAGTATCTTGAAACACAGATAAACATTCCTAGACTTAAAGGATTTTAACACATTTCTTTAATTATGCTTTATGTGACTATATATTTATAAATAATATTATGAATATGAATGATATACTTTTCTGGGAACATTCAAACATTTTCTGTTACTCTATTTTGATTTAGCAATTTGATAATGATATCATATTTTGAAACATCATCATATCTAATACATTAATAATTTCTCTTTTATTCAGTTATTTTACTCCCCAAGACCAAAGGCCTCCCTGAAAGTTCTCCAGGACCAAATCAAAGTTTTATGTATTTGCTTTCAATCTATTTCATTTTACCTAATTTATTCAATTTGCATAGTCCTCCATGAAAATATGTAGTGGTGTTTTGTGCATATGTATATTTATATATCAAGTACTACTCTAAATATGTTTCTGGAATTTAATTTGTCCTATTTGCTGTTTCAAACAATTATAATATATTATTATGATTTATATATAAATTTTATTTTATATTTCATTATGCAATTACTTTTACAGGCTTCTGATTCAGGTTTTTCTGCTTTTTACCTCTTTTCTTAACATAAAGCTACAATATTTTCTTGTCCCTGCTTTCTTATCTTAGTTCACTTAGAATTATATACTAGAAATTGTCTCTCCTATATCATGGAAGTTTTATGTATGTGATACTAAATTATACTCCAAGTATTACTTTGAAACTGTTATCCATATTAATGAGTATGTCATTTAAAATTTTTTCCTGAACTTTTCAATACAATGAGTTGTAATTATTTGGGTGATAAAATTTTCTTTTGCTCTTTTTTCATCTGCACTCATTATTTAAAAGGCATGAGCTATTTTTTTAATATATTTTGTAATACAGTTCACTTCTCTACACCACACATTCAAATGTTTTCTCCAGCTTCATTCATTCATATATGTATATATATATATATATATGTATATGTATATATATATATATAGTTATACATGCTTGCAGAGTGCAATTCATTTTGTATTACATAAAAAGAGCACATTTTTCCAAGTCACTGGTTTTACATAAAGTATTTTCATACCATTTGTGTTTTTATACATGTACTCTCCAGCTTCTTTTGAAGATATTTTTTCTTAATCAAAATTATATCTCTTAATCAGAATAGCCAATGAGGAATGATGCTACAACCAGTAGTCAATTCTCAATCTTTGTTTTTTTGCTAGATCTGTCAGAAATATTTATCACAGGATCTCAATACATACTTTTTAAAAAATTTTGATTAAAACATGACATGTTAAATTTACCAATATATTCACATTGTTGTTCCAGAGATCACTAGAACTTGTTTATCTTGCAACAGTGACACTTACACCATCAATCAAGCTCTCTACCCAGCCCTTGGTAACCATCTTTATGCTTTCTATTTCTATAATTTTTATTGCTGCAGATATTGTGTATGCATGAAATAAAATAGTATTTATTCTTTTGTGACTGGCTCATTTCTCTTAAGTATAAAATACTTGAGATTCATCCATTTTTTAGTTGTAACAAAATTTCCCTCTTTTGAAAAGCTGCTTAAAGTGTCTTGTGTGTGTGTGTGTGCATATATATATATATATATATATATATATATATATATATCACAGTTGTTTTTACCCATTCATCTGTTGATGACCATTTGATTTTATTTCACTTATTGGCTATTGGGAATAATCCTACAATGAACATGGGTATGCAAAATTTTCTTCAGAAACTTGTTTTGAATTATTTTGGACATACAACCAGAAGTGAAATTGTTAGAGCCTATGGAAACTCTAGTTATAATTTTTAAGGCAGGACCATGTTATTTTCCATAATAACTATACCATTTTACATTTTCACCATCTGTACATAGTGTTCCACACAAAGGTTACAAGTTTCTCCACCATCTTACCAACACTAGTGATTTTATATTCTTTTGATAGTAGTATTCTGATGGGTGTAAGATAGTCTCATTGTGGTTTTTATTTGTATTTCTCTAATAATTAGTGGTTTGAGCATCATCTCAAGTATTAATTAATCATTTGCATAAATTAATTGGAGGAAAGTCGATTTAAGCCCTTTGTTAATTTTCAGATTGTTTTTTAATTTTTTAAAAAAAAATTAAACAGATTTTGTTAATGAGTTGCAGAAAATCCTTATAAATTCTGCATATTAACCTATTATTGGGAACATGGTTTGCAACTATTCCATAACACAGGTTGCCTTTTCATCCTGTGTGTTGTTTTGAGTTTATTCTTTTCACTTTTTTACCAAGTCACATTATTCTTTTACATTTTCTTCTAGTTTAATAGCCCCCTCCTTTCAAAACTTGTTTTTTGGTTTCTCCAATTCTGTGTAAACTTATCTATTGCACTGGTTCAGGGTCAGTGCTTGAGCCTCTTTTTTATGTCTTTTTTAGTGTGTGATGGCTATACATAACTTTGGATGTAATCACACATGCATAGAATATAATTTACTCTACTTCAGTCTCCAGTGCTTCTCCTTTCCCTCCCCTCCTTCTTCCAACTTCATCCTCTTTGTTATCTGAATCTATTGCTTTGGAGGTGAATCACTGTGCCATGGTTTTAAATAACATATAAATATGATCAAGACCTTATATTACATATCCAATGAACTCAAGAGATGTCCTAAAATAAATTGTTGATCGCACCCTACCACCACCTGCTCTATCATCCATGTCAATTGAATGCAATTCTGTTTTTAGAATTGCTTATTGAAACCTTTTAGGCATTAAGCACTCAAACTTGCATTCAGTTTCACATACTTTGTGCAAGGGGATTTTGTTAATCTTCAAGATATGCTCATGCTTAGTGCAAGCGAAAAAAAACAGAGACTGGGGGTATTGATTGATGCCTTCATAATGCTGCTTCACCACCCTTTGTATGTTCTCTCTGGAAATTTTGAAAGACAAAAAAAGATTCCGATTTACTGTGAACCAATGTGTATTATATGCCATCATATCTGATTTTACTGGGTACCAAGATTGTCATCTGTGCAGTATTTAGTGCAAACTTCCCATGAACTTCTCATATGCACTTTAGTAGTATTCATGTTTTTTTTTTTTCTATTTCCTAAAAATGTCTTATAAAATCATCCCTGAGATTTTAGGGATTTTATGACAGTTCATATATAGTTTTTTCTTCCATATTTTTCATTTCATTATATTACAATAATTAATAGCATACTGTTGGGGGACCAGTGATTGTTTTCCCTTGGTGTGTCCCTTCAACATTATATCAAATAGAAATCATGGTAGTAGAATTTATATTATTTAACTCAAATATATTTAGTCTAATAAAAATCATAATGTCTTGTTTGTTGTGATTTTATCAAATTACTGCCTTTTACCAATTGGTTGTATACTATTTTATCTTCTTTAATTTAGGATATTTTAAATTTTTTTTTTTTTTTTTTATCTTTTAAAATAAATACACCTTATTTTCTTTAACCTGCTTGATATGATATATACAAATAATCAACTTTGTACTGGAATTTTACTTCCAATTAGAATTTGAGTACAGTAATCTTGGACTGAAGCTTATGCATGTTTATATTAACTTAGGTTAAAGTTATTACCCAACCATATTGTCATATGAATCTAATCTCCTATGGGCATCTTCCCATAATCTTACTCTATTTTCTGCTCTTGCCTTATGAATGGAGCAGTACATAAGGAAACTGAAAAAATATGATGCCAGATGGCTTGGAGCTTAAACATTATCCCATCACAATTCACAAAGTGTAAATACTACTGTCCAAGAGCATATGTCCTGGTTGAAAGGAGTTTAACACAAACAAAAAAGTGAATAAAAGGACTCCTCCCTGGCCAGGTGCAGGGGAGCATGCCTGTAATCTCAGTGATTGGGGAAGCTGAGGCAGGAGGATCCCAAGTTTCAGACCAACCTGTGACTTATTTATAAGAGTGAAACTATATTTTCAATTGTTGATTGTAGACTAGTATTATTGATAAAATACAGAGTATCTTCATAATATTCTTATTTCCAGGCTACATTTATGGAGTTAGCCTGGATAGTATTCCATGTCCCTGGCTTCACAAAAGACTGGATATAGATGTAACAGTGAGTATTTACATATATTTGTGCCATTTCTAAAAGAAATAAGCTTCAGTTTTCAGAGGTCATTAGAATTTTGACATCTGTGCTTCAAACAAGTTGAAGGATAATAACTCTGAGTAATTTAATAAACATTTAGTGTTCAATATTTTGTATTTATATTTTAAAACTTATACATGTTTTTTTTTTCCCTTTGGCTAAAATTAACATGTGAATTTGCCTTTGCCCTCAGTATGAAATTTAAGCAGTTCCTTCACCTAAGCTTGCAAAACCATTCCCTCACTGGTGTCTAGTAACTCTTGTAGGGCTGTTGTAAAACTTTGAAAGACATGGAAATCTCGAACATGAACAGTTTCTTAGTAATTTGCAATTCTTCATTTTCTGTATCTTTTTCTTAAACTAGCACTTCCTATATCAATGACTACTTTAATATAAGAAGCCATTTGTCAGGAATTCAAACCTCTCTGATGGGAGACAGACTGTCAGGGTATCTAAATTCCAATTAAATGCACTGCTGAACTCTATTCCTTCATTTGAGAAACTGGGAATAAAAATCTCAGTCTAACAGTGACTAAAAAGATGCCTTGATTGATAAAGCATGCTTCTTAATTTTTAAACATTTTAACTGGAATGAAAAGGTATTGGAATAATAATAAATTTGTGCTTATAAACATACTTATTTGCATAATTTTTTCCAGTACATAAATTCTACATTTAGAAATTTTTGAATTATCTGAAGCTAACACAACAATCCTTTTTTGCTACAAGTCATGTGGTTATGATCTTTTATGTAAGTTCTCTTACCATCATTGGATAATGAAATTACTAAACTGTTCTTTATTCTTTCTTTCTTTTTTTTTTTTTATTTATTTATTTACTTTTTGTACACAATGCAATGCATTTATGTTTACTGAGGATACCGGGCAGCGATGCGAGGCGAGTGCTCTGCCGCTGAGCCACAATCCCAGCCCCTGTTCTTTATTCTTTCTTTCATTACTAGATATGTCAAATGAATCACCTCAGGACCCAAGAGTATTAAGAACATTGATGGACAATGAGTATGATTGGTTGAAACTTTCCAGAGGGTGACCTATCTGTGCATTGGTACACAAAAAGAGAGATGCTTTGGTAAATAATATTTTGGTCAATGGTAAATTATTAATTTAAAACCTAATAAGATATTATTATTCAATATGGTTTTAAGAGCAATTAATAATATTTAATGAAAAAAGAAAAAATTCAAAAATGCAATGCCTCTAATAGTCTTAGAAAACATTTTGCCAAATGTTTGTATTATAGCTTTAAAACTGCTTGTTTTTAAAACTTTTAAAAAACATTTTAATTGCTTCATTTTAAAAGACTGCAATGGACAGAAATCTTAAAGTGCAATTGCATATAGTGAAGATGACCTGCATGGTTATGAAGCTCATGTTCCATGCTAAAATGTGAAATTTATGTCACCAAAGCTTTTTGGCTAATAATTCAAAACAATAGTTCAGAATCAAAGTATATGCTCAGCCTAATCATTCAGCCTCCTACCTTCCCTCTTCTTTCCTTGCTAAGCTGACATAATATGCATGAAAATGCCCACACCAAATTCTTCCTTAGCAAGGGTAGATCATTTCAAAGAGTTTTACACCAAGAATATATCTCAGTAAATTGTCTGACTGTACATAAATGTAAGTTTGGGTGTGTGTGTTTAATATTACTGCCTTGTTATTTTATTGTTTGAGGGAAGAGGATTTAAGATGGACGTTCATTTATGTTAGACTGCAGTAAGCCCAGGTTTAATATGTCAGCTATTCAATGGCATTACAGCAAGTTATCACTGTTCAGCTGAATTCCATCCATTTATTTATCAACATTTATTTATCAACATTGTGCTAGATGATTTCTTTCCAAATGGTTTTTCTTGGTAACTGGATGAACTAGCAAGTCGTTGATGCTTGAGATTTTCTCTAACACAGAATCTATTGAATCCACTTGAATCTATTTTATATGTTAAGGGAGACAACAGTATGTTGAAACATTCACAATATTAAATAGGATACATTTTTTTATGTGTTCTAAAATGACATCTTCAGAATCTCCTCTGGTATGAAGGGCTTATAGAAGTAGCATGAGGCAGCCAAATACTTATAAAATGTTGACTATCATCTTCCAGGTATTGTATTCTGGTTATATAATAATTTGGTCAAATCACTCAAATCTTAACAAAGTTGTAGTAATAATATAGACTATTATTTCATTTTTCATATTTATAATGAGATTTTAGTTTTAGCCATGTTCTCCCTTTTTGAAGGTACATTCAAATATTATGAAGAATGAATACCTATAAATATTTCTTTGTATAAAGAAAGTCTGTGCTGGTAAATGTTTTAACTGAAAACTAATACCCTAAATTAGCTTCAAAGATAAAATTAGGAATTAGTGAAATAACATAGGGATATGAACAACTATTCACATTTTCCAAAACAGAAATCCCAAAACTCTTTTTCATAAAATCATTTTTATGAAAAAATAATTTGCGCAACCAATGATTAGAACATAGAGTTTTCAAAAACTCAACAATTTCATTGTAAGTATAATTCTTAAAACTGACAAATATCAACTAAATATATTCACCTCTGTTTAAGCCATTTTTTTCAGGGAAGTAATATTTGTTTTTACATTGCTTCTTTATTTATAGAACATTATATTTTGACCATAAAAGAAATGGCATAAATTCTTTTAAGTACATTTTCTACAATTATATGTCAAATGTCCAAAGTGGCATCTTATTTTGTTGGCTTTCCATCTACTTACAGAATCTATTGAATTACATCTATGTAAATTTTTTTAGTTGAAAACTTTGTGGACAAAGCCCTTGGGATGAATCCAAGCTGTATCTTGATTTAATATCCATGTGAAATCCTTAGGTCACTTAAACCCACTAAACTTGATTTTTATTGACATTTTAAAGTTTTTAATTTTATTTGATTTTTTGTGAGGATCAAGTTATGCCAATACAAATGAAAATGGTCATTTTTAGAATCTAAACAAATGTGTGTAAACCTGAGTGTGATCAATAATGGGCTGCAAGACACACTACCTTCAGTACTGCACCTATCAAGTGAGAGAACTTCGGAAGCCTGAAGGTCAGTATCGTCTTCCTGCCATCCCTTCTTCAAAATACTGCCTTCACTAGGTGCCTTCCCTACACCTGGAGAAGGAATACACTGATCTCTGAAGACATGGGAAGTAGAGAAGATTCTGAACAAATAAACATTGCGAAATTCCCCCAATTTACAACCATTTAATCAAATCCCCTTGCCCAGTCACACCCCTCACAGCTGTCAACCCTTCCTCAAATCTTAGCCTAAAAATACACAGGTTTTCCTGTTTCTTTGGGTCTTTGTTTTCTTATGAAGCCTCTTGTGTTACATAAAACTTACCTTAAGTACATTGTATGTTTTTCTCTTGCTGGTCTGTTTTTTGTTATAAGGGCCTCAGCCATGAACTTTGCAATGGGTGAGAAAAGGAACTCTTTCTTCCCCTACAATCAGCATGAACACTCTTAACATGTCCTATTATTTTAACTGACAACATAAACACGTCCAAATAATTATTTCCTTGAATTATAATTACTTTCAAAACACTGTTTGCAGGGTCCATCTTAATTTTAAATATCAGAGATAAGGGCATTTGCTACCAGGTATTCTTCCCTTTGGAAAGTAACAGTGGCTTTTTCCCCCACCTGTTTATAGTGACGTTCTCCTGGTGTCTGTTTCTGTGTGTCATTGTGGAGTGAGGGAAAAGCATAGAGTACATCTGTGCTTACATTCACTCTACCTACATGATTGTATATTTGAACTTCAAAATACTTTCTTACTTTTATTGATATTTATTGATGCTTTATGCCCTGTTTTTAACTTCATTGAATGTTTTCAGCTCTAGAATTGTGGATTCCAAAGAAGGTTTCCAATGCCACCACATGCTATGAACACAACCCTCATACCACAGTGGGATAGGCCTGGATATCTATTATAGAACTTCCTTATACCAAAACTAATTCCTCCTAGGAGTTCCCTGCTGTTTCTCTCATACTCAAATATCTACTAAAGATATCTCAAATATCAAGATATTTTTGTAATTTCAAACTTAGTGAGAGAAATTTCTTAAATTTATTTCCTTTGAAGAGTTTGCTTTTGTAGATGCTCCATCCCCTACCCCCTGCATGAAATTTAGATATCTGTCTCCTAATACATAATGGGGTAGGATAAAATTTATAATGCAAAAACATCCCTTTTATGTGTTTTATAAGAATATTTACATAAATTGTTCCATAGCTATTTTTCCTCTTTGAATTTATTAAGAATTTTAAGACAACAGAGTTATAGAAGACTTTGTTTATATCTTGCCTGTTCCCCAAAGGCATATAAGTAAGTTAGAAAATAACCAGTGAGATTAAAAAATAGATTAGATATATGGTACATAAAAACAAAATAAGATAAAGCTAGAGATATTGCTAATATGCAAATCCAACTGCCATAAAACATTCTATACAATTGCTAAAGTGGACCACAAATTTGACTGTAAAATTCCTTACTGTCAAAGCAAAGATCTGTGTAGAGATTTAGAATGTCCCAAAGGGGCTAACAACAAACAGTTCCTCAAGAGAAGCACAGCACTCCTGATACTTACACTGGAATAAATGTCTCCTGTGGGCCCCATAATTGAAGGATCTTAGAAGTGGTGGAGACATTAGTGTTCAGCCAGTCCAACTGCCTGTTCTGTCACTGCATTTGCTCTTCTCCATCCTTTCTAAAAGACCATATCTCTACTTGAATGAGTCGACTGGCAGAAGGCTCAGCACGAATAAGGCATTTTATTATTTAACAGACAATTTCTCGTTTTTAAAAATGTATTTCTTTTGTTTAGGCTTCTACGTGTAATTCTGTAGTCATAATTTTAAATCTCTGGTGCAAAGTAGAACACGAGTACTCTATATTCCACTTTTAAATAATTTAAAAATAGCTGCAACTGCTCCCCATTCATACATACATTCATTAGATATATGCATTGTGCTTCTGCTCCGCACTATGCTAAAAGTTTGGTTGACAGAACTGTGAATAGTAAAAACACAACTCTTATTCACTAGATATGCAAAGGAAAAATGCTTTAAGCATGTGTTTAGCTTTTTTCAATTTCTTCCCTGGGTTAAAATATCATCAGTTCACTTCTTGAGAGGGCCATTAGTCTTCCACTGTCCTGCTCTGTGCTCTGTAACCTGACATGAAGGGTCTTTTCCCTTTAAGATTCTGAAGCAGGGAAATAAAGGGCCAGCTACTTATTCTTCACCTAGTTCCCTGTAAGGACATCATGAGCTGGATTCACCCATGGCATCTTTGTTTCAGCACCTTAGTGTGTGTGTGTGTGTGGGGGGGGACATGTGTGTGCAACTCCACTTGCCTAGGGTCTCCAACTCTTCCTAATTCAGTGGTGCTGAACTTTCCCTTTCAGTTTTTCTATAATTTGAATATTTTTTTAAGAATCTACTTCTCAAAATTACTCAGTTGATTTTTCTTATTTGTTTCCTACTAAGACTGTAACAATAACAACTTACAATACCAGAAATAGTGCTAAACCTATAGTTAAATGCATTCAGTAAATGTTAAATAAGGAATTTAGGGGGGAAAAAAAGTCCCTGAAACCTGAGAATACAGTTTTCACCTTATTGTAAATCTTTCCTTCTTCCTTTTCCTCATTGCTCTTGTTTCCTCTCTCTGTAAATATGTGTGTGGGAGGGGAGGAGGGGTGCACATATATACACATATGTATATATACCCATGTATATATATAAAAAATAGGTAAATTTTGGATAGTTCAAAATTATATTAACATAAACAGTTTGTATCACTGTAAATAGTCTTTATTCTAATGCCTATTTTTCCAGGAACACATTCATTTGTTATGAATATGCTTTAAGTGCAAAATTTATTGTTGTATAATAAACATACACTAAATCATAGTAATAGTTTTATTGTCTTTATTTCATTGTGAAAATATTTTGTAATTAATTACCCAAGAATCTTATTTTGATTTGATAGCACAAACATAATCAAATACAGTAAGCAAATAAAGAAGGTGAACAAAAGCAACCCTTCCTCCCCTAGAGTACTGATAATGCCTTCTGATTCAACCATTTTTATTCAGCTATAGTAGGAAAAATTAAGATAATAAAGTTTTTCTCTCTTAATGCTCAAATTGCATTCTAATTCCTTAATTTAACAAAATAATGTGATTGTGGTATATGCAACATTGTCACTTCTTTATTTCGAGTTCTTTCAGAATAGAATATCTATGTTGAGTGAAACTAAACTTGATTAATACTGTGAATGAAATAATATTATAAAACACATCTACTGAAATACTTCTACTGTCCTTAAGAGCAAATACCTCATCTGCCACTGCTGTATACCCAATCCACAAAATAAGATTGGAAACTTCTTAATTTTAAGTAAATATTTCATGACTGATTTATTAATGAAGGATGCATTTGTAAAGTTGTTGGCATGCAGTATAAGTTTAAGAAAAAAAAACATGGAAATTCTCATATGAAACAAATGGGGACTTAGTGGTTTGCCATAGCTTCCCATCACTCTATTAGCTTAGAATTCTACAACATATGTAAAAAGGGAACATAACTATCTATAATTTCAAGTAAATTGTAAAAGTAAAAAAAAATCAGGAATTAATATCTTATTTGAAAGAGATAAGTAAAAGAGAACAATATTGATTTTGCTAATCAAGTTAGAGGGAAATCAGGAATTATGGATATAAAATTATGAAAAGAAAATTTGCAAATTATTAACAAGTTCCAAAATGTTTATTTGGGATGATTCTGTTTTTTTTTTTTTTTTTTTTTTTTTTTTTTTTCCGCATTGAAAACCCCTAAACTGAGAACACTTCTTTTGGTGAGCTAGTTCTTGGCAGAAGTGAATGACTCAAGAAGCAAGAGCACCCTCTGCAGTCTGCCATTGTTGTCTCATTACCATGTATGGAGGAGCATCACCTTCAGTAGAGGGAAGCAATCTGAAATTTTGGAAAGGGAAGAAAAAGGTAGAATCTCCAAAGATAAAATCACAGTGCTACTGGCCGTTTTGAACATCAACAATGCTCAAAGCTCACAACTACTTTTCACTATTTTATGAAAGTTTTTTTTCAGATATGTGGCACTGTTATGTCTTTGCTTGTTTAATGAAGATGGGCATGAGATTTCAGTTATTTGCAGTTGAAATTGTATTTGTGATCTCCTTGTTGTAGTTCTATTTTATTAAAAGAAAAATTTTATTTTCATGTTAATTAATTAATTAACTTCACATGATCATTTCTGAAGCCCTGGGATCAGTTCTAACCAAATATTATAACTACTATATAAAATGAAAATGGCATGTGATAAAGAGGTGGTATTTAAAGAAATTCATTCTTTGGCGAACAAACATTTGTACTTGTACTCCATCCCATTTATTCACTTTTAATACCATTATCACCTAACTGAACTGAATCATCCTTGTTCAAAAGAAAACAGACCAGTGTACCTGTATGTAACTGGGCCATATGAAAGCTTCTTGTCAGCTCCAGATACATTACTGCTATGACAAAGAAATGTATAATAAGTATACAACATATTTAAATGTGGGTAGAAGAAGGAAGGACTGCAATTAAAATTATCATTTAGAGAAAGACAGATCAGTAAAACATTTATAATCTCTTACTTGAGATATATCAAAGAGCAGCTGCCAGGGTCCAGCCCCAGCGGGATCAAGGGGGTCCTGAAGGATGAGTGGCGTTGGTGCAAGAAATGAGACAAACAGCGAGTTGGTTCTAGTCTTCGAAGGAGGCTTCTCTTTATTATTAATCATCATTCTCCTCCAAGAACCTTTATTTTTATACCTCTTCAGTTATTTTCCAAGTGATTTGATTAACCTTTCATATATTAACTTCAATGATAAAGTGCCAGACTACGTATCCAGACTCTATGTCTCCTAACCTATCTTTAACTTTTAACTTTAAAGTACACCTGTACTTTATTTCTAATCTAAGGTCCCCATCTAAAAGTCCCCTTAAGTCTTATGCTTATGATAACCTAAAATCTATAAATTAATCTTAAAGCATCTTAAAAAACCCATATACCTAAAGACTTAAGAATCTGAAAACATTTCTAACATTATTCTAAAAATGTATCTTATAAAACCTATTTTGATTAGTGCTTACATTTATTTTCTCATAAAACCGGTTGAGCTGCTTTCTCAGAGAGTTTCTTTATTCTTTTGTTAAAGTGCACCAGGCCTTAAATCTTTGACTAAAAGGTAAGATTTGTAGATCAATTCGGTATGTCAACCCATTTGCCACCAATATTAACTATGTGTTTTCCATCCTCATCATAAATCCCTGTGTAAGATAAAGGAGGGTCTGCTGGAGGGGTGGATGTATTTTTATTAGCCTTTTCTCCCCTTGGAGGATACCATAATCT
This sequence comes from Tamias sibiricus, assembly GCA_025594165.1. NCBI lineage: Eukaryota > Metazoa > Chordata > Mammalia > Rodentia > Sciuridae > Tamias > Tamias sibiricus. The sequence continues at coordinate 21,097,187 of CM046663.1, forward strand.
TCCTTTAATCAAGTGGGCTATGTATGGTGGGCCCTGTACTGTGGGTAAAATAATTCTTTCTCTGTAATTAGGCCTTTGCAAGGGTTGTGGCTTTAGAACAGGAGGCTCAGTAGGAATTATTAACTGAGGGGCAAACAACTCTTGTTGCCCAAGTTTCTCCCAGAGATCTTGACCTGTAATCTTATTTTTGTGAACTTCCAAAAAAAAAAAAAAAAAAAAACATTGTTGTTATTCATTTCTTGGGAAATATTGCACACCTGTGGACATTTCTTAATTATGATTTTAGTCTCATTCTGGAAATATTCTCACATGTCTGAATAACATGTGTTCTCTCTTGGAATTGGCAAATTTCCTGTCATCCATATCATAAGTATCAATAATAAAAAACACATTGTTGAATCAAATAACTACCATGGTTCTGGTTTCCAGATAGAGCGGCCCTGCCACTGCTTCTCCCATGCTGTAACTCTGTCAGATAGTGAGTGCTGGAATGCCTTCACCAAGCAGCCATCCAGGTAATGATATTAGCTGCTTGGTTGGCCAAACTAGATGTCCTCAGGTATACTCTCCATGATAGTCTCATGTGTGCAATGTCCAAGAATACCTCTGGGCCATTTGGAAGCATCTGCTCGGTACTTTATGGCCACATTCATACATTACATTTGCAAGAACATCTGTATAACTTTATCTGTGCAATCCACATGGATGATAATTCATATGTCTTTATAAATTCACATTTCTTAAAATGTTAGTATGCTTTTATTAGTAGGGCTGGAATCCATCCACAGAATACCCTATCTAGCCAGTGGTGTTTAATTAGAAACAGGCACAGATTTATCTATGTGCATTTAGAATCAGTCTTGGTGCCTCAACCATTTACTTAGTGTTCAGAGACATGTCTTCACATTTTGACCCAATTCATCTATCTTTTGGTGTGAAACTGAAGTTATATAATTTGTTTTTTCTCTTAAGGAATGTGAGCATGATTTTTCAGTAAAGAGCTCCTAATGTGAGTTGCTTATGATAGACATGTCAGGATTCTCCTGAATGTAATCCACTAAACTTGCATCCATGTTTCAGCTTACACATCATTTTTCATAATGCTTTCTTTCAACTGAATAAGCAAGGAGATGACCTAGCTCCTAATGCCAGACTAAAATGCATGTTAGCTACTAAGAATACACAGTTTTTAAATTTTATTTAGGTAGCTTCTGGGAATCATTAATTCTCTGAAACCAACCAACACAAATTTATATGTAACATTTATTCCGAGAAGTGTGAAAAAAGAAAAGGTTGCTGGGGGAGTAGAAGGGCTGTTACACAATGTCTTAAAATCGCATGGATTAGAAAACCTATTACATCACATCATAAGCTTAGCCCTGTTCAACCGAAAACCACTTCTGAGGTGAGTGGAAATTTATTTTCCAGCTTTAGATAGGTCTAAATATTTAAGAAAAAAGATAGCTATTTTATGAACAGCTATTTTATTCATCTTTTTTAGATATACATGATGGTAGAGCATATTTTGACATATTATACATACATGGAGTATATCTTCCCATTCTGTGGTTGTGTGTGATGTGGAGTTACACTGGTTGTGTATTCATATATGAACATAAGAAAATTTATGTCTGATTCATTCTACTTGTCTTTCCTATTTCCATCCCCCCTCCCTTCTTGGATTTGGCTTTGGAATAAGAGGTGAAAGAATGGAGAGGGCAGAATTACAAAGATTAATTTTTGTGAGTTCCTCTTCTACTAGAGTAGAAATTCTAAAGCCAAAAAACAACAATGAGTCTATTTTCTAAAGAAAGCCCATAGGTTTACACAAATATCACCTGCTGGTATACTTGTCTTAAAATAGATACACAAATTAACCATTAAACTACTAAATTAACTAAAAAGTCACTGTCATGGTAAAGAGTTATTTCCACTGTAAAATAGATTTACTCATTATTTTCTCTTTAACTCTGGGTCTTCATAAGATATAATAGAGAAATCTTAGACCTGTAAGATCTCCTGTTAATACAGTCTTATTTTGAAAGCACTCAAACAAGCATAAAATCCTATTGATAGAAAATGTCTACATTTCCTTACCAATTATAACTTACTTTCAAGGTCAAAGGCCCTTAAATCTTTTTGTAAAATATTGATTCTATTACAGAATTTTTTTGGGGGGGTCCTTTTCTAATTGTTTCCTTAAGGACTAGCACATTTTCCTGATAAGTTTTGAGGAAAGAAATGATGATTTTTGCAAAAATTATAGTGAATTCTTACAGGTTGAAAAAATGATAGCCAGCACCCCACACTCAGAGGATGTGCTCTTTCTCAGTTGGAGCTATAGCTAAGCTTTCCTGAGACTTCTTCTCCATGTTTTAAACTGGCCAATTAAATGTCATAGTTTGTGTAAGAAGACCAATGAATTGCACTGGTACAAAACATTTGTTGCATTTCCTTTACACTTAATGTGTCTCATCCTCGGTGGGAATGCTATTTAATGTGTGTTGTGGGTCTGTGTGTGTTGTGTAATTAAGCAAGGCTTCTGTCACATTACAACAAGGATCACATTCTCACCAGTTTCTGATAAGACGTTCTTCACGTCTATCTGAGACCTCAAAAGAAGCACCTTTAGCATTTTATATTTACAACAAGATTCTGCTTATGATGATTTATGTATTATTTAAGACAGAAGCTTTTTCTGCAGCTCTTTATTCCTTTCTTAGCCATTACCAGAATCTCTTGTAATGCTCATATTTCTGCCAAATTTCTCTTCAAGGCCATGTAGGATTTTGCATCAAGCACCTAACGAGTGTTCAACCCTCTATTACTTAATTCCAAAGCTACTTTCACATGATTAAGTATTTGTTGCAAGACTCCACATCTCAGTGCCAAAATTTGCATCAATTTGCTAGGACTCCTGTAATATAGTACCACAAATTGGGGGACTTAAAATAATAGAAATTTATTATCTCACAGTTGTGGAGTTTGGAAGACTGAAACAAGGTGTTGGCAGTGCTGACTCTTCCTTGGCCTGTGAGAGAAGGATCTGAGGCATGTCTTTCCCTTTGGCGATCCCAAGTGTCTCATTTTGACTCGTGGAAGGTTCTTTCCTCTTTATGACTCTTTAAGTCATCGTCCCACTCTGCATGTTTCCCTTTATATCCTAATTGTCCCTTTTTATTTGGACATCAGTTGATTTGGATTAGAAACAATGTTAATGTGCTCTTTTTAACTTGGATACATCTGTAAAAATTGTATAGTTAAGTAAAGTCACATTCTGAAATTAGGACCTCAACATGTGACTACAGTAGGCAGGGGTGGGGGGCCATGATTCAAAACCAAAAAAGAAAACAATTATGTTGCTTAAAGTTGCAATAAAAATAAGTAATATGTATATGTTCTAAAAATTTATTCAAGAATAACCACCTTAGAAAAATTGTAGACATTATTAAATATCTGAAGATATTTTTTTAAGTTCAAATGTAATTTCAGCAATCTTCTGATGAAGGGCTATTATTTTATTATTTTTGTAGTCTATGTTAAATATATTCAAATTAAATCAATTCAACCATTGTATGAGTAGCAGTGTTTATTGCAAAAAAATCAAAGTTTTATCCTCAGTTCCTTGCATGGATTCCAAATAAGATACCTATATTCATATATTTCAATAGTTTTATAATTCACATTAATACATTTTAAATTTAATATAACTATCCATAATTATGTATATAAAAAACTATTTAAGATCAGCATACTCTTTCTGTCCTTCTTAATATTCCCATATTTCTAACTGGTGTAATTTGTCTTTATAATGAAGAATTCATTTTTAAAACAAAGTTTTCTCAATGACGATTTATTTCTTTGAACTTTTATTCAATTTGTGTGGCATAGTCTCATTTAGATTTCTATGTTGAAAAAGATACACACACACACATACACACATACACTAAATTCTCTGTCCAGTGAGACTACCTTTTCTCAGTGACTCCAGATCCTGTATTTCACATAAATCAAATGCCCTGAAGTAATGTACCAGTTAAATATTGTGTGCACCTAGTTTTTCTTCTACTCATTTTAACTGACAGAACCCCTTCAGTTCCAACCTGCTTTAGTTTGCTTTCTTTTCCTTCCAAATTTTGTTTTATTTATATTTAGTCCAAAATTCCTAAGTATTGTAAATAGGAGAGCTATCTCCAGTTTCTTCAAAAGAACAAATATATGTTAACAACTATGGAAACATTTCATTGAGGATATTTGTTACTTTTTTAACAATGATATTATATACATATATATATGTATATTTTGAATTTCTACGAAAAAGATAAAAATGATAGAATGAGAATATATATAAAATATGTCAAAATATGTGAAATCTGTGAAAATAAGAAGAGCATCATTTCAGTGATAAAGCTTCAGGTTTATGTACCTTACAAATTAATATCCTTTTCTGATGTAAAAGTCATGAAGTATATTCTGATTTGTAGAAAAATAATTATTTATTATGTTCACCTAAAATATATATATGAGTGATTTTATTATTTTCTCACATTTTTCTTCATGCACTATAGTTGTACATAATGATGAATTTCTTGTTACATATTCATATATACACATATGTGAGCATTTTCTACCACAATGATAAATGTTTTCTTTTCAAAAGGAAGAATTCTAGTTTGACTAAACTATTAGTACATAAAATCTAGCATGAGAATAAATGAACTTAAAATTTATTAGAAGCAGCAAGATAAACAGGCAAGCACATTTGTAGTTACCTTTGAGTAGATATCAAATCTTTGGCTAATTATTATATACTACTGAGTTTTATTTTCTTCTAAAACATAGAAATTTCCCTATCAATGTGGTCAGACTGTACTCAGATACTAAGTTCCTTGTATGCTACCTGTCACAAAGTATGCCTTTAATGAAAGGGTATTAATTTTCAGTAATGCCCAAAATCATATTGCATAAATAAAGTGCATATTTTTATGCATGTTTAGATTTAATCACTATATTTCTTGTGAGTTTTTAAAAGCCATATTTTCCATTAATTAACATGATATTTTTCAATCCTCAGTAATTGCATAAATTCTTATTTTGCTTGAAATATGAGTATTTGTATATAAATAATGGAGTAAATAAATGACATCAGCCCAGGTTAAAAATTGCTCAATTCATAGTCTTTTATCATCATAACACTACTTTATAAAAAATATTAGTCATTAAAGTAATTGCCAGTTGTGAAATAGCTGTGTTATCTATTGCCTAATTTATCACAAAGTTTGGATATGTTTTATTATCAAAACATATTTAAATTTCTAGTGACTCCTTTCTTTGAATGATTCATTGTTTATACATCATAGTTATTCTATTATCTGTCACTGTGAAACAGATATGCATACTTTTTCAAGAGTTAACTGAAAGCTAGTACTAATCAATAATCATCATATTAATCATTGTCAAAGAATAGTAATATTAAATTGGAGAACAGTGTGACTTGGTTCAAAGAGCCTACAACTGTGAATTAACTATCACAATTGTGCATCTCATTTTTCTGCCACCTCAATGGTAAACATGTGAAATTTATCAAAATATCCTTTTTAATTTAATAATGATATTTATGCTCAGTGAAACAATTACTCAAGTGCCAAGTAAAAATTGTGGAAACAGGATTTAAATCTAATTCTTTTTTTTTTCTTTTCACTGTGTGGTATTATTTTTTAAAATTATATTTTAGGAACTACACAATAAAACAAAAACCCATAAAAACATCATTGAAGTTCATGTGTCCGTCTAACTCTCCCCTCAAATTCCTAAGCAAAACAAAACATACTGACCAGGTCAACGCTTACTCTCTCTTATTTCATCCTTCAACGCATTTTTCAATTCACCACAAAAAGGGTTAAAATCACATTTCCACATGAATACCAATCTCTTTAATTTCAGTTGTGTATCCACATTTAATATTGGAAATGTTTTTATCTGTTACCAAAATATCTTGACTCACTGTGACTTATACTAATCCTCCTCTTTATTTTTTAAATTTTATTCTTTTTTTCCCCCTATTCCTTCTCCATAGTCCCCACCAATAATCACTACATAATAAGTGTTGAAGCAGGAAGTTGATGTTTTAAGTTAAATAGCACAACAGGATCCGGTACAGGCTCTGCTGATTCCTGGGCTTGATTCTCCTGATCAAATTCTGACTTCACAGTTCCAGGTATCCTCTCCATACTCTGCTCTGGAAAGAGTCATATGAAGTCTGCATGCTATCCTTTGATTTGGGAATAGAAACACCTGTCCAAGAAAAAAAACCTAAAACAGATTTATCCTGTGTCTCACTGACTGAAGTTAGTTTATATGGTCAGCTGTAGCTTTGGAAAAGAAGAGTATTCTTTCTTATTTTTCACTACATTGTTAAAATGGAATTCCTACTGTAAAGAACAAAATGGGAAAATGCTATCAGCAGACAATTAACAGATTCTCCTTGGGCGTAACATTATTTTCTGACATTGTCTTATTAGTCCTCTCTGGAGCATTTTTTACCTCATTGAAATTCTCCCATTTGGTTCTGTGATCTCACATGCTCTCCCCCACCCTCACTTATGTTATTGATCTTTATCACTTTTTAATGGACCCATATCTACTATTTCTTCTTCAACTCAAGCAATTAATCCGACTTTCTCTTTTCCCTACTCATGTGTAATTGCATCACTTCTATTGGTTTCAGTTATGTATATTTAATTTCTGATGTTATATTTCTGGCCCACTCTCTTCCACTCCACATTTCCCTGAAACCGAACTCTGGCAAGAACATATGCCAACATAGGCTTTAAGTTAAAGATATATGTCTCTCACCTGTGTCTTCAAAGTAAAGACGTGTGCATGTCTGTGTGCGTGTGTGTGTGTACATACACACACAAAGAAAGCATAAGGATTAAAGAGAACAAAACTTGTTGCTATATTGTTTGCCCTAAGTCTTAAAAGCAAATGCTGGCTCCTTAACAATGCTACGAAGGGACCCGAGGTGTACCCCTGTCAATATTGGAAAGAGATACTGCTTCAGAGGTCAGGAGAATTTAATCGTTAGGATTAACATGATACATCATTAATCTTTCCACTTTCCATGCACTACAAGGATTGCAGATTCTTACAGAAGAAAATATTATTTTGCAATTTTGTCAAGCATCAATTTTCTTGCCTCTTTGTATGTTCTACTTGTTTGTTCCAGAGGCACGAAATTAAGTGTGACATTTGTAACTATAGAACATTGTGACTGAGAAAGACTTTGGAATTTAAAATAATTATAGAGCTATAGTGTATGTAAAAAATTATATGATTTCTTTGACAATTAGATGATACTAAAAATCAAAATTGTTAATAGTTTTAGAATCAATGAATTATGTACTGTACTAAAAATTTTCCAAGCTAACTACTGTAATTTTAGTATTATTTAAATAAATAAAGGATTGTCTTTGACATTATGTTAATGGCTCAAAGGGAGATGGCAATGAAAAATTAGTCTTTCCGCAGCAACAAAACGTTGGCTAAAAATATCCAGAAACGTTTTTTCATGGTCAGCACTTAGTTTATATTTGTTCCCCAGGAAACATAGAGTCAAAAAATAGTGCATATAATTATATGAAAAGAGAATCATAAGAATTTCAAATGCAATTTATTTGAATTTGCAATATTTCAGCAAACTGACTAGGATGTATATTTTGGATATATAAACATATATAATTTATATGTGATATAGGTTTATAATATATATGTAATTATAATTATAGATTATATTATCTAGAAAAAATAATATTATATTTAGACTATGCACAATTTTCACATGTATACATATGATAATGTTGCAATAGCTTAAATTAACTATTACTATTTGGGTCATTTTAAAGAATTTTTAAAATATTTTTTTAATTTTAGAAATTATATTTTTTCCAAATTAAAAAAAGTTACATATGAAATGTCATTCCACTTAAATAAACATTTCATTCAAATACAATAAAATTAAGTTAGAACAATGAAACAAAAACGGGAGAACATAGATATAAGAATAGTCTCCATTCAAATACCTTTAGAAACTGTACTGTGATCATTAGAGATAAAATTAACATATCAAGTAGCTGGGTGCAGTGGCACACCTGTAATACCACCACTTGAGAGACTGAGACAGGAGGATCTCGAGTTCAAAGCCAGCCTCAGCAATGGCAAGGCACCTAGCAACTCAGTGAGACCCTGTTTCTAATAACATACAAAAAAGGGCTGGGGATGTGGCCCAGTGGTCAAGTGCCCCTGAGTTCAATCCCCAGTACCAAAAAAAAAAAAAAAAAAAATTAACATATCAACTGACAAAATATTTGAACAAGTTGGTTAGTTTTTAAATAAATTGAGCACAATGATGTTATTTTGTTGTTGTTGTTGTTGTTAGAATAGTGTTTAAATATTTGTGGTCTAAAAGCCTAAAGAATACTAAATAAATGTGAGTATTACATTAAGATATTATATTCACAATAGGATAGGAATTTTTAAAATAAAATTATAATCTCTGCAATAAAAATATTTCATGTTTTCTGAACATAATTTAATTTAACATATAAAAGATTTCATTTCTGAATTTAAATTTTAATTACTATTGAAATTGAAGTCTTCACACATTGAAAATTTTTATTATAGTATGGAGAATTGATAACTAATTACCATTTTGAAATCACATAAAACTTACATAAAATCCTTAATATTTTTTATTTGTGCATTATAATTATACATAATAGTGAGATTAATTGTGACATATTGGTGGCTTGTTCACATAACATTTTTGAGTCAATTTAATTCCACAGTATCTCCCCTTTCCCATCCTCTTAACCCCTGTTTCCCTTCCTCTATTCTACTGGTCTCCATTCCATACTGATGTGAAGGCATCACTTTTTTTCTTCTTTATTCTTTTCAGCTTGCACAAATGAGAGAAAACATATGACCCTTGGATTTCTGAATCTTGTTTATACATAAAACCTTGAATACTGATAATGTATGGAATACATGTATTGAATTACATGTATTGAATACTGATAATGTATGGAATAATCTATAAATGGCTAGGATATATTTGTTTTTAGTCTGTCATACAAAAATTGGTAGTTTACCAAAAGCTGGTAGAGATGCTTATTCATAATTAAATCTAGTTGTTTTCATAATTTTGCCAGTCTTTGTCCATATAACCAACGTCTGCACTACATTCCTTCTATTTTTCCATTGTGAAGGTATGTTCATTGAGGCAGGAGGATGAAAAGTATTGTTTAATTGTCATTATATTTTGCAAATATTATGGGTATTTAGCATGCTTTATTGAAACCTTGACTTAGAGTCTTTCCCCAGCTAAAAGTATAAAGACGCATCCATTTCTTGTGGATGTTCCTTCTGTAATGCACATTGTTCACTTCTAAACTTATTCTTCCTATTAAGTCTGAAAGCCTGGATTTACCTGACTGGTATATTATATATCATCCTCTGTCACTGATTCAAAGACTTCATTTCAACAGCTTTACCTTCTCACTCTTCTACATAGTAATGTTTTAGTATCTGCATTATCACTTCTATAAGCCCCAAACCATGATACTCTTTCTCTTAGGTAAGCATAAAGAAGCTTCTCCTGACTGTACTTTATTTTTTAAGAAACCACTACATTGTATGTCTCCCAATCACAATAAATCCTTTTGGAAAAGTTCTTTATATTATTTTGAGACAAAATGTTCTCCTCCTAACATCTTTTTACCTCAACCATGTACTTGTTCTCTATTTTTGTTTCTGTGCTGTTTATTACTTTCAAATATGTTACTTAGTTCTGTTATGTTCAGTGTGTTTATTTGTATTGCCCTGATAAAACAAGACTCCCATGATGCCAGGAATCTTTGCTGTTCCTAGCTCACTCATGGTTACCAAGGGCATACAAAGTCGATCAGCAGAAAACGGGAGCTGAGTAGATATTTATTGACAAATTAATACAGGAGTTCTTGACATTTCCCACTCCCTCAGCATCCTGATGTACTTTTATGCGATATCTGCATCAAGTCTTTTTATGTAGTCCACTTTTCTCTGTTCTCCTTGCCAACACTTTCTCCCAACACTTTGTCATGTGTAACCACACTTAGAGTTCTCTAAGTATCCTTGCTATTTGATCTTACCTTTCTCTCATACTATCTAAACATTGAATGTGAGCATGAATGCAGGCATTTTCATACAATCTCCATACATAAATATAAAATACCTCACACCTGATTTCTCTTTTTGTCGTGTATTTCACTGCTATGACTGAATGACTTGACCTGAACAACTGTAGAGGAAGAAAGATTTATCTGAGGGCTCATGATCTCAGACATCTCAGTCCATAAGAGGCAGGCTCCATTCCTCAGGGCTAGAGAGAGGCTGAACATCATGGCAGAAGAGTATGGTGGAGGGAAGCAGCTCACATCTTGCTCAAAAAGCAGAGAGAGACTTCACTTGCAAGACACAAATATATACCCCAAAGCCACGCCCCAATTCCCACCTCCTCCAGCCACATCCTACCACTTCAATTACCACTCTGTTAATCCCATTAGGGATTAATTCACTGATTAGGTTAAGGCTATATAACCCAATAATTTCTCCCCCAAAACTTCTTACAGTTTCACACATGAGGTTTTGGGGGGACACCTCACATTCAAACCATAACACCTGCCATGAAATAAAAGTAAGTTCTTGACATGGGTCCCTCTGCTCTCCAGTCTTTCACAACTTTCACAACAATCTTTCACAACTCTCATTCTTTAGCCATTTATGCTCTGGCTGAGCTAGCTGAGAAGGTTAGAGTTACCTGTGTATGTTGTATTCTCATCCATATGCTTGTGTGTAGAATTTTTTCTTTTAGAAATACCTCTTTGTTATTATTGATAGGACTTCAGAAGTCAACTTAGACATCAACTCCTTTAAACACCCATCTCTGACTCTTCTCCAATAATTCTTAGGACATTTCTATTGAAAGTAGTATGTTCACCTATGTATGTTCACTCTTCTCTCTCTCTCTCTCTCTCTCTCTTTTTTTTTTTTTTTTTTTTTGAGACAACATAGGATCCCACTACCTTGCCCAGGCTTGCCTAAAACTCTGGGCTCAGGCAATCTTCCTGACTTCTAAGTAGCTGGGACTGCAGACAAGCACCATCACACCCAGCTACTTTCTCTTGGTTTAGTGCCTTTATATTACTTGATAATTGTTTCCTCAATTCTCTCCTAATAGTATACTATTTGAAGTCTAAATTGTAAATGTGTTACCAGCTCTCCTCTCTTACTAGCTCATTAAATTTGCTACAATATTATTTCTTGGTCTGGAAGAGAAGGGAGTTGCATATGTTTTGACTGTTAATGTGTCCCAAGCCATTAAAATAGTATCAATTACATAGCAGATGCTCAATACATACTTTTAAAAAATAGTAATATTATCTATTAGTATTATTTGAAATTAGATATTAATTAAAATTTATCATTTGATGCATTGAGTATGATAACAGTATTGTTATGCATATTTTTAATGCTATGAATTTTTTTTTTTTTTTGGAAAACTGAATGCTCATACATTGAAATTTGTATACCTTCACATCAGTCTTTAGAGGGGAACATTATATGTCAAAGCAATTTGAAGAGTACTCAGAGGACCCACAATTACAAATCAATAGAAGGAAGCGTAATTTTCTAGTGAGAATTGGGAAATGGTTTACATTGAACCTATTGCTCTTGAGAAATGAAATCAATGTTCCCCTTCTAGAGCAACCTGTGTTGTATCTGAGATTCTTGCCACACAAAGCTCAGTGCCTGTCAGTGGGAAATATTTCTTTTTCCTAGTGTTTAATTGAGAAAGCACTTTGGATTAAAGATAATGGTAGTAATATAAAACAGGAATATTAAACAGTAGGGATGTAAGGCAAGGATACTGCATCTGGGGTTTTATGAAGCAAATGATTTAGTAATATTGACATACTTCCTCAGTGCCCTATAATGCCAAATATTTGTCATGTGGAAGCACCAATCATATGTCCCTTTATTATTTTCATTTTTTAGATACTATAGTGAATATATGTATTTAACAAGATAGTCCTGGAAGAGGTCTGAACTATGAAACTTGGATGCATTGCTAAATGCCCTTATACATATTGCTGTGTCTCTAAACATGTTTTCATGTTCTGTTTTGGTTTTATTTCCCTAAAATGTTACTTGAACATAACCCCTGAGGATGTAGTATTCTTAGATGACTCTCCTACAAGGGAAACTGAATCAAAGGTGATGGTGAAAGGAGACATATTACATCCCTTTTGTCAGACGCTGTAATGTGCTGAGCAAACAGTGTCAAAAGCTGATTATCTTCTCATAGAACTGGCAGTAGAAAAGCTGACCCTAGATAAAATATCTCTCAAGTGAACTTTCTTTCTACAATGGATGTTGTTTGGAAAAAATAGTCTGCTAAAGTACCTCTGTGAGGACGCATAAAGTTATTACCAACAATTTTAGAGCCTAGAACCTACATAATAATTGTTCTGTGATCTTTCCAAAAAATACATATTGATGGTAGATGAATACAGACTCTATGCCAGGCATCACATGAGAAACAGCTCAAAAATGAAAAGAAAACAGAAATACAAAAATATCTAACAGACATTGTCAAATTGTAATTCTCCCTTTCAGTCATTGTAACATGGAATTTTACTGAGAACATTCTTCTACTTATAGTTTTTTCTAGGATTTAGGGTATTAGAGATCCCCAAAATATAGCCTTCTCAATTCCTAAGATTACAGACTTATGAGAAGGTATAAGAAAATAATAAGTGAATGTAAACAGGAATACAGAACCCACACAGACACAGCCAGCTCATCATCCACACCACAAAAATTATACAAATTTTACAAATAAGGAACAGAGAAAGAAATTAACTTGCCTGGAGTCACAGAGCTATTAAACATCTGAGCTAAGTAGGGCAGTTCGATTTCAGGATTAGCTGTTCATTATCATGGTGTACAGAGTGGAATGTGAAAGAACATAAGAATAATGATTTAAAAATCTTTAAGAGACCAGGCATGGTCTCGTATCTTCTCATAGAACTGGCAGCAGAAAAGCTGACCCTGTAATATCAGCAGAACTGTAATATCAGTGTCTTGGGAGGCTTACACAAAAGGATTGTGAGTTCAAGGCCATCCTCAGCAACTCAGTGAGAAATTGTCTCAAAAATAAATAAATTAATAAATAAATTAATTAAAATGTTTAAAAAATAACATTAAAATGAAGGCTGGGAGATGCACATGGGACCTTGGCCAAGGATAAGCCCATGAGCTCCCTGCTGACTGGCAGACTCATGCTGGAGCCAGGCCTCAGGCCTAGGACACCCCATGTCCCTGCATGGGAGCCTAGTCCAAGTATAGGCCCAGGTCTGCCTCTCCAAATGGCAGACCCACACCAGAGCCCAGACCCAGACCTAGGAATGCCCCTACTGACCCGTGTGGGAGCCTAGGCCAAGGTGAGGCCCAACACTCCCCTGCCGGCCCCCTTAGGAGGCCAGGCTTAGCCCACCTTCATCATGAGACACTACAGCCATCACCATAGCTCTCCCCATGCAATAGTCTCCACCTTAGGATAACAGATAAGGCCTGGAGATAGTTGCATCTCTGAACAGGCAGCCCACCATTTCAGCCCCATCTCTGAAAATGTTGCATCCATCTCGGGACACCCCCACTGCTATCTCGAGTTACCTCTGCTACTGCCACCACCACCTATACTTGAAGTAGCAGCATTCGTTGAGACACCAGCCAGGGACTAGAAACCCAACACCAGTGTGAGGTACATGTAATCTGCACAGACGCTACAAGATTATAGGGTAGAAACTGTAATATCTCAGATTTGCACTGCAAGAAAGCAAGACACGTAGACAACATGAAAAAAACAAGAGAATAAAGTGCCCCAAACAAGCCAAGATACTGCAATAATAGAATCCATGGACAGCGCAGTTGATGAAATGTCAGAGAAGGAGTTCAGAATGTACATAATTAAAATGATCTGTGAATTAAAGAATGACCTAAGTGAGCAAATAAAGTAAAAAATTGATCACTTCAACAAAGAGATAAGAGAGCAAATACATGAAATCATTGATCACACCAACAAAGAGATAAGGAAGCAAGTACAGGTAGCAAAAGACTACTTCAAGAAAGAGACATTCTGAAAAAAAAAAAAAAGAATTAGAAATACTTGAAATGAAATGAAAATAAAAGAAATAAAACCTTAATAGAAAGCATCACCAACAGACTAGCTCACTTAGAAGACAGAATGTCAGAAGATAAACACAAAATATACAATCTTGAAAATAAAGTTGACCACACAGTAAAGATGGTAAGAAACCATGAACAGAACATCCAAGAATTATGGATAGCATCAAAAGACCAAATCTAAAAATTATTGGAATAGAGGTAGGGACAGAGATTCCAACCAAAGGACTGCACAATCTCTTCAATGAAATAATATGAGAAAATTTCCCAAACTTGAAAAATGAATTTGAAAATCAAATACAAGAGACTTACAGGATACAAAATGTACAGAATTATAACAAATCTACACCGAGGCACATTATAATGTGCTTAGCATACAGAATAAGGATAGAATCTTAAAGGCAGCAAGAGAGAGGAATCAGATCATATATAGGGGGAGACAAATTCAGATCTCAGCAGATTTTTCAACCTAGATTCTCAAAGCCAGGAGATCCTGGAACAACATATACCAAGCTCTGAAAGAAAATTAATGTCAACCAAGAATCTTATATCCAGCAAAATTAAGCTTCACACTTGATGACAAAATGAAAATCTTTCATGATAAACAAAAGCTAAAAGAATTCACAGCAATAAATCCACACTACAGAGCATTCTGAGCAAAATGTTCCAGGAAGAGGAAATGAAAAAAACAACAATGAAAATCACCAAAGGCAGAAACTACACTAAAGGAGAAACCAAGTCAAATTAAAAAACAAAAATAAACCAAAATATCTGGGGATACAAATCATATTTCGATAATAACCCTGAATGTGAATGGCCTAAACTCATCAATTAAAAGACATAGACTGACAGATTGGTTTAAAAAAAAAAAGACCCAACAATATGCTGCCTTCAAGAGAGTAATCTCACAGGAAAAGCCATCCACAGACTTAAGGTGAAAGGGTGGATAAAAATCATACCACTCACATGGACCTTGTAAACAAACAGGGGTTTCAGACCTCTTATCATATAAAGTGGACTTCAAACCAAAGCTAGTGAAAAGGGATAAAGAAGGACATTTTGTACTTCTTAATGGATTTATACATCAACAAGACATAACAATCATAAATATCTATGTCCCAAACAATGGAGCATCGATATATATCAAACAAACACTTCTCAAATACAAGAACAAAATAGACTACAACACAATAATACTGGGTGATTTTAATACATCTCTCTCACCACTGGATATATCTTCCAAACAAAAGATTAAAAAAGAAACTATAGAACTCAATAATACAATCAATAACTTAGACTAAACAGACATCTATAGAATATTCCATCCATCAAAAAGCAAATACACTTTCTTCTCAGCAGCACATAAATCCTTCTCCAAAATAGACCATATGTTATGCCATAAAGCAATTCTTAGCAAATATAAAAAATAAAGATACTACCCTGCATTCTATCTGACCAAAATAGAATGAAATTAGAAATTAATAATAAAACTAAAAAGATAAGTTACTCCTACACCTGGAGACAAAAACATATGCTATTGAAAGATGCATGGATAACAAACGACATCAGGGAGGAGATAAAAGAAAACTCCCAGAGGTAAATTTGAACTCCAATACAACTTATCAAAATTTATGGGACACTATGAAGGCAATGATAAGGGGAAAGTTCATTACATGGCATTCATTAATTAATAGAAAAAAAAGTCAACAGATAAACAACCTGACATTAGAGCTCAAACCCTAGAAAAAGAAAAACAAACCAACATCGAAAGTAGCAAAAAACAGGAAATAATTAATATCAGGTCAGAAATCAATGAAATTGAAAGAAAAAGGAAAAAAAAATCAAAAAACTAACAAAACAATTGGTGGTTCCTAAAAAAAAAAAAAATAAAACTGACAAGCACTTAAGCACTCTAACAAAAAGAAGGAGGGAGAAAACTCAAATTAATAAAATGTATGATGTAAAAGAAATATTACAACAGATACTATGGAAATACAGAAGACAATTAGAAACTATTTTGAAAATTTATGCTCCAGTATAATAGAAAACTTCAAAGACACCAACAAACTTGTAGAGGCATATGATCAACCCAAACTGAGTCAAGAGGACATTCACAATTTAAACACATTAATTTCAAGAACGGAATTAGAAGATGCCATCAAAAGCCTACCAACGAAAAAAAGCATGGGATCAAATTGATTCACATTTGAGTTCTACAAGACCTACAAAGAAGAATTAATACTAATACTCCTCAAAATATTCCATGGAATTGAAAAGGAGGGAATCCTTCCAAACTCATTCTGTGAAGCTAGTACCTTCCCGATACCAAAACCAGGCAGAGACAAATCAAGTACAGAAAATGTTGGACCAATATCAGTAATGAACATTGATGCAGAAATTCTCAATAAAATCTGGCAAATTGCATACAAAATCATATTTAAAACATAGTGTGCCATGATCAACTGGGTTTCATTCCAGGGATGCAAGGTTGGTTCTACATAAGGAAATCAACAAATATAATTCATCACATCAATAGACTTAAAGATAAGTATCATATTATTATATCAATTGACATTATAGCTCAAACCCCAGAAAAAGAAAAACAAACCAACACCAAAAGTAGCAGAAGGCAGGAAGTAATTACTATCAGGTCAGAAATCAATGAAATTGAAACAAAGAGAAAGCATTTGACAAAATACAGCACCCTTTCATGTTCAAAACACTAGAAAAACATACCTCAACATTGTAAAAGCTATCTATGTTAAACCCAAGGCTAACATTATTCTAAATGGAGAAAAATTGGAAGCATTCTATGTAAAATCTGGAATAAGACAGGGATACCCTCTTTCACCATTTCTATTCAACAGAGTCCTTAAAATTCTAGCCAGAGTGATTAGATAGATGAAAAAAATTAAAGGGTATAAATAGGAAAAGAAGAACTCAAATATCATAATTTGCTGATGACATGATCCTATACTTAGAGGATCCAAAAAACTCCACCAGAAAAATTCTAGAATTACTTACTGAATTCAGCAAAGTAGCAGGATATAAAATCAATTCCCACAAATGAAATGCATTTCTATACATCAGTGATGAATCCTCTGAAAGAGGAATTAGAAAACTACCCCATTCACAATAACCTCAAAAAAAAAAAAAAAAAAAAACTTGGAAATCAACTTAACAAAAGAGGTGAAAGACCTCTACAATGAAAGCTACAGAACATGAAAGAAAGAAATTGAAGAAGACCTAAGGAGATGGAAAGATTCCCCATGCTTTTGGATAGGCAAAATTAATATTGTTAAAATGGCCATACTACTCAAAGCGCTATACAGATTCAATGCAATTCCAATTAAAATCCCAATGTCATTCCTTATAGAAATAGAAAAAAAAGCAATCATGAAATTTATTTGGAAAAATAAGAGACCCAGAATAGCCAAAGCAATCCTTAGCAAAAAGAGTGAAGCAGGAGACATTACAATGCCATACCTTAAACTATACTACAAAGCTATAGTAACAAAAATGGCATGATATTGGCACCAAAATAGGCATGTAGACCAATAGAACAGAAGAGAAGACACAGAGACAAATCCACATAAATATAGTTATCTCAAAGCAGACAAAGGAGTCAAAAACATGCATTTGAGAAAAGATAGCTTCTTCAACAAATGGTGCTGGGAAAACTGGAAATTCATATACAGCAAAGTGAAATTAAGCCCCCATACCTCACCATGCACAACACTCAACTCAAAATGGATCAAGAACCTAAAAATTTGACCAGAGACCCTGCACCTAATAGAGGAAAAATTAGGCCCAAATCGTCATCATTTTGGATTAGGCCCTGACTTCCTTAACAAGACTCCTAAAGCATAAGAAATAAAATCAAGAATTAATACATGGGATGGGCTCAAACTAAAAAGCTTCTTCTCAGCAAAAAGAATCAATCAATCAATGAGGTGAAGAGAAAGCCTACATTTTGGGAGGAGATTTTTGCCATATACATGTCAGATAGAACACTGATCTCCAGAATATATAAAGAACTCAAAATGCTTAACACCAAAAAAACAAACAACCCAACCAATAAATGGGCTAAGGAGCTGAACAGACACTTCCCAGAAAAAGATATATGTTCAATCAACAAATATATGAAAAACATGTTCAACATCTCTAGTAATTACAGAAATTAAATTAAAACTGCTCTAAGATTTCATCTCACACCAGTCAGAATGACAGTTACCAAGAATACAAACAACAATAAGTTTTGGCAAGGATGTGGGGGACTTTTCCACACTCATACATTGCTGGTAGGACTGCAAATTGGTGCAACCACTCAGGAAAGCAGTATGGAAATTCTTTAGAAAACTTGGAATGAAACCACCATTTGACTCAGCTATCCCACTCCTCGGTCTATGCCCAAAGGACTTAAAATCAGTATACTATAGTAACATGAAGGAGCCCTAATTAGGAAGGGCTGTTGTAGCTAGCTGGAAGCCATAAGTTCCACCTGATATGTATGTGACGCACCTGTAGGCACCCGCAAACCTGAAGGTATATAACCGGGTGAAAGTGGTCCGAGTAAGGAGAACGGAGAATTCAGTCAGCCGGGCAGTCACTCGGTCGGTCAGAAGAATCAGAGCGGCCAGAACGTAGGCAGAGCGGTTACAGAAGAGAAACCAGATAGAAGACAGAAGAGAAACCAGATAGAAGAAGTAATGACTGGTCAGAGTTAGGCCGAGGCTCCTGAGGAAGACAGAAGACAGAAGAAAAGAAGGAAGAAAGAAGAGAGAAGAAAGAAGCTCTAATCTTTCTCTAAGCTAAGCTCTATCTTTCTTTCTCTCTAAGACTCTAACTCTAAGCTAAGAAGACAAGAAGAAAAGCTCGCTTTAATCTTTCTCTCTAAAAATCTTTCTTTCCCTCTCTAAGCTCTAAGAAAGTAGAAGTAAAAGTAGTAAAAGCTTAACTCTGCCTCTGAGAGTTTTTCCTCCCGGTTTTCGGTACCAGGCAGCTTACAGTAACACAGCCACATCCACGTTCATAGCAACTCAATTCACCATAGCTAAACTATGGAACCAACCTACATGCCCTTTAAGAAATGAATGGATAAAGAAACTGTGGCATATGTACATAAGGGAACATTACTCAGCATTAAGAGAGAATAAAATTATGGCATTCGCAGGTAAATGGATGGAGTTGGAGAATATCAGGCTAAATGAAGTAAGCCAATCCCAAAAAACCTAAGGCCGAATGTTCTCTCTGATAAGTGGATGCTGATCCATAAAGGGGAGAAGGGAGGCATGGGAAAAATAGAGTAACTTTGATTGGGCAAAGGGGAGGGAGGGAGAAGAGGGTATATTGGGGAAGGAAAGATGGTGGAATGAGATGGATATCATTACCTTGGGTACATGTATGACTGCGCATATGGTGTGACACTACATCATGTACAACCAGAGAAATGAAAAGTTGTGGTAAAAGTGTGTACAATGAATCAAAATGCATATTGTCATATATACTTAATTAAAATAAATATATACTTAATTAAAGTTGTGGTAAAAGTGTGTACAATGAATCAAAATGCATATTGTCATATATACTTAATTAAAATAATTAAAATAAATAATTAAAAAAAAGAAAAAGAAATAAAATGCCCATGGTTAACTAGTGGTGTCAGGGATTGAAGTTAAAACTCAAGCCTCCAGACACCTAATTCAATTTTCATAGTATCAAACTACCTAACAAACACATTTGTATAAAATGTGAATTCCAACTATTACAAAGACGGGATAAGAATTATGTGTTTTGCAAACTTATTGATGTATAGAGGTATACTGGACAAAAACTACATTTCAGTCATTCCTATATGTGTCATAGCTAATTTTCTGTTGCAAGTCTCTTACCTATTTTCTAGAATAATCCTCACTTTCTGCACTATTGAGATCATATATGTGCTAAGAAATATTAAGATGACTGCAATTTTTGGTATAATAACAACTTAATGAAGAAGTGCACCAAACAATATTTTTGGCATTATCTGCCATCACATATTCATCACCTAAGATAAGTTTTCATTTATACAAACATTAATTCAATATTTATTAAATGTTGGCTTTGAGCTAGACTTTATACTGGGGATTTTAAATGCATTAATAAGTTAGACAAAGTACCTTCCCTTATGAACTCACAACCTGTTAAATGTGGGAAGACATCATATATTCAGTGATGGTGTGAGACTTTTTCATTGATAGAAAATCTGAAGAAAATAATTCATAGATAGTATTCTATTTTCATTTCATTATTTGCACTGTTTGAAATAAAGAAATATAGGAGTGTTTTTTCTGTAAGAGACATGTATGATCTGACAGAAAATAGACTGAGAACTAGAAAAATGACCAATTTTTTTCAGGTTTCAGTGATATTTATAAGGATTTAACAAGTTCTTCTGGATCACTTTTATATATAAAATGAAAGATTAGGATGTTTAAATTAGTTCAATTATAAAATATTTAAAGCTTTTTATATATGATGAAGCTATTATAATTTGGTGGTAGTAAAATACTTCATTATAATTGCTAAAATACAAGAGCAAAACGCATGATGGTTTTATAAGTTCTTGCTACCTCTTTTACTGAGTATTACATTTAGGGTTGTCTTCTGGCAGCCAAAAAAAAAAAAAGAAAGTGAGGATGTAGTTCAGTAGCAAAACATCCCTGGGTTCAATCCCAAGTACCAACAATAAAACCAACCAAAATATCGAGGAATATTGTGAGCATGAAAAAAGAACTTTACATTTTGCAATGAGATCAGAACAGACTATTGAAAACTTTGTGTGACAATTTCCTTAAGAAGCAAGCAGAAGAGGTGATTTTCAAACTAAATTTTTAAGGATTAATTAGGAAGTCAGCCTGAATTCCTAGTATGTGGATCAGGCATCAACTCTAACAGACAACACCCAGAATAAGGAGGGACAAGAAGAGTCTGTGGCCTCACTCTACTATCCTGATGTTATGAAAGAAAAAGAGAAGAGCCCGGAAGGATAATAACATACGCCAGGTTCTTTCTGTTCTCATGCAGTGGGGAGGCCAAGGTGAGAAATTATTTCTTGGCTGTTTTTCCAGACAAGCAAAAGTATAAATAAAAAGCTGATAGTAGTGGTACACACCTGTCCCAGCTACATGTAGGCTGATGAAAAGGAAGATTTAGTTTGAAGCCAGCCTGGGCAACTTACGGAGACACCATCTTAACATAACAAAAAGGATAAATATAATGTATATAATAGAGAGGTAGATAAATATATAGGTATAAAGTTTGGTTGTCACCATAGGTATATGAGCAAGCATGTGTGTGTGTGTGTGTGTGTGTGTGTCTGTGTGTGTGTGTGTGTGTGTATAGGTATGTTTTGTACCTATAAACAAATAAATCAACTGAATGATTTAGTACTTTTAAGGCTTTAAAATGTTCATCTCTCCCAATTTTAAATTTTGAAACATCTTTAATATTCTTTTATCTTTGTACTTTGTAAAGTAAAAATGTGAAATACTGAGTTTGACCCCCAGAGCAAATTATCCCATTGTTACTGTCCTTCATCCAAAATCTACATCATGCAAATTTCTCTCCAAGGACTTAGTACAGAAGGGTGAACATATGCTTAGGTGTGAGTGGTTTGATGAAAAAATCAGAAAGTATCAACAAAGCTGTTGTTATTAGATTAGAGAAAATAGCTTTGAGGAGAAATTCCTCAGTCATTCCTTTCTAAAGTGTGTTTTGTTGTGGTTTGTTTGAACTTTTGTTTGTTTGTTTGTTTTATTACCTGTGGGTATGGAGTGTGGACTACAAAAGAAAAAAAAAGACCTGATTTAATTTTGCAATATTTATTGACAAACTGTCCTGATTTGTTTAATCCCTAACGTTAGTAAACATGTTAAAGAAGTTCTACACCTTTTGAAATAATAAATATTTTAAAATGGCATTTTTTTAAGGAATTCTATTAAATATATTAGACTGTGCAGAGCAGAAAGATTTCCTGTTCCTATACGTATCTCCAGGAAGATACATATTTCCCTTGTGTGTCAAAACCGTATTTCTAGCTGGGTGCAGTGGTGCAGGCCTGTAATCCCAGCACTTGGGAGGCTGAGGCAGGAGGATCACGAGTTCAAAGCCAGCCTCAGCAGTGGCAAGGCACTTAGCAACTCAGTGAGACCCTGTCTCTAATACAATACAAAAAAGGGCTGGGGATATGGCCCAGTGGTCGAGTGCCCCTGAGTTCAATCCCCAGTACCAAAACAAAACAAAACAAAACATGTATTTCTAAGTAATAAAGAATATATATCCTTAGAAAGAATTAAATTCAACTTCCTAAACTATAGTTTTGTTTTTTTCCTGAACATTTTGTTCACTAATGTTAGTATCTCAGTGATTTAAGTTAACAGCAATTTTTGAATTCTCTCTTTGAGTTAAAAGGAAGGAAGAAAGAGAAATAAAAAGAAAAAAGGAAAAAAATACTGTCTTACAGCATTCAGAGTCATGAGACTAGACACAAAACCTGTGTTAGAAAGTCCATATTATCTGCTTTTACATTTGCAATTATTCTTCTCATTTTTGTTTCTCTCTCATTTAAGCATAGAGTTTATAGATAGGAATCCATAAACTGTACATTTTTAAAACCTTATTTTTACTCCTTTCTTTTGTTCAGGAGTATAAGTATTAAAATGTTGTTTGTTATGGTAATTAATAATGAAAATTCTAATGAGTTTTCCCTCTCTAAAATTTTTTTTCCTCTGAGTCATTGAGATTCAAATTAAATATTTTTTTATTTTATTACAAATCAGTAATACTTACGTTTGTCCTTTTTTTGTTGCTGTGACTGGAACACCTGAAAGGAACAAGTTAGAAAAGGAAGTCCATTTTAGCTTATAGTTTCAGAGGTCTCAGTCCATGGTCTGGCAACTCCATTGCTTGGGGCCCAAGATAAAGCAGAACACCATGGCACAAGGGTCAAGCAGAGGAAAGGAGACAGAGGAAAAGGAGGGAAGAGGGAGACATGATGAAATTCCCAAGGGCATGACCCCAGCCACACCCCACTTGCCTGAAGTTGCCACCCAGTACAGTAGTTCTTTCAAATTATTTATTTATTAAATGTATCTATTCACTGATTAAGTTAGAGCAATTATAATCCAATCATTTCATGTCTGAGCATTCCTGCATTCACACAGGCGTTTTTGCGAGAGATCTCATATACAAACTGCAACAATACCAACAGTAATAGTAATAAATGCTATGCAAGTGCTTTCTTGACATTTGTAGGCAATCAGATATTTTGGGGTATAATGCATACTGAAATTTTATAGTGCATTATTTTTTAAACAATTTGAAACATATCAAGAACATAATTTATTTTGAAAATGAACATTTCCAAACATGTCTTAATTACTATGCATATTAGTCCACTCCTCTTCATTATATTTCAGCTGTTAAGTAACTGTTGGATGACATGCATATTTATGTACTTAGTAAAATATTTTCTTTTTTTTTTTTTCCCCCAATTTTTGGTTTTCAGTACTGGGAATCAAATCTCAGGACCTCATGCATGATGGGAAAGCATTATACTACATAATTACACCTGATCTGTAAAATGCACAGTTTCAAAGCAAGTTTTACAACTCACATTTTTGTTTTACTTCTTTTCTTTTTTTTTACAAAGTTTTAGCAAATTGAATGCAGTTCTAAATTAGTTGAGATTAGATTTTATCATTAATTTCCTTAGATGTAATAATGTTATTTTTAGTGTTATTTTAGTGTAATAATGTTATTTTAGTGTAATAATGTTATTTTAAGCAAAAGAGATAAGCTATTACTACTGTTACAATGGATATGTTATTTTTATTATGTAAATAAAAAGGTTGGAATATGAGAAAATTATTTACTCATTAGTTAATTATTTGTATGATGAAAGTATTGGTGTGACGTTCATTGTACAAACACTTCAGAAAACAAGCTTTAAAGAAAAATCACTTAAAGAAATATGGCAAATTATCCATAATTGTTATAATTGGGTAATACTTCAGATTCATTATAGTTGTTTACCTTCTTTTGTGTAATAAAATGGTCTGTAATAAAATTGAAGATGAGAAATTATGAAATCATTATTTTTATTAAATATAGTCTAAAGAAAATTAAACTTTCACTATTAAATAGTTTCATAATTATTATTTTGGTTGTAGGTGAGTCTCCACATTTCAATACCTGATGTGTTTTCTCCATCAGAATGTCCTCCTTTAAGGACCAACTAACATTTGAGTGAAATTATATATTTAAATTTAATGACCATTCATCAAATATTAATATAGATGAAACAGTACTCTATTGAATCTAGTCATTACCACAAATTACTAACTATACTTATTATAATGTCAAGATAAAGTAGCTTCTACTTAGAGGTATGAATTAATACTTTCATTAGTTTATCAGTTTTCTCCTAGAAGTAGTTGATTTTTTTTTGTATCAGGTATTGAATTCAGGGGCAAATCAACCACTGAGCCACGTCCCATCCCTATTTTGTATTTTATTTAGAAACAGGCTCTCACTGAATTGCTTAGCTCCTTGCTTTTGCTGAAGATGGCATTGAACTCAAGATCCTCCTGCCTCAGTCTCCTAAGCCTCTGAGATTAGAGGTAGTCAATCTTCTGGCAATTTTTATTCCTTCTCAACTTATCCATTTGTTATCATTTGAATCATACTTACCTTACAAAAACAAAATATGATATATCATGTAAAATTTTTAAGTGCAGAATGAAGAGAAATATGTCATGTGTGATGTCAAAGATCTAAAGAGGTATTGATGATGAAGCCAATGAGCCTCTAAATTAAATTAAATTTAAAATATGCCTTTGAAACTATTTTAGGTTATGTTCCTATTAATTTACTGAAGTTGTAAGCATATTAAAATATAGTAAGAAGTTAAATAAAGGAAAGAAACTGCTTAGAAATAGAAGATAATGTAGAGAAATTAGTCATTGTCTCCACTGTCACAAGTAACAAAATATAAAAGCTTATGTGGCACTTTTTGCTTAAAAGTGCTTTTTCCTTCATCAGTATTTTACTCAACTCCTCAAGAGGAAAAATAATAGATAGCCTTGTTAGTAATAATATTGTTATTGCTAAATGAGAATTTGTGCTCACAAAAAAGTTGGGTGAATGGTTAAGTTTCAACTTGCTAAGTGGACTGTTATATGGACTTAATCACACTTTATTAGATGTTATTATATATCCATTTTGCACTAAAGAGAATTGTAAACTAACAATAAGGAACAGTTATGAGACTAAAAATCATATGCATGACTCAAAGGCTGACTTAGGAACCTAGAATTTCCATCAAGGTGGAGTAAGTAACCAGAAAATAGTTTTACAATTTCCTCAACAGTTACCTTCACATGTAACTCAATAAAAAGGAGAGTTAGTAGAAGAGATATAGAAAAGATGAAACATGTCTGCTTAGTGGTCAGTGACATTTATGTCCTGACTCCAAAATCCTGGCTTTCTTGCAGGGTACAAGTAGAAGTTCTTTCAGAATCACTTCAAAGCTTTAGCCCTCTAGCCAGTGGACCTCTGATGATTGTGCCCCAGGAATATTCTCTACCTCTGATATACCCACCTTCTCTTAAACTGAAGTTTCCCTTCCCTCAGAAACCACCTCTACAACTTTATGTGCTTTAAGATGTCTGGAAGACAGGGAATATACAGGCACCCTTGCTTAGCTTTATGGGGAACAGAAGAATTAACATTTGTCCTGCTACTCTCTGTTCATCACACTATGTCTAGCTTTTAAGTTGGATTTTTCCTATGAGGAGGCAAGATTTAACCATCATTTATGTTCATCTACATATCCTATTAAACTTAACAAAAATTCTCTACCTATACCCAATACAGAAGGGTGAAGTTAAGTGATTTCTCAGGTCAATAGATATCATGGCCCCTTTGATGACAGTTTTCTTAGTGCTTCACAATACTTGACCAGAATCAAGGGAACATTTCTTTTCCTTTCCACCATAGGAAAGAGAAAGAAAAACTACAAAACGCTTGCTTTCTCAATCTGGGACATAATTTCACATAAATTTAATTTAAATCCTATTTTTTGTGTGTGTGTATAGGTTAAATTTGGTCAGAGATTATGGGTAATGATCACAGGCAGGTTTGAGAACAATTTTAACTAATGTTGAGATTATGTGCCTAGGAACTCCCTTTAAAAATGTGGTAGTACTTAACAATAACTTCTGTTTTGAGGTTTCACAGAACTCAAAGTTTAGAAAAGCTTATCTAAAGATTCCATATTAGGCCAGGTGCTGTGATGCATGCCTGTAATCCCAGAGGTTTAGGAGACTGAGGCAGGAGGATTGCAAATTCAAAGCCAGCCTCAGCAAAAGCAAGGTGCTAAGCAACTCAGTGAGACCCTGTCTGTAAATAAAATACAAAATAAGGGATGAGGATGTGGTTCAGTGGTCGAGTGCCCCTGAGTTCAATCCCAGGTACCAAAAATAAATTCATATTAGTTGTTTTATAAGTTTCTTATGACCTTGCTAAGTTGCCAAGAGTAGCTTTGAACTCAGGATCTTCATGCCACAGACTTCTAGGTCTCTGGGATTACAGGTGTGCACCAGGGCACCCAGCTAATCCTAAGCATTTGTGAATGTCTTACTTGTCCAAGATTGCACAGCTAGTAAGTGAGAGATTTAGAAAAGAAATCCCTCCAAAATATGGGGCATAATAAGAAGTTTGAAAATTGTGTCCAAGGAAATGGTGAAGCATTGAAAAAAATAAAGTAGAGAACAACTAATTGTATGGGCACTTTATAAGTGTTGCTTTGTGCCCAAAGGGTGGAATATATTAAGTGGAAACAAAAGAGGTAAGAAAGCCATTGTAGAGGATTTACAAGTGTCCGGTAAAAAATGGTCAGAGCATGAACTAACATAATTGCAGTGGAGCTAAAGAAAAAAATGAACTTAAAATACCTTGTTTTGTACTAAATCATGTGTTAAGGGAAAGTGAGAAAAAGGAGGAATCTGAGATGCTTCTCACATTTCTGGCTTGCAGACCCTGCCATAGTTCAGGTCAGGAATTAGCAGAGAACAGGTTGAAAATAGGTGTGTTTTATCAAGTGAGCCCACCTGTGACTGTCTGCAAACATGGCAATGGAGGTAAGGTCTAGAAGAGCCATCTCTAAATCAAGAGAAGAAAGTATTCATGAGAAATCAAAAATACAGATTTACTCCAGTGTGGCAAATGTTTAAAAAAATAACAATTAACTTGGGCATAGGGAGATTATACTGTCTGGCCAGATTTTTTGTGTTAAGAATGAATTGAGTGTGGAAAATGTTTCCATAGCAAGTTTTTTTTTTTTTTTTTTTTTTTTAAGAAATTTAACAATGAAGAAAAATCAACTTAACTCAAATTGTGAGAGTTTTCCTCAAGACTGAAAAGACTTAGTGATGTGTAATTTGAAGGTAAATGAAAAATATAAAATAGAGATTGAAGCCACAGCAGGTAGGCTAAGGGAGTTGGACCAAAGTCTCACAGGGGTGAAAAAGGATTTCTTTCCATGTGCTATGTTGCCATAATAACAAATCAGATAAAAATCAATAAATGTAATACATGCTATCAACAGACTAAACTCTCACAGAAGGTGATATTTCCCTGACTTTAAAGATATGGGATCCAAGTGATAGTTATACAGCTTACTAAGTATACACTGAAACTGAAAAGAAGATTTTAAGCTGTTCTCTGAGAGGGAAAATTGAAACAATAATCATAAAGGTGATATTTGAGTAAATTGTTTAAATTTTGACACACTATTATGGCAAAACAAATAAAATGGACAGTGGAAAGTATTCTGCATTGAATCGGGAGATTCAGCTGTTGTTAAAGTAAGCATGGAAAAGTCATAAAATCTCATGTATAAGATGTAACACATACAAATGTCATTCTTTAGTGAGATAGTTTATATCTGGATTTTCTTGCAAAGGCCCATGAGTTAAAGGTTTGGTCCTCAGGTGGCACTATTTGAAGGTGGTGGAAACTTTCAGATGCTGAACCTAATGAAAGAAGTTAAGTCACTGGGGAGCATACCTTTAAAGGAGTTGTTTTAAGCCCAGTTCCTCCCCATCTATTTTTGCTTCTGGTCACCATTAGGCAAACAGCTTTCTCCACCATGTGCTCCCACTACTAAGAATTGCCCTTCCACAAGCTCAAAAGCAATATCACCCACTGTCTCTGAACTGAAACATTTGAAACCATGAGCCAATATAAACTTTTCCTTTTTTTAAAGCTGATGACCTTAGTTATTTGTTACAGTAATGGAAATCTGACTAATACTATAAGCTGGATTTTTATGGATAATTTTAACAACATTGAGTGAACAAATTTATCCAAGAGATATGTAAAAATATTAATATCTACAAAAGATATAAATAACCAGGCAATTTATTCATAAATGTATGTCATACTATCACTACCAACAGAACAATAAAAAGAGGGAATAAAAAACTTCTTAGTATAAAAATAAGATTTTATTGGTAGATATTTTTGTGAAGAAAAAAATAATGTGTAATAATAACAACAACAATAATAATAATAACAACAATCCTTGATGCTTAAACATGATCAGAATCAGGGCTAACGTAATGGATGGGTTTAAGAAGAGTTCTTTAATCTCACCAAAACTTTATCAGACCAATAAATATACATAGACAAATGTTTAAAAAAAAAAAAAAAAGAAGTACTATGGAAGATGTTCTGTAGCCACAGTAATATTAAACAAAAAGATAACAAAAAGATAGTGCTTAATATTCAAAGACTGAGCAACATACTTCTATGTAAAATATCAGTCCCAAAAGAATTCTCAATAGAAATTAAAAAGTACCTTGTCCTAAATGAAAATGAAAGTACAATTTATCAAAGCATTTAGAATGCAGCTAACACAGAGTTTAAAGGGAAATTTTTGGATTTAAGTGCAAGTATCATAAAATACAAAACTGCATTCCAATACCAGTACACTAATAATATACATACAGCACAGAAGAAATAGGGGCAATTTCATTCAAAAGCAATCAGAAAGAAATGAATAATGAAAATTAGTGCAAAATTAAAACCAAAAATGGGAAAAGAATGAGAAAAATAGTGAAGCTAAAAGTTAGTTCTTTGAAAAGAATAATAAAATCAAGACATCTATAGCCAGGCTAACCAAGAAAATAAAGTGACATGAATTATCAGTATCATAAACATGAAGTTACCATCTATGTATGATATAGAAAAGTGCATAAATGCATTCTATTGTCATGTGTGACTAATTAAAACAAATTTTAAAAATTAAAAAAAAAAAAACATGAAGCACTGCTACTCAATCCATGAACATTCAAAGGATGATACAGAAATAATATAAATAATCTATAACACAGTATTTGAAAGCAAAAATTAACGTGGACCAAAAATTTTTAAAAGACCTAAGATATAAAATTCAAAATTCATACAAGGATACAGTGTGTTAGTCGGTTTTTTATTCTATAATCAAAAATAACTGACAGTAACAACCTAAAAGAAGTAAGGTTTATTTTGGCTTATGGTTTCAGAGGTTTGAGTTCATGGTCGCTTGGCTCAAAGGCAGAAACATCATGGCAGAAGGGTGTGGTAGAAGAAAGCTACTCAATTCATTGTCTCTGGGAAGTAGAGAGAAAATGCAAGCAACAAGGGATAAGATGTAATGCCCAAGGGCATGCTCTCAGTGACCTGATTCTTCCATCCATTCCTTACCTGCTCAAAGTTAACACTACCTCCAACTAGCTTATTAATTCATGGCATGGTTAATCCATTGATGAGGTTAGAGTCCTCATGATCCAATCACTACTCCAAAGCCCCACCTTTGAACATTGCTACATTGGGGACCAAGCCAGCAACACATCTGAATTTGGGGGACATGCCAGATTCAACTCATAACACACAGATAATCTAGATAGGCCTCACGTAAAAAAATTCAATCCAGCTGCGCGCGGTGGCACACGCCTGTAATCCCAGCACTTTGGGAGGCTGAGGCAGGAGGATCGCGAGTTCAAAGCCAGCCTCAGCAATGGCGAGGCACTTAGCAACTCAGTGAGACCCTGTCTCTAATAAAAAATACAAAAAAGGGCTGAGGATGTGGCCCAGTGGTCTAGTGCCGCTGAGTTCAATCCCCGGGACCAAAAAAAAAAAAAAAAAAAAAAAAAAAAATTCAATCCACAATTAATAATTTTTCAAGATGAAAGCATCGAGTTCACATATTTTCACTATTGAAATTGACAAATATTTAACAAGGTATACAATCAATTCTCCACAATCTCATTGAGAAGATCTAGGAAGTTAAGTAACAATCTACAAAGTGTACTGTCTTTCCAATAAAAGGTGTTAGGACAAATGAAGAAAATGAACCTGGAAAATGCCCTACAAGTTTTACAAAATTAACTTAAAATGAATCATAGACATTATAAAGTTTAAACAATAAAACATCTAGATGAAAACAGAGGTGTTATGGTATCGATGTGAGGAGTTCTCCAAAATTTCATGTGTGAGACAATAAAATAAATTTCAGAAGTAACATGATCAGGTTTTTGACAATCTTAATCGAATCTGTGCAGTGATCCACTTGAAAGGATTAACTTTGTGGTAACTGCAGGCAGGTAGGTTGTTGCTGCAGTAGGTGGGTCACTGGGGGCATGCCTTTAGGGTTTATATCTTGTCACTGGTGAGCCATAGCCTGAGCTGCTTTCCTTCCCCACACCCTTCCATCATGATGTTCTCTACCTCACCGTAGGCCCAGAGCTATACAGTTCACGGTCTGTGACTTTTGAAACCAGGAGCTCCAGATAAACTTTTCCTCTTCTATGTTGTTCTTGTCAGGTATTTTAGTCAGAGTGACAAAAAAAGCTGACTAAAGCAACAGTCATTGTTCAAGTTTCTTAGATTCATGTCTAACCCCTAATTAGGAAAGCCCAATCAACGGGTCAGGAACTATTAATGTTGAATTTCCAGAAGAACAAACACTTTCAGTTATAATTTGGTTTACTTAATTAATAAGTAAAGAATGGAACAATTCTTTCACACCTGAGTTTAATAAGTAAGACTACTACCAATACAAAAATGGCAATAATACATTCTCCCTTTTCTTTCTTTCGTTAGTGTTCCCTGCCCCTAGGCCTATGCCTCCAACAATAATTTCAAAAAGATATTTTCTGAATACATCATTAAATTATTTTAGATTTTAAATGTGAATAATTTACATATCGCATCATGGTAAAAACTTTCTGCTAACAGATTATTTTTCTTTTGTTTTTAGATTTTTTTGTAATCATAAATTTGAGGTTTTTATTTTTGTTGTTATTATTGTTTGTTTTTTTAGGGCTAGCTTCTCGCTTTCTCTCTTTCACATTATTTATTCCATGAACTACTGTTGATAGGTAGAAACCTCTACATATTTTAAATCCTGATAGAATTACTCAGAAGCATAATATTTTGTACGTGTATATAAGAATTCATAGAGTATTATTTGTACTAAAATAAAATTACTATACATGCAAACTTCTGCATTTGTTTTTCTCACTCAACAAAATGTTCTGCAAATTCTTTTGATACATTTCATTTAACATTTTTAACTAAGTAATGTTTATTGATTGGTCAATAAAATAGCTTCAAATGTTCTTTATTAACCCTTCATTTTGTTGGCAAAATTTTGCTACCATAAATAGTCCTATAATAAACATCTTGCAAACATCAAAATATCTTATGTTCATAAATTTATTGTCTTGTGATTTTGTATCTGGAAAAATTAGAAGGAATTATAAGAATTAAAAGGTTATCTTTAAACTTACCCTAAAATATTGCTGGATTGTATTTTATAATTTCACTCAATACATGTTTAGATTTATGAATAAACTTCTTATTTGCTTACTATAGATAATTTCATTATTATAATTTTCACAACTTGGAGATCAGATTTCTTTATGAAACAAACCAGTTAATTTTGTGAGAATTTAAGTGTTAAACTGAATTTATATAACCACTTTCTAAACTATGTATTTTGAATGTTCTCTGGCTTTCTACATTATTTGTGAAAGTAGACTTTCATATAACCTATCTCCAATCAGTGTTATATTAAATCTTCAAAGGAAAAAAAGAAGACTTTCAGTGACTCATTTTACTAATAATTATTCCAAATACTTAAAATGATTTCATTCAGTGAAACCCACATCTCTCTTGTCCTAATTAAATATAGCTGCTTTGGCTCTCACTTCAATAAGGATTCATTTTTTTTTAAATATAATGACCCTTTTTATACAAAATACAAGTTATTAGGTCACCTGCCAGCAGTCTTCTCTCAAGCTACCTAATTATCATTTCTTTAAGCTTTATTCATATCTCGTATTTCCAAGATGTGGATCATTAATTTCTTTCCGTTTTTCATATCTTGCATATTTTCTACATCCTTTTTGGCCCTCAGACTTTCTGCAAAAGTTAAAATGTAGCCAAGTATTGCATAAGGCATTTTTATGTTTCTAATTTTCTGGTTCTAGCTTTCAAAGTTCAAACTTCTGTATTAACTCACAATATATTGCTCATTTTTAATATGCATATGCTTTACTTACATGAATTTTTACTATAGTCAAGGGGATAAATTGAAAAGAACTCTTTCACAAACCAAGTTATTGTCTCTCTAAAATTCTACACAAATATTTGAAGGACACATCACAAGGGAGTAGGAATTCTCTTTTTCCTCTCCCTTGACACTGCAGTTCCCAATGATAGCCAGGGACTGTCCTCCCTGAGATGTGCTTATTGCTCTTTGTTATAATTATCATGAATATTAGGCTCATGCTTTTTTTACAGTTACTGTCCTGTGTCATCACGTTCACTTATGAAATCCCACAAAATTACCTGAATTAATTTAAGTCACCTATTCCTACAGAATCCTTAAACACAGTCATTGCTTTCCTCTAGCCACTTAGCCAAATCTTCAGCATCGTGTTTAAGAAAACTCTTCATTTTTCCTCAATGACTCTTTTTTTTTTAAATGTTTATTTATTTACTTTAGTTGTACACAATGCAATGCATTTATGTTTACATGGTGCTGAGGATCGAACCCTGGCCGCACACGTGCGAGGTGAGCGCTCTGCCACTGAGCCACAACCCCAGTCCCGTCAATGACTCTTTACTCTAACAAACACTCCTGATCTTCTCAATACATTGGTTGATATTTTCCCATTTCATTTCCTAAGTATTACTTTGACCCTTTTTTCTGCATTTCGTACCAACTCTTAAGATCCCTGATTTACCAATCAAAAGTTTATTATCCATTACTGAGATTATTGAAATAACCTAGTATTCTCCCTGAGATTAGTTTTGGCCCCTTACAATTTGTCTAATTTTCAGATAATGAAATGCAACTGTGATACTCTTAGTTGGTTAAATCCTTCATGTGGCTTTTCAGACCCCACCAGAGAAGCACATCCCACCTAGGAGGTTATAGAAGAACTGCAAAGACTGACTTCATCTTCTGTCAGGAATGACTTTGGAAATAAGCTCCCGCTTGGTAATGCCAAGCTGCCAATATTATGGTCTTGTGTAAATATCATTCTGTTATTATTTATTATTTTTCTGGTACTACAGTATCCATCTCAAAAAAATGTTAGTAAGAAGGCATCCTTGAAGCCTCTTTGCTTTGATTCCTGGAGTTTTGTTTCATTTTCTGCTTAACTCCAACAGTTCTCACTTAACACACAAATCCTCAAAAAATGGTCAACAAATTGAAATATGTTTAAAATTGTTAGTAGAAGCCAGGCATGATGGCTTGCACCTGTAATCCCAGTTACTCCAGGTATGGAAGGAGGAAGATCACAAGTTTGAAGCCTGTCTCAGCAATTCAACAAAACTATTGTCTCAAAGAAAAAAATTTAAGATATTAAAATGGTGTGGGAATGTATCTCAGTGGTAGTTCAATTCATAGTATCACACATACAACAACAACAACAACAAAAAAAAAAGAAATTAAATGAAATACTTACTGGATTCCTTTCCTATATGACTTGGTTACCATTTGGGTATGTCCAGGTCAGCTTCTACCACAGATTTATACAACAATATAAATTCGTATTACATAAACTTTTGACTAATTATCCAAATAAAACTACTTAAAGACACCAGAGTGTTTCTGAAGCAGGCAGAGTATACACAGGAGTAAATGCTTTAAATAGAAGTAAATAATTATGTGGGTGATCATCTTTTTTCAGGGAAGACTACAAATAGAGCAACAAGTCATAGCAAAAACTTTGATTCAGAATCCTTAGACTTCTTAATCTTCCTAACCTAATGGTAGAAGTAAGTATAAACTAACCTATGGTAAGCAGATAGCATTTGTAGAAATTACGTCTTCTCCATTTCTTCTTTCTCCCCTTACTAAAGGTCCAGTTTCATTTAAAGTATAACTATAAATATTTTATGAATGTATCCTATTTGTTTCCATAATTTTCTTTTCTGTGCTTCTGTCTCCTGTTTTGGGTTTTTTGTTTGTTTGTTTGTTTGTTTGCTTGTTTTTCATTTTCTTTCTTTTCATATGAAGTTTGTACATTATTTGGTTGACACCCCCCATGTTTTCATTTGCTAATGATATTTTCAGCTGTTCCCAATCTAGTGTTACATTTGTTCTTTTGATTTTAATGTTATTGTGTATTTTCCTGCAACACTTGAATTCTTATGGTATTCTTTATAGTTTCTAGTTTCATGGTGAATTTCCACATCTTACTGTTTTCTTAAATATATTAATTATATTTAAAATGCTAATTCCTGTTTGATCCATTTGGGATTTATAGGATGGGTATAGACATAGGCATAACTTAATTTCCATTATCAATATTCTAACTTTTTTTTAGTAGTCTATTAATTGAGTAAATATATGAAATAGCATATGGAAAACTGTAGAGTCAAAGAGTAATATTAGCTCTCTTCAAAGGGTTTTATTAAATAATCAGATACATAACTAAGATTGGGTACAATGTACATCAATCCAAATGCCACTTTTTCAGCAATTGGTTTTATTCCCATTAGCTTTTAACTATTTGGGTTAGTCCTTCAAAGATTCCATAGAGAGTATGGAATACTGACCTATTTCCCACCTTCTCAATAATCTTTCAGTTATAACTTTTATCTCCTCAGAATCAAAACTTCTCAAAGTTTCATTGAATTATTTGATATTTTAGCAGCTGTTGCTTTCTGCTTCTGCAGCCGAGGCATCTGAAAATGCATCGAGGAAAAGTGTTGCAGAATGTCAGGTTCATTTCTCACTGGGAACTCAGCCTTCAAGCTTGGCTGCCTTAGCTGCCCTGAAATCCAATTTTCCTCTCTCTCCCACTGTAAACCTCTAAAATCTCTGATAGCCCCAGATATTGCTCAGTTTTCTGCTCAGATTTTCAGTCTTTCTCCCCATGCTGTATATTAGCAAAAGTCTTGATGGAAGAGCAACGTGCCAGCTTCACCACAGTGAGGATTACTGCTCCCTGAGATGTTTGGCCCTCCAATCCCAGCCAATTTCATGGCTCTCTGATGCCTTCAAGTGGATTTTTCAAACAAATATTACTAGTCTTTTTGAGAGTTTTGGCCTATTGCAAATTAAACTGTTGAATCTTAAAAGGATTACACTATTTTTATAAACAGGAAGTAGATTTAAAATTAAAATTATATTAATCTACAATAAATTATTTACTGTTATAATTTCCTATTTATTAAAATTATTGCACCTTTTCTTAAACATTTATATTATGCAAATCGTGTCCTACAATACTATGATAATTATTTTCTAATCCTATTTTCTGTTTCATTATCTAATTTGCAGCATGTATCTGACATTTTGATTATAGGTAAGTATGTGATATTTCTATTTCTTGAAAGTTTAAGTGAATTAAAAAGGAATATGGTGTTAGAAAATAATTCTTAATTCTTTCATTATGTCGAACTTCTATCCATTTACTTTTATATGAAACTAAAAATATAAGTTATTTTATACTTCTATGTACAAAAATCTATTAATATTTATAATATTGACACTACATTTTATTTTGTAAAAGGTACAATTTTTTCAAAGACAGGAAGTGCTAGAAACACTCACAAGTCTTATATGCATATAATTTTTTAACCTAATCTTTCTAACATTTATTTATTTTCTTCAGTATTAGGGATTGAACCTAGGACTTCTTACATGCTAGGCAAGCACTCTACCACTGAGCTACATCCCCAGCTCAATTAGGTACTATTATTACTCCCACTTAACAGAGAAGAAAATTAAGAAACACCAATAGTATACATTGTAAAGGTCACACAAAGAGAAGCAAAAATTAAATCTCAATACATAATATATCTCTATATTCTGCCCATTCTTTAATCATCAAGCAATCATATCAGTGTACTAATTTACAGTGAATGCAAACGAAATAAGTATGTATATATATACATATACATATATGACATGATATATAAAATATGTGCATAAAACTAATTCTAAATGTAAATTGTAATGTGGAAGTAATTATGTAATCATAAATGCAATTTTCCCATCATTGAAGATGTGAAAGATGCTATCAAGGAATTGGTCATAAATTTAAAAATCTATAATTATGATTTTCAAACATTTTCTGCTATTCAGAATATTTGTGGATTTTTTAAATAGAATAATTTAGTATATTAAATATCATTTTAAATTTTTTTCCATTTTTTATCTTTCAAAAGATACACCAAGGGGGTGTCAGTAAAATATCAGCATATCAGAAAAATTATAGCTGAAACAATATGATACTTATATTCTTATCTTTTCACATATTTGTTCAATTAATAAAAGTCATTTCTACTTTCAAATTAATCAATTAGATTTTACTGAATGTAGCATTTCTTTTGCATTCTAATCATTGTTAGTTAATATAAACTAAATAATGTTTAAATATAAATAATGTTTAAATATAAATATTGATATTTTAAGATGAAACATTTTTCAATAAAGTTATTTTAAAGTTTTTTATTTATTTCTGAAAATATTAACTACAAATATATTTTTAAAAAGTAGTAAATTTCAAATTCTTTTTATTTGTCCTCTAAATATATCTAATTATATTTGTCACTTTACATATTTTAGAAAAAGAAAAATTGCAAAAAAATATTTTAAAAATACTTTTTAAATGTTTAAAAACACTTGTAATCTCTTCTACATACCAAAAAAAAAAAAAAAAAAAAAAAAAAAAGAAAAAGAAAGAAACCAAACTTTAAATAATTTATGTATATTCCTATTGCTTATCTTGGATATTTAAGGAAAGAAGACTATCTAAACTATTTTACATTAATTTTTTTCTTTATGTTTGGGAGCTCAGTTTAGCTTGAAGAACTGAGCTACCAGGTGTCACAGTAGTCAAGTAAACCAACAAGCCAAAAATAGAAGTGTTAAGCCTTTTATTCCTTATTTTAACCATATAAACTAAAACAAAAGTCTGACTCAATATTCCATGTTTGCACACAGGTGTAGGGTCAGGTGGATCAACACAGATATGGGGTGACATCTTTACTGAAGGAGGGCTGAAAAATAGCTCTGGCAGTTTTATGGACTATGGGGTAAAGGGAGGGAGGCGGGGAAGCACTAGGAGTGGAAAGGTACTGGGTACTGAGTCAGAGTGATGGTGAAAATGGTCTTTAAGGTCCTCCCTGCCCTCAGTTTGTGAAGGATCCCTCTTCAGAACAGTCTGTAGATTTTAATCTAAGGTCTTCTATCTATCAGAAGAACTAGGAATGAAGCTCCCAGTGATGGGAGAACAAAGGGCAGGTCCAGAAGGCAGAGGGACTACTCCTTGACTGAAGCTCCCTTCAGACATTTCCATGCACTGGCTGTGCAACAGGGCTGTGTAAGAAGAGCTTTCCCCTCCATGATGACTGTCAGGGAAGGCCATCATAACTGACTCTTGTTAGACATGAACTACAGGCCACAAAACACACTGGGTTTTACACAAAAGACAAGTTTCTCCAACATGTTCAGTTAAGAAAAATCAAATTATTAAAATATCCCTTTACTAAATAGAATTGAAACTAGAATGCCACTTTCCCTCACTTTTTCTGCTTGGTCTGATTACCTCCTCATCATCCATGTGAAGGACGGTCCCCCTTTACCAAATAATACAAACACATGACACTAGGCAGATGAGTTTGACAGACATGTGTACGTCAAATATGACAATAGCTCAAGGAAGCAGGAAATTGTGCCATCATGAGGAGCCCTTAAGAACAGATTGAATCAGCAGGGTCTACAGCGGTAGAGGTACCTATCTTTTGTTAGCTTACGGTTATATTCTCTTGTAGCTACCTATTACCTAACCAGAAGAAAGATGGCCTAACAAATGGAAGAAAGATAGCCCATCAAATGGAATTTGATGATGTTTTGCCACAAATTATAACTAAAATTCTTAATTTAGAGTTTCAAATTATTTTTAAATACTGTACATTTTTTAATTTGCTTATCCTTTTCATTTTCTTTAGTTTTAGAACTATGGTAACATGAACAGTGTAACACTAAGGAATTTTTCCTATGACTACTTTTGAGTATTTGTTAGTATGTCCTTGAATGATTTCCCTGTCAGGGCAAATAAACAAATACACAGAGTGTTTCTTTTTTTTTTTTTTCTTTCTTTCTTTTTTTTTTTTTTTTTTTTTTTTTTGTGTTGCTCCATTACATTCCATATCACAATGATATATAATGCATTTATTTATTTTCATATTAAAAGTTTTCCATTTTTATACTATTAAAAATTGAAAGAATCATTTCTGCACATACATTTTGCACTCAAGAGAACATTGTTTACAGGACATTTACTTAGAAAGTACTCTGTCAAAGGAACATAGATTTTTTATGATGCTCCATTTTTGCTTTCTGCTGTAGATATGTGAACACAATATGTTAAATGATTTCACTTAGAGAATTACAACAAAATGTTTATACAATAAAAATATCTATAATGATAAGCTAGCTATGTGAAGTTTAATAAAAATTAATGTATCTACAAAGATAATCAGAAATGATAATTAAAAGAATGCATAGAATTTTTCACAGCTCTTTTAAGTTTAGTGAATATGACATATACAAAACAGACCACTCATTAGTAATGTCAGTACAATTACAAGAAAAAATGCTTTCCACTATTTAGCCCAGAATAAATAGTAATCTACTACTGAAAAGTGAAAATGTTTTATATACAGTTTATATTTGAAAGATTATAAAATAAATCAATATAACTTTATTTCTTGCAAAAATGTAAAACTTGAATATTTTTTACAAAGCAATTGTCATTTATCCCACACTTTATAGTGTATAATAAATAAGTGTAGTCAGGTAAGAGGAGTAAATATTAGCAACACCATTTTTTGTTATATATACCCCAATCACAAATATCAATAATTAAGAATTTAATTAACCATTCATGATTAAATATATGGCCCTGTCAAAATAAGTGCAAATTAGGCTATCATGGAAATTGCTAAATATGAAATGAAAAAATTGATTTAAAATTGTCCTTTGGCATATTATGTGTCAAAGATTCTTCAAGCAAAAATACAGGTTAAGGGAAAAAAAAATTGTCCAGGATAATATAAAACATGATTAAGTATAATTAGGGTAGGGGGTTTTTTTTGGGGGGGAAAACAATACGAAACTGTTTACCTAACTAAAGTTGAATGATCAAAGATAATTTTTTATTATGTAATCAAGTTGCATTTGTATATATATATATGTATGTATATATATGTATGTATATATATGTATGTCTATATATATGTATATATACATATATATGTGTACATATATATGTATATATACATATATATATGTAGTACTTTAAAATGAATTATGTATATATACATATATATATATATATATGTAGTACTTTAAAATGAATTAAATGACTCCAGTTAAAATCAGGTAACATTTATATATAAA
Organism: Tamias sibiricus; assembly: GCA_025594165.1. NCBI lineage: Eukaryota > Metazoa > Chordata > Mammalia > Rodentia > Sciuridae > Tamias > Tamias sibiricus. Next base: position 21,137,487 of record CM046663.1, read on the forward strand.
ATCTGTCTCCTGATTTCTTTAGAAACTGTTTTTACAACACAAAGCCCATATTTCTGCATGAATGTCTGTGTGTGTAATTTTCAGTTTTTCCTGGTTAATTTTTCAATTTTTCAGCCTTCTCTATGGGTTCTCATATATGCAAAGTTTTCATAATTACCTATAGAACAACTTTAAAAACATTTTAAAATTATAAGATATATGCAACAAAATACAAAATCCAAGTTTTTGATTAATATAATTTATTTTCGCTAGAGTATATTCTTATAAAAATTTTAGATTTTCAGGAAAATTTAGTACAGAAGGTTTTCATGTACCCCACATCCAGTTTCCCCTATTATTGACATTACATTAGCATAATACATTTGTAGAAATTGATGAAAAATACTGATACATTATTGTTACATAAAGTACATAGTTCTTTAAATTTCCTCCTGATTTTAGCTAATACTCTTTTTTTGTTCAATAATCTCACCTAGGATACCATATTAAATTATGTTGGCATGTCCTTTAAGGTGTGAGATTTCCACAAACTTTCCCTACACTTTCATCATTGGCAGTTTTAAGGGGGAAACTTCTCAGGTATTTTGTAGAATTTAGAACTCTTACCCTAAATACATGCATGAAGACACAAGTGTTGTAAAAATACTTTATATAAAACCAGCAACTTGAAAAATTGTGCTCTTTCTATGTAATATGAAATGAAATGTACTCCGCAAACAAGTATAACAAATTAGAATAATAAAAAACATTAAAAAAAAAAACCAACTCTACAAATTGCCTATTGTTTTTCTCATGATAAGATGGTGATGAGAGTTTATTGGCAAGGCCTTAAAATGAAGTGCCATTCCATTGCATTATATCAAGTGTGCCTTCTATCAACATCATTGAGAGTTGATGTTAACCTTGGTAACTGGGATGAGATAGTGTTTCTCTGGTTTCTCTATTATCAAATACTTTTTAGTTCAATTTGCATGCTGTACACTTTTAGAGTGTGACCTACTCTAAAAGTGGAGGAGAATGATGCTCCCACTCCTTGAGGGCGGAGAGCATTACATAAATTATTTGAAAATATTCTGCCTGGTAGAATGGTCTTTTCTCACTCATTTTTAATTTACTCAAATATTTATGTATTCTTGTTTGGATCCTCTGATATTTATTTGATACTCTGGGTTAAAGTCCAATAATATTCATTTTGGTTTTCAAATTGTCCCATCTTTGACCACTGGGAATTTACTTGGCTCTTTGTCTTCTGAATTGTCCCACCAATGTATGTGTGTATGTGTTTAATTTTAGCACTTACTTATTTTTTGATACTACTAGACATCCCAGGCTCATCTTTTAGGTCAATACCTGCTCCAGGATCTTTTCATTAGCAAGCATGAAAAGGAACTAAGTGTTCTCTTGATACTGACCAATCCTTTGCTTTAGGCCCCTTCAGCTGATAAAATAAAAATGTAACTATTGACACTATCCTGTATGCATATATCTGTATTACTTTATGTAACCATCTGTACCTGTATTAAACTGCAAATGAATTCACGCAGATGTCTCCAATATAGATCTATCACAGCTCCTTCTACTTTCCCTTGCTTATCTGTAAACTCCCACTGTAACAGGAAGAAACCTATGTTTCATCATTTGCCTGGTATCTACTTAATTGTTTCATCATAGTATGTACATGTAGCAATATTATGTTAACACTCACAAAAACCCACGGGAAACAACTTTATCACCAAGGCTGTGTATCACCAAAGATAGCACTTTCTGTTTTTATTCTTACTGACTCCACCCATTTTAAAAGTTATTTAGAACTTTGATTTAGTTGAATCTTCCATTTTATAATTGTTTTCTATTTATTTGCCTGGTTGCTGTTTTATTTATTTTTGCCTTCTTTTTCTGCCTTTTCTGTTTTTGTTTGTTTGTTTTTCTAAAGATGAGGCTGGCTTTGAAGTTGCAATCCTCTTACCTTAACCTACTTGTCCCCTGGGATTACAGGTGTATGCCACTATACTGGGCTTTTCTGGTTTTAATTGAGCATTGTATAAGATTGTATTTTCTCCACATTGGTAGAATATCAATTTTACTTCTTTTCCATAATGTTTTATTGATTGTCCTAAACTTTGTGATACAAGTTACTACTAATCTAATCCCACTCTACCATGACACTTCACAAATACTATGTGTCTTTTACAGCAGAGTTTTCATAATCCTTCATTCCCATTCCTTTGAATATTACTGCTATTCATTTCACTTATCTATATATGATAGGTATACAATATATTGTTACTATTATTACTTTACAGTTATATATTAGATCAATTACAAATAAGAAAAATATTTTATTTTACCCACACTTATTTTTCCTCTGATTTTCTTCCTTTTATACGTAGATCTGACTTTCTTATCAATATCATTCAACTTTTCCCTGAAAATCTTTTAGTTTTTGCTAGGCAGGTCTACCATTGATGAATTACTTTACTTTTCTTTCACTTTAAAGAATGTTTTTTTACTGGAAATATAATTCTAAGTTGGTACTTGTTTTTGTTTTCAACATTTTAAATATTGTAATCTGTTCTCTTCTTGCTCATGTGGTTTTGTCGAGAAGCCCCACATCATTGTTATCTTTCTCCCTCTGGTGTGAGGTCTATCCTTTCCTGTCATCTTTCAATATTTTCTCTTTGTCTCTGCTTTTCTCAAGTTTGAATATACTGGTATATAGATTTTAATTAAAAAAAATTGGTATCATCATGTTTAATGTTCCTGGATCTACACTTTGTTATCTGGCATTAATTGAGGAAAATTATGTTTATTACTCTAAATGTTTCTTTGCTCCATTTTTTTTTAAATTTTCCTTCCCATAGTCCAATAAAGTGTATGTACATCTTTGTAATTTTCCCAAGGTTCTTAAATATTCCTTTCTGTTTTATTTTCTCTCTCCTGCTTTGAACTTCATAGTAGGGAGCTGACATTTTAGAGCTCACTAGTGAGCTTCTTTTTTCCAAGTAGCTATGTCTTGTCTATTGATGAGATCTTCAAAGGCACTCTTCATTTCTGTGACAGTGTTTTGGTTTTCTCACACAACCTGTTGATTCTCTCTTGGAGATCCTATCCATTAATTTACCAATATGTCCTGACACATTACTTGTTTTTCTCATTAGAATAATGGCTTTTCATTTTAGTCAGAGTTATTCTAAATTTCCCATTTCTTAATTCCAGAAGCGCAGTCACATCTGAATCTGGTTCTGATGTTTGTTTTGTCTCATCAGACTGTTTTGTCCTGACTTCCACCAGATCATACAATTTTTTGTTGAAAGTTGTGCATTCTATTCATAGCAGTAACAGGAAATGAAGCCAATAGGCATGTAGTGTGAGGTTTACACTCCTCTGGCCAGTATTCTGCTCTTTTTAACATAGGTCTTGATTTTAGGTGTCTGAGGTTTTAATTTCTTCCAATGTCCTTTTGAATTTCTCTAAAAACTTTCTCTTCAGTAATGTGAGCCCTGCTGCTCTTTCAACCAGTCACTGTCATATTGGAGCCCTGCTGATGTGCTGGCACCCTATGAAGGTGTAGAAAATGTTCCATATTTTTATTATTAAACCCAATTCTTTTAGTTCCTTAGATGTGCACTTTAGAAGTCTCCCTTCCCTTAGGTGAGAAAAGAGGGCTAGAAGGCACTGGATTTAGCTCATTTTTCTTCTTTACTGAGTAGGCCTTTCTTGTTTAATGCTCTAGGAATATCTCATAGTGGTTGCTTTTCCTCCTCACATTAGCAGAAATAGAAGACTTTTCTTTTGCACTCTCTCATGAAAACCTTGCAGAGTACCGGAGATAAAATCTAAGAGTGTGGCTTTGACAGGTTGCAGCTCAAGAAATTTTCATTCTGACACGAAAATGTACCCAACCATTCAAGTGTCTTATCCAATCCATTAGATTCTACTCCCTGTAAACTGGTCATGGCTGTGATTCTCTGTGTGAGAATCAATCTCTATTTTTTCAGGTGATGGTTTTCCCATGACCTCAACTTTCTAAAGGGTCAATAAAATCCCTAAATTTTAAGTATATTCTCCTTTGTTCTCTTTTAATGTTGCATTTATATATTTTCTCTATTCTTGTTATAAGGAAAGGAGTGCTGACAATCAGAAGTTTTCAAAACAGTGCTGACAATCAGAAGTTTCCCAGAGTTGCTTTCCTCATTTCATTTTGAGATTCCAATATTTATTCACATATATGGATTTATCCTTAGACTTCCTGAAAAAATTATTAACATTTTTTTCATGATGTAATAGAATGGTATAAACATATTAGTCTCCCTTCTGGATCAAAATTGTCTTTATTGTTACATCATCAGATGTAACAATTGGAGAAAAATAACTAGTAGACAATGATGAAGGCAAAGTACAGAGAGGGACTAACACAAGCTTATATCAGTCCAAATTCAGGTGTCTAATATGAAAAACAAAACAAAATCTGAACCTATCAGTGTGCTGATAAATGAAGAAATAAAATGAAATGGAAGAAAAACAAAAGCTAACAACCACAAAATGTATACAACCAAGTATCTTTATGATGAAGAAGTAGAAAATGTATTTAGATCTTATGCCAAAATTTTCTCCAAAAATGTACTGAAGAAGATAGGATGACAAAAGCAATTTAAAATATACAGCATATCGATTGAATTCCCAATTAAAATAACTCCATGTCTTTTACATTATGGCTCAACATTGACATAAAATTGAAAAAAAAATGTGAGCAGTAATCATTTTCTGCTAAATTCAATACCTATTGGTTTTAGCATTTTATCATGTTGCCACCATTATTTGGTAAGCTAATGATCAAGCCTGAGAAGTTTTAGCACATTTCATTACTTATAAGTTAACACTTGATTGAGGACTAATCAAATATAATTTTAATGTAAAAAATATCCACTTGTCACAGGATTGCTATTTATTTTTAAACATATATAGGAGTTAATATAAGATAGTAAGTTCAATTGCTTCCAGGATTTAATAGTATTTAAAAACATAGATCATGATAGGAAATTTAATGAAATAAAACAAACAAAAATGGGCCCTGTTCTTTAGGTTTAGATAATTGAATCTTGACTTGCTTTTAAATAGATGTAAAAAAAAAATCTAGATTTTTAACTAATAAATTCTGGATCAATTCTTTTGACACAACATGGTTAAAACATATTGTATCTATTGACTGAACTGGGATCAAGTACAAAATACTTTTGAGCATCAGTATAGTAATTCATGATAAATCATATATCTTCATTTAAAATTATGTATATTCATGAATAAATATAACTCTTTGATACACAATTTGAAGTCCAGAAGTAATTCCAACCCAAGATCAAAATTTAAAATTTTTACAGCAAATCATTCCCAAGTATGGTAGGCATTATTTATGTTCACTGTTAATCTGTCTTGTCTTTTGTTTGAATATTGACAAAAAAAAAAAAAAAAAAAAAAAGAAAGAAGAAAAAAAGAAAAACTCTTTCAAATAACAAAAATAAAACAATTACCCAGATCCTTTATATTTTTCACAGGAATAGTCCTGGTCACTGAAGCATTACCGACAGGTGTATCATAAATTGCTTAAGACTGTTGAAAAGTTCCAAGTAAATCCATTCTTTCTTTTTACTGACATGGATAGCTTAGCCTATGTTCAGTTAGTGGAGTAGAAAAATTTAAACAACTTGAAGTTTGGCTCTGGAGATTTGCCAAATAGTTTTCTTTAGAGCTATTGATATTAATAGCTTTGTATTATTATAAAATAAGCTCCCTAATTCTGGAAAATAGAGCAACAAATAAAATTTTATTTATAAGACAACTGTCTTGACCCACTCATGAACTACACTTTCCCTAACATATCATGTCATAAGAATTAGTAAGTTCTGAAAAATATGAAGAAATAACACATTTGATAACTTGTAATCAAAACAATTATGTGCATCAAAAGAAAGTCAAATCAAAATTAGAAAATATTTTGAAATGAATGACAGTGAAATTATAACTTGTCACGTTTGATAGCCTGCAGATCAAGAAGTGTCTAAAGATAAATTTAAGAAGTAGCTGGGCAAATTCAATCATTGTCTAAAGACAAATCTAAAGATTTTAATGCCCATATTAAAAGTAAGAAATATAAAGATTTTAGCTTGCACATCAGAAAGGCATTAAAGGAATGGAAAATTAGGAAAAGTAAAAAGAAAGAAACAGCTAAGATATGTGTAGAAATTAGGGAACAGTGGCAAAAAAAAATCAAAATCAATAAAGTCAAAGTGTAATTCCTAAAGAGAAGAAAAAAAATTGGTATAATACATTGCAATTTCGCTTAAAGGAAATAATGATTGAGTAAGAGAGAAAGTGTATGTGAGGGAGGAAGAAAAAAAAGAAGGAGGAGTAGGAGGAAAGGAAGATGAAGAAGGGGAAGAGAGGCATGGAAGTAGAATAAATTATTAGTATTAGGAATGAAAGTAAAGAATTACTATGTATCCTATAAAAGTCAAAAAATGAAAAAAATTAATGATCAATAAATTTGAAGTTCTAACACACAACTTATAAATGCTGAAAGAGAAAATGACAATTTTGAATGATTTTATAATGAAAAAATTTGAATTCTTTCTTGAAAAACCATTTCTGAAGACATTCTGCCTCTAGAAGCCTACACTGGTGAAATTGTTTTGAAATTTAAGGATACACAGAATAATCTTTTAATTGCATAAGTGTCATTCACATACTTTTCCAGATAGCAGAAATAAAAGAAATATTTATTAATTTGTATTTAATATCTTAATTTAAGTACAAACATTGACAGGGTATTATAAGAAAAAAATGATTTAAAGTTCTCATCCACTATATGTGATATTATGAAGCCATTAAAAAGGATAGTTTATAATAACCAAAAATATTAATCTAGGGAATAATATATAACATTTGAAAATTACTCAAATCAAAATAATTTAGTTGATTAATGGGAAGAGGGGTTAATGATACAAATGCATATAAGGATATAGAATTGATAGGCACAGAAAAAGTACAACAGTCAACACATTTAATTTTACAATTTTTAAAATGTACACTAGAAATAAAAGTGAACTTTTAAAAAGAGATAATATCTATATTAAAACTTTAGAACATATCACATTAAAGGACAGATCATTCAATTCACATCTGATCTTAAGTTGAAGAATAAGAGGGGTTAGGGTTAGGGTTAGAATAGAAATTCAGTAGATTAGACAATGGGGAATAAGGGAAGGAAGGAGAGATAAGAAAAGGAAAGACAGTGGAATGAATCTGACATAACTTTCCTACGTAAAACACCACAGTGGACTTCACCATCATGTACATCCACAAGCATGAGGTTTAATGAAAATAAGATATATTTTATACTGGGATAATTATATCAAAATGGGCTCTACTGTCATGTATATCGAAAAAGGACCAATAAATAAATAAATACCCAGCACCAAATAAATGATAATTAGAATATAGAAAATATGGTCTTTGCTGTTTGGCCTTGTGCTGTAGATACTCATCATTGCAATATATTATATGTAAATAAATATAATGAATAAGAGTTAGAAAGAAAGAATAAAACTTCCTTGTTTTCCAAGGATATTGTTGTACACCCATAAAATCTGAAAGAACATTTATATAAAATAATCTAAATTAATAAGTGAATATACAAAAGTTACTCCATAAGAAAATTAGTACACAAAATTAATTATGTTTTTATACTAAGCCAAGACAAAAGAAAATTAAATTAAAATTAGTAATCATACTGGCAGTAAAAACATCAGATTTATTACACTAAATCTAATTTTAAGGGATGAAAGCTCTCATCACTGAAAATTACAAAACATTATTGAGAGAAATAAAATTAGACTTAAATAAATGAAGCAATATTCTATTATTGTGAATTAGAAAGCTTACTATTCAACAATTGTCAGTTGTCCACAAATAAATCCCAAAATATAACCCCTCCAGTGTCAGGTGTGTGTGGGGGTGTGTGTGTGCGTGCTAATTCTAAAATCAATTTGAAGATTCAAAGCAATTTATTCTGGACTAAGAACACACAAGTTAATCTTGAAGAAAAAAATCATAGCTAAAGGAGCAATACCAAGATATTAAGACCTATTATGAGTTACATTAATTAAAACAGAAAGGCAATGATGCAGGAATAGGAAAACTAGTCAGGAAACAGAACAGAGAGACAGCAGTAGACTTGCAAAGGAAGGATCACTTGCTCCATGACAAAGGGAAAGTGACAAAGCTGTGGGGAGAAGATGATGAAAAAAATCTTTATGACATCTGTCCAATAATATCTACAAAAATCAATTGAGATGGATGGTTCATTTTATTACTTAAAAAAGACAATAAGAGTCTATGAAAAATACAGAGAATCATAACAATTTTGCAATGGACTATATTAAAATTATGAACTTCTGATCATCAAAAGATAATAGTAAGAGAATAAATAGGCTATACCCTAAGACTGCATAAAGTACATAAAATAAATTCATTTTTAACAAAAATCTTGATAATTTTACAAAATTCTTATAAAAATCAGTAGGAAGACATATAATTTGAACAATTTTTGAATAATTACTTTATGCTAGAAGATATCTAAATTTCCAATAAAACTGTAAAAATATTCCACACCACTAATCATCAGGAGAATGCAAATTGAAATGACATTATAACATTATACACTTAGAAGAATAAACAGATTGAAAATACCAAGTATTGGATAGCACGCTGAACAAGTTTTTCTCATATTCCAATGTTTGTAGGAAGCACAAATTAGTACAATAACTTTAGAATTTTTTTGGGCAAAAGAGCATATCCTGTGACCCAATGATGCTACTCTCAGATATATTTTCAATTTAAATGTATAAATATTTTTATCAAAAAAAATGCAAAAAATAGTCATGGAGGAATGACCCATAACAACTTCCAACTTAAAACTACCTAAATTTACACCAGTGGTTAAATGGATGTGTTAGGTATTTTATGTTCCCCAAATTTTATACTATTCAGCAATGAGAATGTATAATATACAACCATATATAATAATGTGGATCAATATCATTGACATAATTTCCATCAGAAGAAGTCATGCACAATTGAGAATATATGGGTTGGATCTAATTTGTCCCATACACTGTAGCAGCCAATCTTATTACCTCCTTAATAAGATAAGGTTAATGCCCTCACACTTTTGAAGAGGAGGATGCTATACTGATAGAAACACAGCCTTCTGGAATAGAGTCAGTGAATTAAATAAAAGGAAAATCCCTGGGCATCCATATTAGAAAAATTAAACAAACTATCTTGTCATTTAATCAATAAATAGTTCTCCAGTTTCTTGCATTTTAGTAAGGCAGATAAATATAAGATGGTGGGCTCAAAAACAGCTTTCTTACAGGCATGCGGATCCTCTCACTAATTGGACTTTTATTCTCATTGTAAACAACAGCAACCTCAAATAAAAGGAAAGCTCCCCCAACTTAAGAACATGTTTACAGACATCTACACTCAGAGTGAGCAGGAAATGAGAGAAATTCATCACTATTTTAGAACATTTATCTTTAGAACAATAGCTAGCTCACGGTGGGTGCTCAGGTATGAGACACACATGACTCACGAAGAAGGAAGGGCACCTGCAGGTCCACTTGCAATTTTTCATGCGCTTGAGATGACAAATGAAACATCTCCAAGTTTTCAATGGTGAGTCCTGGCTGCTGTGAGGAAGCATAAATTCATGCAGTGAGATTTTCATGAAATAGGAAAACCCTCAAAAGAAAGAATGCAAGAATCACTGACCGGTATTTAAATTCTTATCTTTTTTCTCCTAATGCTAATGAAAGTGCCCTCTGTGTCAGTATGTACATGTGGGGGTATATATATATATATATATATATATATATGTATATATATATGTGTGTGTGTGTGTGTGTGTGTGTGTGTGTACACACACACACATTTATGTATTTGAGTCCTAATCTGTTTCTCTACCTTGATACTTTCTACTCTAAAGGAAAATATTTACATAGTCTCTTTTCCTCCAGTGGGAGTATGGAAAGTGGGGCACACCATTAGGTATTCTGGGAAATCCAGGGAAGATGATAGGGAGACGTACATTTGGAGGACTCTGCTTGAATCCAGTATCCAAATTACTATTTTTCCTGGTTCCATGGGAGGAAAAGCACCCAATTCAGCAGGTAGATCTTAGAAGGCACTTATGGTGAGGAGAGAATGTTAAATTGACTATAGTCTTAGCCACATAGCTAAATATATAATTGAAGATGGTGGGGTATGCACTTATGCATTATTATCCCATATACATCTGAGAGGATTCTTCCATTCAAGAAAAGATGCACATAGAGTTCAACAAGTATATCACTCTAAAACCTGACTTCCTCTCCTCTTTTAGGTAGCCTGCTAGAATGATATATGATCACAGGAGGAAAGGGGGAATACTTAGAGATCTCACTGAAGCCATAGTACTCAGAGAAGTCAGTTCCTAGAACACAAGTGTCACTTGTCTGATCTAACCACCAAGTATACATCTTTTGAACTAGCTGAATTCATGCCACATGCAGACTTAGTGACACTGTCTCCAGCTTGATTTTCACATTTTGGAGTGGATTACCTTAGATGTAATGAATAACAAGGTGGGAAGGGCCCTACAAGCCTTGCTTGTCAGGGAAAAAAGTGTGTGTGTGTGTGTGTGTGTGTGTGTGTGTGTGTGTGTGTTTTGAAGAATGCAACTGACACAGCCTTGGCAGCATCTCAGATTTATACATGAAAGTGAAATCATCCCCTTTGTGGGAAGCCTTACCTCTCACTTCAGTGTCTTAAACAAAACTACTAACTCAGTGAGGATTGCCATTCACAGAGGTCTTCCTAAATGCCAGAGCCTGTGTAATGGATTGCTCACTTACATATGCATAACCAAAAGCCATGGTGGTCTCTTTGCTTAGCTTGCAAACTCAAAAATGTACCAACACCTGGGCTAATACTTCCCTCCAAGAACTTTTGGACAGTTTTATTTGTGTGTTGGGGTATTGTCTACATACTCCCTCTTTCCTGCCCCTGGGGAGATTACAGACTGGCAGGTTAAAGACACTTGTCTGTTGAATTATGAAATCTAAAGAAAAAAAGTCTCTACTGCCAATCAGAATGTCATGCTTGCTAATGTGGATGCTCAGACTAAGGAGCTGTTCTCTGGGACTAAATGAAAATGAAGTCACCCTCCCTTTGACTGAAGAAATTATTATTTTGAAAATTCCAAAAACATTGTGGACAATAAATGACATTTTTTATCCTGAGGACACCTTGTGCACCACCAAGAGAGTATTTTTTGTGCATAGGCCTGATTGGACCCTGTCTGCTTCCAAAATCAGAGGAAATTGCCTTTTACTGTGGTCATAGGCAAACTTCACTTTTTAAATAAATCAACACCAGTATCCCTCAGACAATAAATAGCAGATCTCTCTCTAACAGGAGGTGACCTTTGTTACTAGAAATTTACTGAAGTGAGAATTCACCTGCTATGTATACACAGGTTCTGGGAGTTTATTGTTATGACGCAGAATAATGTAATTTTAATTGTAATATGACTTTTTTTCTCATGTTTTCTTAAATTGCAAATGATACCACCTTTGCCTTAGAAAACATTCAGTTCAGGTTCAACTCACTGGCCAGAGTGATTATAAAATTAGAATTGCCCTCAACATCCCCTTTGCAGGCCTAGGCAAAGTTAGTGCAATCAATAACAAATCCTAATATACTTGGATTGTCCTAGTTAAATTTTATATGAGACAAGTTGAAATAATTCAGTTCAAGCCACCATAGGTCAAATTAATCAGAGTGATTGACATAGTAGCATAATACTACGAAAATATTCTAGAGGTCAAGAAAGTATATGACCCAGGAGGAATTGTTATGAAGAAGTCCACCATGAACTTACTGTGCTCATATAGGTCTCACTATGTATGTTGAGATTGTAAAGCCCTGGAGTTTTCTTTCACCTGGGTCATTTTTTCTGAATCAAGTATGCAGCTCAAGATTTGCAAAGAGAAAGTAATGCCTCTCTAGCACAAACAGTGGGATTGTTAACTGCTTATGATGACATGAATGGGTTTCTTATGCTCACAGTTCTCTTTTTTATAGAGCTACCCACTGCACAAGCCAGCATCAGTTAGCCTTAGGCATTGCCCTGTGGAATTCAGAGTTTAGAAAAACAGAACAAGTTTGGTGATATGATTACTTTGTTTCTGATCCAGGAAAATGGTATCTTCTCCCAGCATCCATAAAACTGTGACAGACTTGGAGTTTAGCATTTAGAAAGGGCAAAATCAATTCCCTTGCACATAAGTATTTTTTTAGTTTAGCTTTTGAACTGTGTTATAAGGTTTTCTTCCTCTCAGAAAAGCAGCACAGGAAAACAGTAATAATAAGATCTTACAACAGATTCTATCTCAGCTATTCACCTTCTATCTGTATGAAATTCTGCATGTACACATAATAATTTTTTTAAAAAGTAGAGTTTGACTTTCCCATTAAATTCTTTTTTATTTAATATAACTTATTAATGTGTATGAAGAGAAAAACATATGAAAAAAAAAGTCCCCAGTTTGTAAGATTATAAAATACTTGTTGCTAAATAAACAAAGTAAACAAAGACTCATATTCATATATGCTCATTGAATCGGGCTATGTACATCCTCCATTTTCTCTTAACAATCCTGTAGATATTTCCATGTCAACAAATACCTGCTCTGCTCTAGTTTGTTTATTTCAATGGCTTCTAGGCAGATGACTGTAAGGACATTCAATGATTTGTTACCTATGTTACCTACTGATTTCTGGAAATTACTATTACACAGTGAACAGAAATATATTGGATAATTATTATTTCAATCTCAACATTTCAGGCAAAATATTTTCTTGAAAACATTGGTAAGTGGTTAAATTGAAAATAGTACAACTCATAAATCTCGGGAGCTGAAAATAATATATCCATTTATTAGTCCTCTAAAATCAGTTTTGATGGTCCATTTATTTCCTTTTCCAAAGTGGAATAAAATTATTTTACTCTTTGCAAAATTCTTAATATATGTTTATCTGAAGTTTTTATAGGACTGAGTTTTGTTTCCACTCAAATGCATTGCTCTTTTATTTTATTTATACATTATTCAATTTATGTCTTCATTTGACCTTTTACATTTTTATTACTTTTACAATAAATCTATAGAAAAGTGAGAACTTATTAAATTACATATGACTCAGAATATTCATCAGCTTTAGACATACCATTCTATTACTTATCAAGATGCAATATAAAAGTGAAACATATGCAAAATAGCCATGAAAAGCTAAAAATGAAATGAAGAAAACTTTCATTGTAATTGATTTAAGAAACTAGGAATAAATTTAACAAATCAAGCAAAAACTCTATCCTCTAAAAACTACAAAAAGTGATTGAAAGAACTGAAAGATACAAATAATTGAAAAGACATTCTTGATATTTATCTGAAGATTTAATAGCCTAACAATACTCTGCAAATTAATCTGTAGCTACAATGCAATCCCTAGATTCTAAATCCCAGCTGGCTTCTTCCTAGAGACAGGCAATCCTACAGTCAACACAGAACTCAAGGGACTCAAAATTACTGGAGTCTGAAAAAGAACAGAGTTAGAGGACTTGAACTTCCTGCTTTCAAACTTATAACAAAGTAACAGTAAACAAGACAGTAATGCACTAGCATAGGAGCCACATAAAAATCAATGGAATAAAATTGAAAGTTATGAGAAAAAAGTGTCTACAGTTAACTGATTATGAAAAGAGTACCAAAATATTCAGTGGGGGAAGAAAAATCTAATCTACATGTGGAGATGAAACAATTGGTTATCCCTATGTGAAAAAGTGAATCTGTACTCCTACTTTGTATAATATAGAAAAAAATAACTCAAAGCAGATCAAAAGCATAAACATAAGAAGGAAAACTACAAAATTCTTATAAGAAAACATAAGCACAAATATATATGACTTTCTACTTGGGAATGTTTTCTTAGATATGACACCAAAAACACAAACTTTAAGTTGAAAATTATTTTGGACTTCATCCAAAATAAAACATCTGTGAATCAAGGGATCTTATCAGGAAATTGAACAGAAAACAGAAAATGGGAGAATACGTTTGCAAATGGTACATATGGTGTGATGTAGCAAGAGTATTTAAAGAATGATTACATGGAAACAATATAAAATAACACCCAAGGATGGGCAAGAATGGCCAAAATTCATAACATTTGCAACTCTAAATGCTGGGAAGGAAGTGGACTAAAATAAATCTTTATTCATCACTGGGAGAAATAAAAACTATTGAGCCAATGTAGAAGATAGTTTGTCAGTTTCTTAAAAGGCAAACATAGTCATACTGTGTAATCCAGCAATTGAACTCCTATATATTTACCCAAATTAATTGAAAACTCATCTCCATAAAAAAATGAATAAAATTTTAGCATCTTTATTCATAATTACTTCAAAGTGGAATGAGATATCCTTCATAGGGTGAATGACACAAAAACTATGGAATCATTTACCAATCTATAAAAAAAATGGAGGAACCTTAAATACATATTGCTAAGTGAAAGAAAGAATTCTTAAAAGGCTAAATACTTACGGACTCAGGATATGCTAAGGTCAGGAAAGGACAAAACAACACAGATAGTGGTTACCAGGGGTTCAGGGAGAAGAAGAGTCAGGTGAAAAGCTGGAACATGGGGAATTTTTGGGACAGTGAAACTATTCTGTATGATACTGAAATGATGGATATGTGAAATTATGTATTTTTTTTGCTGAGGCTGGCTTTGAACTTGTGATCCTCCTGCCTCAGCCTCCTGAGCCGCTGGGATTACAGGTGTGTACCACTGTGCCTGGCAAATTATGCATCTTTTGAAAACACATAAAACTGTAAAATATAAGAAGTGAGCCCTAATATAAACTGTAGATTTTATTTGCTAATAATTCATAAATATCAGTTCCTCAACTGTAAGAAATGTATATTAATTCAAGAGTTTAGTAAGATAAACTGTGTAATAGGATGAGAACAGATATATGTAAACTCTGTAGCTGATGCTCAATGTTGTGTTAACCTAAAACTGCAATAAAGATAATCTAATTTTTTCAAATGGGTGAGAATTTTTTTGTATTTATTTATTTCTAAATATTTAATTGACACAAAAGGAGAGAATGTATTGTAGGTTTACAACATACTCAGATGTAAACATACATTGTATAATGATTACCACGATCAGATTAATGCATTCTTCACCACTCATGCTGTACCCCTAGAATTTGTCTCATAACTGAAATTTGTTCTGTTTGACCATCCTCTCCCCATTTTCTTCACTCCGAACCAATGAAAACTGCCATCCTGATTTCCACTTTGCAGTTTGAATTTTATTTGGATTCCACGTATAAGTGAGATCATATAACATTGGTCTCTGTGTGGCTTGTTTCACAAGCATAATGCCCTCTATAGGCAAAAGTTTTGAATAGACATTTCTCTCTAGAAGATGTACACAGGGTTATATAAGCATATATATATATATATATATATATATATATATATATATATATATATATAAAGATGGCTGACATCAATAGTCACTAGGGGAATGTAAATTGAATTCACATTGAGATACTACTATGTATCCACTGGGATAGATAGAGTAAAACATTCAGATAATAATGACTTTTAGAGAAGTGTGATGATACAACACTTATATATGACTGGTGAAAATGTAAAATGTTAACAACAGTTTTGTAAAACAGTCTAGTAATTCCCAAGTAATTAACCTTAGAATTATCTTACGTCCAAGTAATTCCACTCCTAAGACATATTCCTTAGGAAAATTAAAACATATTTCCTAAAAAATGTTGTATAAAATATTTATAGCAGCATTATACAAAGAGTCAAGTGGCTGGAAAAAAAAATCAAATGTATATCAAATGACAAATATAAACTACACAAAGTGCATTACATTGATACAATGGAATATTATTTGTGCATAAAAAGGAATAGAGTGCTGATATTTAATGCAATATGAATTAACCATGAAAACATCATGCTACATGAAAGAAGTCAATCACAGAAGACCATTTAGGAAAATTTTTAGAAACATAAAGTAGATTAGTGATTGCTGAGGCAATATTGGAACGACTGAAAGCTAGGGGGCAAAAAGGTTTGTTTGGGGGTTGATGAATGTTTCAATATTGGTTGTGGTACTATAACTTACTAGGTTGCATCTATTTTAAAACTGCTAGAGGAATTCTCCTTTTTTTTAGGATATGGCTCCTTTAAATTTGCTCTCCATAGTCAAGACACATATTTTGTCAAGATAGACAGATTTGTATCTCTGTCTCTGTCTACCTATTTTCTACCTATTATCTATCTACATATCTACCTACAGGGACAGGATATCATATTGACACAACTATTAAAACAATTTCAAAGACCATAAAGAGTGATCACCAGGAACCTAATAAAAAAACACTGGAAAGAATCCAAGTTGCCTTCATCTGCCTGCACCTTAGCAGGACATCTCAGCAGGCAGAGCCTTCATTTACCATGCTGTCACCAGAAAACAATGAAACCCCAGTCCCTTCTGAGATCTTGTTCAGCCATAGTATCTTTGAATGTATTTTATTGCTTACAAAAAATATATTGTATGTGATATAATTGTCTTTGAATTGTCAAATTATTTATGATTAAACCATGAAAGCTTTATCTAGGCAGTCATAAAGGTCAGGCACAAGCCTCAAAGAAGGGAAATTAGAAGTGAAGAAGAAATTTAATTCCTCAATTACTCTTTTATGCCTCTCTATTGCCTCCCATGTTGAGTAAACAGCAAATCAATATTTGAAGGTCTCTGACTATAAACAAAGAAAGCCTCATTTAAAATTATGCTGGTTAACTCTTCCTAGCCATAAAAGACTAATATATTAGTCATATATATATATATATTAGTCATAAAAGACGAATATATTAGTCATGTATATATACATATATATCTAGCAGTAAATATATATGATTGTAAATATATATTTGTATATATATATATTTAATATATTTTTAAAAAATACAATTATATAGTTTTTGGCTTTGGTTTGTCTGTCTTATAAATATGTAGAAAATAAGAAATTACTTACAGTAATACAAAAGTCTTTTTTTATCTACCCTAGGACCTCACATATGTTAGTCAAGCATTTACTACTGAGAAATTCCTCAGTCTTATTTTCAATCTGAGCTACTGAGATCGCATCTACTTACTGGGCTGAATTCTAAAGGAAAATGGTTGTAAGGGTACAAATGATGGCAGTGCTAGTGGTTGATGTCTAAACTCTCTATATTACCTCATTTAGCTTAAATTGTGCACATTTTTTCAATCATAGAGATAAGCTTAAGTAAAAGCATTTTTAATGTTTTTTTCTTAAACTAACATCCACTTAAAATTCTAATACTAGTCTCTCAAAAAGTTAGATAAATTCAGAAGAGATAACTAACTAAATAAGAGCAAAGTTCTAATAAGACTCTGAGTAAAGCTATTATTTTTGTTGGTTTGTGTTTGTTGTTGTTAACTGTTCACAATGTCATTCTAAGGAAGGTTTGACTATAGTATTGTCAGACCCGATCTAATGTAAAAACCACTGTGCAAACGGGAGTGAGAGATAGAATACGTGTAGTAGTGTGTGTGTGTGTGTGTGTGTGTGTGTGTGTGTGTATGAAAGAAAGAGAGAGAGAGAGAAGCAGAGAGAGTTAGTTCTTGGAAACCTCATGTGTAGAAATAGAAGTGCCTCCAGGACCAGAGAGAGCCCAGGACTAATTTGCACCCAGTTTATCATCCATGGGTAGAAGACCATCAGTGGCATGATGGTCTGTGGAGGCTTTGGTTAACTAGGTTAACCAGTCTTCCTTCTGAGGAGACCTAAGCTGTTTTCAAGGTGGCATTAAGTTCTCTATTTCTCTGGACTTATCAAAGTTCTGAAATGTCTTCTGTTTTATTTCAAAAATCTGTTTCTTAAGTGTTTAAAAGTATTACTCCCACAGGATTGAGGTGGACACTTTCTCCTTCTCAGAAGTGGCCCCAGGGAGCTTCTGAAATGGATCAAAATGAGACAGGCAATCACGTATAACCTAGAGCCACAGTAATCTCAAATACATAAGGATCATTCCTCTCTGCCTCATCCCCTCTGATTGCTACCTTTTGCAATCACCCTTACTTACTGTGGTTGTAAAATGAGCTTCACTTCAGTCATAATTGAAAAAGAACAAATCTATGTTTGTCAATGCCTTTGAAAAATTACCACGTGTCTATTACAATCTACCTCATAGATTTTAACTGAGAAGATGTATAGAATTCTAGGACTATTTATCTGTCCTCACTTTCTTCTCACAAGAAAACTGAACTCCTAGATTCTATTAAAATATACATCAATGTTCATTTCCCCCCATTATCTTTATTTTAAGCAAGAGTATTAATGTTGGGTCAGAATATAGGTGTTTTCCTTTAGCTGCCTCAACTTGGGCCATTTTCTAATATATATACTGTGTGTGTGTCTACCACTGTGATAAATACCTTATTTCATTTTCAAATCATTCTTGTGACCCATCCTTCCTAAGTTCAGTAAAAAGCTCAAAAATGTAAAATGTGAAACAACCATAGGATGATGGATATATTTATAGAAATCACATTCACACAATTAGCAAAGTTTATGAATAGTTAATATATATATTTTACATGAATATGTAATCTAGACAGACTTTTTTCTGATCAGACAAATGTCATAGGAAAAGTAATGTTGATTTCAGAAAATGAAATGAAAGAGAAGAAAAGAAAAAAAAATCTACTTTTAAAATTTCCATTAATGTTTGGCCATGTGATATCCAGAGACTAAAATAAGATCAAAAATTGATTCAAGGTAAATCCTTAAACATATGATTAACTGTGGTACTACATATGATGTGAATAAAGTTCACATCGTAAAGAGATTTTCATCAAAAGTATGAATTTGCACTGGGCTTGATGGCATATGCCTGTAATACCAGCCACTTGGGAGGCTAAGAAAAGGATCACAAGTTTGAGGCCAGCCTGGGTGAATTAGTGAGGCCCTGTCTCAAAACACAAAATAAAATGGACTGTGGATGTTGTTCAATGTAAAGCATTTGCCTAGCAGGTGCAAGGTCCTGGATTCAAATCATAGTATGGCCAAAAAGTAAAAAAAAAAAAAAAAAAAATTGTAAAAGTGGCATACCATCTTTAGAGAGCATCTTCACAAATGATCTACTACACACACACATAGACATAATAGACATACACACACACACACCACATAATTTTTCTTTAATTTATTATTTTTTGTTTTACTTTTATACTCACGCTATACTTGAATGTGGGTAGTCTTCACTTTTTGTGAGCAGGACTGGTCTCTATGAAAAGGGCCTGTGTTATTTAACTTTTCATCACTTTTACCAAAATGCATAACATAAACAATTTAAAGGAGGAAAATGTTTTTCTTTTTCTTAACTCACAGTTTCAGAGGTTTCTGTCCAAATGGCTACATTGCTGGCCCGAGGTGAGGAAGAATATATTGATGGAAAGAGAGAGAAAGATGGAGGGAAGGGTAGGGAAAAGATAAACCCTTTCAGCATGTCTCAAGAGAAAAACTTCTTCCAGCAAAGTGCACCTCCCAATAGTCCATGCAACCAACAATGAATTAATTCAGTTATGATGTCAAAGCCTTCATGATTTCATCAGTTTCCAAAAGTCTCACTCCTAAGCACATGAGATTTTGGGGCCAAGTTGCAGATGGAAATGATAATGGCCATTTAAAAAGCCTTTAAGGTATATGAAGAGGAATTCAAGAACTCAAACTCTATTTGCTGATGACATGATCCTAATTTAGAAGACCCAAAAAAACTCCATCAGAAAATTTCTAGAATTCATAAATGAATTGAACGAAGTAGCAGGATATAAAACCAACACCCCAAAATCAAACACGTTCCTTTACACCAAGGATGAATCCGCTGAAAGAGAATTAGGAAATGAATCCCATCCACAATAGCCTCATCAAAAATAAAATACTTAAGAATCAATCAAAAAAAAAAAAAAAAGAGGCAAAATATCTTGATATTGAAAACAACAGAACACTAAAGAAAGAAATTTAAGAAGATCTTAGAAGATGAAAAGATCTCTTTTGTTCTTGGCTAGGCAGAATTAATATTGTCAAAATGGCCATAACTACCAAAAGCACTACATAGATTTAATGCAATTCTTATTAAAATTCCAATGATGTTCTTCCTAGAAATAGAAAAAGCAGTCATGAAATTTATTTGGTGGAATAAGAGGTCCAAAATAGCCAAAACAATCCTTAATGAGAAAAGTAAAGTAACAAACATCACAATACCTGACCTTAAATCATACTACAGAGCTATAGTCAAAATCGCAAGCTATTGGCACCAAAAACAGGCATGAAGATCAGTAGGACAGAATAGAAGGCACAGTGACAAACCCACATCAATATAGTTATCTCAAACTAGAAAAAGGCATCAAAAACATACATTGGAAAAAATGTATGTTTCAAGCCTCTTCAACAAATGGTGTTGGAAAAACTGAAAATGTACAGGTAGTAGAATGAAATTCAACCCAATCTCTTACCCTGCACAAAACTCCAAAGTGGATCAAACACCTTGGTATTGGACAAGAGACCCTGCATCTACTAGGAGATAATGTAGGCCCCACACTCCAACAAGTTGGCTTAGGAAATGACTTTCTCAATAAGACTCATAAAGTGGAAGAAATAAAATAAAAATCAATAAATAGGATGGTATCAAACTTCACAGCAAAGAAAACAAATCAAGATTGTGAAAAGAAAGCCTACGAAATGGGAGAAAATCTTTGCCACTGAACCTCAGATAAAGTGTTAATTTCCAAGATATACAAAGAACTCAAAAAGTTTAACATAAAACAAAACAAATAATCCAATAAATAGATGGGAAAAAATACTGAATAGACACTCCTCAAAATAAGAAATAAGAATGGTCAACAAATATATTTAAAAAAAAATGTTCAACACCTATGGCAATTAGAGAAATGCAAGTTAAAACTACACAGAGATCTCCAGTCAGAATGGCAATTATCAAGAATATAAGTAACAATAATTGTTGACAAGGATGTGAGGAAAAGGATACACTCATCCATTGCTGGTGGGACTGCAAATTGGTTCAGCCACTCTGGAAAGAAATATGGGGATTCCTCAAAAAAGCTGGAATGGAACCACTATTTGACTCAGTTATCCCACTCCTCAGTATAAAAACAACAAGATACAGTGATCTGGCCATTTTTACAGCAGCATAATTCACAATAGTTAAGGCATGCAACCAACCTAGGTGCCCTTCAACAGATGAATGGACAAAGAAAATGCTGTATATATACACAATGGAATATTACTCAGCCATAAAGAAGAGTGACTTCAAAATTTGCCAGTGAATAAATGGATCTCATGACTCTCATGCTAAATGAAATAATACAATCACAAAAACAAATGTCAAATATTCTTTCTGATATGTGGATGTTAACATGCAATGGGGGAGTGGTGAGAAAAATAGAAGTTCAGTGGATTAGACAAAGGGGAATAAAGGGAAGGGCAGGAGATGAGAATAAGAAAGAATGTGGAATGAACCTGGCATAACTTTCTTATGTACATATATATATATATATATAGCACAGTGAATCTCAACATTGGGTATATCCACTAGACTGAGATCCTAATTAGAATAAGATATATCCATGTTGGTACAAATATGTCAAAATACATTCTAATGCATATATGACTATAAAGAACAAATAAAAATAAAACTTAAAAATTACTATATATTTATTTTTATTTATTTATTCACTTATTTGCAAACTCCTAATGAAATTGGGAATGGTGAATGAAAAATTGATAGTTATGATACCACTGGTTGCCGGTGATGAGTTCTGCTCCCTCAAATGTTGAAGTTTTGAACATTAGAGAAGCATGCCAAGGCAAGCATATAAAGCAAGGTTTATTTAAAAAGGGTAACATAGACTTCTCCAGGGAGGGAGAAGGAGGCTATTGCTACTATTCTGGTATCCCAAGAAGCGAGGCAGCTCTGCCTTTTTTATATATCCAAGGCTTCCTTTGTTCTCCTGCCCTCTTCCCCTTATCTCTCTCCTTTCTGCATTTGTGACCAGGCCCAGAATTGCTCAGTGGGATGGCCGAAAGGTGAGAAGCAGATGGGCTGAAGGGGGAGGAGCAGGATGGAGCAGCCCAGATACATTAATTAACAACTTTATAGCTCCCTGTAGGGAGGGGCAATTCCTGGGACAGGTTATCTTGGCAAAGGGTTGGAGCAGGAGCAGATTCTTGTAAGCGTGGAGTAAGGGCTCTGAAGGAATTAACATTCCAATCCCTGGGGAGGGGGGACAGTCTCCAACTTTCTGGGACTCACTCAAAATTGGCTTTCTTGATCCTACCTGACTCGATTTACCTATCTATACAAACTGTGTCTAATTCTGGCTTCACTTATATTCCCCTTAAAAATAAGTTTTCCATAATTTAAATTGGTGGGTAGATAGTAACCTATTTTGTTTTGTTCAGCAATCATTTTATTATGAAAAATACTTTCATCATCATTACGAACATATTTGCCTAAACTTCCAGTACATTCCCTAAGACAAACATGGATGAAGAAATACCAAGTAAAGACAACTTTAATTAGTATGGTATTAGTTGAGAAATTGAATGGAGAAAGTTTAATTCAGATAACTCAAGAGAGTAAGATGTTTTTGAAAAAAAAATAAGTACTGGATGTACCATTTTAAAATCCAAAAATATTACAGAAAAGTCTAGAAAAATGATGCTTATACAATAAAGATTTCATTTTGTATCAAACTTTGTTATTGCAAGAATTGAAAGTTCAGTAGGCGGGGCGAGGTGCCACAGGCCTGTAATCCCATGGACTCTGGATGCTGAGGCAGGAAGATCAGCAAAAGCAAGGCGCTAAGCAACTCAGTGAGACCCTGTCTCTAGATACAGTACAAAATAGGGCTGAGGATGTGGCCCAGTGGTCAAGTGCCCCTGAGTTCAATCCCTGGTACCCCACCTCCAAAAAAAAATAATAATTAGGTTATCACAAACAGAAATAAAGTTAGAGAACAGGTTTATGAAATTATCACAAACCATAAAAAAGAGGTACGATAAAGAAACAGAAAACAGAAACAACCTGGCCAACCCAATACCACACTAACCTCAGGTTATAAGTAATGCTACTTGAACAAATGGAAACCTAAACATCCTATCCTTTCACATCACTTACTCTGAAAGATCATTTCCTGGCCCCATCTACACACATTTCTATCCTCTGGATAACACAGGCAGCAAAAATTTGCAGAACTTTTTGGCCTCTGTGGCAGAAATGCGGAAGCATATACATGAGACAACACAGACTGAAGAGAGCATATTACAGTAAAATGAAAATGTCCAGAAATTATTTTCCTTACTGATAAGGGCTGACCATGGAAGTGAACACCAGGTCAAGATGCTTAGGCCATAGGAGAAGTCACCTCCTAAAAATAAAATGGGGTTAATATTTACAATAGTGACTACATGATCTATCCTCACTTTAATTTCATTTCTTGGCTAGTAAGTAAACATAACTTCTTTGTGATTCAAACATTTCATTCATCTCAACTCATTTCTAGAAATTGGATTTCTTATTGAAGCTGTATTATGACAGAATAAGTAAATACATAACTGACTGACTCAGGATATATAAGCTGTCTTAATTGTCTCTTTAGAGATGGAGAATATTGAGTATTCTTTTCTGACCAAATTTTCAAAGGCTCTACTTTCTTTCATCTGAAGGGCTAAGCTTACTATGGTTCTTGATTATTTCTTAATCATCTGCATGAAAAAATGCTTATTGAATAACACTGTCTAGAATTGATTTTATTTCATTAATGTAAAAAATACGTATCATTTTGGAAACCTGAAATATATAAGATAACACAATTGATTCATTATTCTTTTATTTATATATTATCCATCTACCTTTAGAAGCAAAATCATTGAGTACATCAGAAAGATTTCAAACAGGCTTTTTTTTTTTTTTTTTTTTTTTTGTAATATGCTTGCTTTTAGCATGGGCATTCATTCATCTTTCTTGTGACCCAGGTCAGATAACTTAACCTTGCAGTACTTTAAAGTTGTTTTCCTAACCAATCTCTTGAGTACAACATGTAGTGATAGTAAATGCTATTTGAGAGAGAAATGCAGTAACAGTATTGCAAAAAAAAAAATCAGAAAAACTGGAGCCTGAACTTGATATATGTGGATATTTTTATGAGAGGAAAACAATAATTGAAAGACTGTTTTTTACAGTAAAAAAGATAGTTCTAAAATACAATAATAATAATCTTCACAATAAAATATGTACATACATAAATAGAATAGATTCAAAACTGAGTAAATATGGAATGATATGTTTAATAGTTGTCAGCACTTTGATCCAAGGTTTTCTGTGAAAATATAGTTTTGATATACAAGTATTATATAGAAGGGCCAATTATCAGATGGCCCACAAATAATAATTCTAAAACAGGTTAAAATGTGTTATGATATGGTTTTTCAAAGGGCCTATGTAAGGTTAGAATTCTATTTTGTTCTATTGAGTTTTTGCTGATGCAATTTGGGTTTTTTTTTTTTTTTTTTTTTTGCATATATAATTGAAATGGGGATTACAATAATCATCCTTAGTTTTAACAATCTATTTAGAGTTAATATTGTACTATATCACTAAAATATGAAGACTTTGTAACTCTATGGGTCTCTTAACTAGCCCTCACCCTAAGTTTATACTGTTTATCTTACAGTGAGAAAATCTTTGTGACCTACACTGCAGATAGGATATCAATTTCCAAGATAAGTGACACTCAAAACACCCAATCAATAAATAGGCAAAGTGTGATAAGAGAACTAAAGGAACTCCATCTTGTTCTTCAGCAGCCATCTTAGGTGTTCCGAGAAATAGTTCTGTTTCTCAGAAATAATAGAACACGGAAAGTCCTGCCTGTGTGTGTACCCATTAATCGTTACCTAGCATAATACGCTTGACAGCATAAAAACAGCAATTCCTATACAATGTAAAATTGCTCTCTTTGGTTTCCATTTTTCCTGGGCAACATACCTTGTCAGAGATTGATTGTCTAGACATTCGTAACCATTCTCTAATATGTACTCAACTAGGGTCATCATGACCCCATTCCCTTCTACTTGATGGTTGCTATATCAACCTGGAAAGTCCCATGGGAAATATTATTGTACCCATTGCTTTGTCTTGCTAACTGCCTAGATTCAGCTTCTGTACTGTGGCTTGCTTGCATTGGCTGAAACCCTGCAATTGAATATTCCGCCCTCTGTGATTTTGCTCTTTACAAACCCTTGAAAAATCACTGCTGGTGCGCCATCTTGTCACACTGTGTGATGTGTGAGGATGGTGGCCGCTGATCAGCTTAATAAAGGCTTTTTATTGGCTCAAGTGTGATGTGGCTTGGAGTTTTAATTGGCATTATGCTGGATACAACATTTTTGGTACAACAAAAGGAACTGAACAGGAATTTATCAAAAGAAGATATATGAATGGTCAACAAATATATGAAAAAAGGTTCAACACTTCTAGCAAATTAAAACCAAACTGACAAATATAACTTCATTGATATTTCGCCTCATACCAGTCAGAACAGCAGTTATCAAGAATACAGAAAACAATAAATGTTGGTGAGGATGTGAGGGAAAAGGCACACTCATGCATTACTGGTGGGACTGCAAATTTGTGCAACCACTATGAAAAGCAGTATGGAGATTCCTTAGAAAACTTGGAATGGAACCACCATTTGACCCAGCTATCCTACTCCTTGGTCTATACCCAAAAAACTTAAAATCAGCGTACTATAGTAATATTCATAGCAACTCAATTCACAATAGCTAAATTGTGGGATCAACCTAGATGCACTTCAAAAGATGAACAGATAAAGAAATTGTAGTACATAGGAATATCACTCAGCATTAAAAAATAATAAAAATTATGGCATTTGCAGGTAAATAGATGGAGTTGGAGAATATCATGCTAAGCGAAATAGCCAATTCCCCCCACCAAAAAAAAAAAGGCCAAATATTCTCTCTGATAAGTGGATGCTGATTTATAAAGAGAGGGGTGATTGGAGGAATTCTGATTGGGAAAAGGGGAGGGAGGGAGGGGGAGGGGCATGAGAGCAGGAAAGATGGTGTAATGAGAGGAACATCATTACCCTAGGTACATGTATGACTGCACATGTGGTGCAACTCTACATTGTGTACAACCAGAGAAATGAAAAGTTCTGCCTGATTTGTCTACAATGAGTCAAAATGCATTGTGATATTATGTATAATTAATTAGAACAAATAAAAATAAAATAAAACAGTGTAAAAAAAAGAGTACAAGTAACAAATGTTGGCAAGGATGTGGTGAAAAAGATACACTCAGCCCCATGTTGGTGGTACTGAAAATTCATGCAATTACTATGAAAAGCAGTATGGAGAGTCCTCAAAAAACTTGGTGTGTAAGCACCATTTGACCCAGTTATCCTACTCCTCAGTTTATATCCAAAGGAGTTAAAATCAACACACTACAGTGATGCAACAACATCAATGTTTATAGTAGCTCAAATAGCCAATCTATGGAACCAATCTAGGTGCCCCTTCAACAGATGAATGGATTAAAAAACAAACAACAACAACAACAAAATAATGAAATACTACTCAACCATTAAGAATGACTTTATGACATTTACCCCTAAATAGATGTATCTGGAGATTATCAGACTAAGTGAATTAAGCCAGTCCCAAAAAGGCAAAGGTCAAAAATTTCCATTTACATGTGAAAGCTAACCCACCATAAGGGTGGGTGGCAGATAGAAATTCAGTAGATTAGACAATGGGGAATTAAGGGAAGGGAGAATATGAAAAGGAAAGACAGTGGAATGAATCTGACATAATTTTCCTATGTATATATTGAATATACTACAGTTAATCCCAACATCCTTGTATATCCATAAGAATGGGGTCCTAATTAGAATAAGATATAATCCATGCTTGTATAATTATAACAAAATGGATTTCATTGTCATGTATAACTAAAAAGAATGAACAAAACATAATAAAATTTTAATTTCAACATTTTGGGGGAGGGTACCAGGGATTGAACCTAGGGGCAATTAACCTCTGAACCACATCCCCAGAAATTTTTCATAGTTTATTTAGAGAAAGTCTTATTAAGTTGCTTAGGGCCTTTTAAGTTGCTGAGGCTGGCCTTGAACTTGCCATTGTCCTATCTCAGCCTCCCCAGCCACTGAGATTACAGGTGTATGCCACTGGGCCTGGCTGCTAGGGTCATAATTCTTTTTTAATTAATTTATTCATTTTAATTAGGTATATATGAGAGCAAAATGCATTTTGATTGATTGTACACAATTTCACCACAACTTTACATTTCTATGGTTGTACACGATAGTGTCACGCCATATGTGCAGTTATACATATATCTAGGGTAATGATGTCCATCTCATTCCAACATCTTCCTGCCCCCATGCACCCTTTCAACCCTCCCTCACTTTTTGCCAAAAGTTCCTCCATTTTTTTCCATGCCTTCCCCCTTCCCCTAATTGATCAGCATCCACTTATCAGAGAGAATAATCAACCTTTGGTTTTGGGGATTGGCTATTTCACTTAGCATGATATTCTACAACTCCATCCATTTACCTGCAAATGCCATAAAATTTTATTCTCTTTTCATGCTAAGTAATATTGTTTTGTTTATATATACCACAGTTTCTTTATCCACTCATCTATTGAAGGGCATGTAGCTGGGTTCCACAGTTTAGCTACTGTGAATTGAGCTGCTATGAATATTGATGTGGCTGCATTACTATAATATGCTGATTTTAATCCTTTGGATATAGACCAAGGAGTGGGATAGCTGGGTCAAATGGTGGTTCCATTCCAAGTTTTCTAAGGAAACTGCTTTCCAGAGTGGTTGCACCAATTTGCAGTCCCACCAGCAATGTATGAGTGTGTCTTTTCCCCCACATCCTCACCAACATTTATTGTTTTCTGTATTCTTGATAACTGCCATTGTTACTGGCATGAGAGGAAATCTTAGAGTTGTTTTGATTTGTATTTCTCTAATTACTAGAGATGTGGAACATTTTTTTCATATATTTGTTGACCGATTGCTTATCTTCTGAGAAATGTCTGTTCAGCTCCTCAGCCCATTTATTGGTTGGGTTGTTTTTTTTTTTTTTGTTTGTTTGTTTTGGTGATAAGATTTTGAGTTCTTTATGTATCCTGGATGTTAGTGCACTATATGACGTGTGTGGCAAAAATTTGCTCCCAAAATATAGGCTCTTAATTCACCTCATTGATTGTTTCTTTTGCTGAGAGGAAGCTTTTTAGTTTGAGTCCATCCCATTTATTAATTCTGCATTTTATTTCTTGCACTTTAAGAGTCTTATTAAGAAAGTCAGGGCCTATTCCAACGTGATGAAAATTTGGGCCTACTCTTTCCTCTATGAGGCACAGGGTCTCTGGTCTAATTCCTAGGTACTTGATCTGTTCCGAATTGAGTTTTGTGCATAATGAGAGATAGCAGTTTATTTTCACTTTGCTGCATATGGATTTCCAGTTCTCCCATTTGTTGAAGAAGCTATCTTTCCTCTAATGTATGTTTTGGCAACTTTGTCGAGTATGAGGTAACTGTATTTATGTGGATTGGTCTCTGTGTCCTCTATTCTGTACCATTGGTCTACATGTCTATTTTGGTGTCAATACCATGTTGTTTTTGTTACTATAGCTTTGTAGTATACCTTAAGTTCTGGTATTGTGATGCTTCCTGCTTCACTCTTCTTTCTAAGGATTGCTTTGGCTATTCTGGATCTCATATTTTTCCAAATGAATTTCATGATTGCTCTTTCTGTTTCTATAAGGAATGATTTGGGGATTTTAATTGGAGTTGAATTGAATCTGCATAGCACTTTGGGTAGTATGGCCATTTTGACATTATTAATTTTGCCTATTCAAGAGCATGGGAGAACTTTCCATCTTCTCAGGTCTTTTTCAATTTCTTTCTTTAGTGTTCTGTAGTTTTCATTGTAGAGGTCTTTCACCTCTTTTCTTAAGTTGATTTTCAAGTTTTTTTTAATTTTGTTTTGTTTTGTATTGTTTTTTTGGAGGCTATTGTGATTGGGGTAATTTTCCCTTCAGAGGATTCATCACTGATGTATAAAAATGCATTTGATTTATGGGTATTGATTTTATATCCTGCTACTTTACTGAATTCAGTTAAGTAATTCTAGAATTTTTCTTGTGGAGTTTTTTGGATTTTCTAAGTGTAGAATCATGTTGTCAGCAAATAATGATAGTATGAGTTCTTTTCCTATTTGTATCCCTTTAATTTCTTTCTTTTGTCTAATTGCTCTGACTAGAGTTTTAAGGACTATGTTGAATAAAAGTGGTGAAAGAGGGCATCCCTGTCTTGTTCCAGTTTTTAGAGGGAATACTTCCAATTTTTCTTCTTTTAAAATGATGTTGGCCTTGGGTTTAGCATAGATAGCTTTTAAAATATTGAGGTATGTTCCTACTATCCCTAGTTTTTTTAGTATTTTGAATGTGAAAGAGTGCTGTATTTTGTAAAATGCTTTCTGCATCACTTGCTATAATCATATGATTCTTATCTTTAAGTCTATTGATAGCATGTATTACATTTATGAATTTACCTTGCATCCTTGGAATAAACCCCAGTTGATCATAGTGCACTATTTTTTTAAATATGTTTTTACATGCAATTTTACAAAATTTTATTGAGATTTTTTGCATTAATGTTCATCAGGAATATTGGTCTGAAATTTTCTTTACTTGATGAGTCTCTGCCTTGTTTTGGTATCAGAATGATACTTAATATGTAGAATGACTTTGGAGGGGTTCCTTCCTTTTCTATTTCATGGAATAATTTGAGGAGTATTCATGTAATTTCTTCTTTGTAGGTCTTGTAGAACTCAGCTGTAAATCTGTCTGGTCCTAGGCTTTTTTTGTTTGGTAGGCTTTTAATGGCATTTTCTATTCCCTTGCTTGAAATTGATCTGTTTAAATTGTATATATCACCTCGACTCAGTTTGGGTTGATTATATGCCTCTAGAAATTTTTTGGTGTCTTCAAGGTTTTCTATTATACTGGAATACACATTTTCAAAATAGTTTCTAATTGTCTTCTATTTTTCCATAGTGTTTATCATAATATTTCTTTTTCATTACACATTTTATTAATTTGAGTTTTCTCCCTCATTCTTTTTTGTTAGAGTGCCTTAGTGTTTGTCAATTTTATTTATTTTTTCAAAGCACCAGCTTTTTGTTTTGTCAATTTTTTGAATTTTTTCTTTAGTTTCAATTTCATTGATTTCCACCATGATTTCAATTATTTCCTGTATTCTACTACTTTTGGTGTTGGTTTGTTCTTATTTTTCTAGGGTTGTGAGCTATAATGTCAGGTGGTTTATTTGTTGACTTTTTTCTTCTTTTAATGAACGAAATCCGTGTAATGAACTTTCCTCTTAACACTGCCTTCATAGTGTCCCAGAAGTTTTGGTAAGTTGTATCAGAGTTCTCATTTACCTCCAAGAAAAAATTTTAATCTCCTCCCTGATGTCTTCTGCTATCCATGCTTCTTTCAATAGCATGTTGTTTAGTCTCCAGGTGTTGGAGTAGCTTCTCTTTTCAATCATTGATTTCTAATTTTATTCCATTATGGTCAGATAGAATGCAGGACAGTATATCTCTATTTTTTGTATTTGCTATGACTTGCTTTGTGGCATAATATATGGTCTATTTTGGAGAAGAATCCATGTGCTGCTAAGAAGAAAGTGGATTCACTCATTCATGGGTGAAATATTCTATATATGTCTGTTAAGTCCAAATTTATTGATTATTGAGTTCTCTGGTTTCTTTGTTTAGTTTTTATTTGGAATATTCATCCAGTGGCGAGAGAGATGTATTAAAGTCACCCAGTATTATTGTGTTATGGTCTATTTGGTTCTTGTATTTGAGAAGGATTTGTTTGATATACATAGATGCCCCATTGTTTGGGTCATAGATATTTATGATTGTTATGTCTTGTTGATGTATGAATCCCTTGAGCAGTATGAAATGTCCTTCTGTATCCCTTTTCACAAGCTTTGGTTTGAAGTCCACTTTGTCTGAAATGAGCATGGAAACCCTTGCTTGTTTACAAGGTCCATGTGAGTGGTATGTTTTTTTTTCCCCACCATTTCATGTTCAGTCTGTGGATGTCTTTTCCTGAAAGATGAGTCTCTTGAAGACAACATATTGTTGTGTCTTTCTTTAAAATTCAATCTGTCAGTCTTTGTCTTTTAATTGATAAGTTTAGGCCATTCACATTCAAGGTTATTATTGAAATATTATTTGTAGTCCCAGATATTTTGGCTTATTTTTGGTTTTTAACTTGACTTGGTTTCTCCTTTGATAGGCCTTTACATAAGTGTAGTTCCTCCCTTTGCTGATTTTTTGTTTTTCATATTCTCCTCCTGAAATATTTTGCTTAGAATGCTCTGTAGTGTGGGCTTTATCATTGTATATTCATTTAATATTGTTTATCATGAAAGATTTTTATTTTCTCATCAAATCTGAAGCTTAATTTTGTTGGATATAAGATTCTTGGTTGACATCCATTTTCTTTCTTTCTTTCTTTCTTTTTTTTTTTTTTTTTGTTTGTTTGTTTTTTTTGTGGCCAATTATTTATTTTATCCTTTGGATGCACCAACTTCTTTTTTTTTTAATTTTATTTTTATAATTTTTAATATGTACAACTCATAGTGCATATATTTAGTATCTTTTTACATACAACTGTTTGCATACAAAGTATATTCGTACAATTCAGGTCTTCAATCATGCATTAAGGAAAATGATATCCGTCTCATTCAACCACCTTTTTTTTTTTTTTCTTTTCTCCCCCTCTTTCCCCTCTTGCTCCCTCCGTTGTTACCCTCCCTTCCTTTGACCAT
Organism: Tamias sibiricus; assembly: GCA_025594165.1. Taxonomy (NCBI): domain Eukaryota; kingdom Metazoa; phylum Chordata; class Mammalia; order Rodentia; family Sciuridae; genus Tamias; species Tamias sibiricus. The sequence goes on from CM046663.1 coordinate 21,169,694, forward strand.
TCTAGTGTTCCTCTAATCCTCCTATGTAACCCCATCCAACAAAACTTTGGAATAGCCTCCTTATACAAGAGAAAACATTTGGTACTTGGATTTTTGAGATTGACTAACTTCACTTAGCATTATGTCTTCCAACTTCATCCATTTACCTGCAAATGCCATTAATTTATTTTCTTTTATTGCTGAATAAAATTCCATTGTGCGTATATAGCACATTTTCTTAATCCACTCATTTACTGAGGGACATCTAGGTTGGTTCCACAACCTAGCTATTGTGAATTGCACAGCTACAAACACTGAGATAGCTGTGTCACTGTAATATGCTGTTTTTAAGTCCTTTGGGAATAGACCCAGGAGTGGGATGGCTGGGTCATAGGGTGGTTCCATTCCCAGTTTTCCAAGAAATCTCCATACTGCTTTCCATAACGGTTGCACCATTTTGCAGTCCCACCAGCAATGTATGAGTGTGCCTTTTTCCCAACATACTCTCCAACATTTATTGTTGCTTGTGTTCTTGATAGCTGCCATTCTGACTGAAGTGAAGTGAAATCTTAGAGTAGTTTTGATTTGCATTTCTCTAATTGATAGCAATGTTGAACATTTTTTCATGTATTTGTTGAGTAATCATGTTTCTTCTTCTGAGAGGTGTCTTCTCAATTCCTTAGCCCATTTATTGATTGGCTTATTTTTTTTTTTTTTTTTTTTTTTTAGTGTAAAGTTTTTTGAGTTCTTTATATATTCTAGAGATTAGTGCTCTGTCTGATGTGCATGTATTAAATATTTGTTCCCAATTAGTTGGCTCTCTATTCACCTCACTGATTATTTCTTTTGCTGAAAAGAAGCTTTCTAGTTTAAATCTATCCCATTCATTAATTCTTGGTAGTAATTCTTGCGCTACAGGATTGTTATTAAGGAACTTGGGGCCTAATCCGACATGTTGGAAATTGGAGCTTACTTTTTCTTCTATTAGGCGTATTGTCTCTGGTGTAATTCCTAGGTCCTTGATCCACTTTGAATTGAGTTTTGTGCATGGTGAGAGATAAGGGTTTAATTTCAATTTGTTGCATATGGATTTCCAGTTTTCCCAGCACCATTTGTTGAAGAGGCTATCCTTTCTCCACTGTACATTTTTGGCATCTTTGTCTAATATAAGATAGCTGAAATTATATGTATTAGTCTCTGTGTCCTCAATTCTGTACCATTGGTCCACCCATCTGTTTTGGTGCCAATACCATGCTGTTTTTGTTACTATTGCTCTATAGTATAATTTAAAGTCCGGTATGGTGATGCCCCCTGCTTCACTTTTCTTGATCAGGATTGCTTTGGCTATTCTGGGTCTCTTATTTTTCCAGATGAATTTCATGACTGCTATTTATATTTCTTTGAAGAATGACATTGGGATTTTGATTGGAATTGCATTAAATCTGTATAATGCTTTTGGTAGTATGGACATTTTGACAATATTAATTCTACCTATCCAAGAGCAAGGTAGGTCTTTCCATCTTCTGAGTTCATCTATAATTTCTTTCTTTAGTGTTCTATAATTTTCGTTATAGAGGTCTTTCACCTCTTTCGTTAGGTTGATTCCCAGGTTTTTTTTTTTTTTTTATGCTATTGTAAATGGGGTATTTTTCATCATTTCCCTTTCAGAGTCTTTGTCGCTGATGTACACAAATGCCTTTGACTTATGTGAATTGATTTTGTATCCTGCAATTTTGCCAAATTTGTTTACTAGTTGTAAAAGTTTTCTGGTAGAGTTTTTTTGGGTCTTCTAGGTAGATTATCATGTCATCAGCAAATAGTGCTAATTTGAGCTCTTCTTTTCCTATCTTGATCCCTTTAATTTCTTTCCTCTGTCTAATTGCTCTGGCCAGAGTTTCCAGTACCATGTTAAATAGCAGTGGTGAAAGGGGGCATCCCTGTCTTGTTCCAGTTTTTAGAGGGAATGCTTTCAATTTTTCTACATTTAAGATAATGTTAGCTCGGGGCTGCGCATAAATAGCTTTTATAATGTTAAGATATGTTCCTGATATTCCTAGTTTTTCCAGTGTTTTGAACATAAAGGGGTGTTGTATTTTGTCAAATGCTTTTTCTGCGTAGATTGAGATGATCATATGATTTTTGTCTTTAAGTCTATTGATGTGATGTATTATGTTTATTGATTTCCGAATGTTGAACTAGCCTTGCATCCCTGGGATAAACCCCACTTGATTGTGGTGCACTATTTTTTTTTTTTTTTTTTTTTTGGTGGTACTGGGGATTGAACTCAGGGGCACTCGACCACTGGGCCACATCCCCAGCCCTTTTTTGTATTTTATTTAGAGACAGGGTCTCACTGAGTTGCTAAGTGCCTCGCCATTGCTGAGGCTGGCTTTGAACTCGCAATCCTCCTGCCTCAGCCTCCCAAAGTGCTGGGATTACAGGCGTGCGCCACCGTGCCCGGCTCGGTGCACTATCTTTTTGATATGATTTTGTATGCGATTTGCCAGGATTTTGTTGAGGATTTTTGCATCTATGTTTATTAAAGATATGGGCCTGAAGTTTTCTTTTTTGGATGTGTCTTTGCCTGGCTTTGGAATTAATGTGATATTGGCCTCATAGAAAGAGTCTGGAAGAGCTCCCTCTTTTTCTATTTCTTGAAATAGTTTGAAGAGCATTGGTATTAGTTCTTCTTTGAAAGTCTTATAGAACTCGGCTGTAAACCCATCAGGTCCTGGACTTTTCCTTGTTGGTAGCTTTTTGATGACATCTTCTATTTCTTCACTTGTAATTGATCTGTTTAAATTCTGTATAGCCTCCACATCCAGTTTAGGCAAATCATATGACTCTAGAAATCTGTCAATGCATTCAGTATTTTCTATTTTATTAGAGTACAAGTTTTCAAAGTAATTTCTAATTATATTCTGTATATCTGAGGTATTTGTTGTGATATTCCCTTTTTCGTCACGAATGTTAGTGATTTGAGTTTTTTCTCTTCTTCTTTTCATTAGCATTGCTAAGGGTCTGTCAATTTTTTTTTTATTTTTTCAAAGAACCAACTTTTAGTTTTGTCAATTCTTTGAATGGTTTCCTTAGTCTCACTTTCATTAATTTCTGCTCTGATTTTAATTATTTCCTGTCTTCTACTGCACTTGGTGTTGGTCTGTTCTTCTTTTTCTAATGCTTTGAGGTGTGATGTTAAGTCATTTATTTGTTGGTTTTTTTTCTTCTTAAGGAATGAACATAGTGCAATGAATTTTCCTCTTACTACTGCCTTCATAGAGTCCCAGAGATTTCTATATGATGTATCTGTGTTCTCATTTACCTCTAGGAATTTTTTGATCTCCTCTTTGATGTCTTCTTCAACCCCTTGTTCATTCAGTAGCATGATGTTTAGCTTCCAGTTGATGGAGTAGTTTTTCTCATTCCTTGTTTTGTCGTTGATTTCCAATTTCATCCCTTTATGGTCAGATAGCATGCAGGGTAGTATCTCTATTTTTTTATATTTGCTGAGAGTTGCCTTGTGACATAATATATGGTCTATTTTGGAGAAGGAGCGTGTGCTGCTGAGAAAAATGTGTATTCGTTTACTGAGGGATGAAATATTCTATATATGTCCGTTAGGTCTAAATTGTTAATTGTTTTGAGGAGGCTTAAAGTTTCTTTGTTTAGCTTTTGTTTGGATGATCTATCCATTGGTGAGAAAGGTGTGTTGAAGTCCCCTAGAATAACTGTGTTGTGGTCTATTTTACTCTTGAACTTGAGAAGCATTTGTTTGATGAATGTAGGTGCTCCACTATTTGGGGGATATAGATTTATGATTGTTATATCCTGTTGATGGATGGTTCCCTTAAGTAATAAGAAATATCCATCTTTGTCCCTCTTGATTAGTTTTGGTTTGAAGTCTACCTTATTTGATATGACAATGGAAACCCCTGCTTGCTTCCTCTGGCCATGTGAGTGATAAGACTTTTCCCAGCCTTTCACTTTCAGTCTGTTGATGTCTTTTTCTATGAGGTGTGTTTCTTGGAGACAGCAAATTGTTGGGTCATTTCTTTTAATCCATTCTGATAATCTGTGTCTTTTGATTGGCGAATTTAGGTCATTAACATTCAGGGTTATTATTGAGATGTGATTTTTATTCCCATCCATTTTTATTTGAATTATGGTCTTTAGCTTGATTTGGTTTCTCTTCTGGTTGGCATTATCTTTAGTTTAATATCTCCCTTTGTTGATTTTCGTTATCATCTTTCTCTTCTTCTTCACAAAAAATGTTGCCAGGAAGTTGAGAAGTGCTGGCTTTTGAGTTGTGAAATCTTTTAACTTTTGCTTGTCGTGGAAGGTTTTTATTTCATCTTCGAATCTAAAGCTCAGTTTTGCTGGATATAAGATTCTTGGTTGACATCCCTTTTCTTTCAGAGCTTGAAATATGCTATTCCAGGATCTTCTTGCTTTTAAGGTCTGGGTTGAAAAATCTGAACATAGTCTGATGGGTTTCCCCCTATATGTAATCTGCTTCCTTTCTCTTGCGGCTTTTAGTATTCTCTCCTTGCTCAGTGTATTAGGCATTTTCATTATAATGTGTCTTGGTGTGGATCTGTTGAGATTTTGTTCGTTTGGTGTTCGGTATGCCTCTTGAACTTGGTTTTCCCATTGATTCCTCATGTTTGGAAAATTTTCTGTAATTATTTCGTTAAATAGATTACTCATTCCTTTGGCTTGAAACTCTGCCCCTGCTCTATGCCAATCACTCTTAAGTTTGGTCTTTTTATGCTGTCCCATAATTCTTGGATGTTATGTTCTTGATTTCTAACAAGTTTTGCTGTATAGTCTAAATTCTTCTCTAGGATATATATTTTGTCTTCATTGTCTGAGGTTCTTTCTTCCAAGTGGTCTATTCTGTTGGAGATGCTTTCAATTGAACTTTTATTTTGGTTTATTGCTTCTTTCATTTCTGGAATTTCTGTTTGGATTCTCTTTAGAGCCTCTATTTCCCTGTTGAAGTAATCTTTTACTTCCTGTATTTGTTTTTGGAGTTCTTTGTCAAAATGATCTTTTGCCTCCTGTACTTGCTCCCTCATCTCATTTTTGAGTTCATTCCTAAGTTCCATAAACATTTGGCATATGTAATTTCTAAATTCCATGTCTGGCATTTGACCAACTGTGCTTGCCATGACATCTACTGATGAGGTATCTTGATTTGTTTGTGTCATTTTCTTCCCTTGTTTTTTCATGTTGCTTGTGTGTCTATTCTTCCTGCACTGTGGGACCTTGACTATTTCGATTTTACCTTAAAGCCTTATGTTGTTTCTGTAGTACAATGCTATCAGATCGCCTTACAATTCCTTTACACTTTTAAAACCTAACACTTTCTATTTAGAAATATCCTAGTTTGATCACAATGTACAGATTTGGTTAACCCAGATATTATTTCCAATTTACTCTGTACACTTCTGATGGGGTTCCATAGCTTCAAGTATTGGATACAGAGGTGTTATGTTTAGGAAGAAGGAAGTGTCTTGTTCTTTCTTGGAAAGTATGAAAAGAGGTTTCTATTGAAGTGGTTTAGTGGAAGTGGTTTAGTATCAGTAGACAAGGGAAGAAAGAGAATGGAGTTGACAATTAGGTGGAAAGACCAATTTATATATAAAGTAAGTTGGAAAAGAAAAAGAAATAATAAAAGAGTAGGAATTGGTGTAAGAGAGAGGAGAGAGAGAATCAAGAAAATAGAGAGTAAACTATATATAACACCGCTTTGCTACCCAGTTCAATTGCGCCGGTTCTAGAAATGCCAAGTTCTGCATATAACTTGTTTTTGCCTCTGTTTAGTATGCACTGGCAGGGTGTAAACATGAAAGATGAAGGAGGAAGCAAAGATGCAAGAGTGAGAAGGAAGAAGGAAAGAAAAAAGGGGTGGAAGCAAACAAACACACTGACAATCAACGCAGAAGGCAAAAAAAGAAAAAGAAAAAAAAGCAGAACAAAACAAAGCCAAAAAAAGAAAAAGAAAAAATAAACAAACAAACAATCTAACAAAAAACCTCCTCAAAATCCAACAAAACAAGCAAAACAACAACAACAACAAAAAAAAAGTCGAACCCTAAGTCTCAATCAAAATGTGCCCTGGGAAGCCCCCCTCTTTTTTCCCTTCCAGTTCAAGCCAATTGTTATTGGATCACGTCTAGACAGTCTACGATCCTGTTAGTGGAATCAAGGCTGTACCCCAGGCCAGTGGCTGAACGGCTCAGTGAAGGAGTGGCCCAGGGCGGTTTGTGTGTCAGCAGATGAATGGTACCGGGAAGGGGACCCTCCAGAAGGCACCCCCTCCCCACGCCCACCCACAGTTGCAGCTTCTTGTGGCCGCTGCGCTGGCCTCAGACACGCCCTCCCCTGCTGGCCACCCGAGCCTCACTCAGGTGTGCGTTGTCTTCAGAGAGCTGGAGGGCCCCTGGATGGCTATAGCCATCACTCTCTGTCTCCTCACCTTTGTCTGGGTCAGCCACTGCACCCTTCAAAGATGGCGGTGCTCTCCTCCCAGTCAACAGCAGCTCCGCAGAATCCCGTGTCCTCGCCAATCAATCCCAAAGCCACTGGGTGGATGTCTCCCTGCCGAGGTGACACCGGGAAGCCGCAACTGTAACTGCGGCGCAGACAGCACTGCTTCGGACTGTGGACTGCTCCCACTCTGCCCCTGCTTGCTGTTCGCTGGTCTCTGCGCCGCTCTCTCTGGGGCCCTACTGCTGAGGGTCGCCTCTGGCCGAGTGTGGATTCGAACTGGTGTTGTCGACCCGCGGTCTCCCATGGTCCCCCAGCACCAATTCCGACTGCTGTTATCGCTGGTCTCACGCTGGCGTGCCCTGACTGTTGCTGGGGTTGCAGTCGCAGCGTGGTCTCCCCACACTGACTTTGTTTCCATCGGCCTGTGCACCACCCAGGCGGTTCTGTCGACATCCATTTTCTTTCAGAACTTTTTATTTGTTATTCCAGGGTCTCCTGGCTTTGACAGTCTGGATTGAAAAATCTGTTGAGATACAAACTGGTCTCCCCTTACATGGGATCTGATTCCTCTATTTTGTTGCCTTTAAGATTCTATCCTTATTTTGTATGCTTGGCATTTTCATTATAATGTGCCTTGGTGTAGATATGTTGTAATTTTTTACATTTGGTGTCCTGTAAGCCTCTTGTATTTGATTTTCCAATTCATTTTTCATGTTTGGGAAATTTTCTGATATTATTTCCTTGAAGAGATTCTGCATTCTTTCATTTGAATCTCTGTGCCTTCCTCTATCCCAATAACTCTTATATTTGGTATTTTGATTCTATCCCATAATTTTTGGATGTTCTGGTCATGGTTTCTTTACTGATCAATTTTATTTTCCAGATTGTATACTTTGTCTTAATTATCTGATGTTATGTCTTTCAAATGCTCTAGTCTGTTGGTGATATTTTCTATTTATTTTTTGTTTGTTTATTGTTTACTTCATTTCAAGGATTTCTGATTGCTTTTTTTTTTTTTTTTTCAAGAATCTCTTTTTCTTGAAGTACCTGACTTTGCTCCCTTATCTCTGTTTGTGTGATCTGTGGTTGCCTGTATTTGCTCATGTATCTCTTTGTTGAAGTGATCAATTTTTGCCTGTAGTTGCTCATTTAGGTCATTCTTTAATTCACAAATCATTTTAATTTTGTACATTCTGAACTCCTTCTTTGACATTTCATCAACTTCCCTGTCCATGTATTCTATTATTGTAGTATCCTGGTTTGTTTGGGACACTTTTTTCCCTTGTTTTTTTTTTTTTTTTTTTTTTTTTTTTTTTCATGTTGTCTATGCGTCTTCCTTTCTTGCAGTGAGGATCTGCAGTATTCCAGTTTCTACCTTACAATCTTGTAGTGTCTGTGCAGATTATCTGTACCTCACCTTGGTGTTTGGCTTCCAGACCCTGCCATTGTCCTGCGATGAATGCTACTGCAAGTATGGGTGGTGGTGGCAATAGCAGAGGTAACTTGAGACAGCAGTGTTGTGTCCCAAGATGAGTGCAATATCTTTCAGAGTTGCAGATGAAAAAGTGGGCCTTACACTAACTAGCTTTGGGATGCCTGTTTGGAGATGCAGCTGCTTCTAGGCCCTGTGGTCACAAGGCGGAGGTTACTGCATGGGGGGGGGGGGCTATGGTGATGGCTGCAGTGTCCCCAGATGGAGGTGGGTTAGGCCTGGGCTTCCTGGGGTTCTGGGGAGTGTGGACCTGTGCCTACCCTGGGCCGGGGCTTCAGCGAATATTTCTGGAGGCAGTCCTGAGCCAGGGCCTCCCATGATTCTTTTAATTTCAAAGAAATTAAGAGAAAGTTTTTGCTGTTTTTTTCATGTTTAATATTATCCAGAATTTTCCCATATCTGGTGGTCTTCATTTCTTTCTACAGGTCTAAGATCTTCCAGATTATATACTTTGTCTTAATTATCTGATGAAAATTCAATATTATTATTTTTTGCAATGTAAGATATCCATTAGTATATCATTGAGTAAAAACTTGTTAATATATTACTCAACTTGTTGTTTTTTTAAAATACATTTATTTCACCTAATGTTTGAAAGATATTTTTACTGGAGATAGATTTCTTCACTCTTATGGTTTGAACATGAGGTACTTCCCAAAGCTCCTGTGCTAATGCAGGAATATATAGAGGTAAAATAATTGGTTTGTGTGCGTTGTCACTTAATCAGTCCATTTTAATTGACATGGACTAACTGGGTGATAACTGTAAGTGGGAGGGGGGCATTGTTGGAGGAGGGAACTGGGTCATATTCTAGAAGGGTTCATCTTCACTGTGGCCATTTCCAATCTCTCTCTCTCTCTCTCTCTCTCTCTCTCTCTCTCTCTCTCTCTCTCACATCCCCTGCTTTCAGACAACCATGAGGAACAGTGTTCCTCTACCATACCTTTCTTCCAGACTGATCTGCTTCACCTTGTTTCCAGAATAATGGAGTAAGCTGACCGTAAACTCCACATGTGAAACTGTGAGCAAACTACTTCAAAGTTATTCTTGTTGGGTATTTTGGTATCAATAACACACACACACACACATACACACCACACACACACACACTCACACAAAACAACAAAAACAAAACCCATCCTTGACTAACACTTAGTTATCAAGAGTTTTCTCTCAGTATTTTAAAGACAGAGGTCCACGCCTCCATGGTTGTTGATAAGGATCTTTGAGAACTTGAATTTTTGTTCCCTATATATATTATGGTAGTTTTCTCTCTCTAGTTTTGAGATTTTCTTTTCATTTTTACTTTCAGTTAAAATTATTGTAATTTTATACTGGGTATAATTTATTTTCACTCATACTGATTTGGGTCTGCTCATAATCTTGATTCTGAACACTTGTATTCTGCCCCAAGTCCTAGAAGATTTTTGACCACTCAAATATTTCTCCTGTTCTGTCTCATTCCTTCTCTCCTCTTGTCTGGAATTTCAAGTACATTTATAACAGGTCTTTACATATTGTCCAAAAGATCCCTGAGGTTCTTTTTATTCTTATTTCCATGGGTTTTTTACCTCTCTTCCTTTCTTCTTCAAATTACATAATTTTAGTTCTTTCATTTTCAAGTTCTCTGGCTTTATTTTGTTATAGCCATTTCAAATAAATCTATTTAGTAAATGTTTTTAATTCCATACTTAGATATTTCCATGTTTTATAGTTTCTATTTATCTATAGACCTTTTCTAACTTCTCCATCATTAAAAATACTGTTATATTACTGGACATACTAATGATGATTATCTTAAAATTCTTACTTAATTTTAACAGAAGACCATCTGGTTTATTTCTTATTAGTTTTCTTATAATAATTTATAATATTTCCCTCTTATTGTGATGTTTTGTAATTTTGGACCTCAGCACTATTTCCTCTGAAAATTATTGATTTTATTATTAAGACAGGGATCAACAGGACTATAATCAAACTCCAAACTCTATCTCTTGGGCAATGGCTGAAACCTTTGCTTAGATCTTTCAAAATAATCTTGGCTGATTTGCATGTGTGATGAAGTGCTCAGACAGGGATTTACTGGAAATAGCCTCTAAAATAGAAAGGACAAGAATTGGTATATATGACATAATTTTGAAAAAGCAGAATGAGCTATTTTGTAGGGAGAAGTAAGAAAAGCTTACATATATTTACACAGTAAGAAAATTCATGGTTTTATAAAAATTACAAATAGTCAAAAGACCAAAACATGATGCTATCTGCAAAGTTTAATCATGACTAGTAATAATTTCCATGTTTTGCTTTCCTTGCCATCCACTTTAAAAACTCAGTCTTTCATCCTAACAGAAGGAATTGGATATCTTTATAAAGAAACTATTCCCAGTGTTGAGCAAGCAGGATTATAGCAATTTCTCCTAGGTCTTTGTGTAATGTTTTGTTCAGCAAATTATTTTCAAACATGTGGTTCTTGTTGGAAACTGTGACACAAAGCAGTCTTACTCCCACCATGCCCTCTGTACCATTTAACTTCAGAAGTAGCTCACCCACTGACCCTGAAGCTTGAGAGGAAGCATAATCAGTACCTTAAACTGTTAGTGCTCAACCACAAAATGCCTTGGCCATAGTATCTTGCAAGGAAATGGTGCACGGCTTTTGAACATTGAAAAAAGAAATGCTATTTGCTTTTCCTCCAGTTCTGCTAGCAAAACAGTGATTTATTATCATTTTCATAACCAAATTTGAAGAAGCTTAAATTTTACTGCTTAAAACTCTTTCTGGTGTGTTTTCAAGATTTTGGAATTTCAATGAAGTCAGATTGTTTGAACAATGTTGGCTTTCCTAGAGCAATTTTCACTTTTCTCTTAGCAGGCATTCTTTTTTGCCTAATCATGTTTCTCCAAAATAGAGGCATTTCTTGTTATTACTTAATATCTCCCCATGTGGATGTGAACCTGTACCTCCTCAGAAAATTAATATAGAGCATATATGTCATAACACATGGATCGCTGGTCCTGTGGCCACAGCTTTTGAGTTCAAAAGTTCTTACTAAAACTAGAAATGTCCATTGGCCCATGCACACCCATTAGGTTTACCTCTCAGTCTATGGTATATATTATTCTATGAAATTTGTCACAATCTCCTTCTAATTCCTATAATATCTCATGGTGTTCTTCTCATCTGTAGGTGGGAATTAATACTTAATGATTTCCTTCAATTAGCAATCAACTGTAATATATCTAGACAAATCATTTGGATTTTGAATACTTTGCTTCATTTTGGTTCCCTTGTTTTCACACTATTATTTCTCCCCCATTTTTGTTTTCACTTCACTATTTTTAACAAATTCAGGGGTAAAATGGGCCAATCCAAGCTTGAATTTCCTTATGTTTCTATCTTGTTTAAAATCTTACCAATTCATAAATTTAATCACAAAAGTTCTTATAAAAGTCACATATCAACATTAAATTTGGATTTCTGAAGATTTATATCTGAGATTTAGTTATTCTTTCAATGATGAACTTAATATCTCCCCACGCTTGGTGATGCCCTGGTTGGTATGAGGGAACCTGACTCCTACTTTGTGATGCTATAGGGGGAGGAAGCACAAAAGAATGCTTCTCTGTGGGAATTACAAAGGTATACAGATGAAAATGTCCAGGAAGTGAGTTGTAGCTGCAAGGGGTTAGAAACAAACAACAAAAGGAGATAAGGCCAAGGGAGGCAAGGGGGCCAGCCTGGGATAAGGTTGGAGTTTTGGTTGGCTTTGGGTGAAACCCAGAGTTTTGTCTTTTAGGATTTCTGTTGATTAGACACCATGGATGGATTGTAAACTAAAGAGTGCTAGATAGGTTAGACTAGAATTTCAGGATGCGTTTGTAGATCCCTAGTGAATTCAGATGGAGAACAGAGAACAGAAAACAGGTAGATGATTATCTAACAACAGAGGTGGTTTGTCCCAGGTGCTCTGGGAAAAATGAAAATAGAGGTGCTGGAGTTACTACAGAACCAACCAGACCCCACCCAGGAAAAGGTAGGGTACAGAGAACCTCCAGGACTCAGTCTAAAGATTTCAAACTCATCATCCTTTTAGGTACACATCAAAATAAACATTTTCATGTTTTCCATCAGTTTGTTTAATGGCAATTGACTTGTACTGAATACTCCACAAAATGTTATATTTTAGTCAGACTTTTAACAATGATTTGGTATTGATACTTCAAGAACCTTATTACATCCCACATGTATTTGTTATTCCAACAATCTTATTGCTATTTTGTAAAGTAGGTCCTCTTCACTTTGCAGGGTCCTGACATACATGTTTTTCAGTCAACAGCGTTTTGTAAAACACACCATTTTGTTAATAACAAGGTTCAAATTATAGTGACCTGAATATATCAACTGTGAGTAATTACATAAAGTTGGCTGCTACCTCTTCAGCCCACACATCAATACAAAAATAACAAATGTTCAGCAAGATCAGTGACCAATCACATAACTTCTTTTTAAAGTCTGTCATATAGGTCACATGCATCAGTTCACATGCAAACAGGCTCCAGAGTTGCAGCCAGAGAAATTCAGTGTAGGCAAGTTTACCAACATAAATGAAGAAATAGGTTTTGATGGAATATTCCAGATGAAGTGATACTTGAAAATAAATGTCACATTAGAGGAACTCCAGAAGGTGTTTTGCAGTTTTGGAAGATCAAATGATGAATGTTGAAAACTGACCCAAACTTAGAAAGAAGAATGGCAATTCACCAGGCATAGAAAGGTGCTTGTTCTATATCATAAGTTATCCAAGGAGAAGGCAAGTAATGCTCAATCTACAACTTCAATTCTTATTACAAAAGAAAATGACCTTGCCAGCATTTCAAATGCTGCTCTTCTATTTATTTCAACGAAATATTTCAGAAATGTGTTAACACAGCAAAAATAAAAAACAATGACAGATTTCATTTCTGTATGCTATTATTTATCATAGTGTTCACATTTTTTTGCATTTTGTAATGAGATTTACTTCTCTTTTTATCTTTTAGAAGGACAGACCCACTTTTTTTTCCACTTTTATTTATAGCATATCAAATTATCAAGTAGGACATTCTCTTCTCTCTCTTTTGTTCTCTCTCTCTTTATATATATATATATATATACATATATATGTATATGTATATATGCACACACATGTCAGTATATATACTGATACATATAGAGATATTAGATATAGGTAGGTACATTTCTTTCTTTCAGATACATATTTTCCTCCCTTATGCAGCTTGCTTTTTTATGAGAGAGAGAGAGAGAGAGAGAGAGAGAGAGAGAATTACATAATAATAACACTGTCTGTGTTTTCTAGAATGGTCTCCCTCCTAATTCAATAGTTTCCTACACAGTTCTCCACCCACAGACATGATTTTCTATCTCTATTGTAGCACATGATACAAGAGTAAGTCATACACTAAGTGATATTCGGAGCTTCTTAAGCTCCTGTTCCTCTCATTCATCTGTTTCCCTGGCACATAGCATAGTAAGGACTATTTTCTAATAATAATTCTTTCTCTTTTATTTGCTCTTAATTAAAATATACTTTTGGATATTTTTACATTTTACGGAAAATTTTACATCATACTTTGGTAGAGTACAGTTGAGTCAAATGTTTATTGAAATGCAACTTTTTTCTTGCTGGTACTTTTATTAATTCTTTATCTAATGTTGTAAGTAATGGAAATAGGAGTGGCTTATATATGCATCTATGCTTTCTGGGAAAAATCCAGGAAAATTAGATTAGAAGCGATTGACCAATTTAGAGGATACATAAGCAAATTAGTTGTTATGGACTGTATGTGAGGTGTCCTCCAAAAGCTCACATATGAGACAATGCCAGAGGGTTCAGAGGGGAAATGATTAGGTTGAGAGAGCCTTAAACTAATCAGCAAATTATTCCCTGATGGGGTTAATTGGTAACTGGAGGCAGGTGGGGTGTGGTTGGAGGAGGCCGGGCATTGGGTGTGTGGCTTTGTAGTATCTATTTGTATCTGGCCAGTGGAGTTTCTCTCTTTGCTTCCTGATAATCATGTGAATTAATTCCCTCTGCCATATTCTTCTGCTATGATGGAGCTCACTGTATATGGACTCAGACCTCTGATACGTGAAGCCCTTAAATAAACTTTTCCTCCTCTACGTTTGTTCTGGTCAGGTCTTTTAGTCACAGCAGCAAAAAAGTTGACTAAAACATTAGTGAATTGATAATTTCATACCTATGTATAACTGATGAAATCATTCTGCTGCATATTATTCGCATAGCATGTTGGGTACCCTGTGGCATATAATTCAAATTTATCCAGATATTTGAATAGTTTTTGCACATGCAAAAATCACCTCTTACTTACAAAATATCTTTTTCTAGAAATTCATTCAAAGTATTTTCTTTAATAGTACAAATTATGACAAAAGAAAAATGCACATGTATTAAATATTATAAATTTTTCCAAAATTGAAACAATAACTAAATTTCAAAGTGAAACAGAAAGAATTTTTTAAACAGATAAGAAGAAAGTGAACACTTTATTGATGAGTGAGATTCTGCAGTGAACTCCCATTACATTCCAGAAGACTTGGTTTTGAAATAAAATGTATTTAGCTTTGAGCTTAAATTTGAAAATAACTTTTCAATTTTATAAACTGACTACACTCAAGCAAATCACACTAAGTTTATGAAATATCTATCTCATTATTTCCTGACATTTTATGTATATGGCAAACATTACTCATGATGCTCAGATCTGTGCAGTTTTCTATTCAGAAAAATTTGAGAAGTGTTTTAGACATCAGAAAAATTCAATACAGTTCAAGTGATACAATTTTTCCAATAACTTACTTATATTCATTTCCTATGATTTCTGTAACAAATTGCTACAACTCACTGGGTATTGTAATTGCATTTAGAGCTCATCAGGACAATAATCCAGGATAATCTCCCCATCTCAAGATTCTTAATGTAATTATAATATAAAAACTCAATTTAAAAAAATGTATCTTACGAAGCCAGGTACGTTGGCGCATGCCTGTAATCCCAGTACTTGGGAGGCTGAGGCAGGAGGATCAAGAGTTCAAAGCCAGCCTCAGCAATGGTGAGGCACTTAGCAATTTAGTGAGACCCTGTCTCTAATAAAATACAAAAAAAGGGCTGGGGA
Organism: Tamias sibiricus; assembly: GCA_025594165.1. Classification (NCBI taxonomy): domain Eukaryota; kingdom Metazoa; phylum Chordata; class Mammalia; order Rodentia; family Sciuridae; genus Tamias; species Tamias sibiricus. The sequence continues at coordinate 21,184,853 of CM046663.1, forward strand.
TGTGGCCCAATGGTTGAGTGCCCCTGAGTTCAATCCCCACTACCAAAAAAAAAAAAAAATTTAACTATAAATAAATAAATATATCAATAAGTATATCAATAAATATATCATGTGAGATAACATTCACCTATTCCAATCAGGAAATGACTATCTTTGGGAGGAAGTGTTATTATTCTGCCTTTTAAAATGCTAAATAGCAGTTAATGAATTGTTCCATTCCTTCACATTGAAATAATCTGAATCAATATGAAAAAAAAATGATTTATTTGGTACCCTGTGAAATGGTAGGTGAGTTAGACTACTTTTAAAGAATTATAACTGAATGAGATTCATTAAGGCCTAGAGATAGCCTAGGACATGGAATTTTTCATTCTGACAAACATATAAAAAGGTCTTTTATTGGAACCCTGTTCTCTCTATAATCTTCACTGTCCTTGAGTAAAATGACGGCTTAATCTTAATTGCATAATTCTTTGGAGTGTGGAAAAGCAAAAGGTTTATTTTCAAATGGCAACGGTCACATTTTGAATATATAAATATACACTTTGATTTCATGCTTTTGAAATAATAATGCATACTATTACAAAATAATGATGCATTTCTTCTTAACATAGGAAATGGAACAACTTCTTCAATCCAGAGTCAAATATTTCTCATGTTGATTGCTTTCCTACTCCATCTTTTGTTATTCTGAGATTTTCATCTAAACCCAGAGCTTCAAACATACTAGGCAGGAGCTCTACTAGTGAGCTACAGTCCCAGCCCCTAAAGGTGCTCTTGTCTAAGTTCTGTCAGGAGGGAAAGGAAACCCAGATGCCCACACTGTTTAGACAGTCACAGAACCCCACTCTCTAGTTCATGCTGCTTCAAGTGTGACAACCTCTGTATCTATTGTACCTAAATCTGAAATGCCTCAAGTAAATTTCTTCTGAGAATAAAATCTCCTAGGACAGTGGTGACCTGAACTTGCAGGCTGAAAGAAGGAATCTGGGGATACAAATGTTTCACATACTTTCAATCAGTTTTCCCAATTTTTATCTTTAACACAATTGCCCTTTTCCTTGGTGTTTGGTGATTCCAAGTCTTGATCCTTTAAGAAGTTCAAAGGAGAGGTCATTTTTTTTTCTGATTACTGTTTTTCAATGTAAAACTTAATTTGCAGTTGATTTCTAATATACTAGGTGTTTCTCCTCCATCTACTCATTCATCTTCAAAAATGTACTGAATGCTGTGGGAAAATATTAACTGATTTTCCATCCATTTCATCTTGAAAATTTTAAAAAGTTTTATTTTATTTTAATTTTTAAAAATTCATTTAACTTGTGTTTCCGGATGAATAAGGTCACTCCAAAACATTTAATCAGATATTAGCTAGCACTATTTTTTTCATAATTGCAAGTATTTTATTTGATTCTGAATTGTGTCTCCATGCGTTATTCAGGTATTGGGAGAGGGGAGGGACTATTACTTTTAACTCATGTAAAGCCAAGAGGAGCATAGTAAAAAGATAAGGAAATTTCAAGGAATTTGAACATATCAAGGACAGCTGGCCTTCAATAGATCTATAAGACATTGCATTAGTTCAGTAGCTTGGAGCCATGAGGATCATGGATGTTTTATTACTGTTGGATTTATTCAGTCATAAGCAGCAGCATCATATTGTGTGAAACATACTGTGTTTGAATGTGTACATGTGTTTTAATGACGGAAAAATGAGGGCTTTTGTACACACCCAAATTTAAACCTACTGCTTTATTCATATAGTTGTTTTAAGAAATTGAAAGAACAATACACTAGCAATTTCTGTCCTCATTTGACCTATGAAGTCACCATTATTGTGACAGTCTTTGACTATTTATGATAAGAAAAGTATGTCAAGATTTGTTATCTTATTTTCATTTAATGAATTATATTTCTTTTACATGGTTTTACAACATTGTGTTAGTTAAAAATATTCCTTGAAATTATTTTTAAGGTCAAATATTTTACCAATTTGACACATTCTAACATCAATTTATATCCTATATCTAATATTTATAAGAATAAGATTTGTCTAAGTCTTCCTATTTAATAATATTTCTATAATGAGTTTTGAGCAACACTTCTGATTAATGTCTAGTTCTTTATTTCTTTAACTATTTAATTTTTAAATTTTTATTCTTATAATTTATTCAGTTATGACTGAATGTAGAGTTAAACATCTCTTTTACAATTGTGTTTAAAGGAACACTTCTTCAGAATAGTAGTAAGCTTCAGCAAAAAGAAATTGTTACCAAAAAGCAGTTTTATATTCCATCTTACTTTTGTATTCCAAAACATGTTGAACACTGTTCTGGGAATTCCTGCAAGAAACTGATGAGAATCTACTTAGATTTCTATTTGCTGAATGTACCAGAACATGATCAGAGTATTACCCACTTGTTTGTCTTCTTGTTCTCCTCTTCTACCTCCTCCTTCTTATGTTATTTTTCTTTAATACATATCACCATTCTAAAACTATCTTTTATATTTTTTCAGTTTGAAGACAGCCAATTAGAGAAATGTAATCTTTTATTAAGTATATTTTATGGTGCATATTTTAAAAAATCTTCATTAAATGATTTTTTTCTAACCCTGGGGTTTATACGGTATCATTGTGCCAAATAAATGTACCTGAACAAATCCTATTCTATCAGCATGTCTTTGGGTTTCAAAAACAGCATTTTTTATGCTATTAAAAATATATTTTTGTAACTTTTGTTCTTAATCTTATATTTAGTGTGTTATAATGTTTTACAGTCTTTAATAGTCAAAATAGTCAAAATTTAGCTTCTATACTAAATGACATACTATTAAAAAATAGATCTATTATAAACAAGTTCCAATAAAGGATGTTAACAAACATAGGAGAAATTTATTTTTAAGTACAAAACATAATATTATTATTAATAGTAATATTTACTCTTTTCTCTTAGGAAATCACAGGGAATTCTGCTCTATCAAAAAGAAAGCCTTGGTTGGGGTTGTGGCTCAGTGGTAGAGCGATTGCCTATCATGTGAGAAGGGCCCTTGGTTCAATCCTCAGCACCACATAAAAATAAATATTATTTTTAAAGGTGTTGTGTCCAACTACAACTAAAAAATAAACATTAAAAAAGAAAGCCATTCCTACAATGTCATAGATATGTATTTCCTCTAGACATATAATGCAATGAAATGAATTTATTTTCATTTTTTCTGTGCCAGGAAGAAGTGGTCAACAAATCATGAATCCACATTTTGAATAATTTTATTTATGGGTCTTTCAGATTGGTAAAGAATATGAGATTTTATTCAATTCCTTCTCAAGTTTATTTGGAAAACTGTATAAAAAATCTGTGTTGTGATTGGAATGCACAATTATGTGTTGCCTTTTAGATTTATAATCATCTAACAATTTGTTTTGCAGATACACAAAAGACTTAAATGTCATGTTTTTTTTAAAGATTTATAAGCTATTAAATTACTACACTGAATGGTTTACAATAGTCATTTGATTAAGTTGGTGAATCAATAAAACATGTTAATATGAGGTTGACGTTTGACATGATTCATTTTAGCCTTAATTATTTTGTTTTTATCCTATCAACATAATGCACATTTTTCATCTTTGAAATGAGTCAAGAATCATGAAGTCACTGCTTATCAGCACATGGCATGTAAATCATTTTAATTACTTGTTAACAAATGTATCACAGGGGAAAACAAAGGATCACATGTAAAATGTTGTAGAATGTGAACATTGACATCGTCATTAGATAAACCTGGATGCATATATCACTAATGCATTTATTTTAGAAAGAAAATTCCATTATAATCTAAGACATACAGAATATAATATTTATACTATGTAATTACCATGTTGTATTTGATATATTATTTTATCTTTAGCATTAACTGGCTAAATAATGATTATAATCATATCTCAATTTTCCAGCTAAGAATAATATTACAATTTATTAACAATTAAATTGTATGTGCATATATATAAAAGGGAAAGGGAGGGGGACAGAAGATGATAGAAAAAGATTTTTATTACTATTGGATATCACTCTGAATGTTCTTATTTTATGGTAAATACTGGAAAGCCCCATGATTTTATGAGAGTTGGGGTTTTGAAATTTTAAATGATCTTTATAAACTGACAAGAAACTATTCAAAATACCAGCTATGCCATCTTTTTGCATTTGAATGGTGACAAGGAGTCCATGAAAGAGTGGCTATGGGACAGGGAGGGGGAAAATGCATTTTTGAGGATATGCTCCTTAGAAGTAAGGTCATTATTATAGTTCCAGGAACAAGAATAATTCTGAAAATAGTGCAATTCAATATTATTGATTTTCATGAAATGATATTCACAGAAATTAGCACTAGGGAAAAAGAATAGATGCTGTGAATAGGGGATTTCCCATTCCATATCATTATGAATGAATCTCACCCAAACAAGCAAATGCAATTGTAACACTGAATAGTGTTTCCTTTGGCTACTGATTTGTCATAAAGATTATAATTTATTAAATTAACAGCAGAAAAAGAAGAATTAAAGGGAAACAGAATTAAGTATTAAATATCTATTAAAAGGCATAAAACCAAAAATATACAAAAATATACAGAAGCATAAAAAAACTATAGGACTATAGAACAATTATTTCCAAATTTGAATGATAAAGTTGATACAAAATATAATTTTCCCAAGTAGTTAACAGTATATGTAAATTTTTTTTTGGGGGGGGGGCATTATCAAGGATTGAACTCAGGAGCACTCAACTACTGAGCCACATCTCCACTATTTTGTATTTTATTTAGAGACAGCATCTCTCACTGAGTTGCTTAACACCTTGCTTTTGCTGAGTCTGGCTTTGAACTCTCAATCCTCCTGCCTCAGCTCTAGAACCACTGGGATTACAGGCATGCACCACAGTGCAGGCAGTATATGTAAACTTTGATCTCTAAAATAATTCTTTAGAAGCAGTCAGAAAGAACTATCCAAAAATTCTTAAACATTAACATCATGGAGTATTTACAAGGTTTAAAATCCTAATTATTTAGTGCCATGTTTTCAGAAAATAAGGCACTGAAAACTAAACTTAAAAATAAAAATTTAAATAAAACAGTTCCTACCATTGGGGAATTAAAAGTAGGTATATTTCTTTATCACTTTAAGGTAAGATGAAATCAAAATTTCTTTGCTATCATTTTTAAGATTCTGACACTTAATGGAGTTTTAAGAGTAAATTATTATAAAAAAGGGAAGAGATAATTATTATAAAAAAGGGAAGATAACATTTTAGTTAAGGATAGTTTTACTTCTATTCATTTGGGAGTTTCTGGTTCTTGACTTATTCTAGTATTGTGAACAACTATAAAACTGGACAAAATTTGTGAGCCAATCTTTTTGGGCCTAGGAAAGCAGATAATACAAAACTGAGATTTGATGAAGAAATACAAAGAAGGTGAGCCCAACTGACAATGTGCCTTATCAACATTAATGGAAGGGCTGGGGGTGTAGATCAGTGGCAGAGCATTTGCCTAGCATGCATAAGGTATGGATTTGATCTGCAGAAATAGGGGAAAATCAACATTAAAGTACTTTTAAAACTATGGCCTAAAGATGTGAGTCAGAGAGACAAATAGTCATTCTAGGCTAAGGATAGAGAAACACCACATCAGTTTTCAGAAATAGCTGAAATTTGAAGAGAATATTGCTGGAAAGTATCAAAGTATTAAACTGTTTCAAGTTTGGCTGCTGAAATTTTCACCAGGATTTCTTTGTCTTTGACCAAGACTTGGTCTGGTCAAGTGAAGGAGAAGTTTAAGTCCCTGAGGAGTGCAACCATTGTGGAGCTAAAAGTAAAATGGAGACACCAGTGGCTTTGCTCCTTGGATATGGTGAAGTTCTGTCCACCCAAAATGAAAACACATCAATAAACACTTCAGGATTTCAGTTGTTACTCCAAAAATTCTGTTTTCATAGTAGGGGGCCTGTCCGAAGGTAAGGAAATGGCCTAATACTAACAGAGCAATCTCAATAGACTCAGCCTCTTCCCTTAGGGCTCAGCAAGAACCCTTATTTTGCTGGGCACATGAATCATCCTCTGTTCAGTTCAATATAGATTATACTTTTTTCATAGAACTATAAGGGACATAATTTGAATGGAAGACATAATACAATCAACAAATAGTAAAAATGTGAATACCATCCCATGGAATGTACTTCAACTGATGACACAATTGTTGATTCTCTGTTTCAAACACTCTTAGTCAAAATTTTTAAGTTAAAAATTGTTCAAAAATGTATGATATTTGGCCCCAGTAAAGCCTTGATAAATCTGTTTCATAGATTTAGATATGACAATAGACTGTCAGCCTTAACAGCATAATTGGACCAGTGGAATATATTTTGATTTATGCCTTTCTGTACAATATGACAATGTTATTTGGGTTTGTTTATTTAATCAGTAGTGTATTATTCTGAATTATGATGAGTTCTAAAGCATTACATGAAAATGAGAAATCCAACCCTGTAAGCAGAACTTGGCAATTACTATGATCAAGGTCTTCGGGAGCAAGAAATATTAAAAACCTGGTGATACAACTAGGGATTACACATAAACTACTGGACATTGGAAATTTAAGTAGTTAGCATTCTGCTGCTAGCCACAGACTAAAATTTGGATTCACTATTCTCTGTCATTAAATTGTCTATAGAAAAGATATCAAACACAAAACCTCCACAGTACAAAAGTGATTATAAAAACACTGAACCAAAATCACTATAATAATTTGTTTATTTAAATTGATGCTATTATCAAATAACATAAGTGTATTTCTGTGAAATTAATCTGAAAGAATTCCTGAGCTTCTTTAAATTATGAATTTTACTTATATATTTTAGAATAAACAGTAGTTCAAATTAGTGTTTATTTTTAAAAGAAATACTAATCTAAAATGGTAACACATAAGAAAACTATACAAATGCATACAGAAGAATGATGACATTGGATTTTTAGATTTGATTCTTTGTATAATCACCAACTTTCTAGACCAAACATGATGTATATACAACAATGAACACACACACATGCACACATTTTCGTTTTCCTCAATGCCCCTTTTATCATCTATGAGGAGTTTACATATTTTGATCTTGGTTGGTTGTTACAGACCTCTCCAATAATTCCCTGACATTTGTTCATTGTAGAATCTTTTTTTTTAAAATTTACGGCAGACTTTATTGATTTGGATTTTTCAAGTCCCTAACATTTCCCAGACTTGACTTCTTTGCTTCATGATGATGGATCTGATACAGCTGGTAGGAACCAGGTGTGCCCTTGATACCTATGTATGAATATTATGAAGATTCTAATATTTATGAGTAGACATTAGGTGTGGCTGTGTTCTGGCAAATATTTATGGACACTCCAATTTGAATTTCATGTATAACTTTTTACTTTGACAAAAGTATGATTCATCTTTTGACTTTTTCAACCATTTAAAATTGTAAAAAAATATTCTTAGATCAGGGGATGTACAAAAACAGGCAGCAGGAAGGATTTGGCAGCAGTGGAGGCCATAGTTTGCCAATCCCTGGTGTAGACAGACTCCAAACTTATATTTAGAGAATCAGGAAAGACTTTCCAATTTAAGCAATACTAAACTAAGACTTGGAGGTTACAAGAAAATTGTAGTTTCTAACACAGAATGGCAACAAATTAACTGTTATTTAATGATATTAAATTAAAGGACTACTTAGTAAAGAAAAACAGATAAGGTCACAGGAAGCTATTATTTTCCAGTGAGGGATTAATCATTTAGAATCTACAACAAAAGGGACTATGACATTTTTGAGAGACCAAAATGTATTTATTGTGTTTGGATTGTAGATTATGAAACAGGAAGCTGTGTGTTACTGGTAGAGTCTTTTCTACACCTTCAAGAGTAGCAGTTTTCCCCTTTGCAAAACTGAGTAGTAATACTCATCTTCTAATACTGTAGAGAAAGCTAAATAAAATAATTGAAATGGAACAGCTGAGCAGGTAGAAAATTTAATTTGATTTTTTATGTATTACCTTTTTTTCAGATTTTTGCCTACCTCAATATTTTACTTTGACTTCATAAGACTTTAAGTGTTTATTTTGTTTAAAAACATTTTCAAAACAAAGATATTACTTTATCAAATTATTTTGATTTTGCTATGAAGTTTATTTTACAATGTTTGTACATATGTGAAGGTTAAAGAATGTTGTAGTAGTCAAGATAGGTTGACTTAAAACTTTGTTTCTTGTTTATTTTCTGTTTGGTTTCTACAAGAATGGGCAGAGAATAAATAATGTTTTTCTATTACATGGATTTTCAAAAATTAATTTAAACTTTTATTTTATTTTCCCATTCATTTACTCAACAAATATGTACAAAGGAAGTACTTACATGAAGCAATTGTCCCTACAACTGCAAAAGATAGAAGGCCCTCTTTTTTGTGTACAAAAAAAAAAAAAAAAAAATTAGCCACCTCAGCAGGAAAAGTACAATTCTTCACTGCCCTTCAAATAACCCTGAATGAATTATGTATCTCTTCATAAAATATATGGTCAATTGAACACATACCTTCCCCCGCTTCCTACTGTGTATATAAAGTGCTGAGCACGGACTCCACTGGGCTATCAACTATTATTATGGAGCTATTTTCTTCTTTTATGTTATTTTTGACCTCTATGTTGGTCACACTATTCAAGATGCTCCCATTAAGGTCAATTTGTCTTATAGACAGTGGACTTCAAAATGGAAAATCAGAGCAGTTATTGCAAGGAGATACAGAAGAAAGGCTTTAACAAAAGTTTCACATTATAAATGAGATTTACTTCATTTTCCATTTGATGCAATGATTCTGATGGATTGAGTTAGGAGATATTGCCCTGTGCATCATGATTTGACTTCAAAACTGTGTAACATTCCCTTTTGGTTCCATTCTGTTGATTTATGTATGGCCTTTGGAAGGTCATGAAAAGAGGCTCTGGGTTAATCATTTGAGAAATGGCAGCATAAAAATCTTTAGACCCCCAAAGAAATTCAACATTAATAATTATAATGTTTTGTAAAGCATTAAGTAATATAATTTAACCTTGAGATTAGTGGCTCATACTTATAACAATATACAATCATTATGATCCTAAAGCATGATTGTAAAGCACTGCCAAAGTTGATGTTTTAGAGAACTTCATTTGGAAAATTTCCTTTGATTTTCCTTATATAGTAAGTATGAGAATTATTAAATAAAAATCATTAGAAAGCAAATCAAAGCTCATAAAATTGTGAAATTTAACAAAAGTAATCAACAACTCATCAAATGTTGATTGCCCAACAGTTACAATGCTCTCTGTTAGTTTGGGGGAGGAAGCATACTTTTTTATTCTGAAGAAAGTGACTATAATTTTAAAAATTATTTAGTATTACAATGAGCTAAAACAAATAGACATATTTATAAAAACATTTATATAAAATAAATAGAATATGACACCCATTTAGTTTGTGTCTTTTCTGATTACCTGGATAAAAAATTCAAAAATTTTTAAAGGAAGAAATTTCTTCATCAAGAATGCTATCATGAGGGCTGGGGTTGTGGCTCAGCGGTAGAGCGTTCGCCTAGCACGCGCGGCATGGGTTCAATCCTCAGCACCACGTAAACATAAATGCATTGCATTGTGTACAACTAAAGCAAGTAAATCAATATTTTAAAAAAATGCTATCATGAGATTTACTCATGTACATCCACAAGAAACTAATTTAAAAAAAAACTGTTAAGTAAATAGCAAAAAGATTAGTAGAGGGAAGGGAACAGGAAAGAAGAGGGGAGGGGTAATGGTTAATTTGAATTGTCAACTTGATTGGATTAAGAGATGCCAATGATTAAGAGGCTTATGGGTGTATCAGTGATGGTACATCTAGGAATGAATGGCATGTGGGATAGTCAACTGAAATGAAGACCCTCTCTAAGCATGGGCAGCACTGCCCAATAGGATGATGACTTGGATGGAATAAAAAGTTGGAAGAACAAGGAAGTAGCAGCAGATGAAAGCTTGATTCTTCTTGAACAGGTTCTTGATTGCTACTGTGATCTTCTGAGAATATCAGACTCTTGCTTCTTCACTCTTCCAAAGTGGACATTGCCAGTGATTCTCCAGGGAGTTTCAAGAAGCCTTCAGTCTTGAACTAAGGTAGAACTATTGTTCCCTCTTGTTCTGAGGCTTCAACCTCTTGGACTGTGCAGCTAGTGGTTCTTCCAGCTCTTCAGCCTGTAGATGACCATTCTGTGGACTATCCAGCTTCTGGTTGCATAAGCCAACCTAATAAATCCCCTTTTTATAATTATACTTCCTGTTGATTCTGTTTCTCTAGAGAACTCTAATACAGGAGGAAAATAGAAAGTATTAAGGACTGAATTAGAACAAATCATATTCCATGCTTTTATAATTGTGTCAAAATGAATAATTTAAAATAATCAATTAAAAAAAGTGGGGGAAAAGAATGCTATCATGGGCTAAGGGTGTGCTCAGTGTGGTACAGTACTTGCCTGGTGTACAACACTATGGGCATTGATCAATCCCCAGCACCACCAAAAGAATAAAGAAAAAGAGAAAGCTGTTGGTATATACAGATGGGCATGAGGGTTTAATGAAGGAGAGAGACAGAAGGAAATTCATTGGCTGTCAGCGTATGCTAAATTCTGATATATATCACCTCATCTGACACCACTATTAAGTATAATTTTACCAATGAAACATTACTTTTATAACCATTAAGTATTAAACTCAAACTCAGTTGACAATTAAAAAAAAAAAAAAAAAAAAAAAAAAAAAAAAAAAAAAAAACTATCTCAACACAAGACTAGATAACCCAAAGTCATGATACATATATTTCAGTACACCACACTGTCTTTTCTAAATGAAGTTTAAGCTTCTGTAGGCTTTTCTATGTGATGAATAGTTTTCCTACTGTCCATTTACTAGAATTTTAACATAATTTTCATAACCTAAGGAACATCAAGAACAGTCTTAGAATGTAATTGGTTTGCTTTCAACTCTCTAGTATAAGAACTCTGATATGAAAGTGCAAGGATAAGAGTCACTCAGTAATTTTGCGTAGAAAAATAGGTTGAAATGAGATTTACTTAAGTAAACTGAATCAGCAGGAAAAAGTGAAAGTCTGACACCAGAATAATGACATGAGGAAAATGGAAATGACCACATATGAAACGTATGAAAAATACAATTACTACCTTTGGATATATGGGCAAAGCTGACAGTATCAGAAAAATTACTATAGAAAATTGATGCAGGTAACTACACCTCTTGCACTGAATGGGAGGCATCTAAAATCACTGGTGAACAGTTAAAAGAAAAACATAAATGCCTTTTTGAAATGCAAATGTGACGATATCGAAAGCACACTGAGAGTGTAAGGAAAAAAATGCCAAACACATCCGTGGCTCTCATTCACCCTGTGTTATTAAGAGATGATAACTAATTGAAAAAATGGAAAACAAATAAGACTTGAGGACTTTCATGGTTTACTAATAATACTTCTCTGACTTCACTTCAGAAGCTTCCTTGGAATGAAAGAATGATTTCATTGTTAATTCAGTAAAAAGAATAATTGAGCCAAGAGCCAGTTCTACACTTCTAGAAGAATGCAGTTAAACTCCTCTGTGAAAGCATTACCAGACAGTGACTTCTATCATTCAGTACAGAAGTCATTTATAAATGGCATGGAAGTTCCAACTAGTCTTTCATCATTCTTAAACTTCTTCAGGTGTACTACAAGCCTGCTAAGGAAATAGTTTCACCTATGCATATCTTTTAATTCCTTCTTGTTTGTCTCAAAATAAAATGCAAAATTCTTACATTAGCATAAAATGAATAGCACCAAATTGTCATCTGAATTCTTTTTACCTATTCAAGTCAACTTTTCTTCAATCCATCTTTTATATCTTATGCTTTGATATCCAAAAATATTTTCAACATTTTGTACCATTTGTTCTCTTCTCTATTCCAGCTATTCTAATTTCAGATACTTAGATATAGGGACGGACTCTAGGTAGAGCAAAGGGGAGGGTGGGAAGGGAAAGGGGCATGGGGGTAGGAAAAACGGTGGAATGATGAACATCATTGCTCTAAGCCCTAAGTACATGTATGAAGACACAAATGGTGTGACTCTACTTTGTGTACAACCAGAGATATGAAAAATTGTGCTCAATACTTGTAATATGAATTGTAATGCATTTTGTGGTCATACATAACAAATTAGAATTAAAAAAATTTAAAAAATTGTTCATAATCTGTGACATTGTTTCTCCTTGTGGAATAATTTCTTCCACTACCTCTCTTCAAAATCCATATATCTTTTTAGGTTATACATTAGATATTTTCACATAAAACAATTCATCATAATTTCTAAGTTCAGTTTCAAATTCTATTAACTCAATTAAACTCCTGGGTTACACTTTTAGTATACACAGTGCTCCAACTTTCAAGGATGTATGTACAACATACATAATTCTTACTGGCAGATACCTACTATTTAGTTAGAGGGAAACTTAGTTATACACAGTTTCATTCTCTGTGTTAAATGTTATAGCTACATCTAGTTACCATGATAACATATAGGAGGGGCACTTAATGCCATTATAATTTAGGGGAGGATTTTTGGAGGAGATAATATCTAATCTGATGTATGAAGAGAAGAGAGTAGTAAATATGTGATAAAGGAGGAAAAAGCATTGGTGAAGGGAAGTATAGAGAAACTGTCAGGAGAAAAGGTCAATGATCAGATGTGAGACTGAAGGGGAACAGGGGCAGAATCACACTCCCTATTGTGGCATATTAAGCAGTTTCTAATTTATCTTCAGGAAAGCTGCGGAACCCATGGAGAATTGTTAAGCAGAACAATATGCATTATCTGATTTGTATATTTAAACCATCGTTATGAATAATTGAACAGAACTGTTTGGAGGGTCCCATGAATATGTAGAGATCAATTTAAAATGTCTATAGTAATTTAGGGGTAGAAAATAAAGGCCTTTAATGCACTGCAGAAGGAAGATGGGGGAAGAAACAGGGCTTGGTGATAAAATCTTATAAGGATTAAATGTTTGTGAAAATGGAAAGCAGATAAAACTAGGCTCATGGCTTGAGCAAATATTTAGACATTTGAAAAAAAAAAAGATTTAATGTGGTGAAGGAGCTAGTGTACAATAAGTTTTTATTAAAACAATATAATTCTGGCATTCATAAATAATTTCTTCTTAATAACAGGTGAAAAACAACCAGTGTTCTGATCAAGGTTAGGTTGTTTTGGTGTGGGCCAAAAACATTTTTTCCTCTTGTTTTGTGATCACTTTGTCTATCATGAATTGAAGGTAAAACTCTGAATCTAAAACAATAATGAATTATTTTTATTTATTTATTCTTTTATATTTTGGAAGTATGGAGGCACTCTTCTTTGTTAAGTACTTAACAAAATGACTGTGAATGAAATGATGAATTAATACCTGCATAGCTAATCTCTTTGTAAAAATATATCAAAGACATATATATCAAGACAAAAATACATGTATATTAAAACATACAAACACCATTAGTCAGGAAGCTTTATATTTCTTGGCATTGGACATTTCCAACAAGAGAAAGAGAAAGGTTATATTAGGCCTCATGAGGGAATGAGGGAAGCAAATCACTTTTACCATTGCTAAAAATAGAAAAGGTTCTTCTTTAATATAGCTAATATGTACTAATTAGCTTTATAAGATGAGTGACTCAATACACTTTGTCACAGCTTATCACCTGTAAAGACTGATTTTTAAAATGTTACACAATTACCTTAAACTTGAGCAGTACAATCAAATAGTAATAAGAAGAAAGGCAATGATACTAATACGGGTAATAGAAAGAGGAGAAAGAGATAGAACTTTATTTTTAGCAAGCCAGGTTCATTTTATCCCAAGTTATATTAGTATCATGAGTGCACATTTACAAAGAGGAATATTACGATGTGCATCGTGTTCTTTTCCCCCATTAGGGTGGGAGGGAATCAGATTTCCAAGGAGTCTGGCAATGTTGGTGAAAGACATTAAAATTCAGACGCTTTTGGAAACAATTCTACAGCTCAGTTTCCCTAGTTCTTTCAGTTTTCCACTTACTTTATGAAGCAAATAATCAGGACATATAACCCCTTACCGGCTCTTTATACTCTTTTATTGTTTTAACAACCTCTCATTATTAATCAGTGAGGCATGCATTACTCCTTGATTCCCTGGTTCTTATACAGTTACATATTATGGTTTTGGCCAGATTTTTTAATTTAATTTTTAATTTAGTTGTGACTGAGTTTCTCACCTTTGCTCTGGCCCCAAGTCTCCTTTTAAATCAGCAGAGGCAGGGCTGACAGGAAGGGAATTAAGATGAGGAATGAATCCCTATTGTGCTTCTCCATAATTCATTTCCCTTTCTTGCCCTGTTGCAACCACAGCAGTGAGTTAACAGAGTTAAAGAATGGGGGCACACAGTGGAAGCACTGTGGTATATTCCAACAGTCCACCCAGCTCCTTGGATTCTGGATTGAGTGAGTCAGATATTTAGAAAGGAACAGGAAATCTCTTGATAATTTCCAGATTCATATAAAAAGAAGCAAGCACATTTTTATCTCCCTACAGATAACTAAAAATGTCATAATCAAGGTGCTATGTTGAAATGCAAAGAAAATTGGCATCATTTTTTTTTTTTTTTTTTTTTTTTTTGGTATTAGGGATTGAACCCTGCGATGCTTTCCCACTAAGCTATATCCCCAACCCTTTTTTTCTTTTTCTATTTTCTTTATTTAAATATTTTATTTGAGACAGGTTTTGCTAAATTGCTGAGGGTCTCCCTAAGCTTGCTTTGAAATTGCAATCCTCATGCTTAACTCTCTAGAGTAGCTGGGATTACAGACATGCACCACTGTATCCAGCAGCATAAATAAATCTTAAAGTACCTGTACCTTTTTGTTTATACTCTCAAAAAGGTTAGTCTAGAGGCTTATGTGTCTTATTCCAATACACCATAATTTAGTTTACTCATAATTTGCAGTTTTCTATGCATATATATATGCATAGAAACATATATATATGCATAGAAACATATATATATGTTTCAAGAGGGCTCTCATAGACTTTCCTGGATGGGCCATTCTAAATTTATAGTACCTTACCTTCTGATTCTCACAAGTGAAGAACAATGAATACAACAATGTACTATTTACAGAGTCATTATTGGTCCCCCCCCCCAAAAGGGATCCATGTTTGTTTTTACTACTTTTTAACTCAAATGGTAATCACCATACATGCTATATTGTAGATAGTGAAAAAACATTTTCAGGTGAATGAGCAAGTACATTTGGAACATAACCATTTAAAAATCTTTATAAAGTGATTTTAACTTTCTAGGTAACTTGCAATATTAGCTTTGTTAAGCCTCATTCTTTTCTACTTCAATGCAAACAAAGTTATGTTTCTTTGTACACTTCAAATCAAAAATTGTTCATTTAAATAAAATGCTTTGTTTTTAGGTTGGATAAAAGCAGAATATATGCTCCTCTGTTGCTTTCTTGAGATATGAAAACTATACAAAATTGCTTCCAAACTTCTTATAATACTAAGACAACTACTTTTAAAATGGCACTTTGTTTTTCCAAGTTATATCATTATATATAAAAACAAATAAAATTCCTTATTCATATCTCTTTATGTGCATGCCTATAATTGATTATAACAAGTGAATGAGAATGCTAATATTTGAAATATTAAAAGATTATACATAAAATGACTTAAATGAATGTATCCTAAGCAATAGTCACACTTCAAAAAAATGCAAAACATGAAGAACACAAATTTTATTTTTTCCTTTGGTACACATTAATTATATCATATAATTTATTTCATTTTGGGATGTATGTACATGCATATAACATAATTTGACCAGTTTCATTCCCTAATATCTCCCCTTGTCCTCTCCTCCTCCTGTACCCAAGTGTTTCCTTTCCACTTTCATGAGATCTCTTTTTCTTTTTCTTTTTCCCCTCTAACTTCCATACATATGAGAAAACCTATGACATTTATCTAAGTCTAGCTTAATTTTCTCAAAATGATGCTCTCCAGTTCTATGCATTTTCCTGCAAATGACATAATTTTGTTCTTGTATGACTGAGTACAGCTCCATTGTACACACACACACACACACACACACACACACACACGTGTTCTTTACGAAGAACAAGATAGACGTGTGTGTGTGTGTGTGTGTGTGTGTGTGTGTGTGTGTGTGTCTCATAATCTGTCCATTCATCTGTTGATAGATACCTAAGATGATTCTTCAACTTGGCTGATGTAAATTGTGCTGCTATATACATCAGAATGCACATATCTCTTACAAATGTTGTCTTTAATTCTTTTGAATAAATACTGTGGAGAGGTATAGCTAAATCATTTGGTAATTCAACTTTTATTTTTTTGAGGCAACTGCATAGTGATTTTCCTAGTGGCTATACTAATTTACATTCCCACCAACAGTATATAAGCATTTTTTTTTCCCTTGAATCCTTGCCAGTATTTATCACTACTTGTAATCTTAATGATTTTCACTCTAACTAAAATGAGATGTAATCTCAGTGTAGTTTTGATTTGTATTTCCATGATGATTAAAGATGTTGAACATTTTTTATATTATCTTTGGCCATCTGTACTTCTATTGAGAAGTGTCTGTTTAATTCCTTTGCCCATTTATTCAGTGGGCTATTTTTTTTTTGTTCATTTTTTAAGTTTTTATATATTTTGGCTGTTGATCTTCTGTCAGAAGAAGTGACAAAGAGATACTTCCATTCTTTAGGAAGAACAAGATATTTTTTTCTTTGTGAAATGATCACTAATTATGAAACAGAACTAAATCATGCCTGTAGGCATAATTTATTCAATAAGTATATGCATATATGTAAACACACATGCATGATGTTTTCATGTTTTACTTTACTTTTATTTTTAAATACTGTGATTAAATTCGTGATTTGTGCTCCGTGTTAAGCAGAATTTATCTAGAATTGAAAAAAAAATTAATTCCAAAATAGTTTTGTACTATCACAGTAAAGCTTATAATTACATGTAATGTTATTCTGAGGAACTAATGTTTAAAACTGTTCTTTTCCTCCATTTATAGCTAACTCTGATACTCTTATTCAAGCTGTGAGGATCATGTGATACATAAATATGTATTTTATATATATATATATGTATATATATATATATATAGAGAGAGAGAGAGAGATACAGGACATACAGAAACACACATATGCATATACATGCATACACTTGATAGGTATCATTTATACATATATATTTATATATGTATACAGATATATATACTCACAAGATACTTATTATTTTTCTAGCAATAAGTCTTTTCCTCTTCAAAGTCTTTATGTAGACAGTATCATAGGCACAAAATATTATATTTAACATATATTTCAAGCATAAAAGTTACATTAATAGGCACACTTATGGGCATACCACCTAGCTAGATAATTTGAACATAAAATAGTTCTTGGGAAATGCTATATTTTTTGTGAACATCTTTTTGATGCCTTTACATTTTTTACTATATGTATAAATATATTTAATATATTTATTATAATAATATATGATAAATTTAATATAACATAAAATATATTAACTTTATATAATTTGTATAAAGCTGTAATTAATATGGTTAAGTATTATATATTTATGAGCTATGCAAGTTGTTGTATGTAATCATAATATTTCTTTTTGGTAATCTCTTTGATCATTTTATAAGCATATCCCATGTTTTATTTATCCTTTGTATGATTGATGGACAAATCCTGGGAGGATTTTTCAAAATATTTAATAGCAAACAGTGCAATGTTGATTACTGCCATTTTGACTGGCATGAGATGAAATTTTAGAGTAGTTTTGATTTGCATTTCTCTAATTACTAGAGATATTGATTGAATGTGTATCTTCTTCTGAGAAGTGTTTGTTCATCTCCTTAGCCCATTTATTGATTGGGTTGTTTGTTTTTTTGGTGTTAAGTTTTTTGAGTTCTTTATATATCCTGGAGATTAGTGCTCTATCTGATGTATGTGACAATGAATGTTGGCGAGGATGTGGGGGAAAAGGCACACTGGTGGGACTGCAAATTGGTGCGACAACTCTGGAAAGCAGTATGGAGATTCCTTAGGAAACTTGGAATGGAACCACCATTTGACCCAGCTATCCCACTTCTTGGTCTATACCCAAAGGACTTAAAATCAGTGTACTATACTAATGCAGTCATATTGATGTTCATAGCAGCTCAATTCACAATAGTTAAACTGTGGAACCAACCTACATGCCCTTTAATAGATGAATGGATAAAGAAAATGTGGTATATATACACAATGGAATATTGCTCAGCATTAAAAGAGAATAAAATTAAGGCATTTGCAGGAAAATGGGTGGAGTTGTAGAATATCATGCTAAGCGAAGTAAGCCAGTCTCCAAAAACCAAAGGTCAAATGTTCTCTCTGATAAGTGGATGCAGATCCATAATGGGGAGAGGGAAGGCATGGGAAAAATGGAGGAGCTTTGATTGGGCAAAGGAGAGGGAGGGTTGGGAGGTTCGTTGGGGCAGGGAAGATGGTAGAATGAGATGGACTTCATTATCCTGGGTACATGTATGACTGCACATACAGTGTGAAGCTGCAACTTTTACAACCATAGAAATGTAAAGTTGCGGTGCAATTTTGTACAATGAATCAAAATGCATTCTGCTGTCATATATACTTAATTAAAATAAAAAGATAAAAAAGAAAAAAAAAAAAAACAATAAACAGTGCACAGAAACTGAGCCATTAAAGTAGAACCACGAGTACTCTAAATTTCTGCTTTGGAAAAAAAAGGAGCAGTCATATTAGTACATCTCTGCTGAATCCATATTATTTGAATTGCTTCTGTATCTTTCCTATAAAAATAAGATTGGTATAAATGTATCTGAACATACCTTGGAGCAAATTATAAACTGTCTTTTAGATATATACCTAAGAGTAGAATTTCCTAGTTGTTAAGTATGTTCAAATCTATTTTGAACACATAATGCCAAATTACCAAGGTGTTGTCCCAATTTACAGTATCATCAGCAACAAGTGTTAATTTTCCCTCATCAACTAACACTGGTTGTTTAAATTTTGCAATCTAGTGGAAGTAAGAAAACCAAGCAAAAACTTGCCACAGCAGAGCTTACTGAGTAAGAGTATATAACCCAGAGATCTTGAGATCACACTTGATCTGCGAATAGGGGATAGGATTGTGGGAGTGTCAGCTGTGTTCTTCAAAGTTAAGAAAAGCACATAACCACCTGACAGGCTAGTGAAACAATGTCAAGGGTCCCCCATATTCTATTCACCTCTATTTACAGATGCCCAAGTTTTATGTGCACACATTAAAGTCCAGGTAAGGATAATCATTTTCTGTTCTCTAATAGTTCAGAGAAGCCAGGGGACAAGCATTGTCAATGAAACATAAATGATAACAATGCAGTTTATTTCCAGATTGGCTTCAGAGAGATAAAGCCACTAGCTCTTGACCCTGCATTTTCCTTTCTTGGTCTCTGGAAAATGCTGATGATAGGACCAAACTTAGAAGCTTGTTTTGTAAATGGCAGAGCTAATATCATCCTCTCAACTCATATCTCATTCTGAGCTTTTACTTATGAGAAAAATGAACATATATGTAGTTCACTACATTAGGAGATCTGTTTGTTAAACCACTTAAGCTGTAGCCTACCTGATGCACTAAGAAAAATAAGCATTTTCTATCATAAATGTTTAATTTTTAAGTAAAAGCTTTTGTAAAACGGGATTTTATTGTTCTATCTAGTTATCTACATGCACATTAAGGAAGTGAAACCAATTTGGGTGATGTGAGCATTTCATATGTACAAAGCAAACAAGAAGACAATATGAAATAATGAAGAATTAGCATTTATATGATGAGATCTTTCTACATATGCACTCTCACTAGAAAAATAAAGAAATATCATTAATGAAGACTTTATACAATTTTTTTCTTTGGGGATAGATTTCAGTAAAACTTTATAGGAAGCCGGGCGTGGTGGCGCACGCCTGTAATCCCAGCACTTTGGGAGGCTGAGGCAGGAGGATCACAAGTTCAAAGTCAGCCTCAGCAATGGCAAGGCACTTAGCAACTCAGTGAGACCCTGTCTCTAAATAAAATACAAAAAGGGCTGGGGATGTGACCCAGTGGTTGAGTGCCCCTGAGTTCAATCCCCGGTAACCACAAAAAAAAAAAAAAAAAAAAAAAAAAAAAAAAAAACTTTATAGGATTCTCTCTCTAAACATATGACTTTGGTTTTGGTCATTTTCTAACATTTCTTTACCTATAAATTACATTAGAGTTTATACTGAAAATGTCTTTAAGTCAAAACTATAATGAATAACTTATAGAAATCTGGTTGAATGGTGAATTAGTAAGCATTTTATGGTGAAATACTATTTATGTATCTCTTTTTCTAAAATAGAGAAAAGACACACCAATGAGTTTTCATTAAATTGGCATGGAATTTTAGTTGCCATGGATAAGGTAAATCCTTAAAATTTGTTATATTGTAAATGCAGCACCATGAACATTGAAAATACAAAGTTCTGATTCCTAACAGTCTTCTTAGGCACTTTGTAGGTTAAGAAGAAATAAATGAAATTTAATAACATTTTAATATTTAATAAACTAGTTTCAAGATCCAAGTCTCAAAGTTTTATAAAATATTTCTTTGCAGCAACATATACAAGTTTCTTTTTCCATAAAATAGGAGAAAACAATTTTTTTAATTGAATTGAAATTATATTTTTGAATTTTAGTTGTAGAAAAGTGTTGAATTTATCCTCAATGTTAGGGGTGCAAATGCAATTCTTTGGAAGTTTTAATGATGTAGTACTCATCTTCCCACATAACAATGATGTCAGAAGTAGATCCATAGGCCACGTAGTTGGGTTTGAACTAGTGATATTGTTGTTTTTTTTTTTTTTAACATTGACTCAAAGTTCCTTATTTTATCTACTTTTTCATATTATCTTCATTACTTGTGTTTTATAATTAGCAATTTCTATCTTTTTATTATTTTAGCTTGTCAGTAATGCTGACTTTTAAAGTGTGACATGAAGCTTTTTGTAATTACCATAGCCTGTTATAGAGCTCCCATTTCTTTTTTTTTTGTCTTGTTTCTGATTTTATTTATTTTTATTTTTTTATTCAAAGTTGTATTTACAATAGTAGTATGCATTACAATTCATAATAAACATATAGAGCATCTTTTTACAAAACACTGTTTGTATACAATTTATATTCATACAATTCAAATCTTCAATCATGCATTTAGGATAATGACATCCATCTTATTCAACCACCTTTCCTTGTTTTCCCTCCCTGCCCCCCCTTCCTTCCCCTCCCTCCCCTTTGACCTTTCTAGCATTCCTCTAATCCTCCTATGTACCCCGACCCAAAGAGCTCCCATTTCTTTAAGATTAAACTGGTCAAAGCTTTATAAATGTTAAGAAAAAATAGCTCTTTCTGTTTTCAGGATACAAAAATCCACAGAAAATCTAAACATTAGCTATGATAAGTTTATGCAGCTCAATAATATATTTTTGCCATGCTGTTTCTATATTTTAATTTTTAGGTACTTGGTTAAAATTTGAAACAAAACACTTTGTTTTCCAAATGATCTCTATATTAACAATCACATATTTCAAAACTGAACTTCATCCCTGTGAGGAAATGGATAAAGTCAGAAAGACTTTACTAAATTTTGTATTCTAGAGAAATAATCTAACATCTTTGAAGATGCAGGTCAGGTCTAAGGCAGAGTTTCTATTAACTGTGGTCTCTTAAGGTTTATACACATCATATAGATAGTGAATCAACCAGCTATTACCTGAACCACAAAGAAATAAAAACTGGTGAATATTTGTTTCATTTTTTCTTAACTTTTATAGGCAGATTTCATTTCACTTTCATCACTTAGTAATTTATGTGACACTGATGGAAAAGAATCTCAAAAATAAAGGTGAAAGTAAAGGATGAAAAGAACCAGACTTTAATTTTTTTGGTATTTCAGTAGATTAGAATTAGAAAACATGATGATTTAGGCATTTAGAAGTATAGTTTTAATGGTGTGTTTACATAGATTTTCAAATGTCAACATTTTTATTTCTTCCTAAACATTATGAGGAAATGCAAACTAAAGAAATTTGAAATAGATTTTAAAAATAATTAGTAAAATAAAAGGCTCAGTGACTTGTGCCTGGATGGAGAGAGGAAAAAGGAGCTCTGGAGTTAAGTTTTGAGGTGAATGAAGAGAAGCATGTCTGACTAAGCAAAGGATTCTACCATCTCTTCATAAAAATCTTCTAGTATATGAATGTATACTGTTAGAAATAGTGTATATAACTTCAATATATTTGTACTTTATACATATTTCTATAAACATCAGATATAGACCAAGTATCAGCACTCGAAGAATATTTTTATAGAGTAGCAAAAACATGAAACACATTTCTTTCTTTCTTTCTTTTCTTTTTTTTTTTTTTTTTTTTTTTGTGTGTGTGTGTGTGTGTGTGTGTGTGTGTGTGTGTGAGGATTTATTTATTTGTTTTTCTTGGGGGAGGATGGTTGGTGGTGCAAGTGATAGAATCCAGAGACTCACCCAGCCTAGGCAAAACTCTTTAACATTGTTTCTCATCCCCAATTCAAAATACACTTCTTTTTGATTGCAATTTTTTTTTTTTTTTTAACAAAAAGGAGAACATGGATAGTTGTAATATTTTCTTAAATCTAACTCAAGTTAAGGATGTCCTGAGCGTTTTGTATTTTTGTTTTAATAGTAGGTATGCTGTTATTCGTGTTAAAAATGAAAGCTCTACTTGGCTCTCAAAAAGGCTGGAAAACTTCAGAAGGAAAGGGTAATCTCTCCTGATAAAAGGAAAGGCTTTTTGTTAAGACCAAGTGCTGACTTTAGGTTGCAGTGGAGTCTCCCTTTTCATCCCTTGGATACTAGACATCACACAGCAATACAAATCAGATGATAGTTATACTAGTTGATATTTCAATCTTAAGAAAAAGAGAGTAATTTCAATATTATCATCTCACAGAACCAAATCTATGAGAATTCATCAATGGTAGCCTTTATCCTATATTTTGATAGATCATATGCCATCCCTTTAATCCAGTTTTCCTCAACATATACTTGTTTATCATTAGATGGGCATAGTTAATTATTTCACTCTAATAGTAATACTTTATATATTTATGTTGTTTTTGTTAATCTCATGCATTCATATTATTTTGGGGATTTATTTATTTATTTATTTATTTTGGTATCGGGGATTGAACTCAGGGGCACTGGAACACACTGGGTCACATCCACAGACCTTTTCTGTATTTTATTAGAGACAGGGTCTCACTGAGTTGCTAAGTGCTTTGCCATTGCTGAAGCTAGCTTTGAACTCGTGATCCTCCTGCCTCAGCCTCCCAAGTGCTGGAATTACAGGCGTGTGCCACCGCGCCTGGCATTTTTGGGATTTTTATTTATTTGTTTTTGTTCCCACCACTGTGTGTCTTAACCTCTAAAATTAGGGCATTTATGGAGAGAGAAATATGCAAACTTTCTATATTAATTTTTTCATTTATGGACCAATCCTGGGTATCTTATTTTATAATTAACAAAAGTTTCACCATTTAACACAAAATACTATAAAATTCATAGTATACTACTGGTTTTCAGTATTGGTGCAAATATTTTCATACAATTATTTAGTAAATTAGAGGCTTAGGTCAATTCTAATATAAATAGCTATAAAGTTCCCATGAAAGAAAGAATAGATAAACATAAACATACCCAAGGAAATATTGAAAAATAATTACTTAGCACTTATATTTAGGTTTATTGTACAATGTCCTGACAATTATATACAGAATTATTTTATTAAGTCTATTTTAGTGATCATCATTGATCAAATTCCTTAATTTTAATTCTGTTTTTATAAAAGCTACATTTTTATTCACTTGTAAATTTGACTGGTGCTCATGATTTTCATAAAAATAATTACTATGCTATAATTTGTGTACCCTTGGAATAAATAAGATGTCTTCTTGTAGCTGTTTACTTTAAGTGATGTCTTGAATTCAGTAAGAATTAATGAGTCTAATCTTTATCAATTGAGATTTTGTTTTTCAAGCCATGGAATGTTTCATTAAGAATCATTTAAGCTAGGAGCCATGGTACACACAAGAAATCCCAGCAATTTAGGATGGTGAAGCAGGAGGATCACAAGTTTGATATTGGCCTGTGCAATTTAGACCCTGTCTCAAAGTAAAAACATTTTTAGAAAGGGCCAGAATATACAGCTTAGTGGTAGAATGCTTGCCTAGTATATAGGAGGCCCTGATTTAAATAAAAGAGGGAAAAAAATTCTTAAACATCAGGCTAAATAAAAGTCAATCCAGTGGAAACTTATTAAGGACACTGAAGCTGGGCATGCTTGTAATCCTAGCAATTTGGGAAATTGAGACAAAAGAATCTCAAGTTTGAGGACAGTCTTGCCAATTTAGCAAATTCCCGTCTCAAAATAAAAAAATAGAAAGGGACTGGGATGGAGCTCAGTGGTAAAGAAGCTTTGGGTCCAATCCCCTGCACCTCAAACAAACAAACAAACCAAACACTGCATCTATTTATGTTCAAAATTCTAACCTTTAAACTTCATGATTGAAAAAGTGATGCCATATCTCCAGGAACCTCATCGAAGTTTCAGGCAAGAAAAAGAGCAAGGAAGCAGTGTGAAGAGTCAACTGTTAAAAAAAAAAAAAAAAAAAAAAAAATGTGCTCTATGATTTCATATCCTTAAATGACTTTTCTGAGTTTGTCTTAAGTAGTGCTAAATAAAATCACTCCTGCCGCCATGAGAAAGGAAAAGGAAAAAAAGCTAATAATCTTGAAGTTTAGAAGGCCAATGTGTTTTCCTGAGTACATATTAGTATATTCACTAAATCAATTTTATTAAAAGAATAAATGAAAAATAAATTAATAGAAGTGTAAGAACTTATTATAATACATAAGGATTACTTCAGTAGAGTTCACATACAGACCTTGGGAGAAATGTCTTATAATTTAAAAAATAATTTGCAAATTTCTTCATTCTTAATAGGAAGAAATTTACACTTACAGTAAATTCATGATGATTTTCTAATTTACATATAGAGGTTTCAAAATCTGAGACTATCAAAATTACATATAAAATATGGGAGTAATTATATAGTATAAATTATTGGTTCTTCTTTTCTTTAAAATTAGATTGTCAACTTTCCAGAATGATAAAATGCATCCTGAGATGAGGAAAATAATGTCAACTACAAAACCAATTTTTGTAAACTTTTGTTTTTGTAAAACTTACATTTTTTAACCACTTACAAATAATAAAGCTTTTTGTAAGATGTTTATATGCTCTGAAGTTTAGATTTCTTATTTAAATAAAAAACCACAGAATACTGAGGTATTAATATATGAATTCACATATTTAAAATGTTACTAAGCATCATCTACATATTAGTTAATGTTAAAATAAGAAGCAAAAGTATCTAGAATGTATGTATTGAACAGATAATTTTTCCAATAGCACAACTCCATCTGACTTTATTTTGAGAAAAAAAAACTAAGCTAATTTATTTTCAATTTGAATTAGTATGTACACTGAAAAAAATGTCTATTTGCACTTCTTGAAATTTTGAAAAATTGATGCATGTGCAAATCATAATTTTTCATGACCTGTTATCTCAAGCTATGTGTATATTCATTAGTAAGTTGTAAATTTTTAGAATGTACATTTTAAAAATAAAATATTGAATGCATAACATGGGTAAAATAAAAGACATTCAATTGCTAAAATGCACTGCAGAGCTCAAATGTAATTACCATATTGACATCATGATAAATTTAGTTTACAGAGTTCAAATAAACATCTGTTATCTCCACTCAAAAATGTGTTCAACCATTCATGCTTCAAATGCCTATCATATTTTGAATGAGAATAATTTATAGCTCAATTATAGTCTGTCTTTTAATGTACTTAAATGTGACAGTGAGAGAAAGGCTTATTAATAAACAAAAGTTTGTGGGAAAATCACTTAAAAATGATGAAGGAAAACTTTAATAATGAGAACTTTAGTATAAATACAACAAAATTAGTCCACAAACCTCTAATGGGATAAACTTAAAGTAACATTTTGAATGAGTTCATTCAAAACAACAAAGAGAATACAAAATGTGACAAAATCATGTCAACATTTTGTGAGAAGTTACAAGAGTGGTAACTGGTGAATGAAGGGAGGAGAAATAGTCACTTGAAAGGATCCAACTAAAGACAGGAATGGTGTGAATATATTATGTATACAACCAGAGATGTGTAAAAATGTGCTCTATAAGTGTAATATGAAATGTTACGCATTCATATATAGCAACTCAGTATAAAAAAAAATTTAAAAAAGAGGATTCAGATAACAGGAAATGTTGCAAAGAGACTAGTTTCATTGTGATGGTAATGATAATTGCCATTCTGACTGGAGTAGGATGAAATCTTAGAGTGGTTTTGATTTGCATTTCTCTAATTGCTAGAGATGTTGAACATTTTCTCATAAATTTGTTGCTTGACTGTATATTTTCTTTTGTGAAATGTCTGCTCATTTCCTTAGCCCATTTATTGATTGGGTTATTTGTTGGTTTGATGTTAAGTTTTTCAAGTTCTTTATATATCCTGGAGTTTAGTGCTCTATCTGATGTGTATGTGGTAAAAATTTTCTCCCATTTTTATTTATTTATTTATTTATTTATTGGTGCCAGGGATTGAACTCAGGGGCACTCGACTGATGGGCCACATCCCCAGCCCATTTTTGTAATTTATTTAGAGACAGGGTCTCACTGAGTTGCTAAGTGCCTCGCCATTGCTGAGTCTGGATTTGAACTCATGATCTACCTGCCTCAGCCTCCCAAGTGCTGGGATTACAGGCATGAGCCACGTGCCCTGCTCTCCCATTTTTTTAGGCTCTCTATTCACCTCATTAATTGTTTCTTTTGCTGTTAAACCCCTATCTCTCACCCTGCACAAACGTACCACTCACATGAACCACATAAACAATCAGGGGTTTTCATCCTCATATCAGATAAAGTGAACTTCAAACCAAAACTAGTGAAAAAGGATAAAGAAGGACATTCCATACTGCTTAAGGAATTCATACATCAACAAGACATAACAATCATGAATATCTATGGCCCAAACAATGGGACATCTATGTATGTCAAACAAACAATTCTCAGCTACAAGAACCAAAAAGACCACAACACAATAATACTGGGTGACTCTAATACACCTCTTCTGTAATTTGTTAAGGGTTGTTTTGTGGTCCAAAGTATGATCTAGCTAACATTTTGTTTGTAGTTGAGGAGAATGTGTATTCTGCTGCTGTTAAATGGAATGTTCTGTATATGTCTTTTTGGTCCATTTGGTCTACAGGGTCATTCAAATGCACTGTTTCTTTATTGGTTTTATGTCTGGACGATCTGTCCATAACTGAACATGGGATATTGAAGTTCCTACTACTATTGTGTCACTCTCTATTTCTCCCTATAGACTTGTGAATATTTGCTGTATTTAGTTTGTGCTCCAATGTTGGGTTCATATATATTTACAATTATTACACCCTTTTAAAGAACTAAACCCTTTAGACAATCAAAGGCAGGGAAGGGGGCTGGGAGGAGGGAGGAGAGAGGGTAGAAATGAGTAATGTCCAATATACATGCATATATATATATATATATATATATATATATATATATATATATATATATGAAACCCATTCATTTGTACAATTAATGTGTGTGTTCATAAATAAAATAAAAAGAAAAAAGAATTGACCCCTTTATTATTATACAATAAAATTTTTTGCTTCTTGAAAAAAAAATCAACTCAAAGTGGATCAAAGACCTAGAAATTAGACCAGAGACTGCACCTAATAGAAGAAAAAGCAGGCCCAAATCTTCATCATGTTGGCTTAGGACCTGACTTCCTTAATAAGATTCCTAAAGCATAAGAAATAAAATCAAGAATCAATAAATGGAATGGATTTAAACTAAAAAGCTTCTTCACAGCAAAAGAAACAATCAGTGAGGTGAATAGAGATCCTACAGAATGGGAGCAAATTTTTACCACTGCTATGGTAATGAATTCCTTCTTCCTCAATCCTAACACAAACAAAGATGACCAGAAGTAACTTAATGTTATCAGATCTATAATATGTTTTTTTTTTTTTTCCATTGCTCTGTCTCCCTAATTCCCATCTTACAAGGAGAATAACTTTGAAATGACCATCCACTTTATATTCTTTTGTTTCTGCTTTCTTCAACCTTTCTCGGTCTACAAAACCTGGCCCATCCTGACACTTATTCTATTTTATGGAATGAAGTGTTTCCCAATACTAGAATAAAAAATAAAGCCAATTAAGATCATTGGCTTAATTAGTTAAAGCCAACAAGATACATTATTGTAATCTTGTCCTTTGAAAGTACTTATTTATGCATACCAAATACATTTGGTTCTTCTTGGTGCTATTGGATATAATTCCCAGGACCAACATTTGTTTGCATTTCTGGGTTAACTCCTGGACATTTAATGAAGAACAAAATGCTGCAAATTTCTGCTCTCATGGCAATTATGTTGTATAGAAAAAAGCAGTGAGATAACTCTCATTACTCCCATTTTACTCATCAGGAAACTGTACTTTACAATTGATTTGGGCATTTCTGCAACCCAGATGTCAGCAGAGGTATACTTCCTTTCAAGCTTCAAATAAAAATCTCTGCAATCTTATGTCATGTTCAATAAGAAAGAGGCAGGTGCAGTCTTTTCAAATGCACATCTGACTATGAGCTTTCTTCTGCTGCATTAGTCAGAGAACAGCTCACACCACCAACCTTTGATTTCTCTGCAGAATCCAGATCCCAATGAGCTCAAATAACCCAAATGTGCTTGTCAACCTTTTCTTTAATTTTCCCAAGAGAAAAAATAACGGAATAGTTCTCACCAAAATGAAAAAAAAAAAAAAAAAAAGAGAGAGAAAAACATTAAGCCAAAAGGCAATAACAATACAAATGAAATATTTTAAAATATACTTAAGTAAAATTAACCTATTTATGGCAAAGTGAATTCTTATCTCCTCTTGAATTTCATCCTTCTTCTGCTCTGTCCAGCCTGTACATTCATGGATATGTATAATGTATAACATTTCAACTGTTTATTTATTATATCCTACCCAGTGCCTTCACCTGTATCTCAAGCAGTTATTTCCACCACCAGCTTTTCATCCAAGACATAAGTTGATGAGTAAACATATGCTTGCATACAATCTAACATTTAAGAAGTGGTGAAACCAATATTCACAGAATTTCAAAGACTTTGCACAATATCTTCTACCTCAAATATACTAATAATAACAATAAACTCTGTAGTAGATCATAGGAAGATTCATTTTTTAGTTAATACAGTTCATGTACATCTTTATTTAGTATTTTTTTTTTAATGTGGTGCTGGGTATCGAACCCAGTACCTCACATGTGCTAAGCAAGCGCTCTACCACTGAGCCACTACCCCCAGCCCAGGAAGATTTTCTTTATAGAATACTTTTATGTGGCAAGAGCAGAGTAGCAGCATATAGCATTCTGCTTAAGAAAATGTTTAAGATCCATTGAGTTATTACCACAGTCCGGGCAATATAAATGTGTCATTGTGTTCTGATATTCTTAATATAGCCAAAGAAAAGACAAACAGTATTATCCTCAAATAACAGTGGACTTAGAATTTATTCATATTAATATGTGAAAATTTGGGTTGTGCCATATCAACCACACCTGTTTGATTCCACATTTATTATTTTTTGCACTCTCCGAACATATGAAAATAAGCATTGCAGATTTCACAGAGGCAAATAATGGGGTGCTGTGAAATCAAATGACTTTCCAAGAGCGACAAGTGGGTAACCATGGAGCTTCTAATTATAATCTGTTCCTGTGATGTCAAGGCGTTGCTCATTTCACCACATCACACTGCTGTTCTTATCAGTGACATTCCAGCTTTTACAAGCCAATTCCTCACAGCTACATGTTCTAATTAGATATAGTCAGATTCTTTCTTCTAGATGGGGCCATGAAATTATTAAGCTAAAAATCCCAATGATTTATAAATTACATCAATTTAGGCTTACCATATATCCCAAGATTGCTGTTTTTAAGTTTATTTTTTTAATTAAAAACATCAACTATCAAACATTATTGTGATAATTTTAAAAATAATGATTTGATAGTGTCATACAATGACATTATTTGATAGAGAAGATAATTTCTTAAATTTAAGAAAACTCATATTTTCACAATAACCCATTGCTTCTTGTCTGTCTGGTATTACTTTTTAGTACATGTGATCTTTCAACAAGCTTATGTTCTGAATACAACATAGGCAATGTGTTAAATACCATTAGTAATGCATTTATGTTTTCATGTTGATTTTCACTTTTCATTTTTATAATATGAAATAAATTTGTCATTGTAAATGTTATACTATATATTGCTCATTTCACAGATATTGCATGATTATATAGATACCAGACCTATTATACTAAGCTATGGATTGGAAATTGAATCTGCATATAAGAATACTATGTTTACTTATACTATTACTTAACAGTATATTGTGTATATTTCACAATTTATTTTCAGATATAGTTAAGCATTAATTTTTGGATGATTTATTTTGTCAAATAATTTTTTACTAAAAAAAATCTGCTATAATTTTTATGAAGTAACTTTAATCATTTGTTATTCTGTACCCAAATATATGGTCAGATTATTATATTTTTTATAAAGCCACATATCTGCAAAACACACTTCAAGGGGTTGAGAAGTGCAGCTCATCGTATAACGTTTTCCTCAAATAAATGAGACTCTCATTTCAATCCTTAGCACCAGAAATAAAATAAAATAGTAAAAGATAAAGTATAGTAAAATAAAATACATCCTTCATTCAATGTAAGCGTCCTCACTCCAAGAGAATCACTGTTTCATTTATTTCCAACCAGAAGTTGAAATTAGTGGTAGATATTCAGTGTGGTATTGTAAATTAGTTAACTGAATAATGTAAATAGTTTAAAATAGAAAGTATGACTGTTATAAAATCTTAAACACATGTTACTCCTGGTTTGGGGATATAGCTCAATAGTAGAGTGCTTAAACAGCATGAGCTAAGCCCTATGTTTAATCTCCAACACTACAAAAATAAAAATCATTCCTTTTTATTTCCTACAATTTTACTTTAATGAAACAAGAAGATATCTTAAAAGTTCTGTACAATTAATGTACCATCTTTCCATTTCTCCAAAATTTAGTTTTGAAATATTTTTTCAAAATTAATTTCATAAAAATAAAGTTAAAAAAAACATTTTTATTTTATTTATTTAAAAAGTCAATATATCAGTGAAAATTGGAGAAAGTCACATATGAAATTTTTATTATTATACATTTGTTTTTAAATAAACTATCAAAGCAAACTCAGTATAAGCATCTTCTTCAGTTACTTTAAATTTCTGGTGATCTTCCAGAAAAATGATACATTTAATTTCCTGAATATCAAATCATCTATGCTAAAAAGAGTTCCGGGTCAATAACTCATCCACACTAATACCAGACACTTTAGGTTAAACTCAAGTAGAAAAATATGACTTAAATATGCCTTCTCTAAATTAGAGGAACACATGGAAGTAGATTAAAAGAGAAGGAGGTTTGGCAAATGCTAATTTGGAGTGTTAAAAGCTGGCAGACTTGGGTGAGAAAATCTATATTCAAATCCAAGTTCTCCCTAAGTAGGAGAACTGTAAGGAATTTGGGGGGCAGTACTATAATAGTGCTCTCTGATTAACTTGCCTTTTTACACATAAGTGAGGTAGGAGAGGAAACAAGAGAATGTAAGCAAGCTTTTTTACTTTCAGACTCACTGTGTGGCTAAAAATATACTCAAGATTGGTGAATTTCAGGTCTTCATGTTCTATTCTACTACTAGTGGGATAACCAGCCTGCTTGAATAATATATTATTCAGTTTTTCAAAAGAAACTGCCATTTGCAACCATAGGGATAAACTTGGAAGAAATTGTGCTAAGTGAAGTAAGCTAGACATGGAAGGATAAATACTACATGATGCCATTCATGTGGTAAATCTGAAAAATCAAAGATATATAAAATCAATGAGTGGAATGGTAATTGCAATGAGGTATGGGGAGAGGGCTAACAGGGCAGTATTTGTCATAGGATGCAAAGTTCTAATTATATAAGAGCAATAAATGCTAAAGGTCTACTGTACAGCATAGAGCTTATAGATAACAATACTATATTGCTCACTTACAAAATACTACTACTAATAATAATACAAATAACAAATAAAGGGTGGGAAGAAACTTTTGGTGGTGATAAATAAGCTTAGAGGATAAATTGTGGTCATGTACTTATTTTCAAACTCATCTAATTTTTACTGTAAATATACACAGCTTTATGTATATGAGTTACACCTTAATAAAGTGGTTTAAAACAAAAACAACTTGAATTATAAAAGAAGAGTCTCACAGGAAATGATTACTCCCTGCAGTATGGTTGCAAAAGATGTGGAAAGGAATGCAATAGTGAATCAACTTTATAACTTTTTAACCATCCTAGTTTCTTTTGTATTTGCCAAGGAGTTTAATAGTTAAGCAAATAATTCATGAAAATCAATATTGTCAAAGTATTTATAAAACCACACAAATAATTCCCAGTTTAAGTAGAAGAGTACAGATTGATAACACTTCTGCAAATATGGTGTAACTGTAGTGACAGATAATTACAATAAAAAAATAACCATGGTCCGATCTTTTAAAAATTGAGGAAAATACAGAATGCAAAAGGTAAGTGGTGGCCTTTCTTCTTGCCCCTTTTCATTATTTTACAACTAAAGCTCTAAATAATATAAGACAATGAAAGGAGAATGTATAAGGATAGTAAGTGGAAGGCAACCCAGCTTTAGACCCCAGGATTGGAGTAATAGTAAAGCAGCAGAACATCTTATAACTTCCCATCAGCCATCAGAAAGTGACCTACACCTAATACTGTCCACTCTGACCTAATAGCATAAAGAAGGCTCTATTGGTTCATTTCTCCCCAGATTGAACAGAAGGTCATCCATCAACACCAGGCAAGCTTGAAATCACAGATGGGGAGCTTCACATATAATAACCTACCAGGCTGTTCTTTCCCACCAGGCCTGGGACTTCCTTCCCCTACTGAGACACATGGGTAACACAAGAAAATGCAGCATGAGGGATCCTGCCATAAAAATCAACCTGCCAAGAAATCCACTGTAGCTCTGTAATCTTGAAACTCCTCTCCTCTCGTGGAGATATGTCAGACAGCTGGGAGACACAAGCATGAAAAAATTTTGTTATAAGTACCAAGCATCGGAAACCTCTTTGTCCTCACATGCTATAGAGTTCCTTCATCTAACTAAAGACATTAGAATAAAAGCAGTAATAGCAAGAACCATAAAAGTCACAATTCCAATAAGAAAAGATTATTAGCTAACCACAAAAACCAAATAAATTTGATATTAGAATAATCTGATAAGGATTTCAAGCAAGTATCATCATTATTTTTAACAAGCAATCCAACCACACACTCTCTGGAAACAAGTGAAAAATTATACAATTCAACAAAGTAGTTTTTATAATTAAACAGAAATCATAGAAGCAAAAACTATAATAATCCAAGTAAAAAATTTCTTGAATGGACAAATGGTCCTGGGAAAACTGGAAATTCATATGTAGCAAAATTAAATTAAGCCTTTATCTCTCACCGTGCACAAAACTCAACTCATTGTGGACCAAGGACCTAAGAATTAGACCAGCGACCCTGTGCCTAATAGAGGAAAACATAGGCCCAAACCTTCATCATGTTGGATTAGGTCCTGATTTCCTTAACCAGACTCCTAAAGAGCAAGAAATAAAATCAAGAATTAATAAATGGGATGAACTCAAACTAAAAAGCTACTTCTCAGAAAAAGAAACAATCAATTAGGTGAACAGAGAGCCTACATTTTGGGAGCAAATTTTCACCACATACATGTCAGATAGAGCACTAATCTCCAGGATATATAAAGAACTCAAAAAAATTAACGCCATAAAATCAAACAACCCAGTCAATAAATGGGCTAAGGAGATGAACAGACACTTCTCAGAAGACATACAATCGATCAAGTAATATATGAAGAAATGTTCAACATCTCTAGTAATTAGAGAAATGCAAATCCAAACTCTTCTAAATTTTCACCTCACTCCAGTCAGAACTGCAATTATCAACAACACAAGCAACAATATGTGTTGGTGAGGATGTGGGGGAAAAGGTACACTCATACATTACTGGACTCAATGTAGTATGGATGACAGAGAATAGAAACATTGAGCTAGAAGGTAATTCAATATTATTTATATAATCTCAAAAAAATAAAAAAGGAACGAATTAGATTCCATGAACCAAGCTCCAGGGCCATACAAAACAATAATAAAAGTTAGAAGTTAGAAGGTTCATGTTTTAGTTTATTTTGTATTGCTGATTTGAAATATCTGAGACATGGTACTTCATAAATAAAACAATCTATTAAACTTCCAGTTTAGGAAGCTGAAAGTCCAAGATAAGGCAGCCCCATCTCTTTTGCTTTTAACAAGGAAGAGATCAGATTGCCAGAAAGTAAGTAAGATACTGTGGAGGAGTAAAACTTGCTCTTTTATATAACTTGTAATCATGGGAACTAACCCAGTCCTCAAGATCAGCTTTAATCCCAATCCTGACACAATCGTCTCCTACTAGGCCAAACCTCTTAAGTTTCCACTACCTTTTAGCAGTTATACTGGAGAACAAGCTGCAGTACATGAGCCTTTGTAGGATAAATCATTGCCAAAATATATAGTTCAAATCACTAATTCTTAGAAGGAAGGAAAGACTCAGAGTGTATTCAAAGGAATAATAACTAGTAGTTTCTTAAATTAAGTGGAAAACATAATCATGGAGATAAAGAAGTTGAGTATATTTTGTATAGTTAAACACAAAAAAGTCCACATCAAGTAGCATAATAATTAAACACTTGAAAACTAAAGGAAAACATAGTGAAAGAATCCAGAGAAAGATAAAGTACTACCTGAAGGGGAACACAACAGTAATGGCAGTAATTTCTCATCTGAAACAATGGCAGTCAGGAACACAGGCAGAAGGAATAAAACTGTCAGTGACAAGTTTATATCCAGTGAAATTACATCTATGTAAAGTAGAAAAAAAAATGTGCTAGAAAAACAATCCTTAAAAATTAACTAACGGAAATTCCTCAAAAAGAAGGAAATGATAAAGGAAAGAATCTTAGAATAGCAGGAAAGAAGGAATAAGAACAGAAGGAATGGAAATATGGGTAAACAGAGTAGCTTATCCCTCTCATATTTGTTGCCGCCTGAAGTGATGGCCGCTTGGAGCAACGAAGTTGCGGAAAGAAGTTCAGAGGCGAACTGGAAACAAACAGGCTTTTTATTCTTATAACTTTTCTGTCTGGCTCTAACAACGACTTTAACATGGACTACACACCACCAAAAAACCCACACACCAAATGACGCCGACCCGATCAGCAATCTCGGCCCAAGTCTCTCGAGATCCCGGGCCAAGTCCCGTGAGACTACAGAAGGCAGCAATGCCCAAACATCTCCATGGCCCGTAGTCAACCGCAATCTTAGCCATATCCCCAAACAGGGCTCCTGCATTTCCCCCCTTTTGTTTTAAAAGAGGGGATGCTCTAGGACATCTATGTGCAACCAACATTCTTACCCGTCTTCGGATAATCAAGGCTGTGCCCTTGACTCCTGTCTTAGGTTGATATGTCAGCCACATGAGACTGTCCCGTGCAACTGTGCCTGTCTTAGGTTGTCCCCCTCTGGGGATCTTACCCGTCATTGGCTAACCAGCCATCCAATGGAGCCCTACAGGATCGACTGTGTATGATGACTAACAGCTGTACAATTGTGAGGAGATGCTGCGGTTTTAAGGCGACAAGCCTTTTGGTGACGAGCCAAATTGCGTAGCATATCAAATTGTTTAAACAAATCAGCTGCCCTAAGTTCCATCAAGTAAAACACTGAATTCTCTAGACAAATACCCGCAAAGCATTGTTCTGTAAAGTCTCAAACAATGAAAGATCAAAATGTCCGCTTGTTATAACACGTTGATCTAGGAGTCCCCATGCATGTAGAGCAGAGGCCACACTACTGGTGAGGTTGTTTGATGCTTGAGCAGCAGGAATGGTTGAAGCTGTAGCAGCAGCCATCTTTTATATGTCTAGACAATGCCACCGGCAAATCTTCAGGGCCCACTACCTAGAAACTCAAGCATCAATTATTAAAGGAAAGGCAGTGCTATTGCAGCACTGAGTCAAGAGGCGAGTTGTCAAACTAAAAAATAGAATAATTAGATTAGAAAATTAAAGTTGATTTTTGTTTACACACATTGTTGGTTGAGCTTCCACAAACATAAGTTGGCAAAATATCATATTTAGAACAAAACAAAGAAAGACTGAGGGTATTTACTGCATTAAAGATAGATTAAAGAAAAGGTAAAGGCACTTTGGAGAAATAATTTGTTAGCTGGAACTCTCAAGTCTCTGTATACACAGCAATCTTTTACCTGTTGAGATAATTGAAATTAATCAGCTATTAAACAATGAAGTTAATAACAAATAAACAATCTTATGTCAGAATACCAAAATATCAGGTTATATAGCACTAGTCATATTGTTTGCTAAAGAGAAGTCCCAGGGACACCTATAAATCAAAATTGAAAGTACCTTCATTTATAAAATTATTTACCTAAATTGAATACTCTTAACCTAAAATGAATTAAAGTTATTTGGATCCATATATATATATATAATATATATATATATATATATATATTTATTTATTTATTTATATATTTATAAGCGCTTTGTTATTTGTGACGTCACACTGGACAGACGCACAAACATACGAACATATATTTGTGACATCACATTAACATGAAATGTAGACAAATGCACAGACATAAAGACATGTATAAAAAGAAAAGAAAAAAATACAATTGTGTGCACACTAAAGAGAGATCTCCTCGTCCTGGCCGGGAGGAATGACACTTAAGTTGTGAAATATTTTGAAGGACTTTTTTGAGGGAATCATTCCATATCTTCATCTTGGTCTTCTTGATTTTGTACTTTTTTTTATTAATCTTGATTCTTCAACAACTTCGTTTTGATCCTTTTGATGTGGTACCTGTTTTATTAATATAGATGGTACCATATTGGAGAGGATTCATGCTTTGGAAAAACACAAACAGATCGTCTCCCCCAAATTAATACCAGATCTGGACCCTTCCATGTACCTGAAAGAACATCCTTCCAGTAAACCAAAGGTTTATGTTGTTGGTGTGGGTTCCAATGTCTGTCTCCAGCAGAATAACCATTAGAGTCTAAAGTTAAATAATTTAAGGTAAACAGGGCAACTGCCAATCTGTCCCTAGGATTTTTCCAATTTCTTTCTTTTTGTTTTAATAACATAATTTTCAGTGTGTGGTTTGCTCTCTCAATAATGCCCTTACCCTGAGGATTATATATGATGCCTGTTTTATGTGATATATTGAATTTTGCGCAAAACTGTTTGAAAGATGAGGACGTATATGCAGGGCCATTATCTGTTTTAAGCATTTTGGGGATGCCCAATGTAGCAAAAGCTTGCAAACAATGAGATGTAACATCTTTAACTTTTTCTCCAGAATGTAAGGAAGCAAAAATCATGCCTGAGCATGTATCTATGGTCACATGAATAAATCACAATTTTCCAAAACTTGGCTCATGAGTAACATCCATCTGCCACAAATGATTGGGCATTAATACTCTAGGGTTAACACCATAATGAGGATTGGGCAAATGTGTCATACAAGATTTACAATCTTTTACAATTGTTCTGGATTGCTCCTTTGTGGTTTTAAACCTATGCTGCAAGGTGATGCTATTGACGTGAAACTGGGAGTGAAATAAAGTAGCTTGCTGGAGCGCTGAAAGTATAAAGATTGTTTGGGTAAGGGCATCAGCCTTTTGATTATCTTCATGGAGGGGACCAGGCAAGTTGGTATGTGCTCTAATATGGCCTACAAATAGAGGTTCTTTTCTTGCCCACAAAAGTTTTTGTATTTGATAAAACAATTTAAAGGCTGGAGTATGAGGTGCTATTGGTCCTGCTAGCTCTAATTTTGGGACAGTATGTACAATGTAGTGGCTATCTGAAAAAATGTTCATGGGCTGTTCTCTAAAATTTTCCAGAGCTCTTACCACAGCTTCCAGTTCCACTAATTGAGCTGATTTGTGTGTAGTTAAGTAAGTCATATTTTCTTTTTTAGTGACTACTGCAGCAGTACCATTTGAGGACCCATCTGTAAATACATTTAATGCCTTAGGAATAGGTTGATTTTTTATTACCTGTGGAAATATAATAGGATGATTAATACAAAAAGATAATATAGGAGACTTAGGAAGATGATTATCAAAATTTGCAGAAGTAGAGCATTTAGCTATAGCCCAATCATTATCATTGAAGCATAAATATTCAATCTGTGACAATGAATAGGGAGTAATAATAGTAGCAGGGTGAATGCCAAATATTTTAGTAGAAGCCTTAAGTCCTTGAAGAATAAGTTTAGCCACCATAGAGGTATAAGACTCAATTATACTTTAGGAGAGACGGGCAAAGGTATCCATAATAAAGGCCCTTGTTGCCAAAATACTCCTGTGGGTGTATATTGTGAAGAAATAATAATCAACATCAGCAGTTGAGTTAAATCAAATCTATCACAATGAGCTCCTTCGATGGCTTTTTCTACTAACTTTAAAGCTTTCCTAGCATCAGGAGAAATTTTCACGGTGATGATGGATCAGGGTCCCCGCGAAGGATGTCAAATAAAGGTTTTAGTTGGCCAGTAGTGAGGTTTAGTGTAGGGCGAAGCCAATTAATGTCTCCCAGTAGTTTTTTGAAATCATTGAGGGTGGTTAAATGTTCTTTATTTATTAAAATTTTGGGGGGTCTAACAAAGGTATCCATGATTTTAAATCCTAAATATAATATGGGTGATCTGGTTTGAACTTTTTCCTCTGCTATATATAATCCATATTTTTAAAAATTTTCTGCCACGTCACTGAATATATTAAATAAGATTTTTTGATTAGGGTGGACCAGTAAAACATCATCCATGTAATGTAAACACATGAGGTTGGGATACTTATTTTTAATGGGTTGGATTGCTTTGTCCACATATATTTGGCATATGGTGGGGCTATTAGCCATTCCCTGTGGTAGCACTTTCCATTGATATCTTTTATCAGGGTCATTATTATTGATAGAAGGAACTGAAAAAGCAAACCTGGGGGCATCCAGAGGATGTAGGAAAATGGAAAAGAAACAATCCTTTATATCAAGTGTAATAAGATGGAAATTTTTTGGAATAGCTACAGGATTAGGAAGTCCAGGTTGCGTAGGGCCCATGATTTCATGGTTTTATTAATTTCTCTAAGATCATGTAACAATCGCCATTTTCCTGATTTTTTCTTGATCACAAATATGGGGGAATTCCAGGGAGAGGTGGAAGGTTCTATATGTCTTCTTCTAGTTGTTCCTGAACTAGTAGGTGGGCCGCTTGTAATTTCTCTTTAGATAGGGGCCACTGAGGGACCCACACTGGCTTATCAGAAATCCATGGTATTTTTAAAATTATTTTCTCAGTGGCCCCCCAAAAAAATATCTTTTTCCTTTATGATAATGATTACTTTTAGGGTTAAGATTACTCTATACTGTTTGATAATCATTTCTTTTAGGGTTAAGATTACCCTGTAGATTTTCACATTTAACACCTGCAGGCTTGGTTGCAAGGTGTACTCCCATTTGTTGCAAAATATCTCTTCCCCATAAAGTAACCAGTAGTTTAGGTAAAACATAAGGCTGAAATGTTCCTTTTTGCCCTTCATCATCTTCCCATTTTAAAATTACCACACTTTTCTCTGGGAGGTTATTATATCCCAAGACTCTTAAACTAGTTGAAGCTTTTTGCAGATGCCAGTGCTTGGGCCATTGCCGTAGATTAATGATGGAAGAGTCAGCTCCAGTATCTACCAGTCCTTCTATCTCTATTCCTTGGATTTTTATTTTACACATAGGCCTCCCTGAACAATCCCGAACCCAGCAAGCCATAGGTTCTGAGTCAGTGGAACAAAATCCTCTATTGTTCCCTTTTTGAGGCATACTCACTGTAAATGAATTATATAAATTGGGAAGGAGAAGCAACTGAGCAATTCTATCTCCTTGATTAACAGAACTTATACTTTGGGGTGAGCTAAGCATTATTTTTATTTCCCCTTTGTAGTCTGAGTTTATCACAACTGGGGTCACTTGCAAACCTAATTAAGCTTTTAGGACTTCGCCCGAGAAGAAGTCCTACAGTCCCTGATGGAAGAGGTCCCCTGACTCCTGTGGGAATCAATTGAACCCCCATTTCAGGTGTTAACACTATTTTGGTGGTGGAACAGAGGTCTAATCCTGCATTTCCTCCTGTTCCTCTGGTGAGGGAGTGGATGGGTAGTAGGGATTGTGTCGGGGAAGCATCTGAGTGGATGCTTGAGGATACTTCTAATCCAATGCCCCGTATATTTGTGGGCCCTGGGGCATTGGGCCCCGTGCCCCGTTTTTTGAATTCCTGAATAAAGGATTTCCATGGATGTCAAATTTTGAATGGCATTTATTGGCCCAATGATTTCCCTTTTTACACCTGGGGCAGCAGCCTGGGGCATGGTATGAGCTTGGTCTTATTTCTCTTTTGGGATTTTGCCTAGAATAGCCTGATTGATTATGATAATTTTGCCTGGAATATCCTGATTGATTATAATGTCTAGGTTTAGCCTTTGTGAAATTTCGAGGGGAAGCACCTCTCATTGAGGCTGCAATCACATTTCCTGTGACAAAGGCGTCATTTATATCTTTACATAGTTGTATGTATATGGAAAGATCCTTTTTATTTCTCCATGGCCTGATGGCTTCCTGGCGGTATTTATTAGCATTTTCGTATGCTAATTGAACAACTAATGGCATAGCTTGATCAACATCTGCAAACACTCTCCCTGCAGTTCTCAAAAGTCGATCAGCAAAGTCAGCATATGGCTCATTAGGTCCTTGAATCACTTTTGACAAGCTACCTTGTAGATCCCCAGGTCATTGTACAGTTTTCCATGCCTCTAAGGCAGCTGCATTTATCTGAGCATATACACCTGGGTCATAATCTTTTTGAGCCTGTAAGTCTGCAAATTGCCCTTCTCCTGTGAGCATTTCTATATTATAGTCTCCAAACACTGCAGCTGCATTTCTTTTAGCCGTTTCTATACAAAGTTCTTGGAATTGCGATCGCCAAACCACGTATCGCCCCCCGCTTAATGCTGCTTTACATAGACTTTTCCAGTCTCAGGGGGTTAAGCTGAAGGTGTTAAGGTACTCCAGCATACTCAACGTGAAAGGAGCTTGGGACCCATAAGTCATTACTGCCTCTTTGAGATTTTTTATTGTTTTGAAATCTACTGACTGATGGACCCTCTGTCCATTTTTCTTTTTAATGCTGGCAGTTCCCAATGTATCTGTGAGTTACCCTCGAGAGCACATAAGCGCTCAGAAAGACTTTTTATTTCTGTTTCTAGGGTATGCAAACGCCTAGTAATACCCTTCATATTTTTTGTAATGGATTCCACCATGGGGGCATAGAGGACACAAGTGGTTCCTCTACTTGATGGTCCTTTTTCTTGGTCTTTTTTAGTTTCTTTTTCCTCATTTTCTCAGGATCACTTTTACTAGATTCCTCACTACTGCTAATTTCACTGACAGCAATATCCTGAGTCCCAGGTTCCATTAAGAGCAAGTATCCTTCAGCTATCACCAATAACTCCCGAATAGCTCTAATAGCTTGGATTTTTGTCATTTATGGGACTCTTCTAATACTCTCTTTACTGGTCTTAGTTGACCCAGTGGAAACTACGTTTTTTTGATCACTTTCACTTTTTTCTAAATCATCCTCACTGAGAACGGAGTCAGGTGTATCAAGGAGTCTTTCCATAGCCTCTATGACTTGGGATTCAGTTATATTTGAACCCATCTTTAGAGACCTTTCAGTTCTTACCTGTCCGCTCCAAAGTCCCCATACGGGCCGCCACCTGTTGCCGCCTGAAGTGATGGCCGCTTGGAGCAAAGAAGCCACGGGAAGAAGTTCAGAGGCGAACTGGAAACAAACAGGCTTTTTATTCTGATAACTTTTCTCTCTGGCTCTAACAATGACTTTAACATGCACTACACACCATCAAAAAACCCACACACCAAATGGCGCCGACCCGATCAGCAATCTCTGCCCAAGTCTCTCGAGATCCCGGGCCAAGTCCCACGAGATCCCAGGCCAAGTCCCGTGAGACTACAGAAGGCGGCAATGCCCAAACATCTCCATGGCCCATAGTCAACCGCAATCTTAGCCATCTCCCCAAATAGGGCTCCTGCATATATTGTCAGTTTTAAAAATTCCATTTGATAGTGGAAAGAGAAAATATAACACAATCTAAAACTCAAGAAAATGATATTTAAAAATTGGAAATGTAAAGGGGCTACATGGAAGGAAGCCAGATTTTCATGCTGCTCTTGGTGGTAAAATGTTGACTGGCACCAATTTAAACAGGCTGATAAAACACATATGCATACTGTAACACTGATTGAAATCACTAAGGAAACTATAGGTAATGAGATATACTCAAATCATTATTATTTAATCAATGGTGAATCCTAAAATCTACTTAAAAGTAATCTCTTACATTTTTTCTCTGTATGCACCTGGAGAGACTAGGTTACTCAGTTGCTTTGCAGCCTTACCTCTCTGAAGGGTTCACAAAAATAATAAATTTGCAGCTAATCTGATTCTTGTTGTTGTTGTGGGGTGGACAATATTCTTTCTACTTTCTTACATGTCAAGCCAATACTGGAAGTCTGTTGGTAGAACTTTAAAAAAAAATAATTGAAGAAATATTTGCCATACACACATTTGTTTACACACACATACATTATGTGTGTATGTGCGTGTAAACAAATTCAGCTGTGTACTTAACCAAGAAATATCTAAGTAAATACTCAACATATGACTTTCATGAGAAATTTTATAATGTGTTCAAAATAATCAAAGCTAGAAATAGCAAAATCTATGTACAGAATAATTAATAATTTTGTATATTCATAAGATGAAACACTAATAGATAATAAGAGGCAATTACTTATATACACACATATATATATGTAATTGTATAAATCACAAAATAAAGTAAGTTTAAAAAATTATCTAAAGTTTTTCTACTTGTAATACATTT
Organism: Tamias sibiricus; assembly: GCA_025594165.1. Classification (NCBI taxonomy): domain Eukaryota; kingdom Metazoa; phylum Chordata; class Mammalia; order Rodentia; family Sciuridae; genus Tamias; species Tamias sibiricus. The sequence continues at coordinate 21,228,561 of CM046663.1, forward strand.
ATGAACTTGTGAAAGTTATCTATGTAGACATAAATCAGTAAATGCCTCTGGAAGGAACATGCCTGGCATGAGGAAACTCTGGTTTGAAAAACAGTATATTTCTCTCTTGACAGCTTGTTTGATATGTGAATAAAATTATCAAAACTCAAGGAACTGCACACTAAAAAAGACCAAAGCAGTCATTTTTGATAATATATGCTAAGTTGTATCTAGAACAGAAACCTAATAATCAGGGTTAAGATAAACCTTAACTAATACAAACCAGGAGAGAGTTAAAAGGAAGAGATAATAAAGTAAAATACTTTTGACTGTGTTGGATCAAAGTGGGCAGAATTATTATTGACCCACTCTCCTGAGTGTTTCCCAGTGTCTTAATTTCTACCTGGCAGAACTCTTCCATGACTTAGAAATTAAGACACTGGGAAACACTCAGGAGAGTGGGTTAATAATATATTGTAAGGATGATTATTAGATCCTTGGAGAAAGCTATGGGCCACACTAAAGTGAATTAGAAATGTCAGGATCACCATTATAAATGGTGGAAGAAAGTTTCAAAGGCTTAGTGAAATGAACTTATAAGAATATAAGTAGCACATAATACAGGAAAGCCTACTAACTAAATATTTTCAGCTAGAAGGTCTGATGGACATACTGTTCACTAAAATAAAAGCACCAGCATCTCTGAAAAACTCAGCAGTATTTGTTATCTCCAGGCCAAGGTGAAGGGTAGAGGTTATTGTTATGGAACTGGGTTCTCTGATAGCATGGGAGATGACCAGATCATGGAGAAAGAGAGGTAGAATAATAGTTCTCACCATTAAAAGCAGAGGTGGGTTCCTTTATCATGACAAGTAGTAAAGTGAGAAAGGCAGCCAGGAGCTTCTGATGCATAGAAAATGAAGAAGTTGATGAACACGATGCAGCATCTTTAGAGATAACTAATTCTGTGCTTGTTTAACCTACCAATAAAAAGAAATCAAGGATGAACCATCTGGAGGTTGAGGACAATAAAAACAAAGTTACAATCACTGACTTTTTTTCAGCCCCTGAACCAGTTTTCAGACCTAAAACCTAGTTACTTAGTGACAATATGGTACTTGAAATGAAGGAGCATGCAATTCCATTACAACCCTTTATGGTAATGTGTCCTTAGTCTATGACCATTAACTAGGGAAAACATACACTGAGGAAACAGGTTCACATGCTAAGACTATTGGGCAAAGATACTATCTGGTGATCCAAATAACTATCATGGCCTTCTTGTTATTTGGAGGTACATGGGGTCAGACAATAAATTATGTCCTGTCATATATGTGACAGAGTATATCCATTGATAGAAAGATACTAAGAATTTGTTTCCTCAATCTCTCCCTCTCTCTCTCTCCCCCTCTCCCTCTCTCTCTCTTTCTTCCTGCAAACACACACACACACACACACACACACACACACACACACAAACACACAACTATTACACTCAGAATTAACCTAATTCTTAGAAATTGACAGAACACTTACAGTGACATTTTGCCTTGTAGAATATGGACTATCACATTGGGAAAAGAAAGAAAATGGAAATAAAATTATGTCCATCCATGGTCAAAATTGTTAATACAAGCCAGGCGCAGTGATGCACACCTGTAATCCCAGCAGCTCAAGTGGCTAAAGCAGGAAGATGGTGAGTTCAAAGCCAGCCTCAGCAACAGCGAGACTCCAAGCAACTCAGTGATCCCTGTCTCTAAATAAAATACAAAATAGGGCTGGGGTTGTGGCTCAGTGCTTGAGTGCCCCTGAGTTCAATCCCTGGTACCCCCACCACCAAAAAAAAAAAAAAAAATTGTTAATACAAAGCAATATTGTTTATGGCGATATATGGCAGAGATTAGTGTCACCTTGAACATCTCAAAGATACAGAAAATAGTACAAAGTTTGTGGCTTCCATAATATCTTAATTTCATTAACAAACTTAGTCCCTATTTAAACCAGGCAGATCCTGAAAGATGAGAATAAACCTCCACAAAATCAACAAGATGGCAGCCCTGACTGCAGCTGCTGTGTTATTAATACCTTTTAAAAAGACAGATTATATGGTCCCGAATTTTATATACCTGCATTGATCATAGATAGATAGATAGAGAGATAGACAGATAGACAGATAGAGGATAGAAGATATCATGGATACCTTTTGCTTCACTGCTGTATATATTGAGGACCAGAAGTGGTTTATATTCAGTTCACATAGGACCCATTTCTTACACATTTACATTATGGTGCCAGGACAGAAAATACTCCCTGGCTTTTTCATAATATAATCTTAAAGAATCAGAATGTTTCCCCAAGAGTCAGATTTGTTAGTTAAATAAATTTTTTTTCAAAAAATTATTTTGGTTCAGCACACACATGAGACCATGTGAAGTGGACCAGATAAAGAAATGGTCAGAAAGTTAAATGATTAAGTTGTCCCAGATTTATCCAATGGGAACCCCTTTGGTTTGGTTCTTTCGTCATGCTCTCATTACTTTTATGAGCAGTTCTTTATTTCTGTACAATTAAAAGTTTTAGACTCATCTTGTACCTTCTCTTCTTGCCCTTGCAGTCACTTCTACAAATAGCTTAAGCACTCATAGTGGAGTTGATTTTTAAGTCCCTCCTTTCTGAGATGTATGTTACTACTGAAGTATCATTGTTTTCCCCTAGATCCTTGTTGGGGGCCTGATCTCCTGAGGTCATGGCAAGTGCACCCTGAATAATCCAAACAGTTCTTGTTTATTAGCCCAAGCCACAGAGGCTAGGATGCTGCACCTGGCAGGACAGCAATAACTCCCCACACTAGGCTAATTCTTGTGGGGCAAGATGACCTTGTTTAAGGAGAAAAATAAGGCCCCAACTGTACTACCTGCTACATTCTTTAGGTGCGTGTTTTCTGGCACTTTGTGAGAATGCATCCTGTTTTGTCAATGGGAAAAATGTTTTCCTAGTACTAGCAAACAACTTAGTTAATTTTTGAATATGTTATGCTCTAATTTAGATTTAACCTCACACTGACCTATAAAAAATGTGCTGTGCAAGAACAAAGCAGTCTGCAGCTTTGCAGGCTCCCCAGCTCCCCAAAATAAACAAATTGTCAATTTTAAGACTCGGAGTCTTTGTGCATAATTGCAGAAACCAAAAGCTCAGCAGTAGTTCATTCACAGCAGATCTTTTCAACAAAGCATATGTTTGCATGTATTTAAAAATAGTGAGATTATGATACTTCCTATCCTAAGCAATCAAAAGATTCTTGCTGGTCTTCCAGCATTGTATATTTTATCTTTAGAGAATATCACTACAGAATTATGATTGTTCAATTTCCTTTTTTTAAAAATATTTTTAACCTACCCATTCTACTATGTGAAGATTGAACATGTATATTATACCATTTTTTGTTTTATAACATTTATGATATACACATTATTTCATATCTCTGATGCACTTCAGGAAATTTCGTACATTTTTGTTACTTTATTGACTCTACCTTGAACTCTATTTAATTCAATGTTTAATAAACTACTAAAATTTTAGTTATAGTAGAATATTTCTAGTATGATTATTTTGTCCTTTTCATGCGTCCTTTACAATGTTCTAGTCTTCAGATTTTCTTCCATTATTACATCATTTTAATTCTCTTTAAGAAGTATTCATTTTCTTTTCCTTTTATTTTTATCTCATGGTCTAAAAATAATAATCACATTAGTTTGGTCAAAGACTCTTCCTCATGATGGATCATTTCTTTTTGTGATCTTATTTTTTGTGATAAGTTCAGAATCAGCAGAAAATTGTTTTTGCTGTATATTCTGAGTTGTGGATATATTCTCAGAGTGGAGTTGGATGTGTGTTTTGTTTTGAGAATTCCCTAGAGAGTTCATTGACCACAAACAATAAGCTTTTTTATAATTGATGATCTACTTGGGGTTCTTTTCCTTTTTGGCTAAGATAATACATGAACGTTATCCAACATAGGTTTGGATTTTGATTATTTTAAGGATTCTTTTTTTTTTTTTTTTTTTTTTGACAAATGCTAGGGCAGATATAAGCTGTTTACCACTGACTTAGTATGGTGGAAATACTGATTTTTTTTAATTTGATTGTTTGTTTGTTTGTTCTGTGATAGTAATTCTCAACCAAGAAAAATCTCTCTCCTCAGTTACACCCAGAAATGTTGGACAATGTCTGGAGATATTTTTTTTCTTGTCACCAAGAATGGGAGAGCTATGGATAGTCTGGAAAACGGGGGTAGAGTTCAGGAGTGCCACTCAACATCCTTCCATATGAAGGATAGCCCTTGACAAGATACAAGTAGCCAGCCAGAATCTTGGAAGTGCCAAGGTTGGACACATTAATGCAATTAATTTTTACTTCAGTTAAAACCTGCATTCCTATTTTACTAAATAGTCAAAAGCAAAATATCATTTTTATTATTTTTGATTTTCATCAACAAACCTAATGTTTTGTTGTGGAGATCATACTGCTATGTAAGGAAAAATCATAATACCTACTTTCTAAAAAAAAAAGACAGCAAAGTTTTTTTTTTTTTTTTCCTTTCCTAGTGAATTTCCTCAAACTTTGATTGATGTTCTCCTTTTTCTTCTCACTGAAATTCACTTAGAAGAATATTTATTTTTCTAAATTACATAGAGTGGGATAGCTTTCATAAATCATACTTCAATATTTTACATAGCAGTGGCCTGAAGACCAATAAATCTTGTAATTATCTAGAAGAACTTGCTAATATTAGAATATGTAAATTTCTGAAAACTGAAATTCTAAAGTACCATATGTAGGTCAGTTTATAATAGATTTATGTTTTATATTTCTCTTAGAAATATAGATTATCAAAATAAAATAATTTAAAAAATTATGTAGGTCCATAACTCAGGTCATTGATATTATACAGAAAATATTAAATTGAGTTCTTGATAAATGGTATTCTTCTTGATTATTATTTTTAGTCTTTACTTGACAGATTTTTAATGGTTCTAAATTTTATTCCATGATTTATCTTTTTTTAAAAATTAATATAAGGATTATATGCACCATATAGATAACACCTGACAGTGAAAATAATCAAGTGTCTTTCAGAATCAGGTCGACCTTCTCAGTAAGATTGCAATATATCACAATGATCCAAGTTTCTGCATTATACGCAAATGTAGAGGACAAGATGACTTTGTAACCCCGATTGCCTGGGAACATTGCCAAAAATTGGATTTTGTGCTACATTAATATAATGGAGAAAGACTTACTCTTGAATTGCACTTATGTTCTATTGGATTTTTTTAAAAAAAGAAAGAACTTACCATACCCTTGACTAGAGTCATTAAGCAGAAAACTCTGATTATAAAGTTAAAGCAAAATTAAAATTGTATGTATATTTCAATTATTATAATGATCATTAAAATAAGCAGATATAGTGATAGCAATAATAGCAGTAAACAACATAATAAATTCAAAATCAGTCATGTGCACAAAATTTATATTACATTATTTCTGTATCCTGTTCACTCTTCTAGGCATTAGAGATAGAAAATCATCAGGCACAAAAGATGAGGTCACTCCTTCATAGAAAATATTCTGAATTTGGAGAATACATACATAAATCATTAATCAAAAATAGCAGATAGTGACAAATACTATGATGAAAACTAGATATTGCATTAGGAAAGTGTGTGGAATATATTTTATAAAGAACAGAAAAATGATACAGGTTTAATTATTTCCTCCAAAATGATTCATTGAAGTTCAAATACCTGTACGTATAAATATGACCTTACTGAAAAAATAGTCCTTGCTTATATAAGAAAATTAACATATGGTAATTAAGGTAGGATCTAATCCAATAGGACTAGAATCCCAATAAAAAGATAAAATTTAGACACAGAGCTATTTACTCACCATGTGAATACAGAATCAGAAATTATATAATGGTGTAAACCAAGGATTGCCAAATATCATCAGAAATTAGGAAAAAGGCAGGAGATAAATTTTTTTTTAGAGCCCTCAAAAGAACCTAACAGTGCTGATAACCTTGATTTTGGACTTCTATTCTCCAGAATAAAGTTTTGTTCTTCTAAGACACCAAGTATGTGGTGCTTTGTTATGGCAGCCCTAGGAAACTAATACATAATACAGATGTTAGATATAAGTTGAGACCTAATTTATGACAGGAGTCAACTCTTTGAAGAATAGAGGAAGGTTGCTTTGATGAATGAGAGGGTCAAAGGCTGAAGGCAGGAAAGAGCTATTAGGCACATGAAAAAGAAAGGTGTCTGTAACAGTGTTTTGAAGATAATATGGTGGGCAGGTAGTTGTGGAAAGTGATTGTTTTAGTCAGCTTTTTCGCTGCTGTGACTAAAGGACCTGACCAGAACAATTTTAGGGAAGGAAAAATTTATTTCTGGGCTCACAGTTTTTTCAGAGGTCTCAGTCCACAGGCAGCCAATTCCTCTCCTTGGGGCTCAAGGTGAGGCTGAACATTATAGCAGAAGAGTGTGGAAGAGGGAAACAACTCACATGATAATCAGGAAGCAGAGAGACACTGCTCACCAAATAGAAAATACATACCCCAATGGCAAGCCCCCAGTGACCCACCACCTGCTATCACACCCTACCCACCTAAGTTACCACTGCAGTTAATCCCTATTAGGAGATTAATTCACTGATGTTGTTAAGGCTTTCAAAACCAATCATTTCTTCTCTCAACCTTGCATTGTCTCACACATGAGCTTTTGGGGGACACCTCACATCCAAACCATAACAGGGATACTAAAAAAATAGGTAGGTGCCCTTCAAAAGAATCCTGTTAAAGATTCACATTTTATTGCAACTAAGCAAGAATTATAAATATATTCATTGAAGAATATGGTTACCTACCCCTCTTCCCATCCCATGACCACTGCCCACCAAAAGGGCTCAAAAAAAGTAACTAACTCCTCCCATGGCCTGCCTCTGCTAAGGTTGTATATATAGCCCAGAACCTAGTGGCCAGCAGCCATTTTATCCCTGAAAATGAGCCACATCAGGTGTTTGTGAGATTGACCCTGAGATTGAACAGCTCTCCGCCTCCATCATTTGTACTCCATGTGCTTACATTTATGTATAAAGATTAACAGAAGATAATGAGGAAGGAAATGTGTACTCCTAGAAGGGCAGTCTAGAGAATGGCTAGTGGGAAGAGTGGTAGGATGAAGGTGGGTGAGGATGAGGCAGACAGAGCATTAGCATAGGCTGCAATCATCAGGTGGTTTACACTATAAACATGGATCCTTTTTATTCCATTATTAATACTGGAGATGGAAAAGAGTAAAAGATTTATGATATGTTGACAGAAATTGCTGGCAAAGAGCATATGTGGAATGAGAATAATAAAGAATGGAAAATAACTCTTGGGTTTTTGGCTTCAGATACTGGGAAGTTTTTGCTACCATTTCCTGACATCAGGAAGATCCGGAAGGAACAGTGTCAGGTGTCAATTGTCACAAGTTTCACTGTACTATTACAGAAAAATAAGGCCTACTGGTGAAAATACTACATTCACAGTTTGGAGATACTGTCAATTTTGAATTCAAGGGTGATATATATGAAGTATACATTTTGGATAATCAGCATAAGGTTGGTATTTAAAGCTGCAGCCCAATATATATAAAAGGTAACATTCAGTAGATGAAAATGAATTACCCCAAGTGCAACTCCATTTCAAAATTGGTTAGGATATGGAGCACACTAAATATACTGATGAAGAAAAATTCATATTTCATGCACGGAAGCAGAGAAAACCCAAACCAGTACCCAAGAATGATTCCTGCAGAGACAAAAAAAAATTAGTAGATCTTTGGGAATGAATTGTTTTTCATACTCTGGTGGAATGGAGTAAGGCTACTGAAATAAAGGTATTTCCAGGAAAAAGAGCATGTTTAAATTCCTGAGGGCACATAACATAATATATTAAAATAACTTTTAAAAAATTCAATATGATTCAATGAAACTCATGAAGAAATGAGTCTGAGGATATGATCAAGCCAGGTCATCCTTGCTATGGGAAACTCAAGTTAACTATGCTGGATTTCATCTAATAAGTATATGATGCCTGAAAATAATATATTTCACAAAATACAGATAAATAAACAGAATAGATACCTTCGTACTTCTGCCACAAATAATGAACTTGAGAGCAGCATAAACAAGCCACAGCTATGCTTCTTTCATCAGTGACATGAAGTTACTGCAAGTGTTATGGTTTAGATATGAAGTATCCCCCCAAAAGCTCGCATGTGGGAAAATGCAAGAAGGTTCAGAGGAAAAATGATTGAGTTATAAGAGTCTTAACCCAATCCTGAATTAATCCCCTGATAGGGATTAACTGAGTGGTAACTGAAGTGGTAGGGTGTGGCTGGAGGAGGTGGGACTTGGGGGCTTGGCTTTGGGGTATATATTTTGTCTCTGGAACATAGAATCTCTCTCTCTCTCTCTCTCTCTCTCTCTCTCTCTCTCTCTCTCTCTCTCTCTCTCCTTCCTGATCTCGTGTGAGCTGCTTTCCTCTGCCACACATTCTGCCATGATATTCAGCCTCACCTCAATCCCCAAGGAATGGAGCCGACTATCTATGGATGGAGACCTCTGAAACCATAAGCCCTCAAATAAAAATTTCTTTCTCTAAAGTTGTTCTAGTTGGGTCTTTTAGTCACAGCAGTGAAAAGCTGACTAAAACAGTCATTAAACCTGCTTAATGTTCATTCTTAACATAATAATGAAAAACCTCAAATATAACCTGCAATGAACAACATCGTATGACTCAGTTACCTGGTGCAGTCTTATTTTACCTCTGTGCTTTGGCATAATCAAATGTATACCCTTTCATCTACAAAAAAATTCCAGGTGAGTGGAGTACTGAGAAAAGTTCAACAAAACAGGGAAGTAGTAGACCCTGATTTGTCACTACAGCAGATTTCCATGGGGAAATTACTACCACCATAGAGACAGTTGCAAGCTACGTATTTTTACAAACTTATTTTTAACAATCAACTCATCCAAGATGGTATGAGTTAGTTTCATTAGGTGCTGGTTTCATTTTGTATAGTAACATTACTTACTTATATTCTCATATATTCGATTGAGTCTTTGTTTTAATTATAAACTATACCATCACCATTTCTAAACTTTAAGTGTGGTACTTGGAATAAATCTTATAAATATACTAAGTAAAGGAATAAATATTATAAATATACTAAGTAAATGTTAACTTGTACCATTCTTTGTAAGGGAAATCAAGTTACATTACACAAGAAAACAAAGTATATGATACAAATAATCTTCCTATGGCGAGAAGTATTAATCTATTAGATAAATTCATTTGTAGTTGATATATGATATTTTATTAATGGTTTATATAGATTTCATAATCATAATGTCATTTTTGTAAGATATTTTCTGCTTTTATAAAAATATTCATCCATAGTCTTTTAGTATCTTCTAAAGTTTTTACTTTGAAATATTTTAAAACACATTTTAAAAGCCTTGTATGTTTTTGCTCACAAATTGAATCACTTATATCATTATTTGACATAATTATTAATATATTGCTCAGAAAATCTTGAAATATTAGAGACTCTCTCTCAGATTATTTTCATATGAGTTATGATTAGGACCCAGCAATTTCTTTAATTACTAGGTAACAAAAAAAGTGTATAACAAAACATTTGTAAATTAGAATTTTTAATAAGTGAAACAATTCAATGTGTAAGACATGGGTTGCAGAATATTAAAAGGTAATATCTGTTGGATAATAGACTGAAAAGTCAGTTGCACATAATATCTTTATGTAATAAGTACCCATTTTGAAAAAAGTTACTAATATTAATTTTCAATGCTAAAAATTATGAATTATGTCAAACAAAAATGCAAATCAGTACAGTTTACAAATAAATTATTATATTTTTCAAAAATTCTAAGGCAATTCATATTTAATATATCAGGAAATTCTTTTAAAGATATTTATTTGAGAATTTTTCTGCCAAACTAGAAATAAAAACTTAAAATTTCTGTTGTGCATGTAGCACCCTTCCTTTTCTGCAGTGCATCCAGAATTTGAGTTATAAATGGCTTTTGCAAATGTCAGCCAGAATTCTCCATATTAAGGAGAATGTGGAAGGGTATCCTGTGGGGGAAGGAGAATTCGGTTTTAATGAGTCAATCTCTCTTTCTGTTTGGTGTGTTTTAGCTCCTCTGTTCTGAGTCTTAATGGTTATTGCTGGAATGGTCTCACTTGGCACATTGCGCTAAGATGGATTGCTATTTGCTCACAGGAAAAGTTTTGTAACGGACTAATTATATAACTCACTGCAATATTTTCCTTATTTCAACAACCACAATCTGCATACAGATTGTGTGTTGTGTGTATGTGTGTGTATGCCCCATATAATTTTGTTTCTTTATTACTCTGAAAAAATAGACATTTATACTTCTAAAGAAAATTTACATATATCCATTAAAAACTATATCAAAAGATATAAGTACAAACAATCTTATTACTCCATTAGTATTACTTTAAATCATTAACAAATTTTTATTGTATGTCCTCATTTTAAAATATATGAGTTGGATATTTTTTATACATCTTGAATTTAAAAAATGGAAGCAATGTGATGTATTCCTTATTATTAGGGAGTTTATAATCTTCTAGATGATGAGTCTTTGAAAAGGAATATTAAAAGACAGTTTGAAAATTATGTATTCCTTATATACAGCAGTTCAGAAGAGGTGGCAGAAATAAGAGAAAGAGAAAAAAGAAAGAAAGATTAGTTCACATTTCTATAAAATAATACAAGTTATGTTTTTACCACTATGGTAAAATGTAGGCTTTGATTAATGGAATTACTTACATTCTTTCAATTCCTTTTCTTATCTGTTGAGGAAACAGACAAACACTAGAAATGTTGCTTTGACAAAATTATGTTAAAGAAAATTATGTTTGCTGTCCTTCTGCTGACCTTTACTCCTGCAACCTGCTCCCCAAATCACACTTCTCTCATTTTCCTGCCTTCATTTAAACAGATTGACAGGAACTCCAGATACAGTTAACTGCTAGTTAAAAGGCCATTTTTTTTTCAGTTATCTGAAAGTGTTTCCCCATAGATGCAGTTAAATTGAGCCATTGATATCAATAAAAATTCAACTCATGGCATGTGTTAGCCCTCATAGATGCTAATTGCTGTGTTGCTATATTTATATTAGTACTGTGAGTTTTAAGAATCCACTGCTTCTTCTAGTTGTCTGTCCATCTATTATTTGGAGAACTCTGAAATTCATGGACATTAGCTTGCTTATAAAGAAGGCAGACAAAATTATCATCGTAAATATTCTTCTATTTACCAATAAAAATGGACCATTTACATATTACCAAATTCTATGTGATAATGATATTTGAAAATAATATCTTAATGTTTGACATAATTGTGTTACTCTAGCATATACATTGTAAAATGCTAATATGCAACCATTTACAATTTTGTTGAAAACAGGTGCAAATATTGATTTACTAAATACAGGTTATCACCCAAATTAATCTCTCCTTCAACTTTGTATAAGTGCATTCTGATGAAAATTTGAACCATGTAATTTTGTATCCAGATGTTTTATTAAACCTATCATAATGGAATTATATTTCAAAGCATGTTTCATTAGTGAAGATTCCAAAAAGAATATTATTGACTTTATTCATTCACCTGAAATCTAACAAAACATCATAACTTAACATAAAATGTGAAATGAATCTTGGTAACAACAAAGACATGGAGGGTGGAGATAAGGTATGTAAGTAGTTCATATGTCATCAAATTGCTAGGTTTGTTTTTTAATAATTTAAACATGCTATATGTCTGCTTCCTTCTTTTCCGACTGAAGACATACCTTCTCAGCGAAACACAATAATTTTAGTCCATAAATTTTATGGCATCCATTATAGATATACAGAAATATTTTCTAAATGTTTATTGTTTCCCACTCATTAGCTGTGTTCTAGTTGTTTTGAGTTGCCAAGTACATTTCTGGACTACTGAAATATTGTACATTTCTTTAATTCACATATGACTGAAGCCACAGTTTTTGTTTTGTTCTTTTTTTTTTTTTTTATTCTTTCTAAAAGGCTATTGTTAAACACTTGTGCTGTTCTTTTCTTCAAAGTTTTACATATTCTTAAAGGGAAACAAACACTCAAACGTTCATTCTTAAGATCTATTGATCAGTAGTTCAACACATTCAATGTTTAGTAGAAGCCAGGCATGAAAGACAAAGCAAAACAGATAAAGAAATAATAGGAAGGGAAGAAGGCAGAGAAAAGAGGGAGGGAGACAGAGAAAGATATGGAGTTAGGGAGAAAGGACAGTAAGAGAGAGACAGAAAGAGCATGAGAGAAGAGCCGTAGATATACTGAACCATAGTGTTTAAGAAGTAGGTCAGAAAGAATTAGCTTAGAAGTTTTATCATGTAATTGTTTAGCTTTTGGATATTTGTTGAATTACTTAATCCTTTAAAACTATGATTTACAATGAAAATAAAATATGTTCTTTTACTTTGCCAATTGTTTTATGGTAATCAAATGGGTTAATTCATGTGAACTGCTAATCACAGATCCTGTCAAAAAGCACACAGTTGATATATGTGAGCAATTATTATTAAATAGGATTGTGGAATACAAAATAGATACAATGATGATGTGTTTCTAATACATAATCTGTTACTGATATGTGGATTTGAAACACAGCCAAAGAAGGATGAAGTACTTATGTATGAGAAATAACTTATAATTTCCAGTTTTATTTATCTATGTTTATGGGGTTCCTAATATGTGCAAGGGATATTGGGATAGTACATAAACATTGCGATATAAAGAAGAATTACATTTTATTTGGGAAGAGAAAATTACAATTGAGTATGCTAAAATACATATTAGAAGTATCCTTCTTATGCCCTTTCTTTGTGTGGAAGTACACAGAAAGAATCACTGGGCATACACTTGTATTAAGAGGAGGTTTATCTGAGATGATCCTTGGAGAATATACACACTTCTGCAGAGATCTATAGAGTTCTGGGGCAGAGAGAAGCCAAGGATTCCAAATAACTTGATCACATTTGCAAAGGTCTAAATGTGCATAAAACAGAATATTGAATGGACTCTGGTACTATATTTAAAGGAGAGGACAGTGAAGGGCCAAGATATATTAAAATATTTTAATTCCAAAAAATATTTCAGTTATATCTTTAAAATATTTTTGTTTAATAATTTCTGTGCATTAAATACCAGATAGTCCTCATAAATTTCCACATTGCATTATTTTATATCACTTCAACATACTGGAGAAGATCTAGGTTTTCTGATGAATCAATGCAGTTTTGTCCAGTAAATAGCTTATTACTTCTCAAATGTCTTGTGGATGTATATTTATTGTGCAATTGAAATTATATTTTGGAAACCTCAACATAACAATCTTTAAATAGGATGAAACATTAAAATGAAGCATAAATAATCATCTCGTTATTATCATGCATAAATTTTTAAGCTTTTATTCATTCCATAAAAATATATCCTTTCATTGATGACTTATTCTGGCCAGAATTAAAAGAGGGTTTATTTATATAAATATGATTATTTGGAACCTGATTTCTAGACACAGTATGATGGTGTCCTATTATTCATTTTCTACATGATGAGAAAGTGCACCTGCAACAATGGTGATGTTGCTGTCTCCTATTTTTACCCAAGTACGTAAATTATTGGGAAAAAAATGCCTTTAATGTTTCATGGTGCTGCATCAAAGACAACAGATCCTTAATATATAGATTTTCTGAATAATAGAAATTGATCAATATTCTTTCATATTTGAATATTTACTCCATGACAACTTATATAGTGATTTAACAAAGAAATATAACATGATTTTTAAAAAAGCATCATTTGAGTAGACTCTAACAGAGTCATTTTTTCTTAGTTCCTTTTGCCTTCAATAAGGAGAATTGTGCAATAAAATTGTCTCAGAATCCATACTTTTTTTCTGGATGGTGAATGCTTCTACACATATGAGTATAAACTGAATTTCTGAGATAATGACTAATATTTTGGAAAAGAAAGGTCCAAAATATATAACACATTACAGAAAGGAATAACTACTGAGCAACTTATGCATCAAAAAATTATCCCGATCTAAGGTAAATAGAACAATCATTCAACACTTGTTTTATTTGATTGATTAATGGCAAAGGTAGTGGGCTGTGCTGTGAATGAGGAAGAATTTTCAAATTAAGGTACCACAAATCAGTGAATATATTTCCATATATACATAATTACCTATATATCTTTTCAAAGTGAACTTTCAATTTTCTTCTCACTCTGAAGCCACAAATGAATACAGAGATCACATTAACTGTAGGAAACAATTTCAAATATAAATAAAGTTAGAGAGAAATCAGTGAAGCCTGTTTCATCTTTTATTTCCTATTCTAATTTTGGAACCTCTGATTTCCCTATTTATCTTAATTTTCTTGTGCTTTATGTGTATTAGTCAGCTTTTCATTGCTGTGACAAAAATATCCGCAGTAAACCATTTAAAGAAATAAGGATTTATTTTGGCTCACAGTATCAAAAATTTCAGTTCATGGTTGGTTTTGGACCTGAGATGAGGCAGAACATTGTAGCAGAAGGATATGCTAGAGGAAAATTTCTCAGTTCATGGCAGTCAGGAAGCAGAGACAGAGAAAGGGGCCAGGGACAAGAAGCACCCTTCCAGCACACACTCCCAGTGACCAACATTTTCCAACTATACCCCATCACCTACAGTTTCTATGACCTCCCAGTAGTTCATTCAGATATCAATGAATTAATCCACTGATGAAGTCAGAGATCTCATGATCCAATAATCACTTTCCAGTAGTCCCACCTCTGAACATTAATTCACTGGGACTAATCCTTCAACACATGAGATTTTGGGGGACTTTCCAGATCCATACTATAACAGTATGTACCCGTCCAAACTACCTGTGATCATTTTATTTCCTATTCAGTGGATTTAAAATGTGAAAATGCAGTGTTCTATAGGTTTGCAGTTTCAATAAAAGTATTAATTTAATAAATAATTATAATTCAAGATAATTTACTTTTGCATATAATGAAGTGCATTAGAGGAACATTTATATTTATTCTTTTACTAAGCCCTAATCTTCATAAAAGTATATTCTTGGTGTATATGGTGTATATTAAGGAATATATAAAATTAATTGGGCTGGGACTGTCGCTCAGTGGCAGGGCACTTGCCTTGCATGTGTGAGGCACTGAGTTCAATCCTCAGCACCACATAAAAATAAACAAATTAAATAAAAGCATGCTGTCCATCTACAAAAACAATTTTTAAAAAGAATATATAAATTAATAATAGTACCTGTGTTACAATTATTTCTGAATATGTTAGTTTCATAGATATTGCTTTGTGTGATTTTCTCTATTGTTCAATTTAAAAAAATAAATAATATGCAGGAAAAAAAGTAAAAACTATGAATTTAAGAATGTGAAATTTAAAACCAAATGAGAAAATAAAAGTAAAATAAGTTTAGAAAAAAGAGTTCAAAAAGTACATCATGAACAAAGCCATACTTTTAATTGAAGAATTATTGTTAATATTAATAATGATGAAAATATAATTCCCAACATCAAATAGCTAGAGTAGTTCCAAAGGAAAATAACTAGAGATTAGTATGAAGCAATATTACTTGTGTGTAAAAATTCCATAAGAAATGAAGATGAATTTGAATTTTCATCTCTATTTTGGGAGGATAGTCATTGATGTCTTAAAAGAAAATGATATTCAATAAGTACAAAACCAGGAAAGTAGGAAATCATATAGAACAGCACCCCCCACTCACCCTATCTTTCAGCCTAGTTATCACCTCTTAAATTTGGTGAAGCCTAGGAAAACCAAGTAATCCACTGAGAATGTGGAAATCTGAGATTAGAGATACTATTACAGATGGGTGGAGATTTCAGAACAGTGAACCAGAAAAAGAGTAGGATGTGGGTTTGGGTTCTACAGTAATTCTTGACCAAGGATTGCCCTCATTAAGCTCAGGTGGAAACTTCACAAGTCCAGAAAGTAAGCAGCTGCTACATCTTAACATGTTACATAGAATGACAGAATTGATGTTCTGACCCATTCTAGTAATGACTTCAATAATTTTTGATATTCCATTAAAATAAAAGGGAGGCCATAACTTAGGATAAAAACCACATCATGTGAGAACTTCCCTTTAAACCCTTGAAAACAAAGCTAGAGGGGAAACTCATAAAAGTCAAGGAAATCTTTTAAGAATAACCTAAACATTTTTTTTTAATTTTTAGATGTAAATGGACACAATATCTTTATTTTGTTTATTTTATTTTTATGTGGTGCTGAGGCTCAACCCAGTGCCTCACACATGTGAGGCGATCACTCTACGGCTGAGCCACAAACACGGCCCCAAACCTAAAATTTCTTTATGGGAAGACAAAATAACTCAAACATGAATTTAGAAATTGCAGACAAAAGAAGCTATTATAAATATATTTAATGACTTAAAAGAATAGCTGGTCTGAAGAAATAAAGAGAAATCATAGAAAAAACGTGGAAATGACTAAAATAAAGGCAAAAACAAAATTCTCAAGAAAGTCCAATATTTGAAATGAAAAAATAAATTATAGGATGAGTTTATTAAGAGATTGAGCATCGGGCTGGGGCTGTGGCTCAGCGGCAGAGCGCTCGCCTCGTGCGCGGCCCGGTTCAATCCTCAGCACCACGTAAACATAAATGCATTGCATTGTGTACAACTAAAGTAAATAAATATAAAAAAAAAGAGAGATTGAGCATCAATGAAATATAGATCAGTGAACATAAAAAATTATCCAAACTGAAACACAGAAAGAAAATTTAAAAAAAATACTTAAACATAAAAATGGTAAAATTCAATAAATCATAGGAAAGTATCAATAAACTACAAGAAAGTTCCTAGTAATGTAGTAAATATGTATTTAGGAGCTCAGGAAGAAGAGAGAATGGGCCTAAAAAACTGAAATGTTTTTCATGTTCCCAAATTTGTTGAAAATGATCAAAATCAAGGTTCATGAAGTTCAGTGACTGTTAAGCAGGATAAAGAAAAAATTAATCACACACATTGCAAATTATACTCAAAGTGCTGAAAACCAAAGAAGAAAAATATCTTTAAAGTAGCATGAAAAAAATAATATAATGCATACATAAAACAATGATACAAACAGCAGCTACAGAAAAAATGATATATTTAAAACATTCAGAGGAAAATAAATGGTCAACTAACAATTTTATATTTGATAAAAATAATCTTTAAAGATCTATATGATATAAAGAGCATTCCATGAAAACTGAGCAAATGCTTCAACATCATATACACAGTAAAAGAAATACTAAAGAAAACTCTTCACAGGGCTGGAATTGTGGCTCAGTGGTAGAGCACTCACCTAGTATGTGGGCGACCTGGGTTCGATCCTCAGCACCACGTACAAATAAAACGCATTGTGTACAACTAAAAGCAAATAAATAAAAATATTTAAAAAAAAAAAAAGAAAACTCTTCAGTATAAAAATAAATCAGTCCAGATGAAAATTCATATGTATAATTAGGATAATTAGCAAAATTAATGATAAATTATGATAAGTGAATAAATATCTAGATGAATATTTTTCCTACTAACTTCCAAGAAAGCTGTTAAAAGATAATAAATTTTATTGTAAGGTATTATTTATACTATGTGTGGAAATAAAATTCATGATAAAAGTAGCACAAGGGATAATTGGTTAATGAAAACATATGATGTTGGAAACTTCTTATATTTTAAAATGTGGGTTATGAAGTATAAAATAATACAACATAATTTAAGTAGATTATTAAAATATAAGAAGACATATTTCACTTTTAAGCACCAAAATTTATGAAGAGAATTTACAGAAAATGGAAAAAATGGAGGAAACAAATTAAAATCAAATGAAAATTCTTAAAAAGCATAAAAAACAAATTAACAGTACATTGAAAAGCAGTGAATACATAGAAACATACCAATAATGCCATTTGTATCAGGGGACTACATGTTTCAATCAAAGGAACTAATTACCCTGAATTTTCAAAAAGGAAGCTACAATATGCTCCCTACAAAAAACAAACTTCAAATATATATATGTATAAAAGTCATAGGTTGAAAATAAAAGGGGAGAAAAATAATGTCATGAAATCATAATCAAAATAAGGATTATATGAATCTTTTTTAATTAAAAACAAGTTAGATTTCACTATGAGGGTGAGAGTAACATTTCATAATGATGAATGGGCAAGCTGAACATTAAGACATAACAATGATAAATGTATATTTGCCCAGGAAGAGAACTTCATTGTACATAAAGGAAAATCAAACAGAAGTAAAGAAAGAGAAGTCCACGATCATTGTTAAGGAGTTTATCATTCATCTTCATGAAATAAAAATAAACAAATAGACAAAAAGCAGGAACAATATTGATTACCTGAAAAAGACAATCCATCACTTTCACTTAATTTGCATGTACAGAGCACTGTACCCAGCACTTTCACCTTTACATCTTTCTAGTTAAACTTTGAATGCTCCTCAGATAATTTATAATCTGAGCCATAAAATAAAACTCAATGAAACTGAAACATTTGAAATCTGAGTAAAATCAAAACAGCTACCTAAACATAGCATATTGAAATGTTTCGGTAGCTTAAAGTAGTACTTAGAGAAAATACATGTAGTTGAAAATACTTACTTTGTGGTGCAAATCAGAGGTTGGTTGAAAAAAAAATCAGTCATTTTATTTTCTACTTTAAGAAGCTGGCTACAGAAGGGGAAATAAATCCAATGTACTAAAAAAAGAAGAAAATGTTTCATGTTCATTATTATTTAGTTCAATGTACTTTGCAGTTTACTTTGACCCATTGTTACTTTAGCAGTTTGTTGATTGATATGTGAACATTATACAATATTCTGAACATAATACTATTGACTTATAATTTAATTTTGCTATGGTAAAAGAAAGTACTCTGTAAGATATTCCAAACTCTATTGAGATTTATTTTATGACCAACATATAAATTATCTTCACAAGTATTCTTTGTTCATTGATAAAAGAGTGACTACAGCAGTTTCAAGATGCAGCCTTCTCTATGTGCAAATTTGACAAATTAATGGATGGTGTTATTCCTATAATCTACATGCTTTTTTTTCTCCCTCTACTTGTTTTGTTTCAACTACTTAGAGATATATGGTAAAATCATTTTGATAAAAGCAAATTCATGAAAGTAGATACAAAATTGGGAAATTGTAAAGAAAATATATTCACAAAATGAAAATCTAAGTAAAATTGTATGAGCACTAGCAAGATGGATCAAGGGAAAAAACTCATAAATGAACTGATATAATTAACAGTTTTGCAGAAACTTAAAAGCTGAAAAAGGAACATTATTCAAAACTTTATTATTAAATTTTACAGCTAATATAAAACATGAAAACATTTACCAGAGACAATTATTCCAATGTGTGAATAAAAAACAGCCGAGTATCTATCAAAGTAATTAATTTTATAGTTAAAAATTCTATCAAAACCAGCCAGAACCATATTGAATAACCTGTTAAGTGAAAGCTATAACACAATGTGCAGAAAAGTTTTTCAACCACCTATCACTGGTAGCAAAAAGTTGTTTATTTATTTTTTATATAATTACACAGTATTTTCTGTAAAAATGGATTTTTTTCTTTAAAACAAGATTATATAAATAGATTTCAGAAGTTAAGTAGGCTGCAGGTAAATCAGTGGTGTGCTAAAGACAGTAGTTTCCAGAGTGAACTCCGGACCAGCACTAGGCACATCACCTAGGGACTTATTAGAAATGCAAATTCTCACTACCCCTCCTAGAAATACTAAATAAGAAATTCAGGTGTTGGGACCTAGCAAGTTGTGTTTAATGAAACTCTTCAAATTATTATGATAAACACTTAAGTGTAAAGTCGTTGGTTTTAAGGCATTTCCATTACTTCCAAGCAGAGTTACATGCTGAAAGTTGTCATGGATAGTGAAAATAATATTGTTGCAATACCATTCCCATAGCAATGGTTAAAAAGCAGACAATGGAAAAGTAGATTAAAATCAAACAAACCATCTATCAAACCAAAATAATTATCATTGAAAGTCTGCCACATTTCCAGCTTTTAAATACATTCAGTAACCAAAGTGCAGTAGACATTAATATCTTAGAGAAATGTTCCAATTAAAATAGTTTAGACATCAAAAAATCCACCTTGAAACATACTTTAAGCCTGTGTTTCCACAGTTACTTGATCACTTTTTAAATTTGAAAACCAATTACTTCAGCTAAATTATTAATTTCTCAAACACTACATTTGGTGTTTGAACTATTTTGAACATTTGACTCAGTAGACTGGTTAATTTAGTTTGGATTTTCAAACTAGTTAAATAGAAGTAATTTGGGAGATCATAGAAGTTAAAAAATAAAGAATGCCATATTTTCTAGTGCCCTTATTAATAATGCTATGCTCACAGAACTCTTTTGTTGTTGTTGTTATTTCATTTTTTTATTTGTTTTGTTTACATTTGTTAGTTTTTGTCTCAGAAATTTTTGAAGTCCAGTTCAAGCTCTGAAATCCCAAAGTACAAACATCCTTATTAATTAAAAATTAGTCACAACAGACTAGCTTAATTTTGGGACCAAAAAGCTTCTGAGAAAATTGTAGTAGGTCCTTTCAAGTATGAACATTTCAAGAACTTCATTAAGCCAAGAACCAGTTATTAGAATTTCTCTTGTTCTTTCATCATTTCTTTACAATAAATTTTGCTTTTGAGGCAGTTTTACAACTTAATAACTAGAATACCACTTCTGTTTTTCTGAAAAACTCAGTCATGATGGAGGGAAATTTATTTGAATTATGTTCCATCATGTAGATGATAAAACAGAAGTAAAATCACGTTATAATCAACAATAGCAGCAGGATCTTCTTACACTTATAGGAATAATGTCAGCAGAAACCCTCATGAGATACTTTCATAGTACTCAATATTAACTAAATCAGCAGTCACATCTTTAGTTTATGTGTAAACTAAAAATCAGAAAAGACCAAAGTCAAAATTATTGATTGTAAATTGTTTGAAAATTTCAAATTAAGAGTCTGATAATCTGCAATGTCCAAATACTGATGCATGTGTATATGACAATGTGTCAGGATTGCTAGGCTATAATAATAAATATACCAAAAATAACATCTGTTTCAAACACAATGGAAGCCTATTCCTCACTTCTAGAGCAGTCCAATGTAGATTCCTGATCCATAGGCAGCTCTCTTCCATGTAGTGAGTCAGAAGTCCAATAATTTTCAGTCATTTAGCCCTCTTGTCCCGTAGGCCTAGGCTCCGTAACTCAGGAATCTATCTGGTAGAGAAAGATGCAGTCAGGGTTGAGAACACTTGTCAAGCTAAATCTTGAGATAGCACCCATCACTTCTCATTTACCACTGTCTAGAAAGCAAATGGCTATATCTAAATGCAAGGTAGGCTGGGAAACATAAAATAGCTGTGTGCTGAAGATAAGAAAATGCATTTTTGATGAACTGATGGCAGTCTCTACTGTAGTCAGCTTCAACTAATTTAAAACTCTAATTTAATTCTTTGCAGAAAGCTTAATTTATAGAGGCAAACTAAAGTGGCAGATAGTTTAAATTTTACTCACAGCATAGATACTGAGATGCTTTAAGTGAGAATGAAGAGATGAGATGCTAAAAGAAATTTTATAAAAGCAAAACCAAATTCATACAAATAAATCAGAAGCTTATATGTCTGTTTATTTATATGTGCTCATGTGCAATGTCTGTGGTATTTACTTATAATGAATAAAGAAAAATGTTCATGTATACACTTAAGTATGATTCAGACCATGTCCATGGTGAAATGTGGTTGTGTGTTTCCATTGCTTCAGTTATCACTCTCAATTAAATAGAAAAATGGTGCATATAAAATAGCATTAAGTTCTAGGTTCAAACATCCCAATATGAATCTTGGTAAAGCTGCTTACTAATTTTGCAGCTTACTAATTGTGTGACTTTGGGCAAGTTTCTTAATCCTTTTCATACTAATCTTCTCATTTTTAAAAGGGCAATCTTTCTACTTTGAAGATTTTGAGGATTACATGAGATAATACCTAACAACTCTCTGACCCACAAGAAACAAACTATAAATAGTAACCATTATTTTTATGACTTTCCTATCTCCAGTTCTGATCTCTCTTCTGAATGTGTGTCCTATTTTTTTCAAGCTCTTACTTGCTATTTTCATCTTTTATTTTCCTGTTCTATTTTCCAGTAAGTAAAAGTGTTATTCCAACATTAACCCAGATAAATAGATTCTGCCAATGTAAAAGTCTCTAGTCATAATATCACTACTAGCCTCAAAATATTTCATGCATAAGGTAAAAATTGCATAATAGTGCCTATATCATCACTATCCACAAACTTTTCTATAGAACCTAATTTCTAAGTCTTCAGAGCATCTTGTAACAATTCTCAAACCATGATTTTCAAGGCCCATCTCAGATTTAATTTATCAAAATTTTTTCAACTTCACTATCTGTTATTCTTTTTTTCTTATCTGCATACATTATCATAAACTTTAGGTACACATTTACCCCAAAATCTAATGTTACTTTTAATTTGCATATCAGTTCACCCTGGGATATCTACTTGGAATGCATTTTCTCACTTTCTCTGCTTGGTGATTTTATTTGCCTGTTCAATGTTCCTTTAAGACTCAGTTGAAATCAATGTTCCTATGTTCCAATGTTCCTTTTATTAATGTCTGCTTATGATAGTAAATTGCTTTTTAAAAACTAATAAACAAATTAATATTTATATTTATTTTTAAAAAAGGCTCAGTTGAAATTGTAATTCAGCTACAAACCTTTATGGGACACAAGAAATGCCAAAGGTCATTAAAAATTAGCCCCAAATTAAGGGTAACTGTCAACTAAGGGGTACATTATCTGTGTTTCTCTTTTCCAACATTGCTTTCAATTGCTACAGAAAAGTGAATTTCTCAGAAATAATGCTTTACACTCTGGATGTGTGCATTCTCTAAAGCCTAATGCTAAATGAGGAAAATCACCATTTTGAAGTCTGTATTTAGTAGTTAAGAATTAACTAGATATGGGACTTTGGTTATTATACTAGGAAACATCAGAATTAAGTAGAACAAAGTCTATACCATTTTTGAGGGATGTGTATTCACACCATGAATATTAAAATATTTGTTAAAATTATTGAAAAAGAGAATCTCTCTTGCTCCTTTATTCACTTATTTTTCTTCCCCTTCCCTCCCCTTCTCCTTCTCCTGGAGTTGTAGAAAGTTTAAATTAAACCCTGGATTTTCAGGCAATCACCTTGATATAATAAGGAGAAATCCTGCCTTGAATAAATCCAGCCAAAAGGAAATCAGAGCAGACACCGATCTTAACATTGAGCCTCTTGTACCACCTGTTCCTGAAGGTCATTTCTAGACAAATAGATAAAAGTGTCTAAGCCAATAAATTCATGGCTTTTTAAAAAATATTTTATTTAGTTGTAGATGGACAGAATGCCTTTATCTTATTATTTATTTATATGTGACACTGAGCGTTGAACCCAATGCCTCACATGTGCTAGGCAAGCGCTCTACCACTGAGCTACAACCCTAGCCCCAGTTTATGGCTTTTTAAAGTAAACTTTTAGTTGAGCTTTGCACCTTATACGTGAAGAAAACTTACTAATAATATATTGTTCACTTTAGTCCTCATAACAAATCTGTAAAGTACAATGGTAAGTTTATAGGGGAAGATATTCAGATTTCATTGCTACGTGAATTCCTCCAAGTAATTCATAGAGTGAAAAGTAAGGAATCAGACATGGATCTGATACCAAATCTTTTTCCAATACCTGCTTTACTTATTGCTCATCATCCTCCACTCACCCACTAGAACAACTGCTGCAAAGAAACTTAAATCTGGCAAATAACCAGAGAATAGTATGAATAAAATGTATCTTGTTTATTTTCAAGAAAGAAATAAAGAAGGAAGAAGGAAGGAAGGAAGGAAGGAAAGAAGGAACAAAGAAAGGAAGGGTGATACCTACCTAAATGCATTTATATATACATACACTGCCAACTTTTAATATAATAATCTTGAAGTTTAAAAAACAGATGATAAAAATAATAATACCACCCCTCAATTCTATAAGTAAAGTTAATGCCAGCTCAGAGGAATTCTAAATTATTCTGCTTCTTTGCCCAGCATTGAATATTAGCATCTGATATGTAGAATTTTATATCAAAAGTATATAGTACTAGAGAAATTTTAGTTGGTAAGGCTAGTAGACTGTATTTCTTTTCTTTCCAGTAATTAGAGACATTTTATTCAATTCTTGCCTTCTTCCCATCATCCCTGTTGAAAAATCTAACCCTGTGTCTTGAATTGCATATAATAAAATTTCATTTAGAGCATGTACCAACAGCTAAAAGTCACAAGTCAAAACTCGAATGCCAGAGCCTGTTTCTTCTAGCATCCTGGGGTAGTGTGTCCTTTTCTCTCAGTAGACTTTATTTGATATATTGCATTAAATTGTGATAAGAGAACTAAAGGGACTCCATCTTGTTCTTCAGCAGCCATCTTAGGAGTTCCAAGAAATAGTTCTGTTTCTCAGAAATAACAGAACGTGGAAAGTCCTGCCTCTGTACCCATTAATCGTTACCTAGCATAATATGCTTGACAGCATAAAAATAGCAATTTCTATACAATGTAAAATTGCTCTCTTTGGTTTCCATTTTTCCTGGGCAACATACCTTGTCAGAGATTGATTGTCTAGATGTTAGTAACCATTCTCTAACATGTACTCAACTAGGGTCATCTTGACCCCATTCCCTTCTACTTGATGGTTGCTATATCAACCTGGAAAGTCCCGTGGGAAATGTTATTGTACCCATTGCTTTGTCTTGCTAACTGCCTAGATACAGCTTCTGTACTGTGGCTTGCTTGCATTGTCTGAAACCCTGCAATTGAATATTCCACCCTTTGTGATTTTTCTCTTTATAAACCCTTGAAAATCACTGCTGGTGCACCATCTTGTCACACTGTGTGATGTGTGAGGATGGTGGCCGCTGATCAGCTTAATAAAGGCTTTTTATTGGCTCAAGTGTGAAGTGGCTTAGAGTTTTAATTGGCATTATGCTGGGTACAACATTTTTGATACAACAAAATCCTATGTGTTCAGATTACATTATTTCACACATGTAATCAGTGTTCACCATTTCAAAACTGAATTACCTCCATTGAACATGCTTTCTTTATTTATTTACCCTTTGATATATATGTCAGTCATCACATTACCTTATGCTTCATATAAAAACTGAAAATCTCATGGAAAATTAAGCATCCCTATTCAGAATGGAAGGAGTGACACAAGTCATTTTAGAGATGTGATTTTTATAAAAGGATCATGCTGATATTCTCTGTTTGTACCTCCAAATCTATTATCACTCTGTCTATAGCTCAGGGAAGCAAATTTTTGTAGAATGATTTGAGGAGTAGCTTTTCCTTTCACTTCCCTATTAGGCTTCACCAATGATGGTAGGCATCAGCAGGAGATGGGACAGTTTTTCCTCCAGTGTCCCTTTCTTCAGATTCAAGACTGACAGTGGCTGCATTCTCTTATCAATAGTCACAGCTACAGGTTAATGGCCCTTTACTTTATAGTTACAGCTACCTCTGGATTCTGGTTACTCTCCAAACTATGGCACCTTTAGCCTAGCAGTGATAAAGTACTTCACTTATTTGTGCTGATTTTCCTTTATTGTATTTACATGTTTTAAGCCTATCTTCATTAAACTTCCCTTTCTTGTGCAGAGCTAGTTTGTTTAGTCATTGGTGCTGGAAGTGGCCCCAGAAAACCATTCATTGGATTGAGATTCTGGGAATGGGTTGAACATGAACTTGAAGAGTGCAAGTTGACTGCAATTATGCAGGTGATGGTGGAACTTTCTGGGTTGCCTAATATTAAAGGTATGCTTTTTACTTAGCCATACAAATAACAAAAAGAATGTGGGAGAAGGTAGATTGTGCTGAGTATTATTCGAATGATCCTCAGAAATATCCCGAAATTTTTATTAGTCAACTGTTGTTGCATAATAAATCAGTGTGAACTTAGAGACTTAAAGCAACTTCCATTTATTATTATTCCCAGTAATATGGTTCCAAGCATGATTCTGTTTACCTGGTTCAGACAAGGCTGGTCTTTCCTGGACTTACTGATGTAACTTGCGTGAGCTGGCAGATTAGCTGAGTGTTGACTCATTTAGAATAAGCTGAGTGTGGCTGATCTAAGATGTCCTCTTCTGGGATTACTCAGTTCTCATCTGTGTGGTCTCTAATTCCTCAGCAGGCTAGTTTGGTTTTGTAATTGTGGCATTGGCATAGTTTGAAGAATGGAAAAAAAGAAAAAGAAAAAGGAAAAAAAAAAAAAAAAAAAAAAACAGAAAGTGCAAGGCATTTTATTGCCTGGCCCTAAACTGCAAAAACATCAATTTTCTCATATTGGTCAAAGCAAATCACAGAAGCAGCCCAGAGTCAAGGTTTGTAGTAATGGTTCTAGTTCTTGAAGGGAGGCTGCAAAACATTGTTATGGTTAGGATATGAGGTGTCCCGCAAAAGCACATGCTGTGAGACAATGCAAAAAGGTTTCAAGGATAAATGATTGGATTATGAGAGCCTTAAACCAACCAGTGTTGGGGTCTTTTTTTGAGTTGCTGGGGTCTTAGCTTCCCCCCTAACCCGGGACAGGCTCCTCCAGCTGGTGGAGAAGACTGGGGGGAACACGCCCCAGCGGAGGCGAACTCGGGAAAGGTAAAGGCCGACTGACCGCCCACACCCAGCCCTCCTTTCAGAGGACAAACAGACGGGTCAGGGAGAATGGTCAAGGCACCAACTCAGTTTATTGAGGAGGTTTGGACAATCTTATAGAGGACATGGGCCAATCAGCAGAAAGATCATAGGGACACATAAGGAGCATGGGCAGATGCCATTGGCGAAGCCATTGGCCTATCCTTGGGGTGGTTACAGTTCTCATCTTACGTCAGGGGAACGCCTCCTGATTAGGCCACATTTCATATCAGGGAGTGGGAGGCAACCAGAGAGTTAAGTTTTTCTATTCTTTCGGCCAATGTGTTCTTAAGTCCCCAACAAACCAGTAATTTAATTCTCTGCTGGGATTAACTGAGTGGTAACTGAAAGCAGGTGGGGTGTGGCTGGAGGAGGTGGGTCACTGGAGGCATGGCTTTGGGGTATCTGGTCAGTGGAGTCTCTCTCTTTTCTTCCTGATCAGTTCCTTTCTTCCCTCCACCACACCATTCTGCCATGGTGTTCTAGCCCACCTTGAGCCCTGAGGAATGGAGTCAGCTATCTGTGGCCTGAGACGTCTGAAACACTAAGCCTCACAAAAACATTTTCTTTTCTAAAATTGTTCTTGTGAAGGCTTTTACTTGCAGCACTGAAAAAAGCTGGCTAAACAGCCATATTGTAAAGATAAGTGATATGGTACGTGGTGGGGGTATAAGATATTTTTTGGAACTCAATTCACTTCAAACTTCACCCTTATGATTTGGCTGAGAAGTTTGACCTTATAGACTACATTAACAACTGTCTTTCTGGTGGGTTTGGCAGTTGAGACAGAATGTTAGCAGACTAGAGAATGTATGAAAGCATTTCTAGCTGAAAATAGCTCATGGCTGCATTTCTCTAAGATCAAAGGTCCTGTCTGATAGTTTTATATTTGTGATTCTATATTACCATTGACTAATTAAAATAACATGTTTAAGGGACTAATGAGTAGCAATCAATTTTTCAAATATTTTAATTCATAATTTAGTGACAAAAATTATCTTCTGTACAAACTTCAGTATGGCCATCTATGTCATTACTGAACATAAAATGTATGTTGAAAATATTTTAATTGAATGTATATTCTTGTGAGGATTTTTTAAATTGAAAAATTACCTTTGTGATTTAAGAAAGTGTCTATTTTCATATTGTAATCAAATTCTTTTTAATTAAATCAATGATTAAAATAATTTAGAGCATTGATTTTATATAAATATAATTTGTGAATAATATGTTTCTTTAATTGTTTATATTTGATCCTTATTATCTCCTTGGGATAAGATAGCAAAGTAATTATTAGTGCTTCAAATTTTATTTTACATATTACACTTAGAGTATGTAATATCATGAATACTATAAAATATATTTATTTTAACTACAATGTCTTTGATTTCCAAAGAAATAGAGTGATATTTGATTTTAACATGTATCTGAAAGACAGTAGATACATCTCAAAAAGTTTATACCAACATTTTTTAAAAAACAGTGTAGTGTAAATAAACATTGGATTTGTTATCACTTCTCAAATTTCCCACATCTATATTTTCTCCATCAACCTATGCCTTATTACAATCTTGTACTTATTATATGTACATGTCTAGTGTGGGCATATGTGTGTGTATGTGTTTTCATTGAACCATCTGTAAGTTATTACCACCTTCCAGCAATTAGTTCTTTGGCCTGAATCCTCTAAGAATAAAAGGTATTCTTTTACATGATTTTAGTTATATTATCATAACTAAGTGTCTTAATTCTATATTTGTTTATGTTTTCTACTGTTACACAATCCTATGCATTTCTTTTGTGATTTATGTCCAAAAATTTTATTTGTTTAATTTAAACATGGTTGACAAGAATACTCCATAGGAGCACATAATGTCCATTTTTCTCAGTATTAGTAATCTGTGGGGTGATGATTTGACAATATACAACTTTATGGTTCCTAAAGTGCTTTCATTAAATTATTTTTCTATAAATTTAATGTACTTAGGATTGCAAAATATTTTCTAAAATTTCTAGGATTGCATCTCATGTATATGACCATACTGTTTTAAAAAGTACATGTTTTCTTACCACTTTCTTATTTACTTTTTTTTTAAACTTTATCTTATTTATTTATTTTTTTATGTGGTGCTGAGGATCAAAGTGCCTCACACATGCCAGGTAAGTGCATTACCAATGATCCACAAACCCAGCCCTCTTATTTACTTATTAGTTTATTTTGTATCTATGCATAATCATGATTTTAACATATGGTCAATTAGTACCATTTTGATGTTTAAATGAGCAGCTTTGATTTAATGTTAAATCAATAATTACATAAAAGAAATGGATTTATCAATTCTTCTCTAAAATTTCTTCTATTAGTTTTCATTGGATGAAGTTTATCCTTTAATGACTTTCTTTAAAAGGGCTCATGAATGGTTTCTTGATGTCCTTGCTCTTTTTCTATGCTAGATTCATGAAGATCTTCATGAGATATGAAGTCTTATATTACATCTTACAAATTTCTCAACAATATATGGCCCTTACCATATAATTTTAATAAACTGATCTGCATAATAAAGAACCCCATACTGAAGACAAGAGAACCATAAAAAAAAAAAAAAAAAAAAATTTTTCCTAGGAATAAAGATAATAACTTAAGTTGTTATCATATGAAATCTTAGTAGTCATTCAGGAAGGCAAAGATTTCAGATAAGGTTTATAAGGAGATAGATCATAGTAAATCTGAAAACAATGAGGAAAAAAAAGCACTGGCTTATTTTTCAAAATGTATTTTTAAATTTTTTAATTGTCAATTTTTTTTTCTTTTTAGTATACATGACAGTAGAGTGTATCTTGGCAAATTATACATACATAGAGTACAACTTATTCTATTTTGAATCCCACTCTGGTGGTTGTACATGATAAAAAGTTATTCTGTTCATGTATTCAAATACAAGGCTAGGAAAACTATGTGTGATTAATTCTACTGTCTTTCCTATTCACCTTCTCCTTCCCTTCCCTTTGTTTCCCTTTGTCTAACACAGTGGATTTCTATTATTCCCCACCCCAACCTCCCTTGTTTTGGGTTAGCATCCACAAATCAGAGAAAACATTTGTCCTTTATTTTGGGGGGATTGGTTTATTTCACTTAGCATATATTCTCCAGCTCCATGCATTTACCACAAATGCTATTATTTCATTTATGGCTGAGTAATATAACACTGTGTATATGTACCACATTTTCTTTATCCATTCATCCATTGAAGGGCACAAGGTTTTTTCCATAGCTTGACTATGGTAAGTTGAGCTGCAATAAACATTAGGATGTGGCTGTGTCACTGTTAGTATGCCATTTTTAAGTTCTTTTGGTATAGACTGAGGAGTGAGATGACTGGGTCAAATGGTGGTTTTTCCAAGTTTTCTAAGGAATCTCCATAGTGCTATCCATAGGGGTTGCACCAACTTGCAGTCCCACCAACAATGTGTGAGAGTACCATTCTCTCCACATCCTTGCTAACATTGTTACTTGTATTCTTTAAAATTATTTGCTCAATACTATAAGAAAATGTCTTTTGCTTGAGGCATTAAAAAATTAAATAAAATATAGCATAGACAATCATTTATTGACTTTTCAATTATCATAAGACAAAAATGTAGTTATTTGGAAGTTAGCAGATTTATATTTTTATTATACACTTGCCTCTTGACATAGAATGTAATAAATTTTGTATTATGTATCTAAGAGATACTTTAATGGTATTCTATTTCTTCATCTGTTCTTCCCATCACTAAATTCTTTTTTTTATCACATTTGCATTGCTTCAGATAAGAACACACACAAAAAAGATGGTAGAATGAGATGAATGTCATTACCCTAAGTGCATGTATGAAGATACGAATGGTGTGAATATACTTTGTATACAACCAGAGATACGTAAAAATGTGCTCTATAAGTGTAACATGAAATGTAATGCATTCTGCCATCATTTACAATAAGTTAGAATTAAAAAAAAAAAGAAATTTTAATTTAATTTTACTTTTTAATTTAAATTTGTTTTTAACTGATACACAAACATGAAAATTAGACATAAGCTTCTCTGTGATATTTCAGTGCATGAATACATTGTGTAATGTTTAATTAAAATTAAACATATCTACCTCCTTAAAAAAACACAAAAGTAGATTATTTTGGAAATAGGATGATTTGGCCTCAATAGAGGACTGCTCTTAATTACTGACTATATTATATGCTTAACTCACACTTCATGGAGCTTATAGGGAACATGAATTTAGGAAACTTCCTCTTCAGGAGTTTGATACTTAAGTATTCATCACAGTCTATATTAGCTTCTCTCTGTCTATACTAGATTAAAAATCAGTAAATTGAGAAAAACTATGAAGTTATTAATTGAAGTTCTTCTTTCTTATATTTCAAAAATAGCCTGAAATTTACATTGTCAAATTGCAGAGATGCTTATGTTTCATAACAAAGAAATTTGAACAATCTTAGCAGGAGATATTTGTTTGTACCTTTGTTTAGCAGAATATATTTAACATTGATAAAGTGAAAATCACTGAATTGGAGAACAGGAATGTGAGTATGTGTTGGTGGGAGTGATGATGGGAATGTGAGTGACAGGGTGCAGAAAGAAAAATATCTTTTCAATTTAGTAGAAAAAAAAACAAAGATAAATGAAACAAAATGCAGAGTAACTGGGTTGGCATCTTGCCAATGTTTGGCTGTATTGAGTAATCTCTACATCAAGATTGCATTAGTTTGATGAAAGTTATTATTTAAAAATATTTTCCTATGCAATTATCATGATTAGACAATATGTTAGGATAAAAAATAATTTAAAGTATATATTCATTATAACTCTCATCCCAAGAAATTTCCCTTTGACTGATTAAGAAAACTCAGAACAATTAGAATGGCAGTGGCATCAGCAAGATGGCAGAGTAGGAATTTGTTTCATTATCACACAGAAACACCAATTTGAGTAAACATCTGAGCATAATAATACTTTCATAAAAGCTCAACCCAGAGGAGAGCTTATAGCACCTGGATAAAACACAGGAATAAGACAATATGTTTAAAGACAATAGGAAGGAAAGTTTCATTGTACCTGCATCATACTCCCGGAAGCTCAAGCAGTGAAG
The DNA here is from genome assembly GCA_025594165.1 of Tamias sibiricus. Lineage (NCBI taxonomy): Eukaryota > Metazoa > Chordata > Mammalia > Rodentia > Sciuridae > Tamias > Tamias sibiricus. Next base: position 21,260,759 of record CM046663.1, read on the forward strand.
GGCAGAGAGGGATGCCCTTCTACTGAGGGAAGGAGAGTGACATGAGAAGGCGGCTTCATACTGGACTTCAGCTGCAGGCTGGCACCAGTTAGCACCAGCATCAGGCTCAGCTTCACAGAAACAAAAATTGTCACACACACACACACACACACACACACACACACACTCACAATGATATCTCAATTTAGGATGGATAGAGTTATGATTTTTTTTGATTGAAGTGAGCTAAAAGTGGTAGGTACACATAAGTGATGTTTTCCTGGGCTAGCTATATGCAGTACCACACTCTCCCAATTCAGGGTAGCAGTAGAGAACTACAGCTCCCAGTCAGGAGAACAGAAGGTAAACAAAAGGTTTCTCTGCTATGAGTTGTCTTGCTAACCTCACCTGTAGTATGTTACATGTAGTAAATAGACTTTCAATGTAGATTATTTTCAGTTTAAGATGGCTTCAGGATATAAGCTCACAATATATAGAGGATTATACATATATTATATATATACACATATGTATATGTAATAATATGTATCTATACATATTTATATGTAATAATATTACATATCTATACATATGTATATGTAATAATATCCAATGTATTTTTTAAAAAGAAGAAAATACTAGCATTTGTACCAGCAAAATATTTCAACTCTGAGTTACTTTTTGTATTGAGTTGTTTGTTTCTATACAATCACAAAAGAATATTATTTTCCTGTCATTCCTTTCTTCCTTTCTTCCTCTTTCCAAACTCTCCTTCCCTTTTTCTTTCTATCCTTCTTTTGTCTACTTTAATTTATTCCATTATCAAGATATTTGTTTGCTTTTTTTGCTTTCTTATACTCGTTTTTATTTTTATTGTGACCCATGCTTCCATGAAGTCACAACTTTGGCTAGGGGACATATTTCCAAAGATGTATGTTGACCACGTTTAATGCCTTGCATTGGGAATCCTGACAGGGCTTTCATGCATCCAGCTCTGTGGTCTTTCTTCACATACCAGTCATATAGCCATGTCTTCACTGCTAGCTTACTACTGTGAAATCATGCTGTGGAATCATTCTTCATCCTTTTTAACATGAGGATTTTCCTTACTCCTTACTCAGATTGAATATTCTTAAGTTTAATATAGTCTTCCTCACAAGCAAAAAAAACTTATTTTGATGAAATTTTGGGGGGATTTTCTCACCTGTGATTCTATAGGAACGAGAGTCCTAAGTTTCCATTTTGGTAAAGCTTCTGCACTTCTTTACTTTCTAGAAGTGTGTATTATTTTATGGCCTGTAAAAGTAATATTCCTAAATGCTAAGGTATTGAATACAATTCAAATTTTGTAATGTCACACATAAGGCTGTTCAAATAATGTCACCTCAATGATTATTTATTTGACTCTGCCACACTTTAAATTCTCTTCATTCTCCTTTTATCCTAAATGTTACCAAAGTTGGGCTATGATTAGAACAAAAAACATAAACAAAACACCATGCTATGGTCAAAGTGTTGTTAGAATGCAACTGAAATATGACTCTTTTATAATGTCTTTTTATGAATTATTAAGATATAGAAGCAGTATGTGTTGACTTCTCTGGAAAAATTTTTATGAATTTAATTTTTTGAATGAACAAAAACCATAAAATTTATTATATTATACAGTTACCTGATAGCAAAATATACTACCTTCCTATATGCATGTGTAGATAATGTACCACTTTGTTTTATTGTTTCATTATCTAAATTTTTGGAAAGATAACAAACACCAAACCAAGAGTCAGAGAAAATCATGTGAGTGGTGACCAAAGATAATTGTTAGTGCAATTTAATGTAATCTAGAGATTAACTAGTAATACATAACTGAAAATATAATAAACAAAAAATTTCTGCTGCTTTCTCATAGTTAGTACTGTAAGTTTTTTCACACACACAAAAAAAAATTGGTTTGATATCAAGTCCTAAAAGGAATACATCATATGGACCCTTTTCTCAGGGTCATTGCATCTGGTAATGAACAATGTCTTCAGCCATGAAATTGAAGCTATTTTTTAATGCATACTGGTGCTTTAAAAAAGAATCCTACTTTTATCAGAACATCATTGGTTTGATTCAGTTTTGTAAATGAGTTTTTAAAATTTTTCTCTAGTAAAAATGAATGTCCTTGGTTCTTCAAACTGAAAATATAAAGAAAGCTTAAAACCTACAATGATGAATTTTTAGCATGCTCCTGTGCCTACCTAATATAATTTTGAATATGGAACTTTTGGCAGGAGCTCAATTGCATTTACTTCAATATTATGCCCCCTGGCAAATGAGACACCCATGATTTCTAGTCCAAATATGAAGATGGAAAAGCTTTCATTCTATTTTTTGAATTTAAAAAATTGATAATATTTCACATCCTATAGTCAATCATATGACGAAGTTTGTTTATACAGATAGCTTAGAGTGGGAACAAATTTCACTATATCATACAGCTTTATATTTGTACAGATATCTAAAACAAACAATTTATACACCCACTCCCAGAATTCTGCAGCACATTTCATGGGAAATATTTTAATAGAAATTTAATATTAACTGTCAGTTGATAATTTTAATTTATTTTAGTCATGGAATAATATTATTTTGGCTCATTTTTTACACATGGTTGTGTATGTGTGAATAATTCAAACTTTTTAATATTAAAAAAACTACATAATGACTGAAAGAATTAATCTAAGTACTGAGTTATTTGTTAATATCCCTCTAACTTTAAATATATATCATATAATAACACCAACCTGAAAAATATGTCTAGATATTCAATTGCTTAGAGAAGCTGTGTCAACTAAAAGATTTTGTAACACTTAAATTAAGAAAACTTGTGATTCGTCTTAAGTATCATGCACAATGTGTATAAATGGAGGATATCTGTACTCCAATATTCTTAGTGGTGTCCTCTCTTATTCTTTGGGTTTATTGGTATTGCTTTTTCTCTTTTTGAACTTTTGTTGACTGGTCCATCAACATTGCTGATTTCAGATTTAATATTTTTTTTGCCCTTCAACTTGAAAACATCTGAAAATCCAGAGGGTATTCTAATACCAGGAGACTTCAATTCAACTTTAGGAAAAATAAATAAATAAAACAGTTTTCACTGCTTTACTTCATTTTAACAAATACATGTTACCTCCTGGTAAAAATAGGTTTCTACTGCCTTTTGTTTATTTTTTTTTTTTTCTTATAATAGAAATTCTAAGACATAGAGTGCATTTTCTGTACCCCAATCAAAATGTTGCTGGGTATTTGGTCGTGGATCCTTGATAAAGATCCAAATGAACAACAATAAATACACACTAAACATTCTATGATTTATGTTGCAACATGAAAACTTGGAATACACCAAGTCCCCCTGGTGTCAGTTATTAGAAGATAACAGGTATATCCAGAATACAGCCTGCTGCTGCATAAGAAAGGAACATGAAGGGCAATTGAGTTAAAATAAAAACAAATCTTCTTCAGTGGATTATTGAAAAAAAATTAAGTATTCTGTGTTTTCCAAGCATCATCAGCACCAATGAATTTGCATATGTAAATGGAGTGTATATTAATTTCATGTGCCCTGTATGAGATAATGATCAGGCACCTCATCAATCCTTTCATAAGCAGACCATTGTCTTCAATGGGGGACCTCTCTGTAGTGCACTGAGACTTACTTTATTATCTATCAGTGTCCATTTTACTAAGAATCATGTTGAATTCTTTATTTTTTTTATATAACTGATTTGTTATATAGGACAGCAGAATGCCTTACAATTCATATTACACATATAGGGCACAATTTTTCATATCTCTGGAATCAAAGCCATTTGCTTCATAATTTGAGCTATCAAATGACACTTTCTAAGTCAGTAAGACACTAAAAATAATTTTTCCTCATGGAATATTGAGGTTCACTAAAGATTTTCATTAAAGAACAATAACAACAAAATCCTAATGTTGACACTATTTTAAAATTGAGAGACATAAATCTTTATCTTATAAAATCATAGTTTTAAGGAAAGAAATAAATTTTGCTAGAGTCCAGTGCTGAAACACTAAACAATATTTTTCACTCAATTTTAAAAATTGGATGACTTTCACGTGAAAAATACACTTAATTTTTATATTTAACACTTTCAGCAATATTTGAAAAAAGAATATGATTCTTCCCAAGGCCTATGTGATAGATACCAGCTGTACAAAAAATTCCTCATTATAAATAAACTTAGAAATCCTCTTTTTAGACTTCATGCAAGAATTTATGAACATTTGATATATTGCTGGAAGGATTCTCAATGTGATCAAGATCAAAGTATTTTGTAAGTCTCAAAAATCCTTTTTAGTTCACTGGTACATAAACTTCAGTGTATGAGCTAATTCATTTGCAATTTTCTAATATGATATTTTGATAAATAAATTTAAACTGTGTCAATTGCTAAATGTTTGGTCAATGGCAGCTATGAGAAGACTAGTAATTTTCCTTGGTTAGACTGCTATAACTCATTTAAAATGAACAACTAAGCTGTTGTCTTCCTGATATACAAAGTGGCTTCATGTAAACTATAGAGATCTTGATTATAGTTTTATTTCTATGTCAATTAAAAATAAATACATTAAGAAGACCTGCTTTTTTCCTTCCCTTGCTTTTTATAAAATTCTAATTGATTACTGATAAATGTTAATTCACACCTTGTGTTGAAAGGAAAAAACATATTTTTCTGGTCAATAATATTGAGGTTTTATATGAAATAATTGTATTGTGTTCCTCAGATTTCCACAAATTTTAACCTTAATTTCATTTGACTTAGATCTCATTAAGAATAAATTTTATTCTCTAATTATATGCCAATAGAAGTTTTTAATTTTATTTAAATATTGTCAGCATGCTTTGGTAATTAACATTCTTATGAGCATCTTACAAAATGTTTTATTTAAAAGACATATTCCAGCTCATGCCAATTAAACTTCTTTCAACTAAATCATTCTGAGGTTATTCAATATTTCACGGAACTCAAAGGTAATACCATAATGTGTCTCCTTATTATCTCCAAAGTTTTAAAAAACAATATAGTTTTAAAATATGTAGTCTGCTTTGAACAAGACTGCATCTAACCATTTTTACAATTATGTATTTTAATGGAGTGAGGAAGCAGAATACATGGTACATGGCTTAATAACTCACTTCAGAAGGGTATTCCAAAGGACCTTGAAAATCTGGCCATTTATAAAAATTGTTTATTTACAAATTGCTTTTATTTGATTAACATTCCATTTATTGAATATATGTTTTGTTGCAGTTTCAGAGCTAAGTAATTCTGCACTGTATGTCTCATTGATCTCCCTTATAAATATTAAATTAAATGAACTCTTTCCAGTTTGTTAACATAAATAATTTATCTCTAGAGCCTGGAAAGTTCCTGGAAATTTCTTGCATTTTTAGTAAGGCATTTCTATACTTTTAATACTCAGAAAAGCAGTAGACAGTGTACAGAAATAATTTCTCACCTAATAAATAACCTATCATTAGTGAACACATACATTTCTATTTTTTAAAACTTAATCTGCATGTATAATTTCAAGATCAAATTTGAAAATAGAATGTAATCATAATCCATTGAGCCTAGAGAACTTTAATTGTATCTATGTGGGTATTGTATATATTTAACTTTTTTTTTTTGTATTTGTATTTGGTTATATACCCATATATAAGATCAGATATATACAGTGATTATATATGACATGTGTTTCTATGTGTGTTTAACCTCCTAAATCTATGTGTTAAATAATGCATGGATTATGTGACTATGGAACTATGCTTCATGTGATGCTATGTGAAGTCTAAAGTTCCTGTGCTGGTTTTGAAAGTAGAAGGAGTCAAAGAACAAAAGGATGTGGGAAAACTATAGGAGCTACAAAAGGTCAGGGAACTGATTCTCCTTTATAGCCTCGTGATGAGACGTAATTCACAGTATTTTAGTGTAATGAGAACCACCTTGGATTTCTGATCTCCAGTAATGTAAAACAATAAATCCGTGTTGTTCATGTGGAAAGAGAGAGTGGTACCCATCAACAGCAATGATGACAAGAACAATAACAACAGCAAAAGAATTCCTCATACTGACAATATTTTACAATTAAAAGAGGCATAGAAATTCTATCTGATAAAGCCATAGTTTTAAGGAGGAAGATGACTTTTGCTAGACTAAATCCCAGTATTAAAAGATATATAACATCATTCTTCACTGAATTTTAAAAATCCAATGACTTTGACCTGAAAAATATACTTAATTATTACACTTAACATTTCCCCACCTCCACTGGGCCCTACCTCTTAGAGTTTCCATCATTCCCCCATAGCACCAAGCTGTGGATCAAACCTTTAACATATGACTTTTGGGGAACATTTCAAATTGTAACATTTGTACTATACGTTAACTATTACTAATAAGATATTTAAAATATTGTTAATATTTTACTTTATACAGAATGATATTTATTATTTTATTTAGCTAAATTGAAACAGCCACCACCAAAACCATGGTTTTTTTGAAGTACTGAATCTGAAATGCTTATTTCCTTGTAAAATCAGTCTTTAAAAATAAAACCCTATTTATAACTTTAGTAATAATATGTCTTCATTTTTTATCCCCAAAAATCCATCTATATTACTTCTTAAAAGTGGTTAGATTCTGTAGAATTGGAGGTGGGGTGAAATTAATAATTTCATTTTAGATAAAGTGAAGGATATTGTCTACATATTTCTCTTTTTCTGTTAAAAACAAGATAAAACATGGAAGTGCAAGTTGTTTAGTTGAACCGGGTTAATGTCTTCTCTTTAGCAAATAGACTATCTTTCCTTAGAATGTGCATACATTTGGGTTATCCCCACAAGGTCATTCTATTTGATAAGGTAAAATTTACTGAAAAGAATTAGGAAAATGTCACAGAGAGAAAAAATGCAAAGGAGAACTCCTTTTTGAAAATGTCCATGAGTCAGACACTATGCTTAAAATAGTTGTTATCTTCCCCTTATGATTATAACTTATTTTATTATTGTTTTGTTTTGCCTTTTGACAATTTGAATATAAGCTAATCCCAAATAGGTATACCCACTCAAAGGAAAGTTTCTACAATTCAGGTGTATATACCAGGGAAAGTGACTTTAATTATAATTCCTCTGAAGTAAAAATCTGTATGTTGAATAAATTGGTGTTTGTTGCTTGATTGTCCTGCACCTAGTGATATTTAGACATTTATTACCTTAACTCTAGGATGATGATTCAAAAAAATTGTAATATTTATTATAATATAACTTCAGTTATGACAGTAGTGAAAACATTCACTTTCTAAAGCAGTGTTGTTAGATCAGAAATATAACATATCAGGCATGAGACACCATTGATAAACAAGAAAGACCAGGTACAAAATGTTTAAGAAGGAGAAAGAATAGAATTTACGTGCTAGAATTATCATTTTTGTTCCAAAAGCTTTTTCCTTATATCCCTATGTGTACTTTTTACATCATCTCATAATGGTTCTTCTCTGTGATATTTAAGCTACCTTGTATTCATTTGCATTCTTTAGTCTTGAGTATGATTTATATAGTTAACTCTCTCTTCCCTCTCTCTTTCTCCCCCCCCCCACTGTATATGTAAATTTTAATCCAGGTAATGAAGCAATGAAAGTAGGAAGAGTTTACAACCCTGACATTCAAAAGCTGGGAAACCCAATTTTGATTCAGAAAGCAAAAAATACTGTTCAAATATTTGATGTTTTTAAAAAGACATCTTCAATGAACACTCAGTTGTAACCAGCAACCTTTCTAATTTGTTAAACCAGAAAAATATTACAGCCTCCCCTTAAAAGTCATTCTTTTTTTTTCCATATTTATCTAATTACCATTTACAAAGCACATAACATCCGTTATAGGTCTGATTCACATTAGGAGTAGATGAAGTGGTTATAACTTCACAATAAAAATCATTCTTGATAATTACAGTATTCAGCCTGGATACATGGGTATTCATGCATAGATGGAGAATAATTGTGGACAATTACAGAGTTTGTAGAATTTACAAAGACTTACAAATGAGAATGAAAGTTCAGGAAATAAGAAGAGCCCAAGTTATTTGAATAATGCTATCTGCATAATCTTTCAAATTCACATCACTTTTTTTAACGAAATCACAATTTTGAGGATGTATGTATGTTTTGGTTTATCTTCCTTCAGGCATAGAGTATACATCAAAGCAAGAAAAGAATTGGTAATCATTCACATTCTGTTCAGTGAAGAACTTTACCAAATGATATGTAGGAAAAAAGATTGAAGTTTTATATAAAATGAGCAGTGCAATTATTAACAACAATATTAAACAATTCATGAATATGCATGATTCTTCTCCATGCAGTTTGATTAGTAGTCTTTGAGAGCCATCATTATTTAAATGATTTGTGGAGGGTGATGTTATTTTAATGTCAATAATTTGTTCTCATGTGTATATAAACTCAGACTGGAAGCTGTGTAGTTTGCCACAAATATAGAAACATCAGTAAGAATGGTCAATTCAAAAAAATGTTTATTAAGTTCTTGGTCTTCTCCAATCACTGCTTTGGGAGAAGGTGAAAAATGGGAGAAAAAGGGAGTAAGAGAATTCAAAAGAAGAATCAACATGTTCCCTAAAGAAGATAAATAAAAAGTAAGTTGATTAAAAATAAAAAAACAACTGAACAAGCTCAACTAGAAAATAATATCTAAATAAATAAACCCAAACATAAAATTTGTAAAGTTCAGACTGCATTCATAAAGGGTTAAAAGCACTCATTATTTTGGGGTACTATTATCCTGAGAAGCCTGCAAACATTTGTTATGGTGTAGGTAAACTATTTCCTGTTTGAGATAAATGCATTTATCACAGCTTTTCTGCATAATAACTTAGGGGTTCAATGTATGAATCTGTCTTAAAAAAGCAAAGCTGAGTATAAGATGCTCTGAGAATTTAGTCCTCTGTTCTTTTGTCTGCATTAATAGCCATTTAAGTTGTCTAATCAAACTCATTTTTAGATTTTAGCCTGCTTATATTTGATATTTCCATGATTAATCCCATATAATATATTTAGTATTAGTAGAGGAAAATTCACTCCAACAATTATAATTTTCTATATACATGCATAACTATTTAATTTATTTCCACTTATTTCATCTATAACATTTGTAAAAATTGACCATAGCTTTTACCAAGACTCCATTTAAATATTAGAATTTCCTTTAAACATGAAGCACACTAGTATTTGACAGTGGGAGTCTTCTGTTCCATAAGCATAATCCTGGGATGGGATAGAGCTACTTGAATTTCTTATAACAGGCATTTGCTACCTCTTGCATGACCTATAACTTAGGCTTATATGTCAGGAATATTTTCAAAGGTTTCACTATCTCTTGTGTTTCCTATTAAATTGAATGTCTAAGCAATACTTCAAATTTCAACAACCATCTCCCTTTTCACTCTTTTTTCCCTTACTGCCAATTCTATGTATTTATTTATTTAAATTGACATACTAAATTATATGCACTTATTATATACAACTTGATATCCTGAAGTATATGTATATCTTAATGGCTAAATCTAGCTCATTAGCACATATTGCCTTACACAGTTATCATTTGTGTGGTAAGAACACTTAACATCTACTTCTTGGCATTTTGCAATCATATTTTGTAAGAGATTTCTTGAACTTATTCCTCCTAACTGAAGTCATTTTAGGATATATTCTTTACTATTTTTAAATTAAATTGATTTTAATGAGTATATAAAAACAAAATTTATACACAGTATGACAATATGTGGTGTTTCAATACATACTTACATAATGTTTAACTTTAAAACAAATAATAAAAATATAGAAAAATAAAATCACACATTGCACTATGAAAATTATCTATAAGTAAAATGAACTAAACTCTTTTTTAAATAGATAATCTATTTTCTTCCTTGAAAGTATGAGATAGCTAAGGAAGTCATGCCCAAATACCTATCAATGCCTATATTTCACATTTCTGGTATTGTGAAAATACTTTGAAAGACAGAGTGTATAAATATCTATATATCTTTTTATCCAATAGAATGTGATGTTTTAAGGAAGATTAGCACTATGATTTGAATCATATAATTACAATTTTGTACTTTCTCAGGCAACAATTTATTAGAAGATATCTTCTTGAAGTCATAGACTGAATTCTGTGTTATGATGTCCCCTAAATTTAGCATAGTTACACTACATACTACATACAATGAACAATTGCATACTGTTTAATGACATTTTGGTCAAATGACAGACTGCACATAAGCGGGTACGTACCATATATCCTGGATGTATAGGTACCATGCCATCTAGATTTGTGTAGTGCATGGATGATATACACACAATGATGAAATTGCCTATGAACCTACTTCTGAGAATGTTTCTGTTGGGGCAGGCCCCAACACCTAAGATTCCAGTGGGCTATGTTTTTGGTGTGTACTTAAGATCATAAACATTCGCTTGTAAGCATGTGCCCAACTGATGTAATTTATTGGCAGTATGCCTTCTTTTTCTGGCCTGCATAGATAAAAGGCCTATGGTCTGGGCACAGTGGTTCATGCCTCTAATCCCAGTGGCTCAGGAGGCTGAGGTAAGATGATCATGAATTCAAATCCAGCCTCACCTTAGCAAGGTCTTAAGTAACTTAGTGACACCCTGTCTCAACATGAAATGTAAGAAAGGGCTGGGAATGTGGCTCAGTGGTTGAGCAATGTTGGGTTCAACTTTCAGCACATAAACCAAAAAATGATATGGAAAGGATGCAGGGAGGCTAAATGGAACTGGCTGCGGGCTGAAGTTGGACCTGGGGGCTGGCTAGAGACTATTGCTGCCTCTGAATAAAGCGTATTCACTATCCTAACCATGTCTTTCATCCTCCTCCACCTGCTTGGATCGTGAATCTGTTTCCTGGGCCTGATCTCCCACTCTGACATTTAGATTAATTGGCAGGATGTTCCACAGGTGAGAGATGCCTCAACTGAGGTGGACAGGAGGGACCTGAGGCCACTGAGCAGCATGTAACACTTCGTTGCCAAGGTCTTATTAACATGGACTCCTGTGCAGAGTTGGAATACAATGGACGGATTCTCTATGAGCCTAGAGAAGACTTCTGATTGCCCTGCAGTAGACATTGACCCAGTGGAGTGGAGGAGGATCTCTGTACCTTCAAAATACCCTTCAGCTTCACCTTGTAGTGCTAGTGGAATCCAAAGAGGAAGAGATGAGGAGGATTAAGACCTGCAAGATTGGCCAGTAGTAATGCTGAAAATGAAAGAGAAGCTGATAGTTATGATGACAGCCACCATCAGGGCTGGCCCAGGTAACCAAGCCCACAATGTTCCACCTAACAAGCAGATTTGGTAGACTTGGGAAAATAATTTGGATGGAGGCCAAGAGAGACACTTACCACTTTGTTGTCATGCCTGTGAGATTTAAGGGTATCAGGAGCCAACAAGAGCCAAGACACCCCATATGCTACATGTTATTGAATCCTGCACAACCTTGTGACATAAGTGTGTTAGGAGCCAGCAGGGGCCAAGTGAGAGCCCAATGAACTAGGAGCCAGCAGAAACCAAGAGAGCCCAAATGAGCTAGGAGCTGGCAGGGGCCAAGAGAGAGCCCAAGTATGCTAGGAATCAGCAGGGACAAGGGACTTTAGGAGATCCTAGGACCTATTACATAAGTGAGCCAGAAACAAGCCCATACGTTGAACATAAGACACCTATGCTGTCCAATGTTTGGTACACTGATAACTCCAGTCATGAGCAACTAACTGCCTGGCAGTGGCTATGGAGTCTGAGACAGACACTGTCTAATTTGATATCAGTACAATAGCCAATGAGCTGAGCTGGATGATAGTAGTAAATATAGCATCCACCACAATGATATTTACTGACAGTTGTGCTGTGCATCGTGGGCAAGTTCTGTGGCAAGAGTTTCGGAATCTAAGCCATCAGGAACAGGCCATGTTTCGAGAATGATAAAACAGATGCTTTGGCTAGGATGTAGTGGTTAGAGCAGAACCTCCCAGTCGCCTGGAAGCGTGGTTACATCCCCACCTACAGAATACAGATATACAAACTATGCTGAATGCCCTGGTAGAGAGTTACCAGATACATGTGGTTTGTGATCAGGAGTGTTCACATCCCTGAAACCTTGTAATGCGTGGACACATCCCTCTGACACGATGGCAGGTTGACTAACTGGCCCTTTACCGAGGTCATGTTTGCTTTAACAGCAGTTGATGCCGCTACAGGCTTGTTGTTTACCTGGACAGTGGTCAAGTGAGTCAGCACACTACAATTTGTACCCTGAAAGTGTTGATGGCTTTGTATGGCCGGGTCATTACAATAGAGTGACAAAATTACTAATTTCACAGGTCAGGCTGTACAGTGATGGGCAACTCAGTCATAGATTCAATGGAAGCTACACATATCACCCACAGGCTGCGGATATTATAGAGAGCTCTAACAACCTGGAGTCAACGCACCTTCTATGAAGGGTTGGGCACAGCATCTATGAGCAGTTGTGAGAGCTCTGAAAGGACGTCCACAATGAGGGGGACCAGCCTCTGTGGAATCTTTCCTGCATCACACGGTGGCCCCAATACAGGTCCAGGTGACAACAGAGGATGTTGTACTTAAGCCTGGGTTTGGCCAGCAAGGGAATGTTCTTTTGCCAGCTCCCACTGGATTGGATAGGGAGCAAACTGTGGATTGGGTGGGCATGGCCCTGGATAATAAAGTCCCCCTACCGTCATTGGGTAGTCCTGTTAGCAAACAGGGAAAAGGTTTGAAGTGTAATCTCCTTGTGACACTATAGGTAACTAGTGAATGCCCCCCGCACCCCTGCAGTACATGTGAGTTGGACAGGTCCTACAGATGGCACATAGATTTTTTTAGAGGCATGTTTATTATTTCCCTTTGGGCAAATATGAGTTCCCGGTGCTGGTGCACACCAAGCCTGCTGTTCAGGACCAAAGAGTACAGTGTGGTATCACTTCACAGGGAAGCTGCCACAGACTGCCACCGTGATTTCCTGGGATGTAAAGTTGGCATGCATTCTCCTTTCTGGATGTGGTTTACCTGTGCTAGTGCCTGTAACTGTTTTGTCTTTTTGTGCACACGTGTGTCTTCACCAACACCACTGTGAACTGGGCACACACCTATGCCAGAGTAGCAAACACCTCTGCCTATTGGATATGCACTGAAGTTCCTGTGAGTTCTATGGTCCAGACTATGTCACTGGACAGTTGGACATGGCTGGGAAAGACATCTATTACCACCTCAATATGGGATGAAACTGACAATTGTTTTTAGTAATCCTAGGTGACAGGACTTGTTTTTTGGTTATATGTTTTTGCAGCTTGCACTGTTGTTGTACCATATGGAGGCAGGGCTCTGCCATGATAAAGGAGTCATTGCAGAATACTGCATGCCTTTAATTGTAGGGCAAGGAATCCTAATGGAGTGGATTATTGGGGCAGGCCCCAAATGGCTATAGTTAGGCTCCACTGCCTAGGCATCCAGCAGGCTATATTTTCAACATGTAGTCAAGGTTATAAACACTCTGATTCAGCTTATATACTCAATATCATAAACATTTGCTTGTAAGCATATGCCCACCAATGTAACCTGTTGGCAGTTTGCCTTCTTTGTTTGGCCAGCATATAAAAAAGTCCTATGGAGCCGGGCACAGTGGTGCACACATATAATCCCAGCACTTGGGAGGCTGAGGCAGGAGGATAGTGAGTTCAAAGCCAGCCTCAGCAATGGTGAGGCACTCAGTGAGACCCTGTCTCTAATAAAATACAAAAAAGGGCTGGGGATGAGGCCCAGTGGTCGAGTGCCCCTGAGTTCAATCCCCGGTACCAAAATAAATAAATAAATAAATATATAAATAAATCCAATGGAAAAGACTTGGAGAGCTAAATGATACTACCTGGGGACTAAATGGAACTAGCGAGGGGCTTAAATTGGAGCTTGGGGATGGCTAAAGGCTATTGCCACCTCTGAATAAAGCATGTCAATTATCACGTGTCTTGCATTTTCTTCAAGCTGCCGTGATCGTGACTCTCTTAATTAGGTCTGAGCCGCTGCAGGACAGTATCCCCATGGTTAAGCGACACATGACTGTAAAGGAAATATGTGTCAAACTGAACTTTTTTTTAAAGCAAAAGTATATCATCTCACTAGACGATAGATATAAAATTAAATGATAACTTCAGAAGATAGTTGCTTGAGTTTTCTTCCAATAAACATGAATATAGGAAGCCATCAAATTGTTGCTAAAATAAACTAGATCTTAAATTTGAAAAAAATCTAAAAGTTCACAAATATACCACCCTTTCTTCAAAGTTACAATTTTTGTTTAGTAACATCTATCTTGTTGCTTTAAAGACTGTCTTGAACTCTTGCTTTGTCAAAGAGTTTATGAATTATTAGATATCTGGTGTTAGTGGAAGATTATTTCTACTTTTGTCCTAAATGTTCCTGCCCAAAATATACTCCCTTTTATTCTCTTCCCACTTTGTAAATTGTGGTGATTAATTACCATACCAATTTAGCTAAGTGTAACTATATTGTTCAGAAATATTTTACTATAATGACTGCTGATTAACATTGGCTACAAGCCACATTTGAGAGTTTAGGCAGGAATGAAGCAGCAGCCTTGTTTCTTGATGGTAGTCAGTGCAACAGTTTACACAGATGATCACTAATATGTTTGCTCATCTTGTTGTGATGGGTATCACCTGGAACTACAGCTACTCCAACTCCCACTACAACTATTACTTCATCTCTGCTGTTCTGGAGCCTACATGGAACTGGCTACCAACAGAGCTACATGAGCTACATGGCCAGGGATGCTGACTTCTCCTGAAGATCAAGTGAAGCCATAGTTGGAGATAGTGAAAGACACAGGTTCCACTTTTCTCCCTTGGTTTTCTGTTTGTATTTTCAAGCTTTAGTTTGTCCTTATTCTCACCCACATTTGATTCTTCTTCTCTCGATGTTTCCTAAATTTTCTGGGCATTATAGACAAAATTCTACAATACCCTTCAAAATTCCTGTCCACATGTCTCCATATATTATATATAATCCCCTTCCCTTATACACATGCAGAAGTTGTGGCCATAATAAGGTATCATTCCCTGATAAATGTATCAATCAGGTGATATTTAATAATTGAAAAAAACATTTTCTTGGTGGGATTGCCTAATTTGATAAGTCCTAGAAGAAGAGGAAATATCATACAATTTGCCTGATGGCCTTGAAAGAACAAACTGCAGTGTTGTGGATGGGAACTATGGAGCAGCAAACATCAGGCAATTTCTAGGAAATAACAGCAGCTCCTGGTTGACAGACAATAAGAAAACAGGAAGACCATCACTACAACCACAGTAAAGGGAATTTTGCCAATAAACCAAATAAGCTTAGAAAAGAATCCTGGACCTGTGATGAGAATGTGGATCCAACTAAGATTTCAGCCAAGAAGACTCTGAGCAAAGAGCTCAGCTACTCCATGCATAGACTAATTGACCCATGAAAATACTAAGATAATAAGTTGCACTAAAACACTTCACAAATTTCATGGTAATTTATTGAAAAACAATAGAAAATTAATGAAGATTGAACTACCTAGGAGTGGCAATGTTGCTGGAATACATACCTACAGATGCAGGAGTGACCTTAAAAATGGGGTATGGGCAGAGGCTTGAAGATTTTTTGAGAGTATAAACTAGGAATTCTAAATATCCTTGAACAGACTGCTGGTAGAAATCTTAACCTTCAGAATGCTGCCTATGAGGGCTCAGGAACAAGGAAAAATGTATAATTATGAACTAAAGAATGGAGAATCCTTATATATAGGGACAAAAAGGCCAATAATTATGGAAGGAAAAGAACACTAAATGTTATAGCTATCATATATATTCAAACTGTTAGGTCCTGAAATTTGGCTGAGTCACCTCTGGCTGCAGAAACACTTTATCCTCCCTGCCTGAGAAGCTGGTCTATCTTTACCTAACGGAGCATTAGTGGCCTCCACTGCAGTACTACTACTCTATGGAATTGCTGCTCCTGGCAAGACCTACCTTCCCACAATGCATTATTTCTAGGTACATAATTAGATGTAAGTCCCAAGAAGGCTTAGAGTACAAGGTCCAAAGTGTGACTCATGAGAAGATGTGATGGA
The DNA here is from genome assembly GCA_025594165.1 of Tamias sibiricus. Classification (NCBI taxonomy): domain Eukaryota; kingdom Metazoa; phylum Chordata; class Mammalia; order Rodentia; family Sciuridae; genus Tamias; species Tamias sibiricus. Next base: position 21,277,040 of record CM046663.1, read on the forward strand.
CACAAAAGGATGAGCAAGATTTTGCATGTTTATATTGAGAAAAATAAGGAGCATGTATTGGGTTTCATCCTGAAGATATTAGATCTGAGTTAAGAAATATAATGTAATGTCAAATTGAATTCAGATTCCTAAATATACATTCCACATTCAATATTCATACCAATATCTATAGCCAATAGACTGTAGCATTGAATATCTGAGCTCAACAAGCTGAGAGTCAATTTATTTTTGTTTGATTTGTTCGGGCCCAAATGTGCATTATACTAAATGAAAGGAAAAAAATAATAAAACTTCTTGATTATGCTATGGACAAAGGCATCCAAATGCTGAGGGATCCTGGAATGTTTGAATTGCTCACCCATCCTTTAACTGCATCCCACATAAGTTACAAAAAAAAGTTTGTCATAAGTTCAGAGTGTTATGATGAGATTGCAATAAATCACCAATTCAATCTTTTTTTTTTTCTTTGTTCTTTTTTGGTTGTATACGAAGTATATTCTCTTAAGGCAAGAGATGGAATATTCACCAGGTGGTGGGCCAAGGGGCAGGCTGCAAGTCTACACCCTTCAAACCCCTCCAGGGGTTAAAACACACCTTTAAAGCATGTCAGTACATTAATCATAAGTGGCTGTTACAAATATCATGAGATCTAAAATCATAAGCCAAAGGAGATGTGGGTCAAAATGACCCTAGTTGAGTACAAGTTAAAGAATGGTTATTAAGGTCTAGACAATCATTCTCTTACAGGAAAAATTGTCGAAGAAAAATGGGAGCCAAAAAGAATAATTTTACATCGCATAAGAATTGCCATTTTGTGTTGCCAAACATGCCATGCTAAGCAACTGTTAATGGATACAGAGGCAGGGTGTTCCTATGGGAGAACCATTTTATACATGACATGGAGTCTCAGGGCAAAATGGAGTCTGATCATTGCCCAGTATAGCCTGGACCATAAAAAGAGAAATACAATATACATTTACAAGTGGAAGCCTTCCATGTTTTAATAGTGTTGCTACTCTTCATAATTCAAAAATGATAGTGGGAACTACTCCCAATGAATTGAGCTCTCTAAATGTTCATATAGTTGCATCTGCACTAAGTATATAATGTACAACTCTTAATATTTGTGCTGAGAAAATTAATTGCTGAATAAATTAAAAATTAATTGCTAAAGACAAGATATGCATGCTTACCACAATGAATGATAGAACCAATAGAATAATTCAGAATTGTCTCAACTGCACAGATTTTTGACAATTTCTAGTTAATCTTTGCTTCTCTAAATGAAATACTAATGACCTACTAATCTTTATGAGTAACTCAAGTCCTGATTTAATGGATAAAGTGTTTTAAGTTTAGCATACCAGAGAATCACAACTCATATCAATTCTCACAGTTTAGCCTATTCAAAGATCCATAGTCTCTTGTTTAAAGAGGAGGCTAGATTCCTTCAAGAGAAGATCATTCTATATCACCAAAACTGAATGCTCAAATTTCTTTCTACCTTCCTGCAAATAACTGGCTGTTTTTCAGGGTGACTGTGAATTACAAAACAGTAACTAATTATATATTTGAGAAACTACTGAATTCTATCTCTGAAATGACCTTAATTCTATAAAACTGAAATTTCATTTTGTTGTCCACCAATCAAATTAAGGAGCTAAGTAAGCAATGGAAGTGTTTGGGATCCATCTCATTAAGGACCCAGTGTATCCCCTAAACATGCCCTGTCCTTATTTTGTATAATTAGAATAGTCATGCTTAGCCATTGGAAGAATTGTCATGTTTATTACCTGAGCTCTTATAGTAAAAAAGACCAAGTGAAAGCCACTAAAACATGCTATATCTAACAACACAGTAATTTGAAATCAATCAATCGTAAGAGAATTACTGAGATTAGTGCCACTCTACAAGTTTTAAAAAGTGCAAGGATGGTGATTCATGCCAAATTCTCATTCAAATTGTCTATTTGGGTCATACACCAACCATATGTGTGTTAAGGAATAAATATGGATTATTACCATCTCAATTACATGTTGACTCTAATTTTACCAACAAATTTAATAGCTGGAATAATTGAACATGTCCTTCATTCAGAACCTGGTATGCATCTACTGGTCTTGAACTTTTTCCCTCTTTTTTAAAAAATAGTACGTGTGTGTGTGTGTGTGTGTGTGTGTGTGTGTATGCTTATATATACTTATATATATATACTTATATATACACACAAAAACATATATACACACATATCTATACTTACATACATATACATTAATACATATCAGTAAAGGTACAAAAATCATCTACTTTCAGGCAACCATATTAGGAATGTTATCACTACCCAAATTCATAGCTATAAAACTCTCTAAGAGCACATCATAGTCTCATCTGGAGCAAACCCAATCGATCACCTTTCTATTCAACCAGAATCATACATTTTCTTGATCAATTACATAGACAAAGCCATTCTGACAGGTCCTGGTTACTAAGATGTAGCAAGTATTATAGACATCTTATGTAAACAAATATGTGCTAAAAATGGAAAAAAAAATCTATAGGCCTGGAAATTGTTCAAAGCACATTTCCAAGAGAAAAAAAAACAGTTTATTATCTCAATACTCTCCAACCACTAATAAAAGTGCAACGGCAAGCGGATTTCTCTGAAGTTTGCAATACATATATCACCTTTGATTTGTTTAATGAATAATCCAAAAAAGGGGTCACCTTTGAGTGGGTTCCAGAACAAAATATGCTTTTCAACATGCCTAGGCTATCATACATTGTTCATATAACCTAGTAGGTTGAGTGGCACTTACAATATCTAAGAAAGAATAATGTTACCTTAGCTCCTCTCTTTCTGCCTACATGTGTGGACTTTGGGGGAATTCTCCATGAGCAGTGACTAATTTTTAAAAGAGGGGGTCTATTTGAAGATGTTTTTGTGCAATACACTGACACCACTTAAAAGTATGCAGGTACAGAATTGCACTGGGGTCACTCTTGAGATCATTGCAAAAGAAGGTGATATGTTGTTATTCTAATAAATGAGAATCCCGTACTTCAAAAAGTGTACCACATTGTTAATTTTGTGGGGAGGGAGAAATGGCCAGTGACAGGGATGTCCATTTATTCATGGGCAGTGATTAATGATTTGGCTGAATGGTCATAAATTTAGAAAGAACAAAGGGGAAAACATCATTAAAGGAACTTTGGGTAAATGGTACATAGGAAAACCTTTGTGAATAGCATTGAGTGTGAAGATGTATGTGCCGCATATGAACACTCACCAAAATGTAACCTAGAAAAGGAGAATCACAACAATTATATGGACAAATTGACTCATTTTAACAACATCGGAAAACCCCTTTCCATAGACGGACCTATTCTTGCCCATTAGCTGAAGAACTAAGGGCTCATGGAAGCACTGATGAGAATGAATGGGGTCAACAGCTTGGACTTAGATTCACTGAAACTGATTCAGAAACAGCTGTGGCTAATATCCACCTGTCAAAAGCATAAGCCCTCCAAATTGGACCATATACTGGGCTTACCAATTATTTACCTAGTGGCAGCTTATTGAATGAGATGCCCCCATCATGGCATGGACATTACTTTATTCTAATTGAAATAGATTCTCCTACTGCATATGTAAGTGTCTTTAATATACACATTTCTGCCCCCCCCCAAATTACTATCCACAGACTTGCAGAATGCCTTAGTTACTATTGCAAAATTCCATACAGTATTGCTTCTGACCAAGAAACTTATTTTAGAACAAATTAACATAGCAAAAATATCATGTTCATACAATTCCCTGGCCTTTCCAAGTATATAAACATCAACAGCAACTGATTTGAATGATAGTTTGATCTTTGACCTTTAGAAGAGTCATAGATGCCATGAATCAAGCATTATCAATTCTGTTAAAAAGCAGCATATTGTTTATTTTAAAAATTCAGGAAACAAAAATCTTAGATTAATGATTTTCTGAAAGTCACACAGTTTTCAATTGTTGAAATGGACATAGAACTCAGTAGTATTGGTATATAAACTACATTCTCTTCCCCTTTAATATATCTCTTCCCTGGATATCTACATGCTTCTTCTACAAAAGAACTACCGAAACTTGTTAATTACTCCATATTTTCAAGTTGAATTTAATCTGCCTCTATTATCTTTGTTTTACTGGACTGGAACAGAATTGAAATACTTACAAGATCTGCTTTGAACAACATTGTATTTCAGTGTTTCTTCCTTATCTTCTTGGAAATCATAGAAAAGTATAAGCATTTAAATTTTTTCAAATGATTCAGAAATTACATTTTTAGAGAAGCTAGGAGATAAATATAATTCCATACTCAAATATTTGGAATGCCAACAGCAGCTGATGCTGAGCAGAAGTTATCTGCGAAGAAATGAAGACAAGAAGCACAGTGAATAATAAGAGAATTACCTTCAATATAGCTAAAAAAAAAAAAAAAAAAAAACTTCAGCTCTAAAATATCAACAGTTGAAGTGCCCATTCAGAAGCCAAAAAGAATAATGGATAAAGCAACTTGTTTGATGCAAAAAGGCAAAGGACATACAATGAAACAAAGAATTACAGAGAACAACAGAATTACAGAGAATAACAAAGAAAGTCATACTTTCAGGAAACAGCCTGTCTCTAGGCCAGGAAATATTATCACAATTAGTATCTGCACACACTGCTGCTTAAAATAAAACTAGCCATGTTTGTTTGAGTCACATTATATGGTCATGTGAGGTAGTGCTGAAAAATAATATAAAAACCATATACCCGGAACCTTCAAAATATGACTAAGGGTTCCCTTTGCCCACTTCTCCCCCCCTTCTTCCTGCTTGAGATTCATATGTAATACCAGAAAGGTAGAAAGGCAAGATAAAAAGACCTTTATAAGAAATCAGCATCATTTGTATTTAAGCCAATATTATTTTGGATCTTCTTTTGGGTGGCAGCTGAACTTAAAATAATTCTTTACAGGGCTGGGGTTGTGGCTCAGCGGTAGAGCGCTCGCCTAGCACGTGCGCAACCCAGGTTCGATCCTCAGCACCACGTAAACATAAATGCATTGCATTGTGTACAACTAAAGCAAATAAATAAATATTTAAAAAAATAATTCTTTACAAATATGCATGGATTCAAATCCATTTGATGTCTTCCAAGAAGAAAAAAAAGTGAAAATTCTGATCATTCATCACTTAAATGGAAAAGCTTTATATAAAAGTATAACTAAAGATATATATATATATGTGTGTGTGTGTGTGTGTGTGAATATTATATATTATATATATAAACAAGGGATACTATAAGCAACCTCTACTGGAGATTCCAAATTATGTTGGCTTTAAAAACGTGACTCATGAAGTGCCACCCTCTTCTTAAAATTACAACATAGTATCTAGATTTCACAAGGAAAAAGGGGAAGGAAGGAAGGAAGGAAGGACGGAAGGAAGGAAGATAGATGAAAATGTGGTATCCTTTAATGAAGTCTTACACAGGTCTATATTTTTCATCCAATGATATTTAGAATTTCTTTGAGTCAGTTTTAATTTCTAAAGAATTTAAATACTATCCTAATAATGCCTAGGGGCTACTTCTCTATTCATAAGTTCCATCATTTGATACTATTGCTCTTCAAATACCTAGCAAGAAGTGTGGATGATGAAATGCAGCATCAGTTGGTGTTTTTATGTAGTATCTGAAGGCTGTTGACAATCAGGAGTAAATACACTAAACAAAATGGAGTAGGTTTACGTAACAGCATGCTATGCATATATGCATAGCTTTAGATACATATTACTAAGCAACAAAAATTAAAATGCAACGAGATTTATAGAAAAATATAACTTGTTTATTATTTTGCATGAGGTATGAATCATATTATGTTTAGATTAACTTTTTCATTCAAATTATAGAATTATAATATGCATTTAAAAGGGTGTTTTTGTTTTTGTTCTGTTTTGTACAGACATCTCTCTGGTATCACTTAGGACTGAGAACATTTCCCAGCATTACATTGTCCTGCTGGTTTATCTATGCCTTGTAAATAGAAGGTGCCCTGCCCTGTGTGTATGAGTGTGTGTGTGTGTGTGTGCGCGCGCGCGCGTGCGCACATATGAATTTGTATGTGTGTGTTTGCATGAAACAGAGCATACTGAAGCCTTTCAATATCATCCAAACATTAGTTTCAGAAGACTGATATGTATTTTAATTTCTTTGTCTCTCTGGAATACTTTTGTTTTCTTTGATACTAAGTTATTGCTGAGTTTTGTCCCAGATTTTTCTCTAATAGGTTATATAATATACATGATCTTCAAACATGTTTCCATTCCTTTCTTACATGTTACTATGCTCCCTCTATCACTGGTATTATCATTATCCTAATTGAAAATCTTAATTATCTTTTCTCGAAAAAGCTGATTTGACATTCATCAATTTAACAAATATATAATTTCAGAAGTATCACATCACTGGTAGAGAAACTAATGCTGCAGGTGAGTTAATTTATATGCATTCAATTTAACAAAAATGCCCTGCATATCTATTCTGTGTTTCTATTAGGACTGGGAAGATATCCCTTCTGTATTTATGTCAGTGAATATTTATATCTTGAATTGTGAATATGTTGTAAAGCATAATATAATTGGTTTCAGAGTACATATAAATGATGTAAGAAAACTGCAGGCTGAATTAAATATATTTCAAATTAAATTACCAGCCACATATAACATATTATTAACCCATGTAATTTTAACAAAAGACAACTAGACAACCCTCCTTGCCTATTCTCCTTTGAGATAAAGCAAAAAAAAAAAAAAAAAAAAAAAAAAAAGAAAAAGAAAAAGCCACTGAGGGATAGTGATTAATTAGAATTAGAAAAGTTTTCAGTTGGAATAGATTTTTATGGCCACTTTAGTCAACCTTCTATCCAATGCATGGATTCCCTTTTTTGGTATCCAAGCAAGATGAAATTGAAGAAAATTCTCAGACAAAACCCTAAATCAACTTTAGAGTTACACTTAACTCTTTTATGAAAATTTCCTGGAATCTACAGAGAAGACAAATAACAAAAGCATTAAGAATGCAGTAATGCTTTCTGCACATCAGTGATGGTGTCAGCAACTAGAGCTGCATGAGCCAGACACTGACTCAGAATGCACAATGAAGCCTGAAGTGTCAGGCAGCAGGCAAATTAGGTATGAGTTAAACTGAAATCACCTCAGTGAAATCAGAGAATACTGAGAATACTTCCATGACAGTTTTAGCTCAAGTTGTTTTAAAAAATGCATAATAAAAGCATGAGAGAAAGAACAGGAAAAAACAGAAAAGCGTTTAGTATGATATTGAGCATCAGATTTACATTCTTGCTAAGCCTGCTGTAAGCTTATATAGCAACCTTGTTGATGGTGTTTAAACTGTACTTAAATAAAAAATACAAATGAAGTAGAAAATATGACTGACTTATTGGATTTGGGTTAAAAGTGTATCATAATCTGAGATAAGAAAAATTGTTTTAATGATACTAGTAAGATAACCTCAAAAGTTCAAAAGAGTTGATTTCTTCTTCTTTAAATACTTCAAATAGTGGAGGAAGAAAGCTATAAGTTTAATGCAAATTGCATGTTTGATTATGTCTTTCATCCTACTTTCAAATGTCATTTTCGTAACCCTTCTTGGCCTTTAGCAAAGACTGTATAAACACACACACACACACACACACACACACACACACACACACATATATATAAACATTTCACTAAAACTATTGTGCAATTAATTCCTGAGAAGATATAAGTATGTTTTAACTCTTACGCATATTTAATTTTGTAGTTAATGCAGTCTTTCACACACCAATTGTATCTTCAAAGCATCTAAAACAATTTTACAGTAAAGGTGTAAGGACACAAAATCAATCATTTAATGGGAAACTAATTATCATGGTATCTATAAATTGATACAAATACATTATCAGAAATTTCATCATATTCTGAAATGGTAAAAACAATGAAGATGTTTTAAGCTGTATTTGTTTTTCATATTTAATAACTAGTTTTTTTAATCATCTATTCTATAATAAGAATCCAACTTAAAAAAAATTAAATTAAATGAATTGAACTTTTTATATGTCCTTGCCTATGATTTTTTTGTACAACTAGGAAGGGAAGCTACTGAAAACTAATCTCATTTTTATGTGAATGTAAAATTCTAAGCTGATCTGTGAAATACTGTTAGGGTTCCCATTAGGGAAGTGCCATATACTTTGAAAAACATTTCACCATGAATTAACTCACATAAAACTACTCATTATGCTTGTTAAATTACATAAACAAAAACATGCTCTTAAATATTTACCAAGTTTTTAGCAATTATACTGCATGGGAGAGTTTTAACAGTCTGAATATTTTTGAAGTTTCAGTTTATTTCAGTTTGAATTTTGATGTGATTTTAAAAAATATCTCAAGTCTTTGATTCAGCCAATTCACTGTGGTTTTGCAGGTTAAATGATTTGAATGCCAGGATGTACATATATATTCACATTTCAGACACTAAGTATCTTGTTACATTTGCAACATATACAAAACACAATCTGATCAAGTGAACTTCATTTCTGATTAGGAGTAAAACTGTTGCAGTTGATTTCATAACTTATAATAACATGAGTATTTGACTTTTTATTTACCTGCAAATCAAAACACACAGGAAATGCATTCCCACATGTCATAAAACCTAAAAAAACAAACAAACAAACAAAACTCCAGAGTCTACTGTACTTTGCTCACAGTGGAATTAGTGTTGTAAAATTACTGCAGGCAAGTTTAAAAGTGATAAAAAATTTAAACTGAAACTTTTAACTAATCAACTACAATTCAGAAGAAAGACTCAAAAATATCTATCTTTTTTTTCTGATACTATGTTCTTTTTTTATTTTATAATTTTTAATATGTACAACTCATAGTGCATATATTTAGTATCTTTTTACATACAACTGTTTGTATACAAAGTATATTCGTACAATTCAGGTCTTCAATCATGCATTAAGGAAAATGGTATCCGTCTCATTCAACCACCTTTTTTTTTCTTTTTTCTTTTCTCCCCCTCACTCCCCTCTTGCTCCCTGCCTTACCCTCCCTTCCCTTGACCATTCTAGTGTTCCTCTAATCATCCTATGTACCCCCATCCAACAATACTTTGAAATAGCCTCTTTATATCAGAGAAAACATTTGGTACTTGGATTTTTGAGACTGACTAACTTCACTTAGCATTATGTCTTCCAACTTCATCCATTTACCTGCAAATGCCATTAATTTATTTTCTTTTATTGCTGAGTAAAATTGCATTGTGCATATATACCACATTTTCTTAATCCACTCATTTACTGAGGGACATCTAGGTTGGTTCCACAACCTAGCTATTGTGAATTGCGCAGCTCAAACATTGAGATAGCTGTGTCACTGTAATATGCTGTTTTTAAGTCCTTTGGGAATAGACCCAGGAGTGGGATGGCTGGGTCATAGGGTGGTTCCATTCCCAGTTTTCCAAGAAATCTCCATACTGCTTTCCATAACGGTTGCACCATTTTGCAGTCTCACCAGCAATGTATGAGTGTGCCTTTTTCCCCACATCCTCTCCAACATTTATTGTTGCTTGTGTTCTTGATAGCTGCCATTCTGACTGGAGTGAAGTGAAATCTTAGAGTAGTTTTGATTTGCATTTCTCTAATTGCCAGCGATGTTGAACATTTTTTCATGTATTTGTTGATTAATCGTGTATCTTCTTCTGAGAGGTGTCTTCTCAATTCCTTAGCCCGTTTATTGATTGGGTTATTTGTTTTTTAGTGTAAAGTTTTTTGAGTTCTTTATATATTCTAGAGATTAGTGCTCTATCTGATGTGCATGTATTAAATATTTGTTCCCAATTAGTTGGCTCTCTATTCACCTCACTGATTGTTTCTTTTGCTGAAAAGAAGCTTTTTAGTTTAAATCCTATCCCATTCATAAAAGTATCTATCTTAACTCTGTTCTCTATAACTTATAAATTTACAACTACTTAAAATATATAGCTTGTGTAAATGGGAAAATTTTAAATTAAATGATCATGCTATTTGGTAAAATGTCATTCAGTCAGTTAGATTTTATTATAGATTTTTACTAGCTTTTTGACCACCCATCATATTAGCAATTGTCCCTTGTAGGCAGTATATCCTAGAAGGAAAGATATTCTCCAGTTGCCTAGACAGAGTGGACACTGGACAGGTTTCCATTCTCTCAAGAGCATAAAATCTATATTGGCTTTCAAGGAAGAAATCAGCATCTCATATGGACCAAGAAATAGAGGAGATTCTCTGGAACTTTGGCAGATTTTAAGAACCCTGGGGCCTCTGTAGGAATATAAAAATGTGGGGTTATTAAAAATAAAATTGAAGACTGAAATAAATTTTCCCTGTAAGCCAAGTAAATTTTCTCCATAAAACCAGTGTACTATGTAGTTAGAGTAAGGTTTGTATTCCTATAGACCAAAGTGGCATTTCTTCCACATCTAGTTCTATGATTGTGTCTAGCTATAGTTCAGATCTGAAAAGTCACCCAAAAGCTGAAGTGTTAAAGACTTAGTCCACTGCCAATAGCACTATTGGGAGGTGGTAGGTCTTTTAAGACATGTAGCTTAGCTTGAGGAAATTAGGTCATTTGAGCCATGTCTTTGAAGGGGATATTGGGAAGCTGGTCTCTTCCTCTTTCTTTTTGCTTATCAGCTTCCATTAGGTGAACATATTTGCTCTTCCATGTGTTTCTTTCATTACATGCTGCCTCACCACAGATTGAAAGCAGTAAAGCCATGGGACCATAGACGGAAACCTTTGAAACCTTTAGCCAAAATAAACCTTTTATTCTCTTAAATTGTTTATCTTAGATAATTGGTCACATGACAGAAAGCTAACTAGTACACATTTTTTTATTCTACAAGTGATTTTTGTAGATTAGAATAACTGAAAATGGCAGAAATTCCAAGCAATCAGTACAGGGTTAGTGGGACCTAAATAAAAAGAGAACTTCAATAGAAAGAAATATTATATCTGATTACTTACAATGATTACTTACAATTATACTTTTATTTTTAGTTTGGATTTAATTTTATAAGAATATTTCTAAATAGTTTTGGTAATTATTCCACTATGTATTTTAAAGGACAGCAAAAATCCTGACATTTATATGAGAAAGGTAATTTGATAAATCTGAAAAAAAATAATTATATATTTCAGGTTATGAAAATCTTACTCTCTATAATTTTTAATTCTTAAGGTTAATAAACTTTAATTGTGGAAGCATTGTAAAGCAGTTTCATGAATTATAATTATCAGCTTTGTTGAATACAGTGACCTGTGAAGTCCAGTAATTGGGAGTACATATGATTCAGATGATGGGAAAGACAAACTATAAAGGAACCAAGACCTAATCATGAGATACAACTGCAACAATTATTATCCTTTGGTTCCTTCACATTTCAGTTTTTCCTTGTGCCCCACATGTATATCTCAACTTGAACCAAATTGTAATATTCGCACATTTCCAGTACAATCCTCTGTTCAAGAGGATTTATAGCATTCTCTTCATTTTTAGATATATTTATCCTAAGGGATGATATGCAAACAAGCCTTCTGGTTCAACACAATAAAGGAATCATTTTCCTTTTCCTTTTTGCCCAGATTTCTAAACAATTATCTGGGATTCATTGTTTAAAGCTATTGGGCCATAATCATGATGAAGCATTCTCTCACAACCTTAAATTTCTGATTTACTTTCTATTCTTCTAAAGAAATACATACCTACCACATAGAGAATGCTGTGCCCACCCTCTCTAACTTTTCTGATGTCAGCTAAATATTTAATTCCATAAAAGAAGAGACAAAATATATTTTACTTGATATTATATTCCAGCTTTCTTTCTGACAAACCAGGTCAAGAGGATCTCAATAAATATTTAAGATTCATTCATCTAACACATGTATGTCTCACACTTGCTATGGGGCTGAGGAGTCCTTACAGGCACATTCCCTGAGTGATTTGACCTCCTTATATCTGTTTGCCTAATTGACATGTGAAAAATGGAAGTTGAGGGTATTTTTCACAAGATTTTGTTTACTTAATAGGTTTGTTTCTTCTAGATTGCAATAAATTTCCTAGAAGGTATCTTTCTATATGTTGGCAAAAGGATGCTGTTTTTTTTCTACCTCAGAATCCATTACTTCTTCATGATGCTTGATTATACATGTTTCCTTTATCTTTTCATCAAGATTCTAAGGAATGCCTCTTTGTATTCAACCGCCCACCCCAATAAATGGCACCTTTCCAAAAATGTCACCTCTGTTTCCACATACTGTAACCATGTACAGCTATCATTTTTAAAAAATCAAACAAAAGACAAAAACTTTAGTCTTATTTCTGTAGTATCCTATTCAGAATGGAATGCTGAGATAATCATGAAAGTGGTATAAAACTTGCGAAAGCTAGTATATACTATGGCAATAATTTCTACTCTAAAAAAAAAAAGGATTTGCAAAATATTAATAAAATTTGTTGATAAATGCCTTAAAGAAAAAAGCTAAAAAAAGCATTTCCAAATGTGTTAATCTCTTCAGTTTTCTTACTTTCACGTAACCATTGATAACCACAGAGTAGTATTAAGTATTTGTAGCTTAAATGAACTTAGGAATGCTTCAGATAAAAGTAAATATAATGATAGTCTGAGAACCTTTCTACCTCTGATATGTGGGTGGACTACACAAGATGTTGCTACAAGGTTTATTGAGTGTTATGAGTTAAGAGAAGAACATAAAACATGATTAAATGTTACATAAAATAGCTACTACTATAATATAAGGTTTCTAGCAACAATAGATACATAAATTTAGAAGGACTCGTGAGCTACACACAGAATATTGTGCTTAGCTTGAAATTTTTAATAACTTGTTAAATTCAAGAAAACCAGAAACAATTTTAAAAAACTAATGATGATGATACCTTGTTAAAAGGAAATAAATATATCACAAATATAAAATTTGACTAGTCACTTTTCAAAATAATAGCAAAATTATGCTTTGGCTTTGAAATAAATTATTATTATTATTTATCTGAATAACCAAGAGAAAGTATTGGTGAAATGAGAGAAGTAAGGTAAACAAAATGAACATAATAAAATACTGAAGGATTCATAACAAAAAAGTCTATGATGTGGTTTGGATATAAAGTATTTCTGAAAAGCTCATGCTAGTCAATGCAGGATTGTTCAGAGGTGCAATGATTAGATTATAAACTGCAGCCTAAAAGTGGATTGATTATTTTGATGAATTGATCATTTGAATGGATTACTAAATGGTAACTACAGGCAGGTACAGCATGGCTGGAGAGGTGAGTCACTGTGGATGTGCCCTTGGGGATTACATCTCATCACAGGAGCTCCTCTTTTTCTCTTTCTGTTTCCTGGATACAATGAGCTGAACAGCTTTCCTCTTACATGCCTTTCCATCATGATGTTCTGCCTCATCTTCCACCCAGAGCAATGGACTCCATCAACCATGGACTGATCTCTGAAACTGTGAGCCCTAATAAACTAGTACTGCTCTAAGTTGTCCTTGTCAGTTGCGTTAGTCAGATTTTTTGCTTCTGTGACTAAAAGACCTAACAAGAACAATTTTAGAGGAGAAAAAGTTTATTTGGGGGCTCATAGTTTGAGAGGTCTCAGTCCATAGATAGCCAGCTCCATTCCTCAGGACTTCAGATGAGGCAGAATATCATGGCAGAAGTGTATGATGGATGGAAGCAGCTCACATGATGATCAAAAAGCAGAGAACTTAGCCGGGCGCGGTGGCGCACACCTGTAATCCCAGCACTTGGGAGGCTGAGGCAGGAGGATCGCGAGTTCAAAGCCAGCCTCAGCAATGGCGAGGCACTTAGCAACTCAGTGAGACCCTGTCTCAAAATACAAAAAAAAAAAAAAAAAGGGATGGGGATGTGGCCCAGTGGTCGAGTGCCCCTGAGTTCAGTCCCTGGTACCAAAAAAAAAAAAAAAAAAGCAGAGAACTTCACTCACCAGATACAAAATATATACACCCCAAAATCATGCCCCCAATGAGCCATTTCCTGCAGCCACACCCTACCCAAATTCAGTTACTACTCAGTTAATCCCATCAGGTCTTAATTCACTGATTGGGTTAAGCCTCTCATAACATAATCATTATCCTCCAAACCTTCTTGCATTGTCTCAACACATGGCTTTTGGGGAAAATCCTCATAACAAACCATAACATCAGGTATTTGGGTCACAACAATGGGAAGCTGTCTAACAATCTGGATATATTATAAAAAGATTCAAGTACACATTTTTGTCCTTTTAAACAATGCTTAGATTTACAGGCTATATCCATAAATTTTGCATGGAAAACTATTGTTTTGGAGATACTTCCTCAGATAGAAGCCAAATGGACAATCATTAGATACAGTGTGATAAGCAATTACAATTAATACCAACAAGAAAACTAGCTATTTTTCTCAACTGAAGTAGCTCCATTAATACAAATATTCTTCCCTGTGACATATGCGAAGCATCAAAAATATAAGAAAACATAGATAGATATACACATATGAAAACAAAACATTTTTTTGTACATTTTAAAGCTATGTAGAAGTCTGTAGTAGTATGTTCCACTACCATAAAAACACTAGGATGAAACAATACTCAAGTTATGGGCCAAGGTTAATAATGTGTATCAAATAAGTTTTGACATTTACAATATATTTTTAGTTTTTAAAACAATATGAACTATCAAATATATTCCCATGAATTTTTTAAAGAAGCATATTCACGTGGCAGATGAGACAATAAAAATGTACAGAGATCAGCATTTTCTTTGCTATTCAAATCCAGGTTTTTTTCTCATTTTTCACATGACATATATTAAACCAGGAATAAGCCAGGAACAAAATATCCTCACGCCAATCACAGAATGAGAAGTTGTGAAAATATTTGCCTAAGTTTTTTTATAAACAAAAAAGAATTAGAGACATAGTGATGATTATTCATATATGGAGAACATAGCTTTTTATATAATCACTCTGTAGATATGTTTGAAGAAGGAAAGATTGTCAGATACCATAACTCTTTAAGAGCTATATACCTATTTTGATGAGATTTTGCACACTTTCTACTAATCATTTTCAAGATCTCATTCTCTTTCAAGCGTTTCCATAGGGCTTCCTTTTTTCCCCCCAATATAGAAGAAGCAAAATGTCATTACTGTATGTACATAAGAACTATAACTTCGTGGTGAGTATACTTCTCTACATCATAGACTTGACTGATTTTTTTCTATTTTCCTCTTAATGTGGCTTTTTCAAATTTATCTAAGACGTCATGGTTTTCATGTAAATTCACTCAATTTTACCTACTTAGTAAAGTAAAAGAATATAGCTTTTCATTTATATTTAATATTATTTAATATTAAATAGTTAATTATAGTTAATTGTTAATACTATTATTGTAAATACTATTTAATATTGATTAAAATAACAGATTAATAATAATATTCCTGTTTTTCAACCTATACATGAGTATAATATACATAGTAAACTTGTGAAAATGTAATGAAAATTTTATTTAGAGCATGAAAGCAAAAGAATATTAGGAAAATTGTATGGATGTATATATGTAACAACAAATCTTATCATTATGTATAAATACAATGCATTAATAAAACATTTGGGAAAAATAGGAAAAAAACAACTTTAACAAAACCATACTATGCTGTAACAGTTTTTCTAAATCATTGGTTATCAGCCAAGAGTAATTTCCTAGCTTTACTTTTGTTTTCTAGAAATTGAACAAAGAAGTTTGGGAAGCTATATGAATTTAGTGTTGAAGTCAAGAGATGTTACTAACCCATCAACAATGTACAGGACAGACTACCACAAAGAAGTGAATTATCTAGTCCAGAATGTTCACAGTGATGAAGTTGTGAAACCCAACTTCTAAGAGTCTTGAGATTATTTGAGATTACTAGGTATTTAGAAAATGTAAAGTAGGATAACAACTGATTTATTTTCTCCTAAAACTTAGAAAAATCCAGTGATAACTGATTTATCAATATCTCCCTGTATAGATCATCACCATGCCTCGTTGTCAATCCTATTTTAATCCTATTTTTGGTTGAAAATGTAACATTTAAATATATGTGTGTGTGTGTGTGTGTGTGTGTGTGTGTGTGTGCGTGTATGTGTATATAAATTTCAGAAGCTATTACTAATTAAACATAATCTAAATTGAATTCTATTTTATAAAATTACCCTTTCTTATATGGAAATTTACACACACAGAGATTAAGAAAAAACATGACTTAACATTTGAATAACCATTAAAGTTTATTTAATTGTTCCAGTGGTCTTTTCATACCTGTAAATTCAATTACCTCCATTATACTGATTGCTTTCAAAATTATCTCTATCCATAACCTCTCTTCTCCTGTGTTAGAAGTGTTCAATGTCTATTAGTCCTTTTCCATAGCCACTCTTACCAGTCTTCCACATTGGAATAAATATGCAATAAATTCTTTTCGGTAGACCATAAACATCAAGAGTACATGAATAAGTCTCCATCATTCACCAATGTAACAAAAAACACCTTAGATAATAATACTACTTACTACATTTGAAGTCTCAGTAAATATTTATTAAGTGAATGAATAAATGAATGAATGACATGGAAATCTTCCTGATTTGCCTTCCATTATATAAAAAAACATACATCTGCTCTTCTCTGGGATTAGTAAAGTCAGAGAACTCAGAGATATAAAAGCCTTTCATTTTGTGCACTTTGGAAAGCAGAAATTACTTTAGGTTCAATTTATTTACCAAATGTATTGATGTATTGATGTGACTTTGATTCTTGTGTCACAGAATATAAAAGCAGAGTAACAAGGTTAATGTGCTGGAAAGTACATTATAATACAAACCTGTGAGGAACACTGAGGAATTGAAGAGGAACCCATTGACATCTTAAGTTGTAAACTGATGAGATAAAGTCCTTGGTCAGAACATTTCTTGTACTGTAGGTTTAAAAAAAAACAAAACAAAACAACAACAAAAACTCCAACATTTTGGAGATTAGAGCTTACTTGTTCTTCTGAAGATATGATTCTATACCTAGAAGACCCAAAATTTTCCACCAGAAAACTTCTAGAACTCATAAATAAATTCAGCAAAGTCGCAGGATAAAAAATCAACACCTATAAATCAAAGGCATTTCTATATATGAGTGACAAATCCTCTGAAAGAGAAACAAGGAAAATTACCCCATTTACAATAACATCAAAAAATAAATAAATAAAATACTTGGGAATCTACTTAACGAAAGACATGAAAGACCTCTATAACAAAAACTACAGAACACTAAACAAAGAAATTATAGAAGGCCTTAGAAGATGGAAAGATCTACCTTGTTCTTGGATAGGCAGAATCACCATTGTCAAAATAGCCATACTATCAAAAGCGCTATACAGATTTAATGCAATTCCAATCAAAATTCCAATGACATTACTCATAGAAATAGAAAAAGCAGTCATGAAATTCATCTGGAAAAATAAGAGATCCAGAACAGCTAAAGCAATCCTTAGCAAGAAGAGCGAAGCAGGTGGCATCACTATACCAGAACTTAAATTATACTACAGAGCAATAGTAACAAAAACAACGTGGTATTGGCACCAAAATAGACAAGTAGACCAATGGTACAGAATAGAGGATGCAGAGACTTATGCATATAGTTTCAGTTATTTTATATTAGACAAAGGTGCCAAAAATGTACATTGGAGAAAAGACAGCCTCTTCAACAAATGGTGCTGTGAAAACTGGAAATCCATATGCAACAAAATGAAATTAAACCCCTATCTCTCACCATGCACAAAACTCAACTCAGAGTGAATCAAGGACCTATGAATTAGACCAGAGACACTATGCCTATCAGACCTTCTATTTTTGTTGGCATTGCATCTTGCAATATTAACCACACTATTTTCTTAAGCAATATTGATTTTACTTAGGACTGAAATAAAGAGAATATTAAAACATAAATTCAATATGCATGTTAAAAATATAAGTAGTAATTTAATCAATAATAGAAACAAAATGAAAATTCAATAATTTTATAATAGAAATGACATTTTCAGGTTTCTTTGGCAACTGGGGGTTATAATGAGGAAATACTGAAGATGGCATAGACAGGGAATTTATTTCAGATCTAATTAAGTATTAGACTTGTAACTTTTATAGTTTTATAGGAATCCATTGCTTAATAGTATGCCAAATATAATGAATGCTTTATCCATCTTACACTATGTTTATGTAAAACAAACATAATAACTATGTTAGCAATCTTGGAAAACCACAAACACATAAAATTTTCAATGCACACATAACTTTACTTCAAGAATGGACACTTAGGAAGCATGAAGATGTTGCTGAATTCTCTTTAAGCTACCCAATTCAGTAATATTACATTTTTCTTACAAGAGAAATAAATTCAAATGTAATAACTATACTATATCCAATATCTATTTTATACACATGTATGGTATTTTTAGTCACTTTTAGTCATTAGGTTTATTTCAGATAATGCAAAAATAATTAAATGATCTCTATTTCTATTAAAGATGGTATTGCATTTCCTTCTTGTTTTTTATATATGTAAGAGGATAAGATCAATTGTGTCAACTGATATCTTTGAGAAATAAATTGTCTCTCTTTAGAATAACTAGATATGCCACTTGCAAGCAATGAATACATGTCTTTGAAATAAATATCCTAGAGATAGATATTCTGTATAAAAAATACCTAAAACAGTAGTTAATTATGAATTAAGACAGCCGGGTGTGGTGGCACATGCCTGTAATCCCAGCACTTGGGAGGCTGAGGCAGGAGGATCGAGAGCTTAAAGCCAGTCTCAGCAATGATGAGGTACTTAGCAACTCAGTGAGACCCTGTCTCTAAATAAAATACAAACAGGGCTGAGGATGTGTCCCAGTGGTCAAGTGCCCCTGAGTTCAATCCCCGGTACCAAAAAAAAAAAGAATTTAAAAGAATTAAGACAGTAATGCATACATAAAGGTAACTTGGATTAAAGGTTTAAAGGTTTATTACTGTAAATGATTTGTATATTGCACACAATAAATTTTTAAGTGTGAGTAACTCAATATTCCATTCATAATCCATTGTTACCAACCCAAAAGAATATATGATGTCTATAAGCAACTATAAGACAAAACCTGCCTATTCACAATCATCAGTCATCTTATATATTAAATTATGTATTGTCTGGGGTAATCACATTCATCAAGTTTCTCTGGTTTATCAAGCAATGGAATCAAAATGTCAATGAATCTGTTTAGCATGTTGTTTTTAAGTTCAAATTAATTTCTTTTTGCAATTTTCATTAAGAAAAACCAGTGAACACATTTATTGGAATGTTTTTGCTATTTCTTATTTTCTTCAGATTTGTCACAATGAAGGTAGAGCAGGAAGGGGTTTGAGTTAGAGGTAATGGGAAAGAATTTGTTGGCATGGTTGATTTATGCTTTCTAGGTCAGATGTTGAAAAATGTTATAAAGATCAAATTTATCTCTATAAATGTCTGAACAGTGTTTTAGCTTTTCAATTCCACTTTTTTTTCAGCTCAATTATTTTTTATTTGAAGTTGTTGTATATGACAGTAGAATGCATTACAATTCATAATACACATATAGAACACATTTTTACATATCTCTGGTTCTATAAAAAGTATATTCACACCATTTGTGTCTTCATACATGCACTTAGAGCAATGATATCCATCTCATTCCACCATCTTTTTTATTCTTTTTACACCCTTGCCTCCTCCCTTTCTCTTCCTCTCCATTGAACTATCTAGGGTTCCTCTAGTATTCCTATGCTACCCATCCCAACCTCACTGTGAATCAGCCTCCTTATATCAGAGAAAACATTCAGCATTTGGATTTTAGGATTGGCAAACTTCACTGAGCATTATATTCTCCAACTTAATCCATTTACCTGTGAATGCCATTACTTTATTCTCTTTTATTTCTGAGTAATATTCCATTGTGTACATATACCACATTTTAGATCCACACCAGGGCACATTATCATGAAAATGCCTAACATACAGAATAAGGAGAGAATATTAAAAGCCACGAGAGAAAGGAATCAGATTACATATGGGGGAAACCAATTACATTATGTGCAGATTTTTCAACCCAGACCTTAAAAGCTATAAGATCCTGGAACAATACATATCAAGCTCTGAAAGAAAATGAATGCCAACCAAGAATCTTATATCCAGCAAAATTAAGCTTTAGATTTGAAGATAAAATAAAAACCTTCCACAATAAACAAAAGTTAAAAGAATTCACAACTCGAAAGCCTGCACTACAGAACATCCTTGGCAAAATAATCCATGAAGAAAAAAAGAAAAACAACAATGAAAATCAGCAAAGGGAGATATTAAACTAAAGGAAACACTAACCAGAGGAGAAACCAAATCAAGTTAAATACAAAAAATAAACAAAAATGAATGGGAATATAAATCATGTCTCAATAATAACCGTAAATGTTAATGGCCTAAACTCACCATGCAAAAGACACAGACTGACAGACTGGATTAATAAAAAAAGATCCAACAATATGATGTCTCCAAGAAACTCACCTCATAGAAAAAGACATCAACAGATTGAAGGTAAAAGGCTGGGAAACATCTTACCATACACACAGGCTGCAGAAACAAGCAGGGGTTTCCATTCTCATATCAAATAAGGTAGACTGCAATTCAAAGTTAATCAAAAGGGACAAAGAAGGATATTTCTTACTACTTAAGGGAAACATTCATCAATAAGACATAACAATAATAAATTTATATGCCCCAAATAACGGAGTGCCTACATTCATCAAACAAACCCTTCACAAGTTCAAGAGTCAGATAGACCACAACACAATTATTCTAGGAGACTTCAACACACCTCTTTCACCACTGGATAGATCGTCCAAACAAAAGCTAAATAAAGAAATTTTAGACCTCATTAACACAATTAATAACTTAGACTTAAAGAACATATATAGAATATTTCATCCTTCAGTGAACAAATATACTTTCTTCTCAGGAGCACATGACTCCTTCTCTAAAATAGGCCATATATTATGTAATAAAGCAACTCTTAACAAATACAAAAAATAGAGATACTACCCTGCATTCTATAGGGTCATAATGGAATAAAACTAGAAATCAATGATAAAATAAAAAAATAAAAATGTTACTCCAACACCTGGAGACTAAACAACATGTGCTACTGAATGAACAAGGGATTGCAAAAGACATCAAAGAGGAGAAAATTCCTAGAGGTGAATAAGAACACCGATGCATCATATCAAAATCTCTGGGACACTATGAAAGCAGTATTAAGAGGAAAATTCATGGCATGGAGTTCATTCCTTAAAAGAAGAAAAAAATAATAAGTGACTTAACATTACACCTCAAAGCCCTAGAAAAAGAAGAGCAGATCAACACTAAAAGCAGTAGAACACAGGAAATAATTAAAATCAGAGCTGAAATCAATGAAATTGAGACTAAAGAAACAATTGAAGAATTGACAAATCAAAAACTTGGTTCTTTGAAAAAATAAATAAAATTGACAGATGCTTAGTGATCCTAACAAAATTAAGGAGAGAAAAAAAAAAACTGAAATTACTAACATCTGTGATGCAAAAGAGAATATCACAACAGACACTTCAGAATACAGAAGTAGAAATTATTTTGAAAACTTGTATTCTAATAAAATAGAAAATATCAAAGGCATTGGCAAATTTCTATAATCATATGAATTTCCCAAACTGGATCTGGAGGTTATACACAATTTAAATAGATCAACTTCAAGTGAGGAAATAGAAGATGCCATCAAAAAACTTCCAAACAACAAAAGCCCAAGATGGGATGGATACACAGCTGAGTTCTACAAGACCTTCAAAGAAGAACTAATACCAATACTCTTCAATTTATTTCAGGAAATAAAAAAAAAGAAGGAGCTCTTCCAGACTCATTCTATGAGACCAATATTACCCTGATTCCAAAAACCAAGCAAAGACAAATCAAAAAATAAATAAATAAAATAAAATAAAAATAAGAAAGAAGAAAGAAAGAAAACTTCAGAACAATATTTTTAATGAACATAGCTGCAAAAATTCTCAACAAAATTCTGGCAAATCGAATACAAAAACTTTTCAAAAAGATAGTGCACCATGATCAAATGGGGTTTATCCCAAGGATGCAAGGTTGGTTCAACATACAGAAATCCATAAACATAATACATCACATCAATAGACTTAAAGATAAGAACCATATGATCATCTCAATAGATGCAGAAAAAGCATTTGACAAAATACAGCACCCCTTTATGTTCAAAACATTAAAAAATAGCCGGGTGCGGTGGCACACGCCTATAATCCCAGTACTTGGGAAGCTGAGGCAGGAGGATCACTAGTTAAAAGCCAGTCTCAGCAATGGCAAGGCACTTAGAAACTCAGTGAGACCCTGTCTCTAAATAAAATACAAAAAAGGGCTGGGGATGTGGCCCCAGTGGTCGGGTGCCCCTGAGTTCAATCCCCAGTACCAAAACAAACAAACAAACAACAACAACAACAAAAAAAGCCAAACACTAGAAAAACTAGGGATAGCAGGAACGTATCTCAACATTATAAGAGCTATCTATGTGAAGCCCCAGGCAAACATCATTCTAAATGGAGAAAAATGAAAGCATTCCCTTTAAAGGAGGGAACAAGACAGGGATGCCCCCTTTCACCACTTTTTTTTTTTTTTTTTTAACATAGTACTTAAAACTCTGGCCAGAGCAATTAGACAGATGAAAGAAATTAAAAGGATACAGATAGGAAAAGGAGAACTCAAATTAGCACTATTCGCTGATGATATGATTCTATATCTAGAAGACCCAAAAAATTCCACCAGAAAACTTTTAGAACTAAGTAAATGAATTCAGTGACAAATCCTCTGAAAGGGAAACAGGAAAAATACCCCATTTACAATAGCATAAAAAAAAATAAAAATAAAATACTTGGAAATCAACTTAATGAAAGATGTGAAAGACCTCTCTAATGAAAACTACAGAACACTAAACAAAGAAATTAAGAAAGACCTTAGAAGATGGAAAGATCTACTTTGTTCTTGGATAAGCAGAATCAATATTGTCAAAATGACTATATTACCAAAATCATTATACAGATTCAATGCAATTCCAATCAAAATCCCAATGATATTACTTATAGAAATAGAAAAGGCAGTCATGAAATTCATCTGGAAAAATAAGAGACCCAGAATAGCTAAAGCAATCCTTATCAAGAAGAGTGACGCAGGTGGCATCACAATGCCAGAACTTAAACTATACTACAGAGCAATAGTAACAAAAACAACATGGTATTGGCACCAAAATAGACAAGTAGACCAATGGTACAGAATAGAGGACACACAGACTAAAGTGCACAGCTACAGCTATCTTATATTAGATAAAGGTGCCAAAAACATACATTGGAGAAAAGATAGCCTCTTCAACAAATGGTGCTGGGATAACTGGAAATCCGAATGCAACAAAATGAAATTAAACCTCTGTCTCTCATCAAGCACAAAACTCAACTCAAAGTGGATCAAGGACCTAGGAATGAAGCCATAATCCATGTGTCTATTAGAAGAAAAAGTAGGCCCAAACCTCCATCATATTGGATTAGGCTTCTACTTCAATTTCACTTTTTAAAGGGATAAGTTTCTTACTAATTTAGAATATTTGACATTCTTTATTTCATCCCAGTGACCAACAGAGCAGTCTTATTTAAATACAATTAATATCATATCACAGGTCTTCTCAAACTGTCCAGTGCTTCCCATCTCCATCAGAAGAGATTTCAGTACCTGTATGTAGAATACAAGATACTGAAATGCCTTACATATTTACTATCCTCTCTGACCTCATCTCCCACCAGTCTGCCCCCATCTCCCACCAGTCTGCCCCTTTCTCAATTGGATGGAAATATACTAGGCATTTCTTCAATGGAAGTCCTACCAAAAAATTCACTTGCTTTCCCTGTCTGGAATGCTTTTATCCTATATATCCCCATGAATACTTTAAAACACTTGGAAGTTTACAGGTTTGACAAGTTAATGAGTATTTTATCTGTCAAGCTCAGGTTACAATTTGGGAAGGCTTTATTTAGGAAATGGTGTCAGTTGCAGTAATTCAGTAAACCTTTATTTCCTTTTCTAACACAAATCAAATGTTTTAAGCATCTTACCATGAACTTGTTGTTCCCTTGGAAAGATACTCTTGAACATATATTTTGAATAAATCCTCAGAATTGTAGTCTTAGCAGGAGAATGCTTTAATAATTCTCAGACTCTGTCAATACATTATCTGCAGTCACAGAGTGTAAAAGTGGTTTTTATAAGTTGCCAAATAAAATAAAAAGCTAAGTAAAATTTCAAGGTAAATATCAATAGTAGTTACAAAATCATAGAAGAAAAGTGATTTGAACTTCCCTGAAGAGACTCCTTCTTTTTTGAAATATTTTCAACAGTGTATTTCTATACTTTGCATTTTAAGTATACTTAAATTAGCAGCCTATTCTGCTAATGTTAAAAAAAGGCATTTTTGTCCTTAGAGGAAAATTAAGTATTTTTTTTTTTGCAATTGCATCATTCTTTATTTCTCATTTATAAATTCCTTGAAAAACAGTGGATGTTTCAATTAGAAATCCAGCGACATTTTGCAAAAATAAATTGAAAACAATATATCTTTTGTTCATTCAAATGTATCAATCCTTTGAAGTGTATCAGGAATATGAAAATAACTGGATAAATTACCAGTATTTCTTTATTTTTGTGGATTTACAAGGATTCACACTCTACCTATTCTTTTCAGAAATAAAGTGCTCATGCAAATACTTTGTTAGTCTTAAATTTCTATTCTATTAAATGTCAGAAACTGGATATATTTATTGCTCTCCTTACAGAAAGACTGTGATATCTCAAAAATTATTTTGAGTAGCAACAATCACAATTCCTTTTGTATAATAAAAATGTTGACACAATGTACAATTTTGAAAATGTTTTCTTTCCTATGCACAGTCTTTGATAGATGTCTAGTTGGAAAAGAAAAATAAGTAACACTTTATTTTAGAGAATTTTGTACATGAAATATGCCACCACATTGATATGTAAAAATCAATAGTTTTAGTAAATATTTTATCAAGTTTACTGGTATGAAAGTTGTGGAGTACAGGAGATTTTCTCAATTTCAATTTGTTTTATAGATATCATTATGCCAGAAAACAGAAGATCTGGATTCTCAGTAAATTTATTTTAAGACAAAGGTGTAACTTTTGAGTTCTCAAATCTTTTTGTGGTGATGTTTTTTACATGTCAAATTACTACAAATCTTTTGCTTTGTTCCTGCTATAGTTAATACATCCCAGTAACTAGAAACCTGCACTTAGTTCAGAGAAAAGATGGCAGTAAGAGCAGACAGACATTGTTCTGAACATCACATTTAGCATCTTACACAAAATTAGGTCAATTGATTAACAGCCTTGTGCTTCATTTTTCATCATTAAGTTGGGAGTGATAACTCCTGCAGAATATTTTGGTCTATTTCAAGCACCTGGCATTGAGTATAGGAGTATTAAATGAAAACTACATGTATTTGTACCAGTCATCATGTAGATTGGATGAAAAGATGGTAGTTCAGAAATAGTATCAAAAATTGAAGGAAAAAGTAAAGGCAGTTTCATGCAAAATACATAGAAAACATGTTGCTTATTTGATAGTGATGATATTCTTGTTCAGTGATGTCTTAGTCCATTTGGGCTGCTATAACACAAATACTATAGATTTTGGTGGTTTATAAATTGCAAAAATATATTTCTTTACTTCTGAAGCCTGGGAAGTCCAAGATATGTATCAGCATAAGTGCTGTCTGGTGAAGGTCCACTTTCTGGTTCATAGTGACTGTCCTCTTTCTGTGTCATCACATGGCAGAAGGGGCAAGGAACTTCTGTGAATATTTTACAAGGGCAGTAGCACCATTCATGAAGGTAGAGCTAATAACTCAATCACTTACTGCATGCCATGCTTTCTAATGCAAGCTCCCTGGGGGCTAGGATCCCAGCATGTTAACTTGGTGGGGGATTGGGGGACACAAACATTCAGTCTATAGCTAGAAATATTATTTTTATTATTATTGTTATTGCTATTTTCTGGACACTTATTTTTCTATTTCTTCTTAAAATATAACAGCAACCACCCTCTACCCCTTCTTGCTGTAGCTACATACAAACTTTTACAACATTTCTTTTCATTATTGAACACTTCTTTTCTTCACTATCACTCCACTACTACTCTTGTCACAAATGTTAGCATTAATATCCACATAGATCCTCTAAAGATCTTATGCTTTCCTTTCCTTCAGTGTCTCCTTCAGACTTGAAACACACCAACAACAATAATTGTATTTTCCAAGATCACACTTTAAAAATTTCATGCATTCTTGATCAATGCCTCATTTCATTTTTTTTTTCTTCTTGATGCCATTAGAATCACAAGTCTTATATTTATTCGTCTCAATCAGACTTTCAGTCCTTAGACACTATCACTTTCTCTCACAGTCCATCAACAAAACTATGTCTCCATTTTATGCTTAAAGAATGGAAGTACCTGCACCAATATATTGTCTTTTTCGTAGTCCTCACTTCACTCCCACAATTGTCTCTTTTGTACAGCTCACATAGCAAAAGTCTTCATTTTACTCACCCCTCAGGACATCTCTCTATTTCTGTGCTCTTCTTTATGGCAAAATTCTTTAACATAGCTTTATGTATTTTCACCTTTGAGTCTCCCACCTGATGAAAGTCATACCATTCCAAACCAGAATTATTAGTGACTTCCATATTGAAAAAAAAGGTCGATTTTTCCTTATCATGTTACTGGATCTATCATAAGTGATAGTTAATGTTTTACT
The DNA here is from genome assembly GCA_025594165.1 of Tamias sibiricus. Taxonomy (NCBI): domain Eukaryota; kingdom Metazoa; phylum Chordata; class Mammalia; order Rodentia; family Sciuridae; genus Tamias; species Tamias sibiricus. Next base: position 21,304,159 of record CM046663.1, read on the forward strand.
ACTTCTTTAAATATGTTTAAAAAACTTGCCACTTCTAATCCTGTCTCTGACTATTCTATCTCAATACTTCCTTACTGAATCTTCTAGAATCCTAAAGTTGATATCTAGACTCAAGATGGATACCTCTTTTTCATCTGCCACCATAACTAAATTGATTCATATATTTCTTGACAATTCCAACATATATGTCTTTTCTCCCAGTCTTTCTCCTAAACTTCAGATTTTCTTCATAAAAGCAATTATTTATCAAAGACTAATGTAGAAGATAATGTTCTGAAACTGAAATCTAGACTCCTTCTTCTCTACTCATTTTACATTTGTCCTTATTTCCAGAAGTGTTCTATTCTTTTAGACGTTCAGGTCAAAATACTTGGAGACATCCATTACTCTGTTTCTTATATCTTACGGCCAATTCAGTGGAAAACATCATTGACAATTCATTCAAAATAAATGCAAAATCTTTGCACTGACCACCATCCCCACCACTATTCCCTAAATCCAAGACACTATTTTTTTTTGCCTATTAAAAATGGTGAAATATGCAAAACATTGATTGACTAATCTGTCTAAACAATGATTTTATTGGAATGCACAATTGACACAACCACCTGGTTTATCCACACAAGGGCATTCCAACCAAATATCAGTCCTGGTCACAAAAGCTCCCTAACTTTTCTAACTGCTTCTATTTTTGTTCTTCTTATAGTTTATTCTTAAGAAGAATGATATCTCTTAATGAGAATGCTACTTTAAAAACAGTCAAACATATTCCTTGACTCCAAATCATTCAGTGGATTCATAATTTACTCAAATGACTTTCCTTAAGCCAGGTGACTCTGCCTGATCTTGTGCTAAGCCATGGGTATATCATGAAATTATATTCTCTTTTCATTTCAGGCACTCAACTCCTTGTATTTGTGGAACAACCCAGGAAAGTACCTCCACAAGGAATTTCTCAAACTGTTTCCTCTCCCTGAAATACTCTTCCCTCTACTCAGACACTGCTTATCAGCTCACTTCCAGCTATCATTTTCTCAAACTTTATTTACTTCTCTTCCTTTCTCATATCACTTCCTTGGATTCATTCATTCATGTTTATGGGATTTGCTCCCACCCATACTAGACAATAAACTGTGAAAATAAAGACTACATATTTTTAATTCGAGTCTGCATTCTCGGTAATTAGCACATAATATCTCTCAAAATAAATTTACAGAATAGAAAAGTGTGCTTTATTTTTAATTTAGGATTATCCATGTGTGTCTTTTTAATCCCTTTATAGCTAAGCAGCCTATTAATATTTCCATGTACAGTGTTATATTTCTCCTTTTTAATAACTTTTAAAACTATAATAGATTTTAAAACCTTTCAACTGTCTTAAAATCTACTCTAAGTATTTAATATTTTAAAGTTGAAGGAAGGCTTATTTTTAAAAATTTAAAAACATAATTTTTAAAACATATGAATCCAGCATGAAACTTATGAACAATTCAGTTCTTTTTAATTAAGATTCATAATTTTCCTTATGTGTACATATAAAAGAATTTATTTATCTTTCAGTTCTTGGAATATTTGAATCATAATAAATTTTTCTTTAAATTGTGGTTAATGCTTTTCTAGCACATTCTAATGTACAATTTGAATTAATTCTGATGGAAAAGTCTCTTTACCTATTTAATAAATTTGTTATAGTAACAAAGCACCTGCATTATTAATTTATTTTATTAAAAATATAACACACGTAATAATTTTTCTTATGAATTAAAAGTAGTATTTACATACTAAGTAAAAAATATGATAATAGAAACAAAAAGAAATTATATATGCATAGCAAGATTTGTCAATCATTATTGTACTCTTTCTTCATTTGGTTTACATTTCCTCATATTCCACTGGGTGTCAGGACCCTGCTACATACTGCATGTTATGTATGAAGCTGGAGCCATATGCTAAAGTTGAATATATTTCCTGCTGTGTCCTTCAAAAAACAGAAGTACCTTAGAAGAGACAGAAATGAAAGCAAGTAGTTTCAAAATTATAGTAAGTACCAAAATAGAAAAAAAAAAACAAATGTTCAAAGTGCTGAAAGGACATAGCAATCAACAGCCCAAAGAAATCTTGAGATGCCACCTAACAGTGACATTTTTTCTCAGTTAGTGTGGAAGTATTCATCATGCAGACAATTTCCAAGTAAGAGCTATGGAACAATTCCTGGAAAACGAAATGGAAAAAAGTATGCTACTGAAATACTCATAGCTTCAGTGATATTTAAATACAGAGTTTTAAAGTATGTATTAATAGTTAAACAAAAGAACAAAACATTTAAATGTACTTTTTATTTATTTTCACTTTCTTTATTTTCAAGACATTTAAACTCAAAAGATTATAAACAAGGGAATAATATTACCTGTCAAACAGTCACATTCTTATTTTATTTATTTATTTTGTGGTACTGGGAATTGAACTCAGGGGCACTCAAGCACTGGGTCACATCCCCAGACCTTTTTTGTATTTTATTTAGAGACAAGGTCTCACTGAGTTGCTAAGTGCCTCGCCATTGCTGAGGCTGGCTTTGAACTCGCAATCCTCCTGCCTCAGCCTCCCAAAGTGCTGGAATTATAGACATGTGCCACCGCGCCCGGCTACATTCTTAAAGTAGTATATGTACATATATGTGTGTAGATATATATATATATATATGTATAAAAGCATATTTATATGTCCATAAAATTATTTAGATACACTTATTAGAAGTCTAATATTTGTTACAAAGAAAGACAAAATATTTCTTTGTACACTTTTCATTGCTACAATTCACTAGAGATTTTGTAAATGAAATAAAAATTTCACACTAATATTTAGGAATCAAAAATACTTTTTTTTTACTTGAAACAATTAGAATTTTCTTCTGTAGATCACCTAAGTCTGGCAGTAAAGTATGTTGCTCCAGCTGCATTCTCTTCAGTGAATTACTTTTTAATTACCCACAATTCTCTTCATTTGGCTTGGATGACCAGGCTAGCGCCTGGGAATTAAGGGGGAGAAAAAAAAAAAAAAAAAAAAAAGTCTCTCCAATACAACATATTTTCTTAGCTTTACAGTTCCCTTTTTCTGCTATTTTTATTTTAACTGAAATTGTCAGTGTCATCATTTTTTTTCTTTCAATACTACTGAATAATTTTAGGCACAATTCCAAGAAAAAGATAAAAGAGAAAGGCGAGGCAAAACCTGGTAATTAAATCAGCAGGTCTGAGATCTCTCCCTGGTGGAATTTCAAAGATGCAATGCCAAATGGCATAACCTATTACAGAAAAGTGTAAGACCTATTTTAGAAAAGAGTACTTTTGAGTCTGAGTTATTTCTGTCGTGAAGGGCTGAGTTACTATTCAGTGTTATAACGTTTCTAGTGTCTTTAGCCTCTTGTCGAATGCTGGGAAATAAGTTCCCTAGATAATCCAGTAGGCTGGAAACAGATCTTCTTTTTAACAACCAAGCTAGCCAACCTGAACAGAAAAGTGCTTCAAAACAGTGTTTTCCATCACAGAATTATGAAAAAAGGAACCAATTCCACCAGAAAGTCTGTAACATCCACCAATACAGTGATCATAGAAGAGAGTCACATGGTATCTGTTGGTTACTTCCCAAATCACACTGTTGAAAAAGCTTTGCATTTCTCTTCTGTTACAAAAGGAATGTTATTATGATCAGCATTTGCCTCTGCTACTCCTTTCTCTTTATACATTTTTAACTGTATTTTAAAGAACCATCTTTCTAAAAGAAACCATCCTTTTCTCTTAAATAATTTATAAGTTACATATTTATTTGATAAGTGAAGCTTTAATGCAACATAAAATTTTTTCTTCAACTTAATAGTAACGAAGAAGAAAGAGCATTTACTGTTGTTTTAACAACCAGGTAAAGGTATTTAATATTCAACAATTATTTACTGAATGGCAACCTTCAGCCTCAAACTATTCTTAAGAATGGAGATTCAAACTTGTATGTATTAGTAAAGATATTAGGACCTGCGGACCCCACATTCTAGAAGGAAGCACTAGAAACCCACAAAAAGATGGAGACTCTTTAAAGGTATGTGCTCTCAGAACACAATAACTGGGTTAAGATTGAAAGAACATTCCAAAGAGTCACTAAGAATTAGGTTTTTTCGTTCTTGTTTTTTCATCTTTTTAAAATTTTTATTTGTTCCAATTAGTTATACATGACAGAATAATACATTTCAACTCATTGTGTACAAGTGGAGCACAACTTCTCATTTCTCTGGTTGCAGACAATGTATAGTCACACCGTTGGTGCAATCGTACATGTACATAGGGTAATCATATCTTCTCATTCCACCATCTTTCCCAACCCCACACCTCTCCCCTCCCCTCCCCTCACTCCCCTCTGTCCAATCCAAAGTTCCTCCCTTCTTCCCTAACTCCTACCCCCATCATGGATCAATATCTGCGTTTGGACTTTGACTTTTTGGAATTGGCTTATTTGGCTTAGCATGATATTCTCCAGCTCCATCCATTTAGCTACAAATGCCATAATTTCATTCTTCTTTAAGTGAAGGAGCCCTAATTGGGAAGGGCTGTTGTAGCTAGCTGGAAGCCATGGGTTCCACCTGATATGTATGTGACGCACCTGTAGGCACCCGCAAACCTGAAGGTATATAACCGGGTGAAAGCGGTCCGAGTTAGGAGATTCAGACAGTCGGGCAGTCACTCGGTCGGTCAGAAGAATCAGAGTGGCCAGAACGTAGGCAGAGCGGTTACAAAAGAGAAATAAAGAAGAAGAGGAGAAAAAAAAAAAAAAAAAAAAAAAAAGTCAAAGCCGCTTATGCAATTGTGCTTAACTAGGTGCGTTAGCTGCTCCTCAGCATTAGGCTTCCTTAAAGCCACAGCACCTTCTCAAAAAGGGCTCAAATATCCACCCTTTCAAAAATAAAAGGTGAAAAGCTAGGTAGGGACAAGAAAATAAAAGAAAATAGAGAAAATAAAATAGAGAAAATAGAACAAAAGCACCTTTTTAAACTAAAGGGAAGGAATATGAAGGAGCCCTAATTGGGAAGGGCTGTTGTAGCTAGCTGGAAGCCATGGGTTCCACCTGATATGTATGTGACGCACCTGTAGGCACCCGCAAACCTGAAGGTATATAACCGGGTGAAAGCGGTCCGAGTTAGGAGATTCAGACAGTCGGGCAGTCACTCGGTCGGTCAGAAGAATCAGAGTGGCCAGAACGTAGGCAGAGCGGTTACAGAAGAGAAACCAGATAGAAGAAGTAATGACTGGCCAGAGTTAGGCCGAGGCTCCAGAGGACTGGTCAGAGTAAGGCCGAGGCTCCCGAGGAAGACAGAAGACAGAAGACAGAAAGTAGTAAAAGCTATACTCTGCCTCCGAGAATTTTCCTCCCGTGGCGGCGCCGTGGCTGGCCGTGACAGGCAGCTTACATTTAAGGATGAGTAATAGTCCATTGTGTATATATATCACATTTTCTTTATCCATTCATCTGTTGAAGGGCTTCTTAGTTGGTTCCATAATTTAGCTATCGTGATTTGAGCCGCTATAATACCTGAGGTGGCTGCATCACTGTAGTATGCTGATTTTAAGTCCTTTGACTATTAACCTAAGACCAGCATAGCTGGGTCAAATGGTGGTTCCATTCCAAGTTTTCTGAGGAATCTCCAGTCTTCAGTGTTAACAAAAAATTCTCAACAAACCATTTAACCATTTTTTTACAGATTAATTGCCTCTTCTATGACCCTGGGCTTGAGAAACACACAGCATTTTCAACTGAAATAGCACATGGCCCATGATAGGGCTGTCTTCTTACCAACTCTTCAGGAGATAGTTGGAATCATTTTGCTATGAACAACAATATGTTAATGGAGCCATGTTATTATAACATTGAAGTTTTAAAAAATTGAACTATACAACTTGGAGTTATTTAAAATGCTTCCATCCCAAATCATTATTAAAATGCTACAAAACTAAAATTCTCACAGCTATGTTTTGCACATTGAGAGCAATTTTATGGATGAATTTAATTGGAAAAATTCTGTCATATGAACTTTATAATGCTTATTATTTTATCTCCTAACATAAATAATACGTATGGTTAAAACAGCAAGACAGAGTATTCTTACTTTAAAACTATTTTTTTGGCTTAGGGTGAAAAAGGGCAAACTATTGATATGACACATGGCACATCTTTTTTTTTTTTTTTTTTAAGGTAGTAATTTCTGACCACTAAAGGGAAGGGCGGGAAGGAGCTGCCCAGAGCAGCTCTGGGAGTCCCAGAGCTGCAGACACGCAAGGGCTGGAGGGCACACAAAGCCTCCTGTCCTAACCTGAGTGTTTCTTACTTTTTGTGTGCATTTCACTTTACAAAATTCAGTGTCAACAGAACCCTGAGATCAGAGCAATTCCACATGGGCACCCTATGCTTTTATGTAAGTAGCATCCCTGAGATTTCACATCTCTGCTCCCCAAATCCCACGTGTTCACTCTCCATGATCTTTAGCTGTGACCAGGAGGAGCTGTTGGGTGGGGAGGCTGTATGGCATATGGTGAAGCACCCAGCCCCTGCTGCAGGCAGGCCCACCCCTGTCCACTGGCTTGGATCTTGCTTCCCTGAATAGGGGATTATGGAGATGAAGCCATAGACCACTCCAATACCTTGCCAGAGGAGTCTACTCCAACAGCTGCAATCCTACCTCAGTTCAAGGAGGGGCCTGAAGACTGGGAAAAGGATTCCTTCTGGCCAAAGCAACCAGCTCAAAGTGAATAAAGTCTATACTGGCTCAAAGGAAGAATCTCCTCCATCTATACTACATCAAGGGGAGAAAGTCCCCATCTACATTGGCTTAAGACAAGTGAGTCGCCATCTACACTGGCTCAAGGTAAGCAAATATATAGAGTGAGCAGGAGAGGGAGACACAGAAGTCCTGGCCTTGGAGAGGAGGGCTGTTGGGCTCTGGCCCTTGCCCTGAGGCCTCTCTCAAAAAAAGAAAGAAAAAAACCCAAATCCTGCCTTTTCAAAATCTTTACAACATCAATTTTATTATAAAATTTGTGAAGAAAAAAGAAAAAGAATAAATTCCTCCCAGAGCATGGGAAAAAGGACAAAGAGCAGGGCAGGGATAACTGTCCCAGGGAAAAGTCTGAATGATGTGTCGCAGGTGGGGGCATAGGAGACTCCTGGTGGATGCAGATGCTCTGCTGCCTGGAATCCATGCAGAGAAGCCTGAGCCAGTTGGAACACCTCACTCCCACACCATGATGTCAGCCTCCACAGGCTCAGGGTCTACTGGCTGTCCATCAGTTCTGTCCAGACAGACCTGGGCTGGGTATTTCCATTGGCGACACTGTTTCTGGATGCTGTCCCAACAGAAGCAGGGGATGCAGCACAATTGTCTCATGCATTGGCAATCCTCCTCCTCACCCTGCTGCTGTGGTGGGATTGCCCTATGGAGGTGCCTTGGGAAAATGAGCTGATGGGCACAGGGTCATGCTGGGAGGCTAGGCTGGGAGGGGGTGTGTCCACGTGGAGAAAGTGGAGGTGCAGAGGGCAGGCACACTGGCCCTTGCAGCACCCTTCTGCTGGGACTGTGTGGCCTCCTCAGGCTGCTGCTGCTCACGGGGCAAAGCAAAGGCAGGCTCACTGGAACACTTGTTGGGGCAGAGCCTGGACGGATTCACAGGGCCCACCTCTTGGGTTCTCTGGTGCTTGAGGATGAGGTAGGTGGCCATGGTGTCATCAAATCTTTGATGGCCACAGACATGCAGCTATTATAGGGGGTGGTAACCCAGGTTGATCATGGTTTCTATAATTACCAGGAGTTTGGGGAGAGCCTCACTAGAAGGACTGTGTGAAGCAGCTTTGTGGCCCTGGCATAGACATGGGTGCCCCATTACCTGCTCTATGGTGGGCCTTTGAGTGGGTCCAGCATCAGGATCTCATTGATGAGGCTCTGTACTCCCTTGGACACATGTGGGGGAATGTCATAGGTTCCCTGTATGATGAGCTTCTTCAGCTGCTTTCTGCTGGCTGCCCTAAATGGGCATCTCCCTGTGAGCATAAAATAGAGAATGATGCCCAGGCTCCAGATGTCTGCGGGGGAGCTCTGGTATTCCTTCCCGTGGGTGAGTTTGAGGGCAAAGTATAAGCAAGTGCCCCAGATTCTCTTCAGCTTCTTCCCAGCTGTGAATACGGTGCTCAGGCCAAAGTCTATGAGTTTGACATTGCCACTGGCATCCACCACGATGTTCTATGGCTTCAGGTCTAGATAGATGATACCTTGCTTGCTGCACAGCATGCATGATCTGCCTGAGCAGTCTGCGAGCCTTCTCCACTTACATGTCATCAGATGGGATGAAATCCCATAGCTGTCCCCAACTCCATGCTCCATGATAATGTACATATAGTTGAAGGTCCCAATGACCTGGAAGAGCTGGATCACATTTTGGTGGACCAAGGCCACTATCATATCAGGTTTAGAGAACAAGGGGAAGTTCGAGGCTACTTTTGCCAAGCCCTTTAATGCAACCTCTGTCCCAGTGACCACATGGTAGGCAAGTTTCACATGGGAGAAACCCCCCCTTCTCCAATGTCCTGCAGGACCTTATAATGGTCCGTGAAGGTGGGCTCATAGCAGGAGTCCCGCCCCTGCAGCACAATGCTGCTTTGACTATACTCACTGCTCATCCAAAACCAGAACAAAGATACTAGTTTAATAAATAAATAAATAAATAAATAAATAAGCTGGGCGCGGTGGCGCACGCCTGTAATCTCAGCACTTTGGGAGGCCGAGGCAGGAGGATCGCGAGTTCAAAGCCAGCCTCAGCAATGGCGAGGCACTTAGCAACTCAGTGAGACCCTGTCTCTAATAAAATACAAAAAAAGGGCTGGGGATGTGACCCAGTGGTCGAGTACCCCTGAGTTCAATCCCTGGTACCACAAAAAAATAAATAAATAAATAAATAAATAAATAAACCAGGAAAAAAAAAAATCCCAATATCCAAAGACCACAACCACCTGCTATCAAACATCGCCAAATGAAGGAGCCCTAATAGGAGATGGTTATTTGCAGTTAGCTGACGGCCATAAGAGATGTTCTGGTTTCCACCTGAAAGAATCTTTGTATGCCCGTGAACTATGTGACGCACCTGTGGTCCTTGTTAAAGCTAAAGATATATAACCGGGTGAGGAGTCAGACTAGAAGATAGAGAGAAGAAGTAGTTGCTGGTTGGAGTCAGGCCGAGGCTGCCGAAGAAGAAAGAAGAAAGAAGAAGCTCTCTCTCTCTCTCTCTCTCTCTTTCTCTCTCTAAGCTCTCTCTAAGAAAGTAAAAGTAAAACAAAGTAAAGAAGTAAAGAGTCAGAGAGGTTGCTGAAAGAGCCAGTGTTAGAGTTTTGAGAGATTGCTAAAGCCGAAGAATAAAAAACCTTCTTTCATCTTCATTCTGCCTCCGAGTTTTTCTCCCGTGGCGTTGTTGCTCCAAGTCAGGAAGCAACAGCCAAATATGCTAACTATCTGGGAGTCCAACAGGTCACCACCAAGAGCTTCCTGTACTTATTGGCAAAATCCCAGCTTCAGCCACTCACTCATATGCCTGCTGTTTGAAATCTCCTCACAATGGCACCTTTTGAGGTCAGAGCAAAAACTGACCCAGTCACACCTGGGCATACTCCCCGGTGGTCATCTCACTTTGGGGCCTCCAGGGCCTTTTCCACTTTCATAGTATAAATACAAAAGGACTCTGGAAAGTCTCTTACTTTAGTGGGTTATGGACACCCATATGTACTTCTTTAGAAATTAAACTTTGTAGGTTACTTCAGAGGTCTTTTTGAGTCTGAAAATCTGTAATAACTTTGTGGCTCTCAAAGACCTCATCATATCTACACCTAAGATTTCTGCTTCTTTGCTGGCCTGAACTGAGCAGTTTTCCTCCACTGGACCCTTGTCCCTCACCTTGGGCAGAGCAATGGAGTCAGACATCTAGGAACTTAGACTCTGGAACTATTAGCCCCAGAGAAGCTTTTCCTCCTCCAAGTTGTTCTTGTTGGGTGTTTTGGTGAAAGAGACAAAAAGCTAATTAAAACACAGCCACACATCATCGTGCCTAGCTTGACAAATGTACGTGTGTGTGTGTGTGTGTGTGTGTGTGTGTGTGTGTGTGTTTACAGTGCTAGGAACTGAACCAGGTCCTTGCACATGCTGGAGAAGCTCTCTTAAGGTTCACCTCCCATCCCTGGGGTTGGAGCTTCCTGGCCTAACCAGCTCTCAATACTGTTACATTGAGGTGAACTGTCAATAGGAATTTGGGACGGATACACACATTCAGACCACAGCATTCGATAAACAAGAACTCAGGGAGCTGGTCCCTGCTAGATGTGCCCTGTGTGAGGGAAGTCCTTCAGGTTACACTGAAGGACATTACATAGGAACTCAGATCTTGATGAAGACAGAAAGATCCCTGGTAATGCAAATTCATAACAATTATAAAAGTCAATATTACTTTTGTTTATATTTATGATGCTTATGAACAGGTAGATTGAGGCCATTCCACATTTAGAGAGCACAATCAGTAAAGTGATGAATTGCAAAGTCACCCATTATGAAATTGTTCTTTTATTCCCTTTTAAAATAATTATTGCAGGAGTTTATGATTAAAACGTCCTCTGTCTATCTGTAGTTTATGGAACTGATGGACAGAAGATGCTCTTTCTAAATTCTATCCTTTTGAAAGATGTGGTCCACTGTCTTCAGAGTTGTAACAACAAGAAATCAACCCTAAAATATCAGTAGGGAATCCTTAAAACAAAAATGTGCTTTATTCCAAAACTCCAAAAGACAATTAGTATAACTGACTGCTATTTATACATAGTAATTATATTTCTGAATTGCACAAAATTGACTCAATTATTAATATGGTTGAAATGTAACCTAAGATTTATGTCCTGAGACCAGAATCAGGCAGAGAATAAAAGGGAAGGATGACAAAGAAAAGCTGTTCTTTCTTAGAGCTAATGCAGGGATTATTTCACAAGAGTTTTTAATTAAATTTGTATTTTAATGTTTTGAAATTGACAAATTATGCCTTGGGAGCTGTCTTACTTCACTTTTTATGTAGTTCCCTTGTGGCATGATACCTCTGTCCACTGATGGCCACAAGCCCAGGTTCTTGTGATGCTTCCTCTTCTCTATTGTGGATCTTCTCCCTTGTTCCAGCCTCATCCCCCAAAATGCAATAACTTCATAATGTAACAATTGTAAATTATAATATTTACAATCATAAATATTTATGCCCCAAACAATGGAGCATCTAAGTTCTTCAAACAAATTCCTCTCAATTTCAAGTATCAAATAGAGGACAACTCAATAATACAGGGTGACTGTAACACACCTCTCTCACCACTGGATAGATATTCCAAACAAAAACTAAACAAAGAAACTATAGAAATAAATAATATAAGCAATAGTTTAGACTTAACTGATGCATATAGAATATTTCATCCATCAATAAGTGAATACACTTTCTTCTCAGCAGCACATGGATCCATCTCTAAAATAGACCATTTGTTATGCCACAAAGCAACTCTTAGAAAATACAAAAAAAATATAGATGCTACCCTGCATTCTATCAGATCATAAAGAAATGAAATTAGAAATCAATGATAAAATAAAAAATAAAAGTTACTCCCACACGTGGGGAATAAATAACACTCTGTTGAATGATGAATTGATAGCAGAAGAAATCAGGGAGGAAATTAAAAATTCTTAGGGGTAAATGAGAACACCAATATATCATATCAAAATCTCTGGAACATTATGAAGGCAGTGCTAAGAGGAAAGTTCATTGTATTGAGCTTATTCATTAAAAGAATAAAAAGTCAACAAATAAATGACCTAACAATATATATCAAAGCTCTAGAAAAAGAAGAACAAATCAATACCAAAAGTAGTATAAGACAGAAAATAATTAATATCAGGTCAGAAATCAATGAAATTGAAACAAAAGAAACAATGAGATTGACAAAATAAAAAGTTGGTTCTTTGAAAAAAATAGTTAAAATTGATAAACCCTTTGCCACAATAACAAAGAGAAAGAGGGAAATCTCAAATTACTAAAATTTTTGATGAAAGAGGAATCATGATGGACATCACTGAAATACAGAAGAAAATTAGAAACTATTTTGAACATTTATACTACAGTAAAATAGAAAATTTTGAAGATATCAACAAATTTCTAGAGACATATTATCTACCCAAACTGAATCAGGACAACATACACAATTTAAACAGATCAATTTCAAGCAAAGAAATAGAAGATGTCACCAAAAGCCTACCGACCAAGAAAAGCCTAGAACCAGACGTATTCTCAGACAAGTTCTACAAGACCTTCAAAGAAGAACTAATACTAATACTCCTCAAATTATTCTATGAAATAGAAAAAGAGGGAATCCTTCCAAACTCATTCTAGGAGACTGGTATCATCCTGATACCAAAAGCAGACAAAGACACATCCAGGAAAGAAAACTTCAGATCAATATCCCTGATGAACATAGATGTAAAAATTCTCAATAAAATTCTGGAAAATCTCACACTAAAACATATTAAAAAAATAGTGTACTATGATCAAGTGGGGTTCATCCAGGGATGGAAGGTTGGTTCAACATCCAGAAATCAATAAACACAATTCATCACATCAATAGACTTAAAGATAAGAATTATATGATCTTCTCAATAGATGCAGAAAAAGCATTTGACAAAATATAGCACCCCTACATGTACAAAACACTGGAAAAACTAGGGATAGTAGGAACATACTTCTCAACATTGTAAAAGCTGTCTACGCTAAATCCAAGGCCAACATCATTCTATATGAAGAAAAATTGAAAGCATTCCCTCTAAAAACTGGAACAAGACAGGGATACTCTCTTTCACCACTTCTATTCAACATGGTCCTGGAAACTCTAGCCAGAGCAATTATTTAAATGAGAGAATTAAAGGTAGACAAATAAGAAAAGAAGAAGTCAAACTATCACTATTTGCCCATGACATGAGTCTGTATTTAGAAGATCCAACAAATTCCACCAGAAAACTTCTAGAGCTAATAAATGAATTCAGCAAAGTAGCAGGGTATAAAATCAACACCCACAAATCAAATGCATTTCTATACACCAGTGATAAATCCTCTGAAAGTAGTAAATTTTTTATGCGTATATTCAAAGAAACTCACATGTCTACGTGGTGGAGGCTCAGGAAAGGGTGCAGGGTTAGGCAGTGGAGCCAGCATGGGAAATCATAGTTGCCCTGGTAAGTAAAGGATAAAGATTTGGTATTTCTTTTAAAGGCAATTAAATTTAATAGTTCTATGCTAGAGAATAAGACAATATGATTTTTGTCTGAGTAAAATTCGATGTGTCTGAAAAGCAAGGATGAAGGCAAGAATGTTACATAAATGGTAACAACAGTAGTCTAGGTAAGAAATTAGCAAGGAATATAAAGAAAAGTGAATGGAAAAGTGTTCTTTTGTTTTTAAAGTAAAGTTATCAAAATTAACTAATGGTTTTATGTGGGAGGATCAGTTTGGAGATATTTTGTTGAATTCTAGTTTCATCTTTAAGCCTTTTCTGAAAGAGAATATCATTGATTGAGATGGAAAATATTTAGGCAGAAGCAAATTTGCATTATGGAGGGGATTCTTTTTTAAACACAACAATTTTAAGAATGTTAATAGAACTGAAAGTGAAACTAGTCTTAGGAAATTTTTTCTTCCTTTCAAAGGTGGGTCAGACCTAGATATTTAAACATGAGAGTTATTAATATATAGATGAATATAAAAATATCAAAACATCATTTTTACCTCATAAATTTATAGAATTATGATCTGTAAGTTTAAAATAATATTAATAAAGAGTAAAAACTGTATGAATTAATCTAGGGTAAGTCAGAAAAATAAGGAGTAAATGAGGCTCAGGACTAAGCACAGAGCAACCGATGGTGTAGGGTACAGTAAAGAGTTGTGTCTAATAGCCGGTGATATAAAAATGAGTTCTTAAAGAACAAACAAGGAGTAAAGAAGGAGAGAGCACAGAGTCAACTGTTGGTGATAATATTAAAGGAAAAGTGAAATTGTGTAAGCTGCCTAGTACCGTAAACCGGGATAAAAACTCTCGGGGGCAGAGTTAAGCTTTTACTACTTTTACTTCTACTTTCTTAGAGCTTAGAGAGGGAAAGAAAGATTTTTAGAGAGAAAGATTAGAGCGAGCTTTTCTTCTTGTCTTCTTAGCTTAGAGTAGAAAGAAAGAAAGATAGAGCTTAGCTTAGCTTAGCTTAGAGAAAGATTAGAGCTTCTTTCTTCTCTCTTCTTTCTTCCTTCTTCTTTCTTCTGTCTTCTGTCTTCCTCAGGAGTCTCGGCCTAACTCTGACCAGTCATTACTTCTTCTATCTGGTTTCTCTTCTGTAACCGCTCTGCCTACGTTCTGGCCGCTCTGATTCTTCTGACCGACCGAGTGACTGCCCGGCTGACTGAATTCTCCGTTCTCCTCACTCGGACCACTTTCACCCGGTTATATACCTTCAGGTTTGCGGGTGCCTACAGGTGCGTCACATACATATCAGGTGGAACTTATGGCTTCCAGCTAGCTACAACAGCCCTTCCTAATTAGGGCTCCTTCAAAATTGCTGTTGGATTGCACAATCATTAAACTTGACAAAATAGCTTTAATAAAAAGATGGATCTGGAGTCCAGAAATGATAGAAGGAACATGTAGACAGAGTTCATAGATAGCACTTTAAATATTTTCTTTGACTAATTTTAATTTCTTATTTGTTTTTCAGAGAGAACATAGAAAGAGAAAAAAAGAAGACCAATAGGGAAATGTGGATAACAGCAGTTTTTATTAATGATCTCCAATAATATTTGAAATTAAAATATAACCTGAATTTTTCACAGAAGAGAGCAGCTTCAAGAGATATTAATCACTGTAGGAATAAGTGTCACAATACTCATTCCCTTGCAGAGTAGTTGTATTATAAATTCAATCCAGCAATATTTATTGTGCATGGTCTCATTCAAAGTAGGAAACTGTGAAGAATGCTCAATATGTAGGAAGTATGACTCATAATCTCTACAGACCTATTTCTGTTTATAGTACTGCATTTTATTAAATTCTCAGATTTAATGTTCAGTTTTTGCCATTTATAAAAGATAGCAAAGTTCCAAGGGCAGATTTTTTTCTCCCCTTAATTTCATAGGTTTTGATCCCAAGAAACACATAGCACCCAAACTTTATCTTCGCTTTATTTCCAGAAATTGCAACCTGTGAAAATATTCTCAAAAATAATATTTGTTCTGTAATGTCAACACTATGATTTTATTTTTCTAATCAACTTTTTTATTCTTAAATAAATATGATTTCTTACAGTTCAGTAAGTTTCTCAAATTATATTTGTTCCAAATAGTTCCAGTACTATTATTCTTATCAAATAAGAGTATTCATAGAATTATGTTCTAAATAATTGGTAATGTTTCTAAATCATAATATATATAGACTTGTCTCATATTTACAGTAAGCCTTTTTTACTCAGTTTGTGGTTATGCCTGAATTTTTTCTTACTGTCTTTGTTGTTCCATTATTGAGTGAATAAACAGACATGTTTGCCTAATTCCTAATATCATCTACTTTTTCTTTATTTTATCAATTGCCTAAAATCCATTCTGTTCCTTTGAAGTCTACTCTTTTTCTTTTCCAGTATGGACTATTTGTTTCCTGTTTGGACCATACATTTGAGCCCAGGAATTTTCAATTTCCACATGTTTTTATTCATGGATGGATGTATTATTTATTATCCCACACTGCATCTTTATTATATATATATATATATATATATATATATATATATATATATATTTATCAAACCAGCTCTCATCCTATCATACTTGTGGCATTCTTACTACTCTATTTTCTCTTTAAAAACAGAACAATTACAACAAAAACTCTTTTCTCCTGGAGTTCTTAATTTTATTACTGTAATCTGTGCAGAAAACTCATGTTTCCTTTACCCCATGTCTGACTTTTCTTTCTTTTACTTCTTAGTTGTCCGGCTATACTAATTTTTTATAATAGGTTTAACTAAAGTTGTTTCCAAATCCTTTCAATTCTAAAAATATACATCTATTCATCCCATTCTTAATACTTGATTTACAGTTTAGTAGGAGAAACAATTTTATGTTAACAATATGTCTTTTACCATTTTTTAAAATCAATCTCCATTGTCTTGTAAGATTTAACGTTATTGATAAGAAATTTAGCATCATTAAATTCTTACAAGTTTGTAGTGTCCTATTTTTTCTAGGTAAGTAGAAAAGGGTTCTATTTATTGTTTTGGTAGTTAACAATGACTTTTATAGGTATAGCACATTTTACTTATCCTGTTTAATAAAATTCTAATTTAAGACTACCTTTTTAAGATTTTTAATTTAGAAAATTATTTTATGTAATAGTTCCAATTTTTGCTGTCTTCTTTTTATCTTTTTAGAACATATTTTTATCAAGGTATTGAACTCATAGTGAACACTTTATCATATATTCCTTTTTTAAAAAGATAAATTTATCTTGTTCCCTTTATGTGCTATTTCCTAATTTAACTCTTCTATAGAATTTTTTATTTATTTATTTTATTTTATTTTTTTATTTATTTATTTATTTTTTTTTTTTGGTGCCAGGGATTGAACTCAGGAGCACTCAACCACTGGGCCACATCCCCAGCCCTTTTTTTTTAATATATATTTTATTAGAGACAGGGTCTCACTGAGTTGCTAAGTGCCTCTCCATTGCTGAGGCTGGCTTTGAACTTGTGATTCTCCTGCCTCAGCCTCCCATGTGCTGGGATTACAGGCGTGTGCCACCACATCTGGCTTCTATAGAATTTTTATCTTTTCTTTGTTGGGGGGAGGGGATGCTGGGGATTGAAAACAAGTGAACCCAGGGCACTTTACCACTGAGTTACATCACTAGCCCATTTAATTTTTTTTTTTAAACAGAGTTTCAATTGCCCATGCCAGCCTTAAACTTGCAATCTTCCTGCCTCAACCTCCTGAGTTGCTAAGATTATAGCATGTGCCACTACACATGGCTTTTCTATGTATTTTACAAAACATTTTCTAATGAGCAAAGGAAACCTACAATTTTATTTTCTGTAATTGATGTAATCCTCAGAAACTCCTACTAGATTCTTAGTAATAAGTTATCAAGGGGTTAAAACTATAGAATATAAAACATAAATATCACTTTAAAATCAGCTACTTTAAATATGTATTTTAAATATGTCAATGGCTAAGTTCCATTCTGGGTGGAGTTTGTCCTTCTCTTTCCTTTCCGCATTCTCTTCCTCCCTCTCTCTCAGCTCAGATAGTGGGTGAATGTAAAAGTTAGACATCATTGCCCTAAGTATACGCATGAAGACACGAATGATGGGACAATACTTTGTGTACAACCAGAGACTTGAAAAGTTGTCTCTATATGTGTAATAGGAAATGAATTGCATTCTGCCATCATATATAACAAATTAGAATACATAATTTAATTAAAAAATATACCCACAAAAAAAAAGTAAAACACCCATTGGGCAATGTAGCCAGAGATGATATTGCTCAGTGATAGAGCACTCCTGGTTTTGATACCCAGTACAAAGAAAAACAGGAGTAAGAAGAATAAAATAAAATTTATTTTGTTATAGAGATAAAGACATACAATCATGGAAAATACATAAGAGAATCTATTTAGCATAGGGAGAGAGCCATTAATTTAATAAAGCCAATTCCAAAGTAAAATTTTAAAAAGAAATTAATCAGTACCTTAGTTAAGTTGGTAGATATACAGAATTTACAAAAGAGAGTTGCTCCTACACATTCAACAAGAAAAAAACCTGGATAAACTGTAAATAAATGATACTTTTTTTTTTTTTTTTCTCAGCCCATATGAGGGCTGATTTCCATTGGTGAAAAGCTAATCTGGCATTAAGTACACGGTAGACTGAAAGGGACACATTCTGAAGCTTTTGATTGCACTCTGAAAAACAGTGTAAATTGGTAAAATTAAACCAGTATTTTTGAAACAAGCCACATGTATGTATGTGGGTGGTGAATAAAAATGTTAAACACTTGAAAAAAAAATACCTTGCATGATCTAGTATCAACAAGAGAGAGTCTCTGCAGCATCATGGACACTCATTGTTTCCTACTGTGATGGGTAGGGATGGGGATGGGGATGGGCCATCTACTTACTACCCAAGGTTGGGGTCTGCCAATATAATATATCTGTGACTGATGTTCTTTGGTTTTCTCAATCTGGCATTGCTAGTGCATAACTAGGTCATGTAGATCACCTCATTTTTTATTTGATACTGTGTGTCTTTCTGAGGTGACTGTGTTTTCTAGTTTGTCTCTATTCTTTCATTAAAAAATTATCACAAACTTGCCACCCTAGAATAACAAACATTTACTATCATGCCATTTTGAGTCCAAAAGTAAAGTTTAACATCAAAAGTGTTGGGAAAGTTATGATCCTCCTGAAGGCACAAAAGGAAGACCAGTTCCTTCATTCTTTCATCTTGACTGCCTACATTCCTTGATTGATGGCCAGCTGGAGTGTAGCATCTTAAAATATTCATTTCTGTTGTCACATTTCCTTCTCTGACTCTGGCATGCCTACTTTTTTTCTGATAGGAACTCCTGTGTTTACATTGGTTCAACCCAGGTAATCCAGTCTTAGTTCCCCATTTTAAGAAATGTAGGAGCCTATAATCAAGGAGATAGCTAAAGATTGCGGTTAGCTGAGAGCCATAAAAGATGTTCTAGTTTCCACCTGATATTAATGCATTATCCAAAGAATCTTTGTGTGCCCGTGAACACTCTGTGATGCACCTGTAAGCTCGAGCTGTAAGCACTTGTCCTTGTTAAAGCTATATGTATATAACTGGGTGAGTTTGGTTAGTTGGTGTGGGAAGAAGAAGGTGGTGGTTGGAGTTAAAGCATTTGGAGTGATTGCTGGAGCTGGAGAGAGAAGAAGAATAAAAGACCTTTTTTCATTTTCTTCCTGCCTCCAAATTTTCCTGCGGCGTTCGTTGCTCCAAGCGGCTTCCGCTTCAGGCAGCAACAAAGAAACTTAATATAATCTCATCAATTCTTGTCATGGTTTAGCTATGACATGTCTCCCAAAAGCTAATGTGTGAGACAATGCAAGAATGTTCAGGGGTGAAATGGTTCAGTTTTGAAAGTCGCATCCCAATCAGTGGAAACATCAGGGGAATTTTTACTAAACTAATAGGATCCTTAGTGCAATCAGGCTGGGATGGCTCAAGAACAGAGCACAGAAACAAGATCTAGTCCAAAAGAAGTCTTAACTAAGAGGAACCCAACTAAAGTTTGGTTAAGGAAAAAGTCTCAGTTGCTAACACACCCCACTGATGCTGTACCTGAGAGAATGTAACAGTGTCTTGGTAAAAAGCTGTTTTTCAATTAAAAAACATTTTATACCCTTTAAAAATGTTATATTAGAAACAAAATGTAAATATATATAGCAGGACAAAATTTTTCAAGTGTTTCTCAACATTTGAGATTAATATGAGCACCTTGCGAACTCTAGAGCACCTTACAGAGGGGTTGGAGGGGAGGGGAGTGTATGGGGGTAGAAAAGATGGTGGAATGAGATAGACATCATTACCATAAGTACATGTATGAAGACACTAATGGTGTGACTATACTTTATGTACAACCAGAGATATGAAAAATTATGTTCTACATGTGTAATATTAAATGTAATGCATTCTGCTATCATATATAAAAATTAAAATTAAAAAAAAAAAAAACTTTCAGAAAAATAATATATGAGCACCTTGGCCCAAACACAAATTCTTTATTTCTCATTCACTTTTTCTTATTTTATTTTTAAAATTGGCACATTATAGTTGTACATAAAAGTGGAATTGGTTAGTATATACTCATACATGCACATAACATGTTTTGGTCAATGTCATCTCCCTCCTCCTTCCCTTTCCCATCCCTCATCCTTCATCCCCTTCCTCTATACCACTGTTTTCCCCTCTATTTTCATGAGGCCTCCCACCTTTGCTAAATTCCTTATTTCTCTCTAACTTCTGCATATGGAGAAGATTCAGTCCTTGACTTTTTCAGTCTAGCCTATTTCATTTAGCCTGATGTTCTCTAGTCCCATGCATTTTACCAGTAACTGACATAATTTCATTCTTCATTATGGCTGAGTAAAACTTATTGTGAATAGACACTACATTTACTTTATCCACTCATCTATTGAGGGACACCTACACTGGTTCCATAACTTGGCTGCTGTAGAAATTGGTGTGCATGTATCAACATAATTTGCCAATTTTAGATCTTTTGGATAAACACCAAGGAGTGGGATAGCTAGGTTATTTCGTAGTTGCTTCCTAGTCTTTTGAGGAATCTTCATACTGCTTTTCAAAGGGGTTGTACTAATTTGCAATCCTATCAATAATGAACAAGTTAAGTGTAATTTTTTTCCCACATCCTTGCCAGCATTTATTGTTATTTGTATTCTAGATGGTTGCCATTCTAATTGAATTGGAATGAAATCTTAATGAAGTTTTAGTTTGCATTTCTCTGCTTACTAAAGGATATTGGAATATTTTTCATATTTTTTAACAATTTGCATTTTTTTTCTTTTGAGACATGTATGTTTAGTTCATTTGTACACTTAGTGATTGGGTTATTTGTTTGGTGGGGGTTTTTTGGTGTTTTTAAAAAATTTTATATGTATTCAAAATATTAATTTCTTTTTATAAGAGTAGCTGGCAAAGATTCTTTCTCATTCTGTGGGCTGTCTTTGCACTCTTATTTCCTTTGCAGTGCAGAAGATTTTTAGTTTGAAGTCATGCCACTTATTTATTCTCGGTTTTATTTCTTGAACTTTAGGAATCTTATTAAGGAAGTTGGTCACTGTGCCAATATGTTAGAGTGTTGACCCTATGTTTTCTTCTTGCAGTAGCATTGTTTCTGGTCTAATTCCCAGTTATTTGATTTACTTTGACTTGATTTTTGTGCAGGATGAGAGACAGGAATGAATTTTCCATTTTCTACATATGGATATCCAGTTATCCAAGCATCACTTGTTGAAAAGGATATCTTTTCTCCAGTATAAATAGGTTTGGGCACCTTTGTCAAGGACTGGATGCAAGTATCTATATGGATGTGTCTCTGTATATTCCATTTATTCATGTTTGCTTTTATGCCAATTAAGTAAGGCTGCTTTTGTTACTATAGCTCTAGAGTATATAACAGATATTATACTGCCACTAGCATCACTTTCACTGCTTTGACTATTCTTTATTGGTTTAGCTATTCCTTCATCTGAATTTTAGGGTTGTGGGATTTTTTTAAAAACATTCTGTGACTGTCATTGATATATTGATAAGGATCATATTGAATCTGTTTATCATTTTTGGTAATATGTCCATTTGGATGATATTAATTCTTCCTATTCAAGAACATGGTAGTTCTTAACATCTTCTAAGATCTTCAGTTTCTTTCTTTAGTATTCTATAATTTTCACTATAAAGGTGTTTCAACCCCCTTGGTTAGATTTATTAAAAGTTTTGTTTTGTTGTTGAGGCTATTATGAAAGGAATTGCTTTTCTGATTTCTCTTTTAAAATTTTCATTAATGGAATATTAAGTAATCTATTGATTTTTGTATATTAATATTGCACCAAACCAAACACAAATTCCTTGCTACGTGTTGTTCATTTACTATTTTGTTATAAAGCTCCCTGTGATGTATTAATTTATGACTAGTATGGAAAATGATAATATGTATATGGTACAGAATATTAAATGGTAATTAAAATATAGATAATATAATCTTATTCACATATCTTAAGCCAAAAACAATTGCCCTAGAGGAATTACAGTGATAAAACAGTATTTAAAATGGAAATAAGGCAGTCATCACCTCTGGGGCTGGGAATAGCAGCTCCCTGCTGCAAACAGGGCCCAACCAGAGAAAGGGCCCCGTCCATTCTTTAGGGAACTGCAACCTGCCCAGCTGCAACCAGAACAAGCAGTAGGCAACCGCCAGAAGGAGCTACCCAACCACCATCTCGCCTGGCCGCTGGCTCACACCATCACCAGGACCAGGAACTGCAGGCTTCACCCTGTGGAAGGGCCCTGCTGCCCACTTGCCCAACCCACACCAAAACAACTACACTGGGAGGAGACCCAGGAAGAGGGGAGTGGGGAGAAGAAAGCCAGACTGCCTGCTCAACCACACTGCAGCCAGGAGGAGATCTGGAGAGAGAGGCTTGCTCCACACCCGCAATTTGGAGAGGCAACTGGCTTCTGCCCAGAGAGACACACTGAACTGGGATCCCATAGCTACTCAACCCAACACCAATATAATTATAGGCCTCAGGCTACCACTGACACAAAACTGAGTAGGTGATGCTACAACCAAGGAACAACAAAAAGTCCAGGTAAGACATCACTAAAGTCCCTAGAGACCAGGATGCACCAGAAGGTGCAACCAGTTATGATGTTGTGAACTAACAGGGACTCTTGCATGGGGTTGTCTATCTCTTGCTTATTCTACTAACAGCCAAATTCTAATGATTATACTCATACTAATCAAATAATCTAATACCTCTATTTTCTCACATCTTACTTCATAAACGTTTAAGCCAACCTCTAAGTCCCTCCTTCTTTCATCAGATACTGTAAGCCACCATGCAAAAATAGAGACTATGTGGAATAAGATAACTGATCTCATCATTTATGTTTATAGCAACAAAACTGTAAATAGAAAAATAGAAACTAACTGATATATGGACACACATTGGGTACATTGAAACATATAATATTGATATTTCCCTAAAAAGTGAGGTTCTGGGTAACCTGGAGGAACCTTATAAGATAAAAGGGCAGAAGTTGTAATACCTCAGGCTTACCTTGCAAGAGAGGAAAACACATAGACATCATGAGGAAACAAGGGAGGAAAATGCCCCAAACAAACCAAGATACTATAAGAATAGTAACCATAGAAAGCACAATAGGTGAAATGTCAGAGAAAGAGTTCCAGATATACATAATTAAAATGATAAGGGATTTAAAAAACGACCTAAGTGAAGAGATATAGGCAAAAATTGATCTCTCCAAAAAAGAGATAAGAGAACAAATCCAGGTAGCAAAAGATTACTTCAAGAAAGTGATAGAGAGTTTGAGAAGAAAAACAAACAAACAAACAAACAGAAATCCTTGAAATGAAAGAAACAGTAAGCCACTTAAAAAATTAAATAGAAAGCATCACCAACAGATTGAAACACTTGGAAGACAGGACCTCAGACAATGAGGACAAAATATATAATCTTGAAAATCAAGTTGACCTCACAGTGAAGATGGTAGAGAAACCATGAACAAAACATGAAAGAATTATGGGATACCATCAAAAGACCAAATATAAGATTTATTGGAATACAGGAAGGTGCAGAGATTCAAACCAAAGGAATGCACAATCTCTTCAATGAAATAATATCAGAAAATTTCCCAAGCAGGAAGAATGAATTTGAAAATCAAGTACTAGAGACCTATAGGATGCCAAATGTACAAAATTACAACAGGTCCACACCAAGGCACATTGAAATGAAAATGCCTAGCATACAAAATAAAGATATAATTAGGCTGCAAGAGAGAAAAGTCAAATTACCTATAAGGGAAAACCAATTCGCATCGTAGCAGATTTTTCAATCCAGACCCTCAAAGCCAGGAGAGCCTGGAACAACATATACCAGGCTCTAAAGGATAAGGGATGCCAACCAAGAATTTTATATCCACCAAAATTAAGCTTTAGATTTGAGGATGAAATAAAAACCTTCCATGATAAAGAAAAGCTAAAAGAATTTACAACAAGAAGGCCTGCTCTACAGAACATTCTTGGTAAAATATTCCACGAGGAGAAAATGAAAAACAATCATGAAAATCTGCAAAGGGAAGAACTACAATAAAGGGAAAAGCCAACCAAAGGAAAAACCAAGTCAAACTAAATACCAAAAATAACAAAAAAATAAAAATGACTGGTAATACAAATTATGTCTCAATAATAACCCTGAATGTTAATGGCCTAAACTCACCAATTAAAAGACATAGGTTAATAGATTGGATTAAAAAAATACCCAATAATTTGTTGCCTTCAAGAGACACATCTGATAGGAAAAGATGCCCATAGACTAAAGGTGAAAGGATTGGATAAAATATATCACTCACATGGTCTACGTAAGCAAGCAGGGGTCTCCATCCTCATATCCAATAAAGGAGACTTCAAGCCAAAGTTAGTCAAAAGAGATAAAGATGGACATTTCATACTGCTTAAGGAAATCATAGATCAACGAGATATAACTGTTAGAAATATATATGCCCAAATAATGGAGCATCTACATTCATCAATCAAACTCTTCTCAAGTTCAAGAATCAAATAGAAAACAACACAATAATTCTAGGTGACTTTAACACACCTCTTTCACCACTGGATAGATCTTCCAAACAAAAGTTAAACAAAGAAACTATAGAACTCAATAATACAATTAATAATTTAGACTTAACTGACATATATAGAGTATATCACCCATCAATGAGCCAATACACTTTCTTCTCAGCAGCACATGGAACCTTCTCAAAAATAGACCATATATTATGCCATAAAGCAACTCTAAGCAAATATAAAAAAGTAGGGATACTACCTTGCATTCTTTCAGATCATAATGGAATGAAATTAAAAATCAATGATTAAAAAAAAAGAAAAGCTACACTAACACCTGGAGACTAAATAATATGCTATTGAATGATCAATGGGTTGCAGAAGACATCAAGAATGAGATTAAAAAATTCTTAGAGGTCAATGAGAACAAAGATACAACATACCGAAATCTCTGGGACACCCAAAAGGCAGTACTAAGAGGAAAGTTCATTGCATGGAGCTCATTCCTTCAAAAAAGAAAAAGTCAACAAATAAATGAACTTACATTACATCTCAAAGCCCTAGAAAAAGAAGAACAAATCAACCCCCAAAAAAGAAGTAGAAGACAGGAAATAATTAAAATCAGAGCTGAAATTAATAAAATTGAAACTAAAAAACAATTGAAAAAATTGACAGAACAAAAAGTTGGTTCTTTGAAAAAATAAATAAAATCTCCAGGCATGGTGGCGCACGCCTGTAATCCCAGCACTTGGGAGGCTGAGGCAGGAGGATCCCGAGTTCAAAGCCAGCCTCAGCAATGGAGAGGCACTTAGAAACTCAGTGAGACCCTGTCTCTAAATAAAATACAAAAAAGGGCTGGGGATGTGGCCCCAGTGGTCGGGTGCCCCTGAGTTCAATCCCCAGTACCAAAAACAAACAAACAAACAAAAAAACCAAACACTAGAAAAACTACGTATAGCAGGAATGTATCTCAACATTATACTGGAAATCCTCATGTAATAAAATGAAATTAAAACTCTTTCTCTCACCATGCACAAAACTTAACTCAAAGTGGATCAAGGGCCTAGGAATTAAACCAGAGACCTTGCACCTAATAGAAGAAAAAGTAGGCCCAAATCTCCATCATGTTGGTTTAGGCTCCAACTTCCTCTATAAGACCCCCATAGCACAAGAACTCAAAACAAGAATCAATAAATGGGATGGATTCAAACTAAAAAGCTTCTTCTCAGCAAAAGAAACAATCAGTGAGGTAAATAGAGGCCCTACAGAATGGGAGCAAATCTTTACCACAAGCACATCAGATAGAACACTAACCTCAAGGATTTATAAAGCTCTTCAAAGCCTTAAGACCAAAAAACAAATAACCCAATCAATAAATGGGCCAAGGAGCTAAACAGACACTTCTCAGAAGATGATATACAAACAATCAACAAATATATGAAAAAATGTTCAACATCTCTAACGATTAGAGAAATGCAAATCAAAACAACTCTAAGATTTCATCTTACTCCAGTCAGAATGGCAGCTATCAAAAAAACAAACAACAATAAATGCTGGCGAGGATGTTGGGAAAAGGCACACTCTTACATTGCTGGTGGAACTGCAAATTGGTGAAGACAATTTGGAAAGTAGTATGGAGATTCCTAGGAAAACTGGGAATGGAACCACCATTTGACCCAGCTACCCCACTCTTTGGTCTATTCCCAGAGGACTTAAAAACAGCTTACTACAGGGACACAGCCACATCAATGTTTATAGCAGCAAAATTCACAATAGCTAGATTGTGGAACCAACCCCAATGCCCATCAGCAGATGAATGGATAGGGAAACTTTGGTATATATACACAATGGAACACTACTCAGCACTAAAAAAGAATAAAATCATGGCATTTGCAGGTAAATGGATGGAGTTGGAGAAAATAATGCTAAGTGAAGTTAGCCAATCCCAAAAACCAAAGGTCGAATGATCTCTCTGATATGAAGATACTAACTTATATAAAGGCAAGAAAGAGGGGATGAGATGAATGAAAGAGCTTTAAAAAGAACAAAGAGGGGGGAGGGAGGAAAGGGGATAGGAATAATGACAGACTGAGTTATCCATGATTACCCTAAATACATGTATGAAGACACAATTGTTGTAAAAATATTTTATATTAAACCAGCAACTCGAAAAATTGTCCTCTTTATATGTAGTATGAAATAAAATGTACTTTGCAAACATGTGTAACAAATTAGAATAATAAAAAATAAAAAATAAATAAAATGGAAATAAGTAAGGACACATAAAAAAAAAAAAAAAAAACACAACAACAGTGAGGTCAAGCACACGTCTGATACTGTTAGGATAGTAACCCCGCCCCCAGGCGGGCTATTTGAATTTTGTGCGCGCAGGCTATTTGCTCCAACAAGGACATGGGTTATCCGAGGCTTCTCTTTGTTCACTTTTGCGCACACGGGCAATGACGTAAGTAATGCTATATAATCTGAGGCTTTCCTTTGTTCGGGGTCTTGAGCTTCCTGCGTCTCATCTGGGAGAGCTAGACTCCAGCTAGCTGGCTCAATAAACTCCATTTGTGAATTACATTACTGACTGGCTCTTTGTGGTTCATGGGAAAAAATATAGCAAAACTGGACCCTAACATTTGGGGGCCCATCCAGGATCGTTTTCCCTTGAACTGGCAAATAGCCAACGGTATCAGAGTTTTTGACTCTGGAAGACTGTGGCGAGAGGTTTGGCCACTCTCATCTGTTCTGGGGGAACTCTGCCTAGGGCAGAAGATGGGTCAGCATCGTGGAGGACGTCCTAGAGCTCGTTCATCGCCGGCAGTCCAGGTGGACGCCGTTTGGATTGGTACCAAGTAAGGATCCAGATCTGGAAGAGAGTGTATGTGTGAGAGAGAGAGATTGGAGGACCAGTCTGAGTGAACGTGAGGCTGCCTTGAGAATTTGTGTGGTTGCTGGGTTTTTGTGTGTGACTTTTACAGCCTTTCTTTTATTCTTTCTGGTCTGCTTTTTCATTGTGTGTCTTTTCTGATATAAATATAAGAAAATTGAACGGCAAAATGGGTGATGAGACAAGTAAGCCTGATACTCCTTTGAGCTATGTTTTAAAGAACTTTGACAAACTTTACCCCCCTTTACTAAGCAGGATTAGGGAGACAATGTTATCTCTTTCTTCCTAGTTGGCTGCCTTGAGCACACCCACTGCAGGAAGGGAATGCTGTTAGGGATCTAAGAAATGAATATCTCCCAAATTAACAAGTGAATCCTAGCAGCCACCTGGGCACCCTGGGAACCCCTATTGGAATGTAACTCTTAAAAATCCGTCAAAACCCTTTGTCCTTCCTGGCCGAGAGAGTCACAGCCTTTGGGACAGAAAGCCCCTGTGTTTCTCCTTGGCTAGCGAAGCAATAAACATTCTTTTCTTTTTCCTCAAGACTATGTCCTCATTATTGAATTGGCATTAATTGGCTTTGGGGACAGGGACTGAACTTTCTATTACAAATTTTAGCACTCCAGAGCAGCCCCCTCTCCACTTTCTTGGGCAGGCCTGGCACTCCATGCAATTGTACTTCCATGCTGAAGATGTAAGGTGAACTTTGGAAAGCTGACTACTGGGAAGTTAGGAAAACTAAATGCAGAAAAGTCACTACATAGAGACCCATGATTTTACA
Source organism: Tamias sibiricus (assembly GCA_025594165.1). Classification (NCBI taxonomy): domain Eukaryota; kingdom Metazoa; phylum Chordata; class Mammalia; order Rodentia; family Sciuridae; genus Tamias; species Tamias sibiricus. The sequence continues at coordinate 21,332,363 of CM046663.1, forward strand.
CTTCTGGTTCCCATTTGTAAGAGCATCTGGTTCCTTCATGGGGACTTCAGTGACACCTGGAGTAAGAGCCATGATTAAGTGGGAATTGGGAACTTGGAGAAATTTCCCCTATCTGGTCTGTTTTAAAGGCTTCTGTCTGTTGCCATAGTTTGGGGATCCTCTCTGTTTGTCTGTCATTGTGGGTCTTCTTTGTTTGTTTGTATCTGTTTCTGGCCCCTTAAGACATGGGCAATAATATACTTATAAATTGTTTCTTAGAAATGATCTTGGTTAAATGGGTCACCTATAGATGTTAAAGTGTTTAAAAAGATGATGTTTTTACTATAACAATCTGGTCTTTAATGGTTTTTCTAAAATATAGTACAATCTTGCAGTTGAAAGTTGATTCGTCAGAGATAAAATAATTAATAAAAAGTTTTAACAGTCAAAACTAAGGTATCATAATTTTATCTAGACCTGTCTGGTTATCAACTAAAGAAAAAAAAAAAAAGCAGTCTCCAGACCTCAGCCAGAGCCAGGACTGGCATTGAAATGCAAATGAGGAAGCAAGCAAGCTAAAGCCCCAGAACAGAAAAAAAAAAAAAAAAAGTAAATGTGTCTTTTTACCTGGCCTTACATCACCGGCTAGTCATTTTTCTCAAGACTCTTTTTTTTTTTTTTTTTTTTTTATTCTATATATATATATATATATATATATTTTTTTTTTTTTTTTTTTTGAGCTCATGATTTTGATCCTATACATGTAGGTTAACGTTTTACTGATCAGTCCTATTCAGCTATGGAGTTTTTAAACATCTGTACCATAGCAATGGAGATTGCCTAAAAAGCTACAAGGCCTTTGCTATTGTGTCTGTGTGCACACTTGTGTTATAAATATTGGCAAATAGAAAATGAGCACTCATAAAAATTTTATAAATGGATCCAAATACCTTTAATTCACTTGATTTAAAAGTGTTCAATTTAAATTGGGTAAATGAAAATAAAGGTGCCTTTAAAATGAAACTTAACTCACAAGTCTCTCTAGGTGGTCCAAAAAAAAAAAAAAAAAAAAAAAAAAAAAAAAAAAAAAAACCTAGTAAAATGTTATCTAATATTGCTTGGTTCTAGAACTTCTCTTCAGCATGGAAGAAATAACTAGTACTGTTCAGTCTGGTATTTTGGTAAAGTAGATATGACATGGGATTACTCATTTGTGAGCAACTTTGTTAAACATTTGACTAATTTACAAGGTTAAAATGCTAACTTTTAAATATGCCATTAAGTAACTCCTTGAATCCCACTGGGTAACATTATTGGTTGTTTTCATAAGTTGGTAAATTAAAAAAAAAAAAAATTTATAATTGCTTTGTCATCATTGAAAATGGTTGAAGTTTCAACAGGTATAATTCTATATACTTAAACACTGTGTTCTCATGAAATGGTTACCAGATGTGTGTAATTTTGTATACAAAGGTTTATAAAAGATTGCTGTGTATGCAAAGGCTCAAAGGTTTCTATTGTTCCAATTAAGAGTACTATAAATAACAAAATATTTTATTAAGATGAAATAATTTGTCTAAATTCAAATTATTATAGTGATTGTTTCAAAAGATGAACAGGAAAAGGGATTAATACATGAGAGAAATATATTAGAAGGTTATAGGTATGGAAACCATTCTCAATAGAAGGGAAAGGAAATGTTTCAAGATAAGAAAGTCTTTATGTGATGAAGTAAATAAGAGGGTTTATGTAAGTGATGTAAAAGGCCTGTGTAAGTCAGTTAAATAAGTATATAAAACAATCAGGAAAAGCTATTTAAGGTTTTTTCTTCCCTAAGGTTAAATGTTAATATACTGATATAAATCAAGGTTTAATCTATGTGGTAAGAGGATAAGGATTTCTTAAAACATTAATTTACCCATAATATTGTGTTTATGAAGTTTTGGTTTTTTTTAAGCAAGTAATCTGAAAGAAATTAAAAATTATACAGCTGTGGTTAAGCAAACAACTATTGTTTTAAGATATTATAATGTTATTTGTTTAAGAGCTAAACTTGATTAATATAAAAACATTAATGTAATTGTGGTGCTATTATTCTTCTTTGTGTACTAGATGTGTTCATATCTTTCAGGTATACAAGCCTCAAAGTAAAAGCTTCAAAGATTATTGTCTGAAGTTGGTGTTCTCCAAAATAGAGTTGTATGGTAATTTTAGGCTTATAAAGATAATACATTAGAGATTTATCTATATCATTTAAAATGTGTTCTACAATTAGACCTGTTGTCAATAAGATATAAAGCTTTATGTTACTTATTACACTGGGATACAATTTAAATATATATATTTTTTTAAGTTCATGAGAGCCTAATCTATATAAAAGTTAATATCGTAAAACACAAGAACATTTTACTACTTTTCCACAAAAGGTTAAATATTCTCAGCCTTTCTTTATTTTTTTTTTTTTCATGTAACATATTGTGTTAGCTAATGTTCATGTGAACTTGAGTAACTATGTATAGAAGCTCTGAGAAATTCTATTTAAAAAGCAAAGATCAGCTTCAGAACTAAAACACTTGACCTAAGGTTTATAAAGAGCCCCACCTTACCTAAAGTAAGGCACTTCCTTCCACCTTACTGCATGCCAGAATGGCTCCAAAGTAGACCAAACTTTAATTTATTTACTGTTATGGTCAAAGGGGTGATTCTTGTTGTTAAGAAATAGGGGTTTATAATATATAACTCAGTCAAAATTCAAGATGTGTTCACAAACTAAATGTGTTTTTTACTCTTATTAATTTTATTTTGTATTTTCCTTGTAAACTGTCTAAAAGTTGCCTGTTAAGGTCTTGCAGAGGTATTGCTTCAAGAAAACAACCTGAGTTAATTTAATCCATCACCTATAGAACAGATAGGGAGCACAGACCCCAGCTAAATGACTGTAAGGTTATAAGCATTAAAGTTAAAGCCCAGTGCTCTCAATTTAAGATTGGTGAGACCAATTTGCTAGATGTTTAAGATCAAGACTTTAAGTTAAATTAAAAGGGTCAAGAAAACCAATATTTGGCTCTTGCCCTCAGAGTCAAGTCTGAATCCAGGAAACAGGGAGCTTCTCTAAAGAGCTTTGCAACTCTGGGCCACATAACTTCCTGATCAGAGAGGTTTTGTGACCTATGAAAAAGAGAAACCCAAACAGTGACCTTGCTATGAAGAGGAGGGTCCTGAAAAAGGGATACATCCCTGCAGCTTCCAAGGGAAGCCACATAGTCAACCAAGACCTGGATCCATCCTCATGGAAGGCACTAGCAGAATGGAAAAGCTGTTCTCAAGTTCCCCCAAGAGTTACTCCCATGGGAATTCAGCTGACTCTTAGCAGTAGATAAAGGCGAAAATCAGTTTGACTTGCTTCGTTTTAAACACCTAGCAAAAACAGTTAAAACCGAAAATGCAGCCATTCCTGGGCACTTAAGAAATAAGAGTTAAATGTAACGTAAGATACACACTTATATTAGCCCCCAAATTTAGTAAGACTGGAGGCTACAAAAGATATTCTTAGGCAGGAATGCCTGACAACTATAAAAAGAAATAGTTTAACTATTAAATGACTGCCAAGTCAAAAGTTTTTAGTCATCTTAAGGCCTACAGAACTTCCTAACCTACACAGGTAGGCTTAATATTCAGTAGTATGATTATCTAGCCCTAAGTAACAGAAATAAAGGGTTCTCTACTAGTAGACACAGAGGTCATACCAGTAAAAAGATTTTATAGGATCAGATGACACTAAGTAGCTTGACTACCATATTATCAAGATAGATATCTGATCTGTAAGATTAAAAGTTAAATGCTGTGTTTACATTCCTGATAACTCTGTGGATGTTAAAGTTATATTCCCAAATGAAGGCCATATCCACTCTGGCCTTATTGTGGGGACAACTTCTCAGCCCTCATACCTCCTGGTGAGAAATTATCATCTTCATAGTATACACTGAAATGTTCCGGATGCTGCAACATTTATTCAGTACTCATTTTTTTTTTTTTTTGTTTCTCTAATAGAAGCTCCCATCCCTGATGACTTTACGACCTTCCCCAGGCTTCAATCTGACCTGACTTCTAAAAAAAGGAACTCCAAACTATTTGCCCCATCACTTCGCCCACTTTCAGCTTGAAGATGCCAGATTCAGTCATCGTCCCATTCCCTTACAGTAGTAAGGAGTTCCTGAAATTAGAAGGGAAATGAAGCCAGAGTCTTTTGGGAAGTCAGTAGAGTTGGGTGAATTGAATCAGGTAGGACCAGGAAAGACAATTTTGAGTGAGTCCAAGAAAGTTGGAGAGTTGTTGGTCTACAAGATTGAAATATTAATTCCTCCAGAGCCCTTCCTCTACCCTTTCAAATATTTGAAAAGGACAAATAAGAAAAGGGGGGAATGTTAGGATAGTAACCCCCTCCCCCAGGCAGGCTATTTGAATTTTGTGCGTGTGGGCTATTTGCTCCAACGAGAATGTAGGTAATCCTAGGCTTCTCTTTGTTCACTTAGACGCGCACGGGCAATGATGTAAGTAATGCTATATAATCTGAGGCTTTCCTTTGTTTGGGGTCTTGTGCTTCCTGTATCTCGTCTGGGAGGGCTTGACTCCAGCTAGCTGGATCAATAAACTCCGTTTGTGTATTACATTACTGACCAGCTCTTTGTGGTTCATGGGAAAAAAAAAAAAAATAGTGAAACTGGACCCTAAGAATACATTTGCCAATCCTGGGTTCTAAATAGCTTTTATAAGCTTATGGTGGGAACATGAATGAATCAATTTTTAAACAGCATATGACTATCATTTTATTTTCCTTTACAATAGTTCCAGCTATGACATATTTATGCCTGGCAATAATGACTCCACCCTGCATAAAGAGCCCAGGGACAGGTTCTAGAAAAAACCGTACAATGTTTCTAATTCTAGTCTAGAAAGGGACAACTTCTGCAACTATGTATGGGAATGTTTATAATTGGCTTAGAGCTAGCTTCTCCAAATGATATTTTTTCTTAAACATTTCTCACAATAAACATATGTATATTTATTCTCAAAACCATTATGAAAGTTTAAAATATAACCATGAATATCATTAATTTGTGCTATAACTATGGTGAGATCCTATGTATTTATTGATTCGTAAAAATGCATATTTTTATGCTTTACCATTAATGATATACTCTTTATTTTAAAAACTCTAGGTTAAAAAATAAAAGCATGGCTTTCTAGCATATTTTACAATGTGAAACTGTGTGAGGGTAATATGCTATGACATACCAGTATGATGTAGAGCCAACTTCACATCAATAATATGAAAAGTAAAGCTGTTTACAAGTCAAGCTATCCCCTTTGAGTTTAAGCTCTCAAACTGTGGGAAGCTTCTTGGCATGCAGATTTCTTCCACCTGTTCTTAGATGAAACATAAATGTGAACCATGGGAGATGTGATTTTCGGTTCTAAACAGAAAGCATTTACTTCATAACTTTGCAAGGGAAAACTACCAAGTATGCCCAATTAGGTGTTGAATACTTTAAGTATTTTTCTTTACCAGTCTGAAATTTTTGCCTAGATTTATATTTTCCTTTTACCAAATAGATGTACCGTTTAATTTGCTTATTCAAAGTAGACAAGCATAATAAAAAAAATTAAGATGGTAATACAAGAATTTTAGATTAATTAAAATTCTATTTGCTATAGCATTTCATATTATTTAGTTTTATTAAAATTTAATTTGATTGATTGGAATGATAGATATTTCAGTTAATCAAGCAGATTTCAGGAAATAGATGGGTAGAAACACAAAAGCATGAAAGTATCTGTTCACCTTTCATGTATGCTATAAGTAAGACTAACATAGTCATGGTAAAATGAGTTGTATGTTCCCTTGAATGATTAATGTAAAACCTGAAACCTTTCCTTGAACCGTTCTCATTTCTTTAATGTTAATAAGAGAACAGTCCTCTTAAATAAAATTGATTGGACTAAAGGTAGTACCCAACTCAACTGGATTCAGAAGTTGGAAGCAGATTAATATTGAACGTAACACTTTTCCCATGGAAAAATGTTATAAGCAAAGGTGACTTAAACTGGACTTGGACTGTCTCCACCTGATGGCCCATTGACTCACCCTTGATGGCCCATTGACCCACCCTTAAACCAGCTCCACCTGAGGGCCTGAGGGCATATTAACCCTGTGCTTTATAAACCCTGCCCTTGCTATGAGCAGGCGCCATTTTCTACTATCCAGAATAAAGGCTTCATTGGCTATTAACGTGAGTGGCTTGTGAGACTTTTTTTTCCTGAAAATTGGGTACAACAAAATGAAGGTAAAAATCCAACTTGAAATTTCTGGTACTTTTCTTAACATCAGAATAAAGCAGACCCTGGCAGAGTAAATGGGGGGGGGGGGGAGAAAAGAAAAAAAAAAAAGGAAAAGAAAAGAAAAAAAGGAAAGAAAACCTTTAGAAAAGAGGAGCTGAGGGAACATACAAGTCATGGTTTCTTAAATGTTTTCCCCACCTTTCCCCACAGCTCAGTTCTTAAAATATTCCTTACAGTCTGAGTTTAACACGTGTCCCTTTGGATCCAACCCAGGGCCCCTTGCATGGTAGGCATATGCTCCACCACTGTGCTACACACCCAGCCCGTGTTCCTTAATCTTAAACTACTTGAAGAGATACTTTTAACACTTACAACTAAGAATGCTGAGATATTTGCTTGATATTAGGTAGGATTTTTTTTTTTTTTTTTTTGTTTAAATAAGAAGTGGTGTTCAGTTTCTTTTTTAAATATTTTTTTTTATTTGTAGACAGACACAATACCTTTATTTATTTATTTATGTGGTGCTGAGGATCAAACCCAGTGCCTCACATATGCTAGGTGAGAACTCTACCACTGAGCCACAACCCCAGCCCCACCTTTTTTTTTATATCTTTATTTTATTTATGTGGTGCTGAAGATTGAACTCAGTGCCCCATGCACTTGAGGCAAGCACTCTACCACTGAGCCACAACCACAGCCAAGTGTTTAGTTTTAGATGCATTTCTTATTATCAAACTAGCAAATGTGTACTTAAAGCGTAAATAATTCCTTTATATAAGCATTTAAAATATTAATAATTCTAACAAACCAAACCTCTAGGAACCAAAATAACAAAATAAAACAATAGTCAACACCCACCCCTACTAGGCTACAGAAAGAAAACAATGGTATTTAAAATTTTTACTTTCTTTTTCTACTTTTTTAAAAGAAATTGTGCCCAAAGATTTGGTGTAAAACTTGTGATAACAACATTTTATCACTGGGGATGGGTGAAAACATGAATGAGTCAGCCTTATGACAAACAAAATTGCAAAATGTTGGCAAGATTCAAAAATAAATATTTACTCATTAAACATTTGGAAATAAAATGGAATATTCGAGTATGGAAGAATTTTTTAAATGAGAATAGGGAAGTAATCATTATTATCAATAAACACAGCAAAATATGTAATTAACATTCTTGTGTATTTTAGGATATATAAGAATGTTCTAATTGCTATGATGCTAAACTTAGGGACTGAAATTATTACTCACCCATCTAATTACTGGAATAAATTTGTAAACACATTAATATATTTTGTGCATTTTCTTACAAGCCCAACAATCTTTCCTTATTTTTCTTCTGGTAGGAACACCAAGAATACTTTAAGTCACTACTGCTCCTGAATTCTCTGTTTTCTCAGATAAAGTCCTACTAGTCCAAATTCTAGGAATGTGATATGGCCTGGTATTGGCAAGCTAGGATAGCTGACCACAAAATAGGTCATTTAACCCAATCAGAGCCTATGTGACTTCATCTCTGGACTTTCCTTGCTTTATGTATACAAAAAGGCTTACTATTCTTTATGCATGAGCATGGAGTCTGAAGGACATTACAGTGTCACTTCATGCTGACAATTCATGGTGATACCTTATATGAACAGCATGCCAGCAGCATTAGAACCTAAGAGAAGACAGTAGGAATACATAGGCCTTAGGTCCAGCTTCACTAAACTCTGAATTTTGAGAAGCATAAATTCTTTTTTGTATTTTATTTCTTTATTTTTTTCTTTTTAGATATACATGACAGTAGAGTGTATTTTGACATATTATTGTACATACATGAAGAATAACTTATTCTAATTACTATCCCATTCTTTCAATGGTACATAATGTGAAGTTTTCACTGGTCATGTATTCATATATGAAAATAGGAAAGTTATGTCTGATTCATTCTATTGTCTTTTCTATTTCCATCCATCCTCCCTTCCCTTTATTCCCCTTTTCTAATTCAATGAACTTCTATTCTTCCTTCCCCACTCCCCTTATTGTGTGTCAGCAGCCACATATGAGAATATTTGGTCCTTGGTTTTATGAGTTGGCTTATTTTACTTAGCATGATGGTCTCCAGTTCCATTCATTTGCTGGCAAATGCCATAATCTCATTTTTCTTTATGGCTAAGTAATATTCCATTGTGTGTGTGTGTGTGTGTGTGTGTGTGTGTGTATACATACACACACATATATATCACATTTTCTTAATCCATTCCTCTCTTGAAGGGCATCCAGTTTGGTTCCATAGCTTAGCTATTGTGAATTGAGCTTGAGCAACATAACTTCTAAGTTTCATTTTACTCAGAGTAAACACTTTGTACTGGGTTTTCCTTTACTTGAAATTTAATTAACAGGAAACTTTAGACTCAAAAAACAAGGTGGACTCTAAGAGGTAAATATATAGAAATATGAGTCTTAAAGACCATTTTGAGAATTGGCTCTCTTGCAACCATCCCTCTTCCTTTTCTTTTTTTCGCTCTTGTCAATTTTTGATTCCCAAGGATTAAATGGTCAGACCCCCAAAATTATAAGTATAAATACCCAGTCTTCTTAACCAAACTAGATACAGCACAAAAGAATATATGGCCCACAATTATCCAAACATATTCAGATTTTGAAAAATACCTTAACACTGGGTATCCTTGCAGTCATGATTGGATGATGCCTTAAGAAACAGATGAGCAAGAAGTTATGCAAACATATAGATATAGATGGAAATAAATATATAGATATAGATAATTGACACTCACAATGTCCTATCAAATATATTTGCCAACAATGTGATTTCCACAAGTTTTGATAGCATGTGGGTTGCAGCAGGCATGGGATGTGGAGGCTGTATTATTTCATCTATGATAACCCTTAGATTTCAACTTTATTTCCTAAATTTTGCTGCCTGATTCTCTTCCTTTGCTTTATTAGACTCCCATTCCCTCTTCTGTTTGCTCTATGGTTTTCCAGTAGCATCAGAGGGAGCTAGAATAAAGATAAAAGTTTTATTGCGTAGTAATTAGAGTAGCAGGTAGAGAGATCAGTGAATACATGGCTCTGTGCTAAATTCTTGCAGATGTTTGTGACTGAATCTATGCCAGGAATTTGAAAGCAATGTCTGACTGTTCCAGGGAGCTACAAGCAGCTCTCCCTTTCTGCACTTCTAGGTCCAATCTACTTACAAGCAACATGATAAAATAGCTTGCATCTCTCTAGTTTGCTGAGCCAGAAAGAAGATTCTGAAACTTGGTGATTTTTTTCAAAAACTCCTTTCTGAAACTTTTTCAAAAGCATATTGTATTATAAGCAAAAGTATGCTTTATATCATAATTATCCAAATTTCAAACAGCTGTCGGTAATTAGTACTCTTTTTCACACAAAATTATTTTTAGTCCAGAATTGTTTCATTTATAATTGTGAGATTATCTAGGGATTTTGACGAAAGTATGGGTATCCTTGGGACGTGTCCCAGCTTTAATTCATCAGAATCTACAATGGAGGATCTTCTATTCATGATTTTTAATCAGGCCTCAAAGCAATTCTTATCCTCAGAAAAGTATGTGAAACATTGATTTGGTCTTGACCAAATCCCTCCTGTTCCTACTTTATTTCCTACATCTAATTAGTAATCAAATTACCTGTGAATTTTGAGTAATCTTTTCCTCAGTCTACTCCAATGTCCATACCTACTTGTGTCCTTTACATAAATCCTTTGTTTCTGTAATTGTCCTGAATGTCTTGGTTCAGGCTGATGTAACAAAATACCACATCGTAGGTGGCTGAAGCATTTATTTTCTATAGTTTTGGGAGCTGGAAAGTCCCAGATGAAGTGGCCAGTGGGTCTAGTGTCTGTTGAGGGCACTCTTCATGCTTTGGAAATGACTGTCTTCTTTCTGAGTCCTCATATGTTGAAAGAGAGAGAGAGAGGAAGTCTCTCCTGTCTCTTCTTACAGGTTCACTTATTACAACTTCATCTCCATGAAGTAGTTACCTAACATTTATCCTATTTCCAAATACCATCACAGTGAGTATCAGAGTTTCAATATAGAAACTTTAGAAGACAAAATATTTCAGTCCATAGCACTGCATACCTTTGTTTATATATATATATATATATATATACGCATATATATGCGTATATATATATAATATATACAGTTTACCTTGTGAAATTAATTTTGCTCACATATCATGCATAATAGGAGATAAAATCTAGTAAATTTGGTTTTTGTTCCTCACATATTGCCATTTACGTTAGTTTCTCAACAACACACCTTTTTCCCTCTACATCAGTTTAGGATCTCGTTTGGAAAGAGGAGCAATTAACAGAAAATGAATTCGTTGAAAGAATTTGCTTAATGAATCATCAGAAAAACTAAAGAACAAGATTAAGAAAATTGTCAGGAAAAAAATAAAATAAGAAATGTAAAATTCAACAACTATTATATCACAGAAACACATCCTTTCAAATGCTTCCAATGTTCCCAAATGATTGCTTCCCAATATCACTTCTCTAATCTCCATACCAGACCTTCTAGTAAACAAATTTTCTTGATTGACCATTTATTTTTAAGCTTTTCTTTCAATAATCAAAGCTGCAAGATCATCAAAATGGGTGATTGTAGATCATGCACTTGTTGTTAAATCTCCCAAATGTGAAAACTCAAAACATGTGTTCCTTTCCTCTCCTACAGTGTAAGCAGAATTCAGAATCACATAATGAGAGACTGTCTCTAAATATGTAGCATGTGCATTTACTAAGTAGTGAAATTATTGACTCTAATAATGCACAGATTGTTTCATTGACATCCATGTAAACCCTTCTTGCCATATTTGAACTTTCAGACCAAAAAAAAAAAGAAAAAGAAAAAGAAAAAAAAATTGCTTCCCCCAAACCTGAACCTAATTATCCCCTTTTTAATGCTTTTCAAGTGCAATATTTATGCATATGTGAACATGTAATCCAAAAGGAAGTAAGCAACAATACTGTTACATCTAAAATTGAGGCCCAGAATTTGGCTCTGTCCATTTCTCTTCCAGTTCTGATCTAATGCTTTCTAAATAGTATCTCACTTAGAGATTAAATAGCACAGTTATTTATAATCAGTACACCATGTATAATCTGATGAAAACAAGTAATAGAGAAGAAAACATAGAAAATAATATATATTTTTATACACATGTACATGTTACATGTGTGTACATATATGTGTTTCAAAAAAGTAAGGCAATAATTTTAGACAAGAATAATTCTTCATCGACAACTGATCACTGAATCACAGATGGAATTTATACTATACTATTTCTCCTCTACTAAGTCCTCTGCAATTTCAATCTAGAACTCAACTGGTCTTTTTCTAACCCTTCTTTTGTAACATAAACTTTCATTTCTGAAATATCTGAGCCTATGCTGTCCCTACTTTTATACTGTTGCAGTAGTCTTTCTTTAACATCTACCTTTAGATATAAAAAAGCAATTTGGTATACCCAGAGAAAATGTTAGTTTCATTTGAACTCTCTCCTGCTTCCACTCCTTGAAATTTATTCAAACCAATATTAAAATTCCCTTTTCTCCCCAAATGGTACCAGAAGCCACAAAAAAGAAGTCGCTGTCTCATCTTGTGATTCAATGGATGACTGATTCTCTCACAAATGTCTGTCTTTGAAATCTCTAAACTGCACAAGATAACACTCATGGAAATAGAAAGCAAATATTTTGTGAATGGACATTTATGAGTAGCTCTGTGAAGTACCACCTCCAAGTTCCACTTATTGACTTCCAGACCTATGCAAAATATATTCTACACCTTGCATACTGCTGTTCACATTTGATGCCTGTTGAAATTAGGGATCCCCATTGACACTGGCCCACTGCCTTCCTTGTTTTGCTGTATAATATATTCCTTTGTCAGGAGCAATGTCTTATAAAACACTAAAGTGGTTTGTCACCACTTAGTAAGCACATGGAGGGTGGTAATGGCAGAGGCATGAAGGCAGAGAATGTGTTTTCAAAACCTCAATGAGGATATGAGTTATGACAAACTGTTCTTCTCTCTGAGAGGAAAGTGCTAAGTAAAATTATATTGTTGCAAATATGCTCTCAGGATATAATATAATATAATATTAGGGAAACTGAGGCTGCTTGCTTTCACTAGCAAGTTGAGCACTCAGTAGCAGTGATAGCTAAATCACTTTAGTTATGGGAAGCTTGTGTTATTGGCTTTGTGCATAGCCTCCTATTTACATAATAACCCCTTTATGAAGTCTTTATGGAAATCGTGCAGTGGAAGATGAAGAGGAGGGTGGGGGGTGTCTTACTTACATATCTAATTTAGGCAGTTTTGTCCAGTTCAGGATTAAAATCTCCTCTGCCATAATGGGCTTTAATAAACATTCACATGTAACACAAATATGTACACATGATCTTTCTGAAAGAATTCTTCTTGTTATTCCTAATAGTTCAAACTTGCATCTTTCATTCATCCTTGACCATTCAACAAAATTAACCACCTTTCTGTGAATTATGGAATACTGTTATGTCATACCATGTCTTTCTCAAAGTAAATCATGGATGTATAAATCTAAGCAATAAATCCTGGCAAGTCATAATTTTTCCTTTCCCCATGGCTTTTTCTCCTGAAGAGACTACACTGCTACCATAATATATGTATTTTTGTTATTTTCCTGTTATATAAGCCACAGTCATCAATGGATGCTATTCTTCACCTCCTTTGTCAGGTAATCAAAGAAAATTCTTATGAGAAAGTGGGAATTGAGGACAGTACAGTTACATGGTAGGAGAAATCATGGAAGAAATCATTGGCCTGAATAATAATACACACCCAGAATTATGTGAATCAAAAAAATTTGTAAATAACTTTTAAGATCATATTATAATTTAGTGACCATTCAAAGTTTCAGCTTTTGTACTCTTTCGTGGTCTATTGCCAATCCAAAAGTTAACCCTGAAAATGACAATGTCATATGCAAAAGATTACATTGTCTTGTTTTAAGATGAAAATCTCTCCACAACAGGTTTTAAACTGTGTTTAGTGATAGACTCTATGGAACATTATGTGATGTTACTAAAGTTTGAGTGATATGAGATATTCTGGGTCAAAGAGCAAAATGACAAACTTGATTTATGAAGGATTAAGGAAAATTTTCTCTTGCTGAAACTCTCATTTAACCTTGGCTATCTTTCAGATCAGCAAAGTAAACAGATTAAATCCAACCACTTAAATTTCCTAGTTAGTGCTATCAAACAAAATGTGCAGCCATTTTTCTATAATGTGAAGGAATCCCCTAACCTTCCCTGAATGGAAATCTGACATATGTTAAGGGATACATTTTCTACACTTGTAAATGTGCTACCACATCATTTAGTTTATTTTTAAATTTTAAACATACAGTTACACCAGGATGAATATAATGGAAATACGTGTTGATGTCCTTTGGAAGGGGGAGACATTAAAGATGTCCAGAGATTAAGAAGTGGTACCAGGTTGGCAAAGTGAATTATCCTTGAAGAAAGTTGATAATGGTATATTGCTGTTCCTAGCAGATTAAAGAAAAGGGATGGTGATGATCAGTGTAGATTAGGGTAAAGGTAAAAAAGCATGACCATGTTAACAATGGTAAATTGACCTTATCTAGAACAGTAGGTACAGTCATTAGTTAAGGCACTATCACTCTCCAAGACTTCTCAGCATCCATTTCAATTCAAATTGATTTATTTTGGCTTGTAATAGCAATACTATCCTCAAACACTTAAAATCTCTGAATTTTTATGATTCCAACAAGAATATGTAATTTCTTTTGATGAAACCTTTTCATAGTCAGAAGGAAATCTTGAATCAATGTGGCCTATATAGCTCATTATGACAATTGGTGATGAAACATTTTATCATCTTAGATGAAAAATGTTGAAATAATACAATTACATGCATTCAGGATTTTACTGTGTCTGATATGTGTTAGCCTTACCTCAAATTTCACATATACACATTTTTACTATATTTTTAACAATTGACCACTGTGGTATTATGCATCCCTAAAAAATACTGTGAGCTCAGAGAATTGTTTTTTTTAATATGTGAAATTTATCAGTGTTTCCTTTTTCATGTTGTTTTTTATTGTTGGTGTTATTGTTGTTTTGGTAATATATCCAAAGAAAACTTTGTAATAATCTTGGGTAAAGACACATAACATGGTTGTCCTGTTGTCATTTTAGAGTTTCTCTCTATATATGATATTTATAAGTATTATATATATATATACATACATAATATTTAATAATTTATATGCCAATATTTTCTGCTTGAAGTATAAAATATGAGACATAATCAAAATAAAGTATGTAATTAATAGACTAGTAGCCTATTTGGAATATTTCATCTTTAGTGAAAGGTAAGTTAAAAATATATTAGTTGAATTTTTTTTAAGTAAAGGATTTCTGCTTCTGGTGTTAACTAGATAGTTTGATTTTTTTTTTTTTCATGAAAACAACTACTTATTTAGCAGAGTAAAAGTGCAATAGAAAAGAAAAAGTAATGAAAACTTGTGAAATCAGAGTTTGGGGAAGAAAAGAAAACTAAGCAGGTAAAATGGACTATAGGGACCTATTTCTCCTTTAGAAGACTCAAATTGATTTTGGACACAGTACCTTAGAGTTAGAATAGCTGAATAAAAGCTTTTTGCACAATCATGGGCCTAAAGATACAAAGTTGGAGTTTGAGGCCATTTGGAAAAAAATCTGTAGGATTTAGAACACCTGTGGTGAAGGAAAAAAAGTGACCTGGAAAGAGACAGACTTTATGAAAACTTGAGACATCTCAGATCTTCTCAATTTCATAATAATGCTCAAAGTAAAGATAAATTCTCTCTCTGGATGAAGATCACATCATACAGAGCCTCAAATTATCTTAACAGATTGTAATATAATATAACCATATCTCAATCAAAATTAACTAGGCATATGAGAGCCAAATGTGAATAAAAACCAAGAGAAGCAACTGGAAAAAGGCACTATACCATAGTGAATACAGATAAAAGAGTTATCAATCACAGAGTTTAAATAATCAATGACTAATATGATGAAAAAAAAATGACAGTGTTGGCAGAGAACTAGAATTTACAATATGAAAATAAATATAAAAATTAAAACAAAAGTTATGATATTTAAAGTGAGGAACTCAGTGAATGCCCTTAAGAACATATTAGATACTAGTGAAAAGAGGATTATGAAACTAGAAGGTAAGCCTGAAAAATAACATAATGAAACACAGATACACATGTCAAAAATTGTGAAAAGTCTAAGATTATACTCTGTTTTCAAGTTAAAAAAAAAAAAAAGTAGTCCTCTACAATTCCATAGATGCTGCCAAGCAACACAATTCCTAATTAATAGGCAAAGGACTTCATTAGATAGCATAGCAGGCAGCATGAGCTTCATGTTTACACCTAACTCAACCCACCCATACCCCACAAATTGTTTGGGGTGATGCAGATATAGGTAAAAGTAGATGTTGCATATGCAATGGATTTGCTTCACAGCTAAGGAATGCCAGATTTAGAAATCCCCATGCAAAGCAAATATGCCCAACCTTTGCCCTTTGCCTAATATATTATCATCTTTATTTTCTTGGTCAAGAAACAAATCTTACCTCTGCACCAGTGGGAGATCCTATACCTATATTCCAAGATTATTTGCCTATAAGCCTAGGTAATATAGCCTGGAATAAAATACAGCCCGGAATAAAATCTGCACTAAAATATGTGAAAACACCATGGAGAATTACTCAATAACAATGCATACTCTTCATTTCCACATCATGTCTTCTGGAAAATGTTCCCATGAAACTTCACTCTATTATTCATTCTCATTAATCTGAAAGTCAGGACTGCTATTCAGTGAGTCTACCATCAATAAGATTCTAAGCATCAGGATAAAGACAACCAGCTATAGCACCTAGTACTATCTATTTGGAGGGTACTGGAGATTTAATACAGGGGCATTTTACCACTGAGATACATCTACAGCCTTTTTTAAAAATTATTTTTTATTTTGAGACAGAGTATCACTAAGTTACGTAGGGTCTCACTAAATTGCTGTGGCTGGCCTCAAACGTGTGCTTCTCCTGTCTCAGCCTCCCAAGTTGCTGGGATTATAGACATGTGCCACTTTGCCCTGGTACCTAGTACTATTTATAGTAAAAGCACTATTTACAATAACCTACAAACTGTAAACTGCTCAAATGACCAACAACAGTAATAAATTGTGATGTGATTTATACACAGAATACTACTGTGATTAGTTGTACAAATTTCAACTTCATGTACCAATAATGATGAACCTTATAAAATAATTTTGAATGAAAAAGGCAGATACAAAAGAGCATACTCTATATGATTCAATTACATGAAGTTCAAAGACAGAATTAACAAGTTGAGATCCAAGTTAGCATAGTTGGTCAGTAACTTAGAGGAAACATGGTGGTATAAGGGTTCAATGTAGTTAATTCTAAATCTGCACAGAAGTAAGTGCACAATTGTTCAGTGTGCAAATATTTCATTGATTTATGTGGTCAATTATATATGCACTTCAATGAAAGGTCCAAAAATGCTCAATATTTTACTTTCTTAACCAAATGAAAACAGAGAAGAAACAATCATAAAGCAATACAGATATGGCCTTTGATAATGCATTAGCCTTCTTTCATCTGCTGCTTAACATTCCACAGTTTCAGTTACATGTGGTCTGAAATAAGTTTTAAATTGCAGCACCATTCTGAACAGTATGATGAAATCGGGGATGTGAGTCACTTCCTTCTCCAGCATGTATACACTGTACATGCTATGCACCTATTTGTCACTGAACAACTATGTTACCAGATCAACAGTGATAGTATTACAGGGCTTATGCTCAACTCAACATTTTTTAAACTTTATAATGAAATAGCCACAAATCAGAAGAGCAGTGATACTGGCAATTTGCATATGTCCAAGAGAAGCTGGAAGTTTTTTTTTTAAGTGAATAGGTCAAAGTTCTCAATGGGAAAGAAAAAATTTGTATGCTGAGGTTGCTAAAATCTATAGTAAAATCAAATCTTCTATTCATGAAATTGCAAAGAGGGATAAAGAAATTTGTGATAGTTTCCTGTTGCATCTTAAAGTCACAGTCATAGTGAACAATAAATGCTTAGCTAAAATGGATAAATTACTACAATTTTGTATGTAAATAGATAAAAAAATAGTATATATAGTATTCAGTACTATCTGCAGAATCAGGAATCCACTGGATGTCTGGGGAAGTATCCTCCAACGAGAAGAGGGGCATATTGTACTCAACAATCATTTGGGATTCAAATTCTTTGAAATTTTAAAAACTATTTATTTAAGCAAAATGTATGAATAGAAAATCTATAAATCTGATGATAATCCTGAAATGTTGTACTCTTTCTACGATCAGAAATGAGAAGAGAGTATCAATTATCACTACTCACATTCAATAGTTTATTGAATTCTTAATAAACAAGACAAAAATATTAATACAAAAAATTAAAATAAAGAAAATGCTTTGATTATTCACATATGACATCATTTTTCATGTACCAATATCAAGAGCCTGCAAATAACTTATCAGAATTAATAAGTAAATTGAGCACTGTGTTTGGGTTTAATATCAATATGCAAAAATCAATATACTTTGCAATGTGAAAATCCACTTTATTGGTATAAAATGGAGTTAAACAGTCAAAAAAGTAATAAAATATCTTGAATAAAATTAAAGATATTAACTATCTAAGATTATTTTTATATTTATGTTTTAGTTATAGGTAGATACAATATCTTTATTTTAATTTTATGTGATGCTGAGGATTAAAGCCGGTGCATCACACACATGCATGCTAGGTGAGCAGACCTCTGTGCCACAACCCCAGTCCTAAATATCTAAGATTTAATCTGAAAATGTACATAAGAATCTATATTGTTGAGTGAAGACAATTTTAAATAATGGAGGCTTAATATTTTTCTTCAATTGAAGAAATGAATGATTAAAATATACATTTTATACATCAATTTAAAAAACCCAGTCAAAATCACAGAAGTTTTCTTCTATTCTGAGTAAACTGACAAATTAATTCTAAAAGGTACATGAAAATTCAAATGACCAGTAATAATAAAGAGACTAAAAAGTAAACAAAGACACATACTAACTTTCTAGATATAATTGTTATAAAATAGCACTAGTCAAGTACGGTATTACAGTTTCTTAATGATGGGCAAAGAGATAATCAATCAGAAATTGCAAGTTCAGATAGAGACACACTTTGTTAAATACAAAGATAATATTGCATAGAGATGAGGAAAGATCACTTTACCGTAAATGGTATTAGGTCAATGAAGTAGGTATAAATTAAAAAATAAAAATTTACATCTACCTCACACTATTCATATAAACTATTTATCTTCTTGTATGTCTAAATGTGGAAGATAAGCCATCAGATATTCCAGATCATTCATTAGCTTCATAAATTTAGAGTGGGAAAATTTCTTAAATAATATATAGAAAGTTGTAAACACTCACAGAGCATTGATAATTAAACTACATCAAAGGGAGCAGTTTGTTGGGCTCAGCGGTACATACCTGTAATCCCAGCGACTCAGGACACTGAGGCAGGAAGATCGCAAGTTCAAAGCCAGCCTCAACAACTTATTTTAAATAAAAGACAGAAACAAGTGCATGACAAAGCAAAATAAAGAGGGAGTGAAGCTATTTACAACATGTGTAACTGATGAGGTGGTTATACCCATAATGTAGCATAAATTACTATAAATCAATAATAAAGTATTAGACAACCCAATTTAAAATTAAACAAGTTCTCCAGAAAGAAAGGACGGAAATGTCCAAGGTGGTCATTTTTTAAAGCCATACAAACTGAATGAGGCTCAATCACCAACATCAGTGGTATTGATACCAGTAGCCTATACACAGACCAGTGGCTTGACTCTCAAACAACCCCCCCACCACCACTATCCTCAGGGCCAGGCATAAGCAGAAACATATGCTATTGCAATTAGACTTTCCTGCAAAGGTCAGGATTTTCCATTAACAATCACAGAACAATTTACTCAAGCAACCCTGAGCAATTAAAAAAAAAAAAAAAAAAAAAAGCTAACTACCGAGAGGAAAGGTCCAGAAAAGTTCCCAAACACTCCAAAAGCAATAAGGCAGGAATTTTGTTGCAACACAATTTGCCAAAGAAATAGGAGGACATGACACCATAGATGGAATCTTATGTATATCGTCTGTGATTGTTATGGTGACCCTCTTTTATGATCACCCTGTATGATAACAAAATATTCTATATAAAAGTAGGTATCAATCAAATCATATGGAAAATGACAATAATTTGGGGAAAATTAATGAGTTATAATTCATTATAAAAACTCTCACTATTTCTTTGTTCCTGAACTTCACTTTCATTTAACCAGCTGACTGTAGTCTGAAATGAGCCCTTGGGAAATCTGCACATCTCAGGATAAAGCAGATTCACATTAGAAGACACATTTTTTGCCTACTATCATTGTTTTCTGACAAGGCCTTTGGCTGTTTAATGAACTCAGTCATGAAGTCTGAATCCCCCAAAGTTTCTTAATCATCTTATTTTGACTATACTTCAGAAAAGCTTGTTAAATTTGGAAAAGCAGCTGTTTATTTAAAATCAAACTAACACTCTGAAGTCTTTAGGAAAAGAGCTTTTTTTTTTTTCCTTTCCTATATAAGAAGCAAGAGTTACTTTCTAGAAGTGCTATTTCATGTTAATGTAATGATGTTATATTATTCTGTACTGAACATAAAGAATGAATATGGTTTCTTAAATACAAATTATGAGAAATATTTTTTTTTTATTTAAAGGATATGAACAGTTTAAGTGTTTACAAGGGTGGTTTGGCAAACTGGAATGAAGACATAATTCCAAAATCAGGCATTTCAAATCAACTCACACTGTTACTAGATTCCCAGTCCAGAGGTGTGACCCAACAAGTCAGGTATGGCCACTCATCCAAAAAAAAAAAACACAC
This sequence comes from Tamias sibiricus, assembly GCA_025594165.1. NCBI lineage: Eukaryota > Metazoa > Chordata > Mammalia > Rodentia > Sciuridae > Tamias > Tamias sibiricus. The sequence continues at coordinate 21,352,793 of CM046663.1, forward strand.
ACACAAAAAAGCAATGGCGAAAAGCAGGGAATGTACTTGAATCAATATGTCCATATTGGGAAGGCAAATGAGATCAAGAATCTCATCCCTGTCTTCTGCAGTACTGATGTGTAATTTAGAGGAAGAATTGGGGTAGTGTGGTGAGAGGTATGCATAATTAAGAAGTGTTGGCCAAACTTGTCTAATTGATCATTATTTCAGTTCTGTTTCTGCAAAGTGTCTCTGAAGAAGTCCTCATTATCTGAGGGAACAATCTGATTCCCATATAATGATTGCTCCTGTTTGGGGCAGGGGAAGCCTCAGTTCAGGTCAAGTGGTAATTGCTCCCACGTGATCTCATCATGGAGCGATCTCTCTACAGGGATTTAGTGTTCCTAGAATCCAAGGTGACTGTGGATTAGGGCAATGATTTTAGATACTACTCCAAGGGTTCTAGAGCAGTAGGTTGTAAAACCTGGCAGTTGAATGTCCATGCAAATCTTGAAAATACCTTAGTTACTCTTATCTTTGTGTCTTGGATTATTTAAGCTAATCCTATCAAACCTTGTATTAGAATGCCAATGTGCAGAGCTGAGCAGGAATCTGACTCAAGTGTAAGGTAACAAAGTGGGCAGATGAAATGAAGGCAGATGCCAAGCTCTATCCTGATTTTAGTTATGCATTGTGCATATGCAAGTTCAGGTGATGAGTCAGCAATAAAGTTATCTTTATTAGCAAAGGTAACCTCCGTGAATTGCTATTATAAGACAGTTGTAAGGGGACATTAAAAAAAATTCAGATAAAAAAATATGATGATGTTGCAGAGTTTAGAATGATTTTTGGAAACTGATCATGGGACCAATTTCACAGACAACTGGAAGTTTAAACATCTTGAATCTCAAGCAACATGTCTAAGGAATGATTTCTGGCTTCAGTATTACATTTGCCATAAGCTTGACATAGCACAAAAATATCTCAACTCAGGTTTGTTCTTAAGTCATGTCCTCTTTCCTGTGTCCTGAATCCAATTGTTTCCTCCATAACTGCTAAGCCCAATGTGCTCCTTCCCTTAGTTTCCCTGTACAGATGACAGTTTCTCCATCATGAGGTTTCTGATTTATGGTCCATCAACTCCCTCAAATGATATTTCCATCCATATTCTAGCCTAAGAAGACCTTCCAAAGTCAATGAGACTGATATGAATATTAAGATAGAAAATAAAAGAGACAAGTATCTAAATTAAAAGTACTTTGGAGCCCAGTGGAGAAGACCTTTTCAAATATAAAAAAGTAAAATGTTTCTTCATTTTTTATAAAATACAAATTTAAAAACTCATTATACTATTTAAAAACATTTCTAGAAAACAAACTTTAGAATTCAATATTTTAAGCAATATGGATAAAATACATATTGAAATGTAATTCCTTCCAATATAAATACACTAATGGTTAAGTAACTGAATAATTAATGTTGAAATAAATTTTCTGCCAATTTGTATAAATCTACACATTATAAACAATTTTACTTATCCTGCACTAATCTCATAGACATTTCTGAATGATTTCGTTATATCAGTTTATCTTCCATCATTTCTAATGTATTTGATTTTTATGAGAAATAAATTTAAATGATTCATTGAAAAATATATTTGCCAGGTTAGAATGGGAAAGATACTTTCTTCCAGTTAAGAGATGTAGAGATAAATGAAGACCACCTAAATGAAAATAAACAATGGCTACCATTTAGAACTTGCCATGGGAGATAAAGAGCTATTCACCACCACTTGTGTCTGGAAAGACTCAAAAGAAGGCAGGTAAGTTCCTTTTATATATATATATATATATATATATATATATATATATATATATATATATATATATAACATCTTTAGGTATGCTCTGACTGGAAGTTGTCGGCTGGGGAAGCTCTAGGCAGTATAACTGAAAATGGAGCCACCTATGTTATTGGTCAGGAGTGCAAATTTTATTTTCTCTGGTCCTAAGTTGGAAGTGGGCATGAGAATAGGAGCAAAAGTTAGAAAAACTGCCGATTATTAAGTTATACTTATTCGACGCCAAGTACTACAATGCTACAAGGTTGTGATTTGGATTCTTGGCTACAGATTGTGGGAGAAAGTTTTGTGGGTCAGACGTGTGTTTTTATATATGGTCTCACCATTGCTACTACCCATTTGTGCACTCCGTTGCTCAGAGACAAGTGCTACTATGAATCATGTTATGGTTTAGATATAAAGTGTCCCGCAAAGGTTCATGTGCCAAAGGCTTCATCCCTGTTTTAGTCAGCTTTTTTGCTGCTGTGACTGAAAGACCTGCCAAGAACAATTTTAGAAGATGAAAACTTTATTTGGGAGCTGGAAACTTCAGAGGTCTCAGTCCGTAGATAGCCAGTTCCATCCCTCAGGGCTCCAGGTGAGGCTGAACATCATGGAGGAAGAGTGTGGCAGAGGGAATCGGCTCAAGGCATCACACCAAATAGCAAAGAGAGAGCTCTGCTCAACAGAGACAAAATATATGCCCCAAAGACATGCCCCCAGGGACCCATCTCCTCCAGCCACACCCCTACCTGCCTATAGCTAACTTTCAGTTAATCCCTATCAGGGGATTAATGCCTGGATTAGGACAAACCTCTCATAAACCAATCACTTCACATCTAAGCTTTCTTGCATTGTCTCACACATGAGCTTTTGGGGACACCTCACATCTAAACCCATAATAGTCCCCAGTGAAGCAATATGCAGAGGTAGGGCTTTGAGGAAGTGATTGGATCATGGGGGCTCTATCCTCATCAGTGGAATAATTTTAATGGATTACTGGGAGGTGTTGGACATTGTGGGAGATGAGATCTAGTTGAAGGGAGTGAGTCCTTGTCAGCATACTCTTAGGGACTCTATCCTGTCCTGATTCCCATTCTCTCCTCTCTCCCTCTCTTTCTCTCTGCTTCTTGGCCACCAAGAGATAAGCAGCTTTGCTCTATCACCCCCTTTCTGCCAGGATGTTCTGCCTCACATTAAACCCAAAACAATAAAACAGACTGACCTTAGAGCAAAACCTCTGAAATCTTGATCCAAACTTTTTTCCTCCTGTAAGTTGATTTCCTCAGATAGCTTGCAACAGTAACAAAAATCTGATTATCACAAATCTGAAGTTTTCTTCCATTAGATAGTTTAATATTACAAATATATTTCATTTTCTAGGTATTTTATGTGGAAAAACTTATTTACATAAAGAGAGACATGGAATTTACCAATATAGTTAAAAATTTCATGTGTTTTTTTTATTTTATGCTTAAAATACACATAAGGAGTAACATGTGATCTATTACAGAGAAATTAAACGTTTTGTGAAAGTGGATAAGACAAGTGCTTTATCCAAGTGCCTTGGCAGAAGAAAACTTTACATATAAAGTTGATTTCCAGCTGGGCATGGTGGCACAGGCCTGTAATCCCTGCGGCATGGGAGGGTGAGACAGAGGATTGCCAGTTCAAAGCTAGCCCCAGCAACAGTGAGGCACTAAGCAACTAAGTGAGACCCTGCCTCTAAATAAAATATGAAATAGGGCTGGGGATATGACTCAGTGGTGGAGTTCCCTGAATTCAATCCCTGATACCCACCGCCCCCCCCCAAAAAAAAAGTTGATTTCTAGAGAAATAAGCACCTGTAAGATATCATCGTCCTCACACTGCTTACAGTATGTATTATACATACACTTTTAGAAATCACATTCAGTTCCCTCCCTGCCCAGGGGCAATTTTGGTAGCATTTTCCAATTTAAAGATATTCAGGAAATAACACTGAGAAAATATAGAAGTCTGTTTGGCCTTCAAACCCATTTTCTAGGAAGTAGGCCATGAAAGCTGTGCAGCTCCAATTCAGATGTGGCCACAGAAAATTAGCAGTGGACAAGATCTTACTAGAAAATGGAGGATCCAGAGGACTCAGAGAACACAGTTAATAAAGGAGATTGGGAAAGACTTAAATGAGTCGATCTCATGCCCCAAGGGTGGAAGATTGGGAAGACTGGGTTTAGCAATAAATTTTGGAAACTGCCTTTTAGTGAGAAAGTTCCTCTCTATTCCTAATTCGCTGAAAGTTTTGTCATTGATATTTTTCCAATGCTTTCCCAGAATCTATTAAGATGATCATATGGTTTATTTTTCTCTATAAAATGAATTGGAAGTTTTTTTTCTTTTCTACTTTTGAAATTTTCATGGGATTGGTTTTCCAATCATTCAAAGGATAAAGAACTAAATGTTTTCTATTCCACCAACATTACTGAAATCTACAAGTTCTTTTCCTACTCAATACTGTTCACAAATATAGCCAAATAGTTCTAGGAGCAAGCAAGAAATATTAATCAGTGTCCAGTCAATGGAAAACAGGAGCTCATGCTCCAAAGGCCCCTTCTTGCAAAGCAGTAATGTGTTATGAGGGATGTAGTAGTATATATGTTGTCATCAGAGTTTTTCATAAGAAGGGGAGGATATTTTCAGAGATTAGGGTTCCTCCCCTTTTCTTCTCCGATTCAGACATGGTGAGATCTGTCATGGCACCTCTGGCTTATGTTTTTATTTTTGTCATTAAGATCCTCTATAATGTCAAAGTGGCATCTGGACCAGATCCAGCCAGTAATGGAGCCTACCCTAGGCAGGTGGGAGTATGTGAAAACTCCCTGGTCTGCATCTGGGAACCTGTGGTTATCAGAATTCAGGCTTGAACTTTTTTAAGGACCAGTAAAGCTGACAGGACAACAGCTATCTATCTCTGAGGTTCAGACTGGTGACACAACAACTTATATAAGTTTTAACTAACTTACATAGGAACAGTAATTATAAACTATCTCCTTTTCTTCTTTTTATTTTTTCTCTTATCATTTTTGTTGAACACTGCAAAGAGCTAACTTTTGTCTTTGTTAGTTTTCCCTATGTCTTACCTATTTTTATATCATTGATTTCCTTTCTTTTCTTTCTTTTTTATAACTCTTACATTTGAGTTAAATTTGTTCTTTTCTCCCTAGCTATTATAGCAGATTTTAGGTCATATTTTTGTATGAAATATAATAATTTAAAGTCACAATTTTTTTCTAAGCCTTTGTTTTAACTGCTTCCCATATATTTTATTTGTGTGTGTACTGTGTGTGTGTGTGTGTGAGAGAGAGAGAGAGAGAGAGAAAGAGAGAGGGAGAGAGAAGAAAAACATCAAAGAAATCATAACCCATTAATTTGAAAATAAGGGAAGAGATTGTCCCTTTATTATATTCTCTCTCTGTCCTTTTGAAATGTGTATAAAACTTTCGAAAAGCTGAATAATCTTTTTGCCAGCTTATTTCTCAGGGGTGCCTTTCTCAAAACCTTGGGAAACATTTTATCAAATGTAACATTAGGGAAGATGGTACAACTGTCCCCCAGCTTCTGACTTCAATGAGCACCTAGCTTTAAGTTACAAAGCTGTCTTTTGTCATAAAGACCTGAGTTTATTTTCCATTGGATAAAGTCAATTCACAGATGAGTGCCATGATCACCAGGTGAATTTAGGATGAATATGCAAATCGTGCTGTCAAACCTTCTTCCTTGAGAACTGGTTTTTGCTTGAGAACATATATGCAATGGGTTCCTTCTGCTTGGCTGTGTAAAATTGTGAGATCCCTCTCTGTCTTTGCAATCTTTTTAGTAGATTGTTGTGCATATCATTCTGGATTAATGCTTACTCAATAATAAAAGTGTTTTGTTTCTATTTTGCCCTTGTGTAAGGGTTCTCTGGATTGGGAGGAGATTTTGTTTTTTATTATATTTCCCCACCATTTGACCCAGCTATCCCACTCTTCGGTCTATACCCAAAGGACTTAAAAACAGCATACTACAGCGACATAGACATAGCCACACCCACAGTTGTATTTTCTTGGGAATTTACTTTGAAATTATTGTAATTCCCTTGATTTTAGTTCTTTGATGCATGCTTTGTTTTGAGGTATGTTTCTTAATTTCTGAATATTTGATCTTAATCATTTTTTTGCTTCTTTTCCTATTAGTAATGATAATAAAATTCTGTTTTTTCTTCAATATATTAAAATTTTAAATGTGATACAATGGATAAAACAAAATTTAAAGTCAATAATTCTTAGATTATTGACTTTTCATACAGTCTTGTCACTGAACAAGTATAACTTTTGAGATTTAAGTTAATATCTCTAAGCTTTAATTTGTCCTCTTACATACCATCTTAATACAGGGTATACAAACTGGTCAATTTTTTATTCATAAATAAAATAGGGAACCTAACAATGAAGATTATTATTTATCTCACAGGGATCTCTGATGAATAAAGAGAAGATGCATTTCAAATTGTTAACTGGCAAGCTTTATTTGTTGCTTTAATTTGTTTTTAAGACTAGAAATGGAGTATCATGAAAAGCAATTTACTGAAAGTATTTGTACCTTGTATAAATTCCTTAAGAGTCTAGCATATAAGAATCCTGTTACTATAATCTTCAATGTTTTTGTTGGCATTTCTTAACATTTCTAAATCTTTCACATCACCATTCCAAAAATAACTTGACTAATTAGTAAATGGTGAGACGATAAATTATTGTTATCTCCTACATACCTTTCCAAAATAACTTTTATTGACCATGTTATTTGCTTTTTTTCTTAATATCTAAATACTAAATCAAAACATCTTACTTCTTAGGGTAAGAATTTATGTATTCTTTAGAACAGATTTTTCCAAATTCTATGTATAAGATTTATCAATACATAAATAAAATTGATAACTAAAAAGCAAGTGCATATAAGTATATATGAATGAATTATTTTTTCTCATATGAAAATAAAATATTATGGAACAATTCAGGAAAAAATAGAAGGAAATTTTATACAGCAAATAAATTATAGGTAAACATTTTAGTCCCTATTGGTAGAAAACATTAAAAAATAATAAATTTAAGACAATTCAAAGTTTGTATTATATATTTAATAAATGCAAAAATTTAACTAATAATAGCAACCTTGAAGCAATAATAAAAGCATGAATAATTCTAATGGAGATTATTTCATGTCTGTTGCAGTCATGTCTTTGACACCTCTGGTCATGATAGAAGTACATATACATTGTGTGTTTACTCATTTAATAAATTCATCTTTGTAGTCACTTTTCAATTCTTTTAAAAAATGTTATCTTCATCTAGTTCTCATTAAGTTACTTACATACACAGTGATAGATAGGTTACCCTCCCCCCAGAGTTCTCCATATCCTGAGAGAAGCAACCTTGTTTCATTCTCGGCAGGATGTTTCTTCCCCGGACAGGATGTTTTTTTCCCCCAGGCAGGATGTTTTTTCCCCCAGGCAGGATGTTTCTTTTCCCCTGGCAAGAGCCAATAGGCTTAAAGGTCACCCTGTTCTAGGGGCAAAGAGCCAATGGCATTGGGGTTGCTCTAGTGCACCCCCCCACCAGAAATCCCTATATAAGGCCCTGTCTGAGAGACTCAGATCAGACAGAGAGAGACTCATGGACACACAACATCGGCTCGTCGCTGCAGAGAGGAGGAAGCCACTGCAACAGCTCCAGACCCATCGCCTCTAGCTGACAGCAGCTGCCCCAGCCGACAGCTGCAGACCCATCGCCTCCAGCCGACGGCAGCTGCTCCAGCCTGACCACCTTCAGCCCGACAGCAGCTCCCAGCTGACAGCTCCAGCCTCCAGCCAGACAGCAGCTGCTTTAGCCGACAGCTCCAGAGAGCCGGTGCGACCAGGCACCCACCTTCTGTCCAGAGCTTGCACACTCCCTTCTCCCTGACTCCTCTCTCCCTCCTCTTCGACCTTCGACCAGAGCACCTCTTCTCCGGTTTTCGCTACCAGCCACGAAGGCTGTTGAATAAATCTTTTGGCTGCACGGCTGTCCCCGGTGCGATGCTTTGCCCTTCACACAGAACATCCCAATTACTAATCAACAGTATAAACTGATTTGTTATTTCAATTTTAAAATTTGGGTAAGAACCATTAGGTATTAATCCATTGGATAAAAATTTCCTTTTAAAATAATCTAAGATGTTGCTTTCTAGCCCTTAGTAACAATGTTATTGCCACTGATTGCCCCCTTTTTTTTATTTTGCCACTACCAATGTGAGTGTATTGATTTCATCAGTGATATAATGTAACTTTGTATAACAACAATTATAGTTTTTGGAAGGAAGGGCTGATGTGTCTCCTATGCCAATAGAATGACAATAATCATTTAATTTTTTACTTTAATCCACATCTCTCTCTACATATATACCCCCACAGTCATACTCATATTTATATTTTAAACAATTAACTCTTTGGGGCCTCATAACGGGATGAGTAAATTTTTGCTACCTTTTTAATCTGTGATTCTCAAATATTAGTGCATGTAGGTATCCTTTGGGGTTCTTGAAAAATAAAATTCAGATTTTACTCAAATATTCTGATGAGGCTCAGAAATCTACCTTTTGAACTTGCACCTGATACTATTCATTATCAGATTGTCTACTGATCATACTTTAAGAAATAACATTTTCCAACCTATGCTTCTGTGTATTTAACTTGAGTAATTAGCATTAAGGATATACATTCTACTACTAGGCACCAACTTCGTAAGGAAATAAATATAATGAATTTGTTTTTGTTAGGTGACTTTTCAGTGAATCTGGAATACCCACAAGGCTTTCTGAATGTCATACTTTTGCTATCAAAATTTTTAAAGGTTACTGTGTGTATCTTCTACATAAATAAGTGGGTTATGGAGTTTCTTAAGCACCCCTTAATTAAACCTACACCCTAAACTCCAATTATTTTTCTCACATCTTGCTTGGATTTGATGAACATCTATTCTAATCCTACAAAGTAATTTTCAGACTATGCTAAATTATTGTACTATAAATAAAAAATAATCATTTAAACTCCAACCTTCTCTTTTCAAAGATTGTGACACTCAGGTTTGATGGTATTAGCACAGAAATGTCAGCTCAATTATTTTTAGAATAATTAGCTTCATTATATATGGAAGGTACACAGATATAAAATTCAGTTTCTTGATTCTAAAGTAGTTTCAGCAGCAATCAAATCCAAATTGAAAGAGGCTCACACCTGCTGCCTTCATCTCTTCTCACTCTTTTATGGAAAGATTTACTATCCAAAGACCTAAACAATTATTAAATATCCACATAAAACTGACTGCTAAACATCAACACATATATCCACAAGTTACCAGATTGAAATGGCCTAACATTATTTCTTATAATTGCAAATTTAGTCCTATACAGTGTCACTTGTTTTGTTAGATGATAGAAGTATAAAGAGGCTGAGTGACTTGATCAGGCAGAACTTGAATAGGACTCAGGTGTTCTGACATAATCACTGCTATTACATCAGTTCATGACATTCACAGGACATAAACATTGTTTGTGTCGACTTGGAACTCTTCTGAGTTGAACAAAAATATTTCTCCAGACCAGAAGCTTCTAATGACAACAGGTCCGGGTGACTGTCCAGGAGCTATACAATACTTTGAGACCATGCAAGAAATAGGATACACTTTGGAGACTTTGGAGACAAAAAAAAAAAAAAAAAAAAGATTAAATTTAATTGCCAGAAAGACCAAGAGTGTGGATTAAGACAATCACATGTGAAAATATCAGGGAAAAGAGCAACAGCTGAGAGCTCAAAGTGTATATGCATTATCCCAGAGGATACTCTAGGGATTCTTAGGTTTTGAACATCGTTAGTTAGAAAAATAATACTTCACTACTGACTAAGCATGAAAATTACATACATGAAAGTATGTAATTGCTTTAACAAGGCAAATTCAGTCATATCTTCCCCAAAACATGTTAATATAATAATTAATTTGCATGATGAATCAATTTCTGAGATAATGAAAATAAAAGATGAAAGTTTATCTTTCCTTTTAAAATCAGACTTGAGAATTATACAATAATCTGAACTCAAATTGTATATCAAATGAAATATGTAGGTATATGATTAACACATAATTGTCATAGAATAAGATAAATATTTTTCTTTATCCAATGAGATTTCTAAAAATTAGATTCACTTTATTTTTAAATTTGTGATAAGAGCATAATATCTACCCTCTTAAATTTTGTGTGTAATACAATATTATTAGCTGTAGGTACAATGCTATAAAATAGACCTCTAAGAATTTTTTCATCCTCTATATCTAAAATTTTACATTCATTAAATAGTTAACTCTTTGTGTTCTCCAGAAATCATTACTTTATTCTTTGCTTGTATGAGTTTGTCTATTTTAGATACTTCAAGTAAATGGAATCAAATAGTACTGATCCTTATGAGAATTATTTCTTGCACTTAGCACAATGTCCTCAAGGTTCACCTATGTTTTAGCATATGGCAGGATTTCTTTCTTTTTTTAAGGCTGAATAATCTTCCACAGTGATATACCATCTCGTATCAGTTTCCCCAAACTAGAGTGGTGAGTCATTTTAGACATATTGAAGGTATGAGAAATTTAAGAAATAAAGACAAGGCATGGAAATAAGTGAAAAGCGGGGGCACAGTGGGATGATCCAGCTCTGATGGAGACGGGATCTAACAACAAAATGAAGCCTGCAGGCTTTATTTAAATATGTAGGAACACTAGTGAGAGTCAGAGTGAAAGACTTCCTGAGGAAAACAGGAAGAAGATGGCAGAGACAACTGGGTTGGATCTTAGCAGTTTACGCCCACCTCCTCAACTTCCAGTCTACTGGGCTGCTGTGTTACAACCTAGGTCTGTCTGAGCCAAAGGGCAGGGTGTCACCATGATTTGAACAGTCTTGAATGGGTGGAATTCCACTGAAGAGTTCTCTGAAAAGCAACCTCTCTGTCCTGAGATGGCTCAAACATACCCATAATTCATTCATGGCCCCCAACAATTTCACAACTATGAGGTGGAGTATTGTTTAAGAAGCCAAAGATTCGGGAAGGTATAGAGAATATGGCACCCTTGTACACCATTAGAGGAAATGAAAATTAGGACAGCCTTTATGGAAAATGGCATTAAAACTTTTCTCAATAAAATTTTTAAAAAAGAGAACTACCATATAATTCAGCAGTCTCATTTCTAGGCATTTATCTAAAAGAATTAAAATCACGGTCTCATAGATATGAAATACTTCCATGTCTAAGGAGTACTAACCCTAAGATCATTGTGTGAGATCCAATAACCAATGGAGTTTTTAAATTTCAGACCGAATGAGGATAAATTGCCATCTTGGTTAATTCTCCATTCTGTTCAAGAAAACACAGTTTAATCATTGTATAAATTAAGAAAGCTTATCTATACAGTCTTTTTTTCCTTTTTCCAGCAGGTTTCTGTTTTTGAAGGAATAGTTGAAACTCTGATGAACCATGACAGCAGAAGATAGTTGCTGGATAATGCCAGCATTCAGCATTTATTGAGGCAGATTTCTATTAAAAAAAAAAAAAAAATATATATATATATATATATATATATATATATATTATATATATACTTTTTTAAATAAAAGAGACAAGTGACTTAGTTGTTGAGTGCCTGCATGGCATATATGGAACCCTGGGTTCAGTCATCAGTTCCCCAACTCCCCCACCCCAACACAGAAAAAGCTTAAGAAGTTTTATCATTTGTTACCATATGTATAGATGTTTGTAATCAAAGCAGGACTTCCCTCATGTAAGTTACAGTAGTACCCACTATCTTCTATCCTGGAAGTATCTTGTAATTGATAAGACCAATGAAATATCTAGGAGCTACAATTTTAGATTAACCCTTTTGTAAGCATTTTTAAAATGCATTTATTAATCTATAAGGAAGTGAACATGCATAAACAGAATGAACTAACATTTCTTGATTCCAAGGACAATTGTGCAAGAGACTGAAATTTTCTTCATTGTTTTCCTACATATGTTAATGCCATTTCTAGGTACATGAGGCATCAGAAGATTTGGAATCATGGACTATATATATTTTCACAATAAATTCAGTCATAGTATCATCATTTGGATTTATCTCCTAATAAATGTTTAAGCTGTAGTATTTGTCTAACAGCATCATTTCTTAAGTCTGTTAAAATACATATGATTAAAAAAAAAGCTAGTCAATGGAACATTCTATAACTCAGCTTCTGAGTTCAGAGGCCAATCTGTCAAGTGTTTTTCATTTTAGATGTTAAACTCAAAGCATGTTTAATTGGTAGAGTGAGAATAGCTGTGGTAATCAGTGTCATGAATGATTTTGATGATGGCATAGGCATCAGGTATGTCTTTGAAACAATGAAACTTAACTTTCTGTGAGACCATACTATTAAGGAATACAGATAAAATGCTTCATGGACACAGTATACTATAGCACTCAACTCATGAAATGCTCCATGACAACAAGTGTTATAGTATTTGATGATTGATTCAGTAATATTTACATGACTATATGACCTAAATAGTAAACCATATAATCAGAAAAACTTTACTATGATTTGGAAAGATATTTCTCCCCAAACTTCTAATTAAATAAAAGTTCTATAATAAAACACCATAGCTTCTAAATTTTTTCCACAAGTTGAAATTTCTTAAGGAGCAGGAACATATTTTTTTGCATCTTTGAAAAGGCTTATATATAAGAAAAAAATTATAATGTCCCACAAATAGTGCTCTATTAACAGCATGGGGCTTCACATTCTACTCTTGGTCTTAATATTCCTTTTCCATCTAAGAAGCAAGCTTAATCAGAGAGGAAAATTGTTCTGCATCAGCTAATGTCAAAATGTTAATTTTTTATTCAGCTATTATTAACTTAAATGGAATAGTGAATGCTCAGAACACATACTAAAATGTAAAAGAATTATTTAATACATTTAAAAATTGTTGATAGATTTACTAGACACCTGGTAATGAATAATTTTCCTTAATGCAAATTTCAGAATAAGATATAAATCACTGAATCTCATCTGATGCAGGTTAATTATAGATGCAATGAGTCCTTTATAAAGGATCTCATCTCCAAGTCTCAAAAAGACATTACATAACCAAGTCTAGGGTAGATTTATGTATTACATATTATGAATCTAAAATAAACCTTCAGCTTCCTATGCTTATTTATGATGTTTGTAAGATTAGCACATGACCCAGGTGAAGCAGAATGGATATGTGTTTACAGACCCACATACTGATTTCTCATGAAATGATGAGGCAGGAAGATTCACTTGATTATCTTGGGCTTGCAAAAGTATCCTTTGTTTGTTTGTTTGTCTTGGTTTTTGTTTTGAGAGTTTTTCTTAACAACTTAATACTAAATACATTTCTTCCTGTAAACCAACAATGAACTTAGGTTCTCAACAAAATTAAAAACTGTAGTGAACACAGGAGGTATTGTATACCATGAGGAACTTGAGGATCTAAGAAAGTAATTTCACTTCTCTCTTTATTCAGAGGAACTAATAATTGTTTTAAAAGCCTTTGTGATAAAAATTGCTTACACTGATCAACATATGGAGGATATTTAAGTAGTAATTAAAGATGTATTTCTCTTGGATGATTTTTTAGTAACAAATTGCCCAAATTTATCTAATGATAAGAATGGCAAGTGGCACCTTTTTAAAACAATAATAATTAATACAAAATAAGAAAAGAGATATCTGTTCACTTCCATTATTGAGTTTAAATCATTACATCTGGTCTAAACAAGGAATTTATTTTATCCAAATAACTTTTAATAGCATTTTGGAAATACAGCTAGTGTCTGAAAAGTCATGTAGGATAACACCTCAGACTATGGAATATATTGTAAAATAGGAATTAAATAGTCTAGCTATAGATAATCAAATCTAAGATTGTATATATAAAATTGTAAAACAATAAAAAGAAGGAAAATCTACTTGAAAATAATGTAAAATAAAATTTCTGGAAAACTGCTTAAAGATATATAAATTATGTCAAGCAGCACAACAAAATTTATGGTATTAAAAATGTTATGTATCAATTACCATTTCTCACTTTCTTCCTGACTGCAAAGCCCATCTTTCCCATTAGTGATCAAAAGTTCTAGAACTTATTTCATTTTTTTAAGTTTTATTCTGATTTTAATTAACATACAATAATTATATATACTGTAGCATATATTTCAAAAGAACCAGAAAAAGGATTTGAATGGTTTCAGTGTTGGGGACTTAAGAACACATCGGCCAAAAGAATAGAAAAACTTAACTCTCTGGTTGCCTTCCACTCCTTGATACGAGACTTGGCCTAATCAGGAGGCATTCCCCTGACGTGTGGTGAGAACTGAAACCACCCTAAGGATAGGCCAGGGGCTCCGCCAATGTGATTTGCCCATGCTTCTTATGTGTCCCTATAATCTTTCTGCTGATTGGCCTATGTCTTCTATAAAAGCTGTCCAACTTCCTCAATAAACTTGAGTTCCAGCTCTGACCGGGCTCCCTGGTGCGTCCCTGATTGTCTTCCATGGTGAGGGCAGGCGTGGGCCTGCAGCCGCCTTGTACCGTTGGAGATCACGCCTACACTAGGGCGTGTTTTTCCCCTAGCCTTCTCCGCTGGCCGGAAGAAGCTAAACTCAGGTCGGGAGGAACTAAAAACCCCAGCATCTCAAACAAAACCCCCACATTCAGTACAAAGAAATGATGTATATTTGAGGTGATGGATATGCTAACACTATTATTTGGTCATTACATAATGTATATACATATATCAAAACCTCACAATACATCCTAGAATCATGGCCATTATCTGTCCATTAGAACTTAATTTATGTCTGTGTTAGATCTGGGAATATCTATACATTCATTCAAGTATTGCTCTCTTCATATGTATCTTGAAAACCATATGGACATACTAACCCCATCACTTGTATATCTAGAAAATTGTAATTGCCTTTGAGGTTCCTTGAGCTTTTTAAAGAACAATACAAATTGTAACATATGTACGTGATCTAGTTTAATATCAGTCTAATTCAAAAATTTAAACATTAATTCCTCTTTGTTTTAGACAAAATTGTTCAATCCCTCAATCTTCCATGACCCCTGTTTCTTCATTCCATAGTGTTCTTCTGTGTTTGAAGAAGAGATGTAGGTTTTGAGCACAGTGACATCTGTCTTCTGAGACTCTCTTTGGCCCCTTGAAAGCTATTTGTTCTCTTAATCACTCTTGTCTGGAACGTGAGCATATGGTGCACTTAGTTGCCCGCTGCAATGGCCATCTCTTGCTCCTGTCAATACCATGTGCCTCTGTGAGGTGCGGGCACCATTTTGGCACAGTTCTGGCAGTCTGCTATGTAGATACACTACTGAAGTAGCTTTCCTCAGGCAACTCCTCAGACAGATTCTCAGCGATATCCGGATCCTTGCCTTCTTGGTATATGAGAAGCAAAGGCAGAAATAAAGTCTCAGGGACCCTCTGCTTGAGCTTGAACTGTCACCAGATGTACTTGGATATGACCCAACATCAGTTTAGTAAGGAACAGCCTGCAAAGCAGCCTCTTCCCAGAGTATCTTGCAAGTGTCACAGACCCAATCTGCCCCCAGTGGTGACCTCACTTAAAAAGACATTTCATGATCAATGGATCAAAGCCCACGGAGAGGAAAAAACCGACTTGATTGCTTTACTGTCTTTCCAATAACTTTCCATGCCAGAAAATACATGGATTATCCTTTTGAATTCCACATTTTTTGTACATCTTTCCTATAACCTGAATAGAACTCTTATAGATGTAAAATGTTTTATTCTATATCTATATTGCAAGAAAACATAATGGTATAACCTCAATTTCTCTCCTTTATTCTTTGATAAACACAGCTCTGAATATTTGAAAACTCCTATAATTTAGGATAATGAGGAAACAACTATTTACTTATTATTCATCAGACTTATAATTAGCTGTTCCTATCTTAAATGCCACCAGGATAATTCACATAATTACAGACAGTTTGGAATGTCATGTTGCAGTAACTTCATTTCTAGTAAAGAGTGATCAAATACTACACTACAAGTTTTAAATGAATATTAATTTTAATAAAGCAAAATTTGTTAAAAATAGGATTTTTAAATTTTATTTATGAAAAATAAAGTTGCCATTATGAAATCTTAGAAATAGAATAACAAAATAATATAAATATGCTGTAACAGTTGTCATCTGTATATCACATATTTAACTGAAGATGAATGTATCTGAGGGATATATTTTCTTTCATAGAGCTTGACCAAGTCCATCTTGTTTTTTTTTTTTTTTTCCTTTATTGGTGACATAATGTATTATTTATGTTACCCTAAATCATTTTCATTTCATTTTAAAATTATTCCACAAGTCTTCTCATTTGCTTAGTATTCTTGAGTTTTGCAGAACAGGCTTAGGGTTTGAGAAAGAGACTAAGGCAATTCCCCTTTAGGGCTTTTGCATTGACTAAAAGAAAACAATCAAATTTATCAGCTGGAAACAGTCTTTGGCTGCAAGCAAACAGACCAGATCATTTACTACTTTAAAGAGTCTTACTGGGGCATTCCAGCTCCACTGTGAAGAAACCACTACCAAAGTATAATACAAGAGGCTTCAATCCACCTGAAGTGGTATTCTTGTTGACTTGGACCTGAGGTTAGGATGGCTAGGAGCCAGACAATGTGAGAGTAAAGAAAGAAACAGTCTTTCATGACTGGAGATTTATGATAAACCTGACCTTTGAAAATAATTCTGCATTTTAAAGCCAGACTCTTTCTAATTATAACCCATTTTTTACTGCAGTGTATGGAAAAAGCTTTTTTGGAATTATACTCATATTTATATTCAATCATATATTTAAATAGGATGTAGGGATAATAAGGCAATAGATAATTAGTTCATTTTGTGTGAACTCAGTTGATTGTCATTAAAACATCATGCACATTGCAATCGAGAGAAAAGAAAATAATTATAAGCAATGACTTAAGAAAGAGCCTGAAGTTCTTGGCAGTGAGAGTCAGGAATATAAAAATATGAAAGGGGGTTTAAAAAAATGGAGGGAAAGGACAACATACTGCTCTATAATTGGCCTAAGGAAATGGATGCTAAATGATGGAGTTCTGCTAATCCAGATAGTAATACAAATTCTGAAAAAGTAAAAAACAAAACAAAACAAAAAAAAAAAAACGGGATAATACATTGTTCTTCCTTTCTCTGTAAAAGGGATGTTTGTAAGAACTAGGAAGCACTGCACCAACATATGATGGCATTGAGCATGCTGGTCACACAAGTCTTGTCACAGCCAACAGCGCTTCAAGGGAGACACACATGATAGTGCTTTCAACAAATACCTCAGGGTAATATTTTGAACAAAAATTAAATTATAAAATAGGACTAATAATATATCTGAAGCCATGCTGTGACTTCTTTGCTAGCTTTCTAATACAAACATGGGCCAGTCAATTCATCTTTCTTATTTTCTGTTTTCTCATAGATGAAGTGAACTGGATGAACTCCAAATTACTTTGAAATGAGCAATTTCCATGATTTTCAAATCCATCTATCATTATTTCCTTCTCAAAAAACAATAGCAACTTGTTTATTTGTACTTCAATGACAGCAAATAGCATTCCTTTATGTAAGAACAATTTCATTGCTATTTGAAATATACAGAAGCAGCTGCTTTAAAGTTGTATATCTCTTAAATACTAAAAACAAATAAGTGAACAGAAAGCAATAAGGTTCTAAACAGTTATATATGTGAAGGTTTGTATCTAAATAACACACATGTATACCTTTATCCTTCAATAATTAAATTTAGTTATGTAATTCTTCCATTCCAAAAAAATTCAAAGCTCCTGTGCCACAATTTATTTTGTAAATCTGAAAAGGAATCAAAAGCAATGTGTTTTCTCACCAGCCACAGTCCTTTTGCTTTTATTGCTTGTAAACTTTAAAATAATTGTTAGACTTTTTAAGCATCTGTAATCAGAAATATTATTTTCAGATGTAAATTAGGAACTATCCATTGAGATTTCTTTATGAAGCAACACTGTAATTTCAATCCTTTTCCTAAGGGAATTTATTTCTGAAGAGTCTCTTTCTTTTTTATCATTTCCAGTCTCTTGCTTTGTTTCCTTCCTCTGGGTTTCAAAGTTTCTTTTTGATATTTCCAATTAAGATAGAAGTTTGCAATGTTTTTCTTTAATACTCATATAAAAGGGTTTTTGGAACAATGCCATTTTCCTAACTTACAAAGCTGTTGCTATGAGTAGGCTAGCTCTCAGATAACTCCTTCTGTAGCCCAATTCATGATTAATTAGCAATTCTAAACAAGTAAATGAGCATCTTGCTTTTCACTTTCTTTGCAAAATGTTTGACATACTGTGAAAGTTTGATTTTGCAGTATTGCTCTTAATCTATGCTAATACATGCTTACAATTCAATAAAATAGTATAGTGATTAGGCAGGTATAAGAATAGCAGTGAATTGATTAAAAGCTTTTCTTCTTTAATAGTATGGTGACATAGTAGCTTGTATATTATTGATAATGATATAAGAACAACAATCCAAAAATGCAAAATAAACTGATTGATTCACTTTCTTATTCCTGGGCAATTGGAATTCTGTTATTCCCTTACATTTTTAACCATTTCTAATCCAGGAAGGCTTCACAGATATGTTGAACTAAATTTTTCAGAAAATTTAAGTTGGTTAGATTTAACATCAAGGAACACTCAGATTCTCTATTTCTTCATTGTGACATCCATCCCCAATTTTTAGAAGAAAATTACTTTTTATTTTCAATAGAAGAGCTGGTTTTCTTTTTTAGAAATTATCACAGTTAACATAAAAAATAAACAAATACTAACTTAAAAAGAAGTAGGCAAAAGGAAAAAAAAAGAAAAAAGCATAAGCAGGCAAAAGAAGAAAATAAAATAAGGGGAAAAAAAGCATAGTTAACTGATACCTTTGACATAGGAGCACAGATACCAGAATGGAGAAAAAATACTGCTTTCAACAATTGCTGCTGGAGCAACTGGATATCTTACATGCAAAAAGTAAAATAAAATAACTAGACATACAGACTTTATACCAATCCGCAAAACTAACTTAAAATGGATCATATGCCTAAATGTCCTACAAGATAGCATATAAGAAAATCTAGATAAACTTGGTTTCTTTCACAACTTTTTGTAAACACCTAAGCTATTATCCATGAAAGAATTTAGTGAAAATTTCAACTTTATTAAAATTAAAAACATCTGCTCTGTCAAAGACACTGTCAAGAAAATGCAAACACAAGCCACAGACTAAAAAAATATATTTGAAAAAGGCATTCTGTTTGGAGCTACTATGTTAAATAACTTTTAACACTCTATGATAAGAACACAATTAAAAATGTGCAAAATATCTATATAAACATTTCACCAAAGAACATATACAGATGGAAAATAAATATTTGAAGAGATGCTCAGCATCATATTTCACTACAGAATTGAAATAAAAAACAATAATGTAATACCACTAAGCACCCATTTGAATAGCCAAAGTAAAAAATGCTGAAAACACTAAATTCTGACCAGGATACAGAAACTGGTATTGCTCATGGAAACACAGCATATTTAATGTACTTTGGAAGATAATCTGGCAGTTTCTTACAAAACTAAACATATTTTTACAGTTTGAATATATATATATATATATATATATATATATATATATATATATATATATATATAGTGTCCCCCAAGAGTTTCTGTGTTAATTTGGGAATATTCAGAGGTGATACAATTGGATTGTGACAGCTGTAACCCAATAAGTCCTTCCTAATTTAAATGAACTGAGTAGTAACTGTGGGCAGGTGAGGTGTGACTAGAGGAAGTGGGTCACTGGAGGCAGGCCCTGGATGGGTGCATCCACTTCAGCTTCTTCCCTTCCATCTTTCTGTCTCTTGACCACCATGAAATGAGCTGCTTTCCTCCATTCCACCCTTAGCCCATGATGTCATACTTCACTTTGGGCCTAGAGCAATGGACTTAACCAGTTATAGACTAAAACCTCTGAAACTGTCAACCCCAAATAAGCTTTCCCTCCTATAAGTTGTTCTTGTTAGGTATTATGATCAGTAATCCAAACCTGAGTAAAATACTACCTTGTGATCACACTCCTTGGCATTTGCCAAATGAAATCACACTCCTTGGCATTTGCCAAATGAAATAAAAACTTATATCCACACAAAAAGTTATACATGGACGTTGCAGAGCAGCCTGATTTATGACTGCCAGAACTTGAAAACAACCAAGATACACTCAGTGAGTGGATAAATTATCCATTATATATCCACAGAAAGGAATATTATTCACATATTAAAAAAAAAAAACCAAGGTATTCAGTCATGAAAAGATATGACTGAACCCTTAACAAACATTACTAAGTGGAAAAAGGTAAACCTAAAAAGTCTACTCATTGTATGATTCCAACTACATGACATCCTGGAAAAGACAAAAACTACAGAAATAGTGCAAAGATCAGAGGTTGCTAGAGGTTAACTGTGAAGAAAAATGAATAGGATATTTAGGAGATTGAAAATACTCTGTAGGATACGAAAATATAGGTGGCTGTATTACACCCGCCAAATGCACAACCCACAAAATCACAACACCAAAATGAACTTTTATGTGAAGTGTGTACTTTGGGTGACAATAATATGTCAAACCAGGTTCATCAATTGTAACAAATATACCACTCTGGGGGAGGATGTTGGCAGTGGGGGAGGCTGTGTATGCACATATAGGAGAGATACAGGAACCCTCAATACTTTCCACCCAATCTTGCTATAAACCTAAAATGTTCTAAAAATATAGCCCATTTTTTTTTTTTTTTTTAAGAGCAGAATAGATTGGAGCTTAAAATGTTTGTAAGCCACTCCTTACATTTTGGAGAAAAGGAAGCAGACTGCAAAATGGCAGGTGATTCTCCAAGGGTAGACAAGAAGTTCAAGACAAATTATTGAATATTATTTACTGTCAACCCAGTTCCTACTTTCTAATAAACATTAGAGCACAGATTTTATTAAATAATTTTTCTATAGTGCCTTAATTCTTTGACCTTTCAGGCCAATCTATGTCTCCATAGTTTAAGTACACTTTCTGGAACAACACTATTACAAATTGATTTCTCTTATTTCTAATCACCATAAGCTCTTGTTTTGAGTATCGTAGAATTCAGCAAATTAATTTGATTCAGTTTCATGCTTTATGCTATGCAGCCTTTTTCCTCTTAGGCTGAATGCAGTATAAACTCTTTACAAAATAAGGAAGCTATTTACAAGTAGTTCTATGGCATACATACATTTTTCACATTTTAGAACCTAGTCTAATGCTCTATAATGTGGGTTTAAGAAAAAAATATAGCCAGGCGTGGTGGAGCATGCCTGTAATCCCAGCACTTGGGAGGCTGAGACAGGAGGAACATAAGTTCAAAGCCAGCCTCAGCAATGGCGAGGCACTTAGCAACTCAGTGATACCCTCCCCTGTCTCTAATAAAATACCAAAAAGGGGTGGGGATGTGGCCCAGTGGTTGAGTGCCCCCGAGTTTAATCCCCGGTACCAAAGAAAAAAAAAAGAAAGAAAAAATATAAAATCTGGAAAATCTACAGAAATGAGACCTTTACTAAAAGGAATTACTTATTGCTGAACTTGGGCTGACAAAATGGTAAAACATTCAACAAAAGAGATACAGTTTTTTTTTAAATGCAGTGTTTGGAAATTAATTATTGTAGTTTTTGATTCTAAAATACACTAGTTATAGAACAGAAAAAAAAATTAATTTCTTAATCATAAGCAATGATTTCTTTCTTTTTATGGGACAGACTAAATTTATGCTTACTGTTTTGATAGCACTGAAAAAAGTGATTTAGTAACATCTCTTAAATATTAATAACAAAGACATCAACAACCAAAAATACAATACACAAAACTTGTACTAAATTTAAATGAATCTTTCTAATCTATATATACACTCCACTCTTTATTTGGATTTTATTTTTATCCTTTACTTTATTAGAACATTTCATAAATGTGTAGGGAATTACTCCTTAGGTGAAGAAAAAAATGTATATGAAGGACAAAAAAAAAGAAACAAGTTTCTTTTCTAAAGTTTTTATTTAGAAATATATTGAAACAATAGAAAAGTTACTAAAATAGTATAAAAATTTCCCACGAATCTTTCCATCATGTTTTCCAAATGTCAACATCTTACATAAAAATCATAGTAAAATTTTCAAACCAGAAGACTGATACTGCTGTAATAGTATTGATTAAGCCATCCATGTACCTTACACAAATTTTACCAGGTTCCAAACCTTTACATCTTTTTGTGGTCCATGATCCAGTCAAGAATTCTACATTGAATTTATTTGCCATGTCTCCTCAGTCTGTGCAAAGCTGTTTTCTTTATGCCCCTTCACTATTGATCAGTCATATTGCTGACTTCCTTATTTGGGGTTTGCCTGATGGTCTACCATGATTATATTAAACATAAAAAATTGGTATATACAACTGTATTAATGTATATACACAGATACATGTTGTTATGGTTTAGATAAGGTGTCCCCCAAAAGCTCACGTGTGAGACAATGTAAGGAAGTTCAAAGAAGAAATGATTGGTTAAGAGCACCTTAACCCAATCAATGAATTAATCCCATGATAAGTATTAACTGAGAGGTAACTGAAGTGGTAAGGTGTGGCTGGAGGAGGTGAGAATTAGGGCATGACTTTGGGTTATATATTTGTATCTGGCAAGTGGAGACCTCTTTCTCTGCTTCCTGATAATAATTTGAGCTGTTTCCCTTCACCATACTCTCCCACAATGATGTTTGGCCTCACCTCCAGCCCTGAGGAATGGAGCTGGCCTTCTATGGACTAAGACCTCTGAAACTGTGAGCCCTCAAATAAACTTTTCTTCCTTTAAACTTATTCTGGTCAGATCTTTTAGTCACAGCAGTGAATAAGCTGACTAAAACACATGTTTACATATATATTGTACAGTCTCATGTGTAAATAATTATGTGTTTACTTCTAATGCATTCATTTACTTATGTACACTTGCATTTACAGTACATGCAAATAAATATTTTATTCTATAAAAATTGTACTGATGCTTGCTTTGTTAACAATACATTAATGATTCTTCTTCATGAATAAATTTCTTCATATATTTACTATGATATTTAGAAATGGTATTAATTATTGAATTATCATGAATCAAAGTAGGAAGTTGTTTCTAATATTATATATATATGATAAAATATCTTCCTATCTTTTGTGATTTTTAATAACAACTTCCTTTTATCTACTCATTGATAATATCCACAACTATTCCCAAATATCTACAAATAGTTTGTCTTGTCTTTTAGTCATCATAACTCCAAAATTTTTCATTAACACGTTTTTAGGATTTCCTATCTTTATCCAATTTTTATATATACATACATATTTAAATATATATTATATATTTTATATATACATTTGAAATGTCTTGGATTCTAACACTTCTTTAACATTTTTTATTTTTATTTTTTTAAGTCTTTTTAATGTCTATGTCTTTATTTTTAATTCCATGTTCATACTGTATTCACTCCTGCTAGAATATCTAACTCTGAGAATGAAATGATGTCCTAGTTGAGTTTGACCACAGGGATATAAAAGGATTGGCTTTGGTTGCAAACTCTGAGTCGGCATTTTTCTGTTTGATTTGTTCCCATTTAATGAGTGACATTACTTCAGCTGAGTAGTCAACTGAAATTGGGTTGATCAGATTTTCTCTCCTATGCCTTCAACATTTGGAACAGAGAGACATTAATTAATGTCTTTCTGTCACATTAATTGAAGTGCTTCTCAAACTTTGATGTGCATATGGATAACCAGGGAACTTGCCAAGATGCAGATCATGCTCTAGGTGCAGAGAGCCATTCTTATTTTCTTGTAAGTTCTTAACTGATGCTGGTGCTGCTTTTAGCTCTGGCATTTTTTTAAGAGCAAGGGCATACATGAATGGGAAGGTCAGTAAAATTGTGTGTTTAGACTTTTGTCCAGGTTTCTTCCCTGCCTTTCTGTATTTTCTCTTCTAATTTCTTGAGATAGTTCCCTATCTTCAGTAAATTCCTTTTTAATTCAAGTCAACCAAAGTTAGGATATTGTAATTGCAACCAATGCCAACAACCCCAAAATTAATGCCTGCTATGCACACAATACAATAAAAGATGTCCACAAGGAGCTGCATTTGATTTCCCTCTATCTGATAGGTCATGAAGCAAAGAAGGAATTAACAGAGAACTCATAACCCTTCCTTCTCCTGAAAGTAACTGCTCTGTTGTCGATACGTAAATTTAATACTTGATGGTGTGTTCAATTAACTTATGCCAATTTCTTTTCCTTTCTTTATGATTTCTTCTACATATGCTCAGTTTATCTTACTTAATGGTATTTATATGGTGTTTGAGTTTTTGAGGTTTGAGTGAACAGCAGATAATTAAGTAGAGTAGTAATTATGAAAATAACATATCATAAATCTCTTTGTAGGAAAATTAATTATATGTAAGTATGATATCTTTTTTTTTTTTTTTTTTTTTTTTTGATAGTGAGGATTGAACCCAGGGATGCTTAACCAGTGAGCCACATCCCCAGCCCTTTTTGTTTTTTATTTTGAGACAGGGTCTCACTAAGTTGCTGAGGCTGGCTTTGAACTGCCTCAAACTCCTAAATCACTGGGACTATAGGCATGTGCCACTGTGTACATCAGTGAGTCTTTACCCTCACTACTTAAATTCAGAAGAATATGATTTTGATACAATTTCTATTCATTAAAAGAAAAAAAAATATCTATAATAGGCACATAATTTTTAGTAACAAAATAATATTCCCATAACAAGAAAAAAGTTTTTGGTTACTGCAATAATAGAAATAGTTATAGCTTAAAGTTTATATGAAAAAAAACATTTATTATTGCATATTTATGTATCTAAATGTATTAATATATTTATAGTGCATAAATTTGGGAAATTTTCATAGCATAAGGAAAATAGCCTATAATAACTTAAAATAAAATGTTGTTTTTATAGTATTTTTGTGCTCTAATTACTTGTTATGACTAGCTAAGAATTAGAAAATAACTCACAGAAGTACCATTTGATCTTTAACCTATGGTAAATATCTTCTGTTTTTATTTTCAGAAATTTTTTCATCTTTCTGGCAAAACATTACTCTAATTTTTCTTAAGAACCCTTCTCCTCAACTGCCTCTCTGTGAATGGTTTGAATGGAATCACACTAATTACTAGCTAACCAGTCATTGAGAGTGACCCAAAGGGACAGGATGGGTACTGATTCAATGGTCATTCATGAGACCTGTACCCTGACTGCACCCAGAAAGAAAAGAACTCTTTTTGTTACAAAGATTTCAGAAATTTTTATGGGCCCTCATTCTCTTCCCCACCTTCAGACTCATTTAGATAAAATCTGAGGAGCAAGGTTTAAGTAAGGATTGTTTTTAGAAGACCCTTTTGACACAGCAGGATAATAAATCCTTCTTTTCCTTTTGAGCACTGGGCAAAAATCAGTAAAAATGAAACAAAGTTGTTTACAGAAGGGCTGAGCAGGTGAAAGAAACTTGATACTCTGGCTCACATCTGAAACATATAGGCTTTATATAAAGAGACATTTTCAAAAAATTTGAGGACATCATTGGTGAAATTGAAACTGGTATTTTACTCCTAATGTCTCAAAATGAACAGATTTAAGAATAACATTCCTGCAGAATATAAGTATTTTCGTTTCAATGGTCCGCTTAACAACTAATTGGAGTTTGGCTTCCATTAACATTTTTAGGCTCCTTCTTCAACCATGGCCTTTTTGTGTTGAATAGACACCAAGCAGTGGGAAAAAAAATAATTTACAGATATCTAAATCAAAGTGAGGAAAAGCCTACATGCATAAAAAATATGTCTATGGACCCAACAATTCAGCATCTGTTTATCAACAGAACCAAATAATGTGTTTAACTCTTAGCTGGGAAAGATTTCTTCATAAGCAGCTTAATGCACCTGTTCTAATTGAAATTCAGAATCATGTTCTGAATAGTCTAGAAAATGTGTGGTTACCATTGTTTCCTGCAAGTGAACAGTTTGCAGCCTGTCAAAAGAAAGCTATAGATGAAAGACATAGCAGAAGAGCTTGTATTACAGAGCATAAAAGGAAAATTGGCCTGCGGAGAGTAAGTGAATCTCTTCATCTTTTGAAATTGTTGTTTTTGTAAAGCATTATTAAATCCAGTCACCGCAAGACAATGTCAATAGTTTGTGGATCTAACAGAAGATTTATTGGAAAATGGGGTGCTTTGGGGACCAGAAGTACAAAAGTACTTGGGCTATTTTTGCTGTGATGAATCCACATCCATAAGGTCACAACTTTTGTTAACTGCTTTATTAGTTCCAGTATTCCACCAACTTTACAAATAGATGTTCCAGTAAGGCAACCCAGTAGATTACTGAATACATGAAGGAGTTGGGGGTTAGAAGTTAGGAACACGGGAAGGAGATAAAACCATATGTATTTACAGAGGCACAGATGAAAACTTAGGATTCCTCTTTAAATTTTGGCCTCAGCTTTTAAAGTTTAGAAATAAGTTACTAATGAAAAAAACATGGGCACTTTAGAAAGAAGACAAGAACATAATTAAGAAGAAAAAGAAGTTGTCATTCACAGACAATGAAAAATTGAGAAAGGTTAAAAACAAACAGTATGTGGGTCCTACAGAGTTTGCTTACCAAATGAATGACGTTAGCCAGCTATTTAATTCTAGGCCTGTAAGCATGTGGCTGACAGCCATTCTGGAGCTACTCAAAGTAAGCTTTAGAGCAGGAGAAAACTCTTTAAAAATTCAAAAACTGGGTGGAAAAACAAAACAAAACAGCTTGCTTATAACACCATGTCTCATAAGTTTATTTAAGTCTACTGATTCTTCTCTGTCTTCCCACACCATCCTGAAGGGACAGTCATGTAAATGCTCACTGCTGCTGATAGTGCAGGAATTCTTTAAATCAAATTGGAGCAACATGAGAAGTTCTAGTGATTTTTTGATGGTCTGCATTACAGCAAGGCCTGACATCTAAACAATGTCTGACTTGTTTATCCCCATAGTTTAAAATTGCAGCCATTCGGTACTCACGACATAGGATACTATATTTTAAAAAATAAAATTACAAGGGAAAACAAAAAAAGACACTTCAGTGGGCCCAACAAGCATTCCAAGTACACTCAGTGATTGATGGTGCAGAATTACTCTCTCAGCATCTTTCTCTAAAGTAAAACCTGAGTGTGTAGATGACATGGAAGAAGGCAGAACCAAAACATAAAGGGATATGGAGTCCTACAGATGTGACTAGAATCCTTGTCTGAGTTCAAAATCACTGCAAAGACTTTCCAACCACTTTCAAATGAACTCTTTTTCTTTTGTAAATCAGCTCATGTTGAATTTAAGTCACTTTCAATAATATGGTAAATGAATAGCATTCTAAATATTAACTTTTCATTTTGTTTTTAATTGACAAATAACAATTGTACATATCTGTGGGGTACAGTGTGAATAAATTCAAGTACTGTAATTGGCCATGAAAAAACCAGCAACTCACCTCAACCTGTTGGACAACCTCTCAGAAGCAAGCAGGTATTCCCTGAAAAATCTTTATTTTAACTCTCTGTGATGTTCACAATTCATCAAATTACATCAATGTACTTCATATGAAAAATTGATTTTAATAGTGAAAAGTGAAAGATATGTATTCATATTTCTAATGAAAATTTGAAATATAGTTCATATTTTTGATAAGAGTATCTAAAAATATGGATTTATTTTAAAATAATAGCTTAAAAAAACATGTACTTCAAAATGAAATTTGTCAAAATTTGAGCATATATTTTTCCCAGTCCAGAGATTGAAAAGCTGGATCTAATATATTAATTTATTTGCCGGAAGAACCTATTAAAAAGGTCAAAACAGAAGCTATCTGCTGGAGTTTCACTGCTTTTTCAAATTTGCCATGATTTTTCAGTGCATCTACTCCTAATATGAAGTGACAGCCTGGCCATGGAAGTAATTTCAACACATTTTCATGGTATTGGTGGCATATACTATTATTCGTGAATCCTACTAGTGACTTAAACTATTTTATGCCAATGATTTCTTTAATATTTGACAAAATTCTCTCTTGCCATTTCATAAGCCACTTTTTCTTGGTATAATCAGTGTACTTAAAAAATAAAAATAAAAACCTCATAGTATCTGGGGATTCTGTGCACTGTTAAAGACCCAAATAAACTGCCATATTTGACCACTTTTCCTTTGGAAATTTTTCATGGATCCACTAATTTATTAACTGGCTTAAATAGCAAATTTGAGGGACTGTAATATATGTATATCGATGTAGTAAGAATTTGAAATGCATGAACAAAGTCCTACATTTTCAACACTCTAACAAGTCATATTAGAACAAAAGAACATCATCAGGTAATAAATCTAAAACTTACTTTACATTTTCTGAATGTTCATGTTTAAAACCTATGTTCAGGCTTTTAAGTCTGTGTGATTTGAATACAATCAGAACCAAATATGTGTTTTGATTTGTTCAGTCACTCTTGCATGAACAGAATTTTTCCAATACAAATTGGACTATTTTCCCTTACATAATAAGTTCACACTATAGTATTTATACCAAGAATATATATAGGGTCTGGGGTTGTGGCACAGTGTTAGAGTGCTCACCTAGCATGTGTGGGGCGCTGGGTTCAATCCTTAGCACCAGATAAAAATACAATAAAAGTATTGTGTCCAATTACAACTAATACATAATATTTAAAAAGAGCATATATACTAAATTTTCAAATTCAAATAAATGTAGATTTAGGAAATAAAAGTAATACAAAAATACGGAACTTCTGATGTCTATTAACATTTCTTAAGTGAGTATTTTGTTTTATTGAAAAACTTGAATTTCAGATGACACTATCTCTGTTTAAAAATTTAAAAATTACTAGAGAATGTTTTGTGGAAAAAAAAAGGAAGAAATATCAGTGTGCTTAAAATACAATTTGGAGAAATTACATATGATCAATTCCATTGCTTCAGTATTATACTTTGGATCAAACTTGTTCAAGTATCTTATGAATGCTACTAATTTGGCCAATGTTTTGAAACCAACCTTGTGCAAGGCATTGGTTGGAAATCCATGTTAATTCAACCAAATTCATGAAAGTTCCATAGTAAAAGTTATCCTATTCAGTCAGGCATGGTGATGAATGCCTGTAATACCAGTGGCTCCGGAGGCTGAGGCAGGAGGATCGCAAGTTCAAAGCCAGCTTAAGCAAAAGTGAGGTGCTAAGCAATTCAGTGAGACCCAGTCTCTAAATAAAATACAAAATAGGGCTGGGGATGTGGCTCAGTGTAATTGGCCATGAGTGCCAATTACCTGTTCAATCCCTGGTACCAAAAAAAAAAAAAATTATTCTTTTCAGGAGCAAAGTTCAAGTTTAAAAACATGTGCCCAGGTCATATTAATATTGAACTTAGTCTTTTTACAAAAAGCCCTTTGTAAGTGAGGTATAAAGAATGGAAGAAATTTTATTCTCCTTAATTTGAGGCTATAGCTTTCAGATTGTTGACTAGAGATTTTACCTACTTATTATTCTCTGATTCATAAAATTTAGTTATGAAAATGAAATGCAGATACCAGGCAAAAGCCTTCATGTGTACCTTTTATTCATAATTACCAAAACTTGGAAGTAATCAATATGGCTTTTAATAGGTGAAAAATAAATAAACATTGTGAAATTCAAATAGAGGTCCTGCTTTTTTTTTTTTTTTTTTTACCCCCAGAGCTAAAAAGAAATAAGCTATTGAGCCCAGAAAAGACATGGATGAAACAAACTGCATTATTACTAAGTGAATAAAGTCAATCTGAAAAACTATATACTGTATGATTGTGACTACATGACATTCCTGAAAAGTCAGAACTAAGGAAACAGTAAGAGGTTCAGTAGTTGCCTGGGGTCAGGGAAGTAAGGAGGGATAAATGGGTGGAGCTCTGGAGATTCTTAAGTCAGTGAAAACAGTCTGTATGATACTGTAATGATGGACACATGGCATTATACATCTGTCAAATCCCAAAGACTATAACACCAAGAGTGAATCCTTACATAAACTGTGGATTTTGGATGCATGGGTGTTGGATTATTGATTATAACTAATGTGCCACTCAGGTGGAGAAGGCTACGCATGTGAGGAGGCAGTAAGTATGAAGGAAATCTACCTATTCTGCAATCTTGCAATGAACCAAAACCTGTTTTAAAAAAATAAAGCCTATAAAGAGAGTGAGCCATAGACACAGAAGGCCCTGGTAACAATATATGAAGACTGGTACCTCTGGTTAAAAATTTAAAACCTGGGATTTGATCTTTATAAAATGAGCAAAGCAACTGTTTTACCCTTTTGGTGGTTCTTTATATGAATTGAAAAACAAATCAGAGCAGATATATTCCTGAATGATGATGCTATCTTGACTCCTAAAATTGTTCTTATTAGTACACCAAGGACATATTAAAAATCAAGTTATATTCTGACTTCTGTTATATAAAACTAGTGGATACGCTATAGAAACCTGAAAATCTTTATAGGAAATCTATTCTTAGTGTATATTTCTCTCCTGAAATTCAATCACATTCTTTACTTGCATATTTTTAAAAATGCAATCGTCTTTGTAGGAAATTAACACCAACAGTCCCATAGTTCTTTATCCATCACTTCAAAAACTTCTAATAAAAACTGTTATCATTTATATATTAATATTCGACAGAGACAAAACAGAGATGTTGTGCCAATTGCATTATTGCTTGTAAAATCCATACCTCTCCCAATCTTGCCTTTGAATATGAAAAGACATCATTATCACTTCAAATATTAAACCATTTCAGTATGATATCTAAGATTTGAGTTTACCCAGACTAGGGTTCCAGGGACACCAAGGGACAGCTAAAGGGCTCCACCTCCTGGCACAAGACCAGAGTCTCAGAAAGTTCACATTTAATGAAGCATTAAAACTTAAATATTTTTTGTCCTAAGACATTGACATTTCTTCTTACATTTTTTCTCTCTCAGATATGCAAGTACACAAAGCATATTTCTTAGAGATTAATTATCCAAACCTAGGTAGTAATTGCAATCAAAGCAGTATGTTTTCACATTTAACTTATCTTAGGTTGCTAAGCTCTTTTGACTCCAAACCCCAATGATTTAGTCACTAATGAGGATTGTTTTTTCTCTGAGGACTATAAGCTTAAGTATGTCTTTATGTAGCTGTTTTTTTCCTCTATCTTAAAGCTCATTAATTAGAAACTGACTTCACCCTGTTGTAGCTTTTAAATGTGCTGTTTTAGAAAAGCTTTCACTGCTTAGCAATAAGATGTCAATGGATCCAAACAGCTTTTACTGTCTCCTGGAGAAAGCATTTTCATCACAAGTGCAATAACACTCTGAGCAAAGAACTGAAAGAACAACTAAATTTTGTGCTTCTGAATTCCATTTTTAACTCTCATTTTTTTTCCTTATTTCTTTTAAAATGCATGGAAACTATATTTTGCAATTCTGAATTTTTCTAATTAGAACAACACTAGAACCAAAATGGTATGCTCTGGGTAAAGTGCGCCATCAACTTTCAAAATACTAGCAGTTACAGAATTTGCCACATGATTTCCATAACTGTTTATTTAAGCCAGCTGACAGTCCCTATGATGATTCTCATCCCCACAGATCATCATCTTCTCTTTCATGGATTTTATCTTAAGCATATTAATAGTTTGTGGTTGGGGATTTAGGTGGTATATTGCAAATAATCATATACTCATGTTCATAGCTGGCCACAGTGATATCCTGGGTTCCTGTTATTTCAGTTCCATTTTTCACTCACAGTCCTGTCCCTCTGTCACAGGCAACCATTTAAAATGTTTAGCATGTCTTTGCAAATTGTGTGGTGCAGTTTTATCTGCACATATTTTAAATATTTCTAAGTGTTATGGTTTAGATATGAGGTGTCTCCCAAAAGTTAATGTGCGTCAGTGCAAAAGGGTTTAAAGGTGAAACGATTGGGTTATGAGAGCCTTAACCTAATCAGTGTGTTAATCCACTAATAGTAATCACCTGGATGGTAACTAACTGTGCACAGATAGGATGCAGCTGGAGGATCACTGCTGGTGTGTTTTGGGGGTTTGTCCTTGTTGAACAGAACGCTGCAACGCTTTCTCTCTCTCTCTCTCTCTCTCTCTCTCTCTCTCTCTCTCTCTCTCTCTCTCTCTCTCTCCCCCCACCACCCTCTTTCCTGATGCCATGCTCCCAGCTGCTTTCCTCTATCACACCCTTCCAGCAGGATGCCCTGCCTCACTTCTAGCACTGAGGAATGGTGTCGGCCATCTATGGAAGGAGACCTCTGAAACTGTGAGCCCCTTTTCTTCTCTAAAATTGTTCTGGTCAGGTCTTTTGGTCATAGCAGGTAAAAAAGCTGACTAAAACACTAAGTGAATTAATTTAAACACAGTACCTATGTTGCCACGTGTGCATTTCATCATTTTATTACCCGCGTTAACATCCTTCACATCTGACTTACCTATTACTCAGTTTGGATGAATTAATGTTTCCAAATGTCTGCTATTATTATTTATATTTATATAGATACTTGGGTGTCTTCTTATTTGGTAGGGGGCGGGGGGGGGCGTTACCGGGGATTGAACTCAGGGGGACCCAACCACTGAGCCACATCCCCAGCCTTATTTTGTATTTTGTTTAGAGACAGGGTCTCACTGAGTTCTGTAGCACCTCACTTTTGCTGAGGCTGGCTTTGAATTCTCGATCCTCCTGCCTCAGCCTCCTGAGACACTGGGGTTACAGGCGTGCCCCACTGTACCCTGCAGTTTTTTCTTCTTATATCATGTATTTTACCTTTGGTTTATGTTTCCAGTAAGCTGTTGGTTTTCGAGAATTGCTTGTGTTCTCTAGATTTCTATCCTTTATAATTATTAGGTACTTTGAATATTTCTTTCCAATAGGTGATCTTTGTTACTCTTAGTGGTATTCTTTGAATCAAATTTCCATTGCTTTAATGTATTAAACATGACAACTTTTTATAGTACAGTTTTCTTTAGGAAGGTGTTCTACTTTATGACTTCCTTATCTTTAAGGGTTTTTTTACATATTTACTTTTTAGTTGTAGATGGACACAATATCTTTATCTATTTTTAAGGGGTGATGAGAATACAACCCAGTGCCTCATGCATGCTAGGCAAGGGCTCTATCACTGAGCTACAACCCCAGCCCCTATCTTTAAGTTTTAACTAATTTAGATTTTAATTCCTCTGAAGTCCACCTTAATAAGCTGCTGTGTCTGGATATACAGTTCATATGAACAATGCTGGAACAAGTAAATTTCTCAAAGCCTAAGATCTAAGAAAAAATGAATCTCTCTTAGAGGGTCTTGGACTAGGCTACATAGCCAGCATCAAATATTTATCAATTAACATTATTTATTTATTAACATTAATAGATGTGTATTTGTTTGCTAATATTTTTTTGAAGACACTACTTTATTAACCCCCCCTATGTTTCAGAAGAGTTGAGACAAAAAAATTATTTTATAGTTGGAACTGACAGCAAGTTTAAAATACTACTACTACAAAATATGAAAAATCTAAAATATCCCAAAATACACATCATTTTTTAAATGGAAAATTAAATGCCTTTGTTCATACTTACATTGTTATTTCCTACATTAAGAAAAACTTAATCTTAAGTATGAATGTTGGGACTCTGGACACTGTCTGCCAAGGAGATGAGCTCTGGTTGCTTACCACGCCCTTTAGAGGACCGGGGCTAAGCAAAGGGGTGTGGCTATAACGTATCCTGAGAGTCCGAACCGCCCTGCAGGTCGAGGATTGGTTATTTCTGGGCCTATTTAAGTGCAGTTTATTGCTTAATAAATTTGAGTTTTGGCTCTTGCTTTCTACAAAACTCCCCGGGTGTGGCGTGGTATCCGTGGAGCAGGCGGGGGGGAGGGGCCCGGCAATTTTTGCCCGTTAAGCCTATCTTCGCCAGGTAAGCTATGTTTTAGGGCCCCAAAAGGGGGGTAGCTTTAGACCTCGGCCCCATTATTAACACAGCAGTCCCGGCATATGAAAATAATTTGATGTCATAATTTCCATGCAACTACTTTTATTCACATCTACCTTGCAATAAAAGTTATTATGTGAGCATACACATGTGTAAGATGAAAATCCCAGGTTTCTCACCTAATATGGATCTGAGATAATTTGAGGATGAAGCATTTTATAAATATGGATTAGGAGAGCACATTTTTATTTTCAAAATTCAGAACTAAATTATAAATGGTATGGGAGAATGCATTATTGGATATGAGACTGTAACAGTAATATTTATTAGATAATTTTAGATTTGCCACCCCAAACCTTTGTAGAACTTAAGATTATTGGTAATCTAGTGGCATTAGATCCCAAGAATATGAAAAGCTTGATTGTCAGACTTTAGAAAAATATTTATATGAGACCACTAAGATAGCTCAGCCAGATAAATTTAGTCACTCATTTAACATATTTCATTAAAAACAATATTCCAGAGACATTTTTAAGTATTAGGGATGTCGAATTTTATGAACACATGTAATCTTATCATCAAAAATATATCTTCTAATATTAAAAAAGAAATAAATGCATGAATAGTCATGTTATTCACATTCTTTGTAAAACTGAATGTGGGTATATCACAATGACCTTGAAATACATTCATTTGTAAAATATAGTCCTTAACTAGTTCAAACTACCATCTTAGTTTCTAAGGCACAATTATAAAAAAGGCTGTTAGGTTTTGTCAGTTGGTACATTTGGGAAGTAACCACATCTTCACTTTAGATTTAGTTCAAAACTTGATAGAAAAAAAAAATAATGGAGAGGAATAAAGGATGAATTTCAGAGCAAGACTATCCAATAACTCTAAATTAGCAAAAAAGATTTGGATCTTTACCAAAACTAAAAACTTTATCTACTGATCCAGCAACCATATTTGCAATGTAGTGGTCTCAATTCTTCTACTTGATATTGATTCCAAAATGCTGGTCTCCCAGCAGACATTTTGTCAGTCTGTAGAGAAATGGCTGGTAAACTTGGAATTCATTGCTAGTCTTAATCTCCTCAATTCTATTGACTCTAGATGTTATCATTGCTTGAGGAAACAGCAAGCTAAAATACAACCACCTGCCATTGGAAACACCATTTTGACAAAAAAAAAAAAAATCAACTTTGATGTCTCTTGGCAAACTAAATGGTATATCAAACACAAAACACTTGCATTTTCATTCTGAGCCCTATTTATTGAATGGGTTGTTTTCCTCCAAGTTAAAAGAATTTATGCTTTTATTAATTATGAATAGACTGAGTTATAGAGGGACTCTGATAAAACAACTTTGTTTTAATTTTATCTCCACAGTAATTAAATAATTGACCATATACTCCTTCTTCGCGTTAGCTGCTATACAAAACCAATGTAGAGGCCTGCAGTGGGGGTGCATACCTCTAATCCCAGCAACTCGGAAAGCTGAGACATGAGGATGGAAAGTTCAAGGACTGCATGGGCAATTTAGTGAGACCCTTCTTCAAAAATACGAACTAATAATAAGGGCTGGGAATATAGCCCAGTAATAGAGCACCATACGGTTCAACCCCCAGTACTAAAAATCAAGCAAACACAATGAAACAAAAGAAAACAAAAACCCAGATTGATGTATGGCCTAACTCAAGCAAGGATAAAACAAAGCAAAGCAAAATTTAATCTTTTTCTATACTAAGGTCAGTGCAAGTTAGCCTTTTTTTTTTTTTTTTTTTTTTTTTTTTTTTTTTTTTTTTTTAGCTGTCTCAATTTGTAAAATAATATATAATCAAAAATCTTTTTACATAAGAGTTGGGGATGGAGTATTACATAAAGATTTGGATATATTAGATAAGCAACAACTAATATTTAAGGGTAATATTGAGAAAAATGTTTAAAATTATTTTAGAAAACATTTTCCCCCCTAAGGTGAACTGTACTAAGAAAAGGCTTTATTGAACATGACCACAATTTCTCTGGCACAGTAACTGATTTAATTGAAGTCCCATTTTAAAAGTGATTGATGATCCAAATGTGCTCTCTTTAACTGATTAATTAGGACAGTTCTTAGTGTTTGCACTAATTACACACAGTTTATATTTAGAGCCAAGAAAAAGATGAATGCAGATGAAAGTCTTTACCCTCGGACTATAGCATGGTTTTAATATTAATAAGAATATGCAAAAGTTAGTAATTTCTTCAGTATTACATTTACAACAGAACAAGCATTCCCATTGTTCACTCTCTGTGTTACCAACAACAGCCTTGTAAAATAAATCGATTTATTGTATTTTTGTCTCAATCCCTTAAATCTAATTTTGGAAATGTCACTAGTTAACTTTAAAAAGGGTACACAAAGCCAATTTCAGCTTTTCCTCTAAGACAAAATTTTTCTAAGGAGATGAGGGCAATTTAATTATTATCGGTTGAAGACTTGCATCTTTTTTTCTATGTCTTCTTAAAACCTTGAAAATGTGTTTCTTTATATTTTTTTAAATCTTGGCATTGATCATTATCCTGGAACATAATGTGAATCTCATCAACACAAACAATTGAATAGATTGCCTTTCATAAATTAATGAGCAAATTACTTAAGCTAATTTAAGAAACAATTATATCTGGTTCTCTTGCATAGTTTACAAAAAATGCTTGGGTTACTGCCTTTTTTAAGTTTGTTTTTTTTTCTTTAACATATCATATAAAAAAATGCCTAAAAAGCCAAGAATTTGAGCAGTTCATATGAAGGGGCCAAGTCTTTCTATTATGGTCAAAGAAAACATTAATATTTTTAAACTGTATTTTTCATTTTAATTCTGTCTCCAGTATACATTATAATATAAGAGAATTTACTCAACCTCCACCTTTAATTTTTTTTTTTATTCTTGCTCTCACTTCATTATCTATTTGTGATAATTGCTGAGTTTTACTGGGTGTGCACAATGTTCTAAGCAACTTTTATTACAAAATTTCATAACCTTTATGAGGATGCCATTACTATTGTCCATATGTTTCAAGTGAGGAAACCAAAGCATAGAGAGTTTGAGTAACTTGTAAAAAATCACAGAGGTATGGTTCAAATCTACAGGCTAAATACTCTGGTTTACTGTCTCTGTTTTCTCCTTGGGTACACTGCTATTTTTGTCATTCACTTGGGCTCTCTACAAACTGTAGTCTGATGACAAATAATGCACACCCTCCTTCCTAACACCTGCTGTCATGAGTATAGCACTCTCCTAACAGGCCTCAATTCTTATTTCTTATTTATGATGAAAAATGAATAAATATTTTTGTGCACTGACATTTTTCTTTAAAAAATTCCAATTCCTTTCCAAAATGTGTAAATACATAAATAGGTAAATGTGAAATTTTGGCATCCTCAAAGAGGTCAACTGTTTCACAAAATATAAAAAGAATAAGCCTGTATTTGAAGCAGTAAAAAGGAAAATAATTGTAAAAAATTACCGAAATAGTCAGTGGTATGACAAGACTATTTCATCTTTGAATACATATGTCCCACCCAGTTACTCTGTCTTTCTGTATTTTATCCATCACACCACAATCTTGTTGTTTCTTCGTACACTGAGGCATTTTTATCAAAGTGGGATAGAATAACTTTCAAATCACCAATGTAAGATTTTGATTTGTTTTACTAAAGGAGTGGCAGAAACTTTGCAACTCTATCTTTGATTGAACTTAAGTTTAAGTTCAATCCTAAAGTCCCTAAAGTAATGTTACTAGAAGCCAAACAATATGTAAATGACATGCATTTAATTCTAGGCCATTACAGGCTACTCAGCTGTGGTTTTTGATATATTGATATGTGGTAGTATCTTGAATAATACCCAGATCAACTGCTGGCCATTTAAAATATACTTGTTGAGTAGGTGATTTTAATAACCTATCTGGTGTTCGGTAATATTAACACCCAATTTGGCTTCAAAAGGTGCCTCGCTAAGGATAATTCACAGAGGGAGAAATTGTGAAGGCTAGTGATGATGGGTAGGTGCAACCTACATTTGAAAGAATAACAGCTCTAAACTGGGTGCAGTGGTGCATGCCTATAATCTCAGCAGCTCTGGAGGCTGAGGCTGGAGGATTCTGAGTTCAAAGCCATCCTCAGCAACTGAGCAAGGCCCTGTCTCTAAATAAAATATAAAAAAAGGACTGGGGATGTGGCTCAGTAGTTAATCACCCCTGGGTTCAATCCCTGCTATCAAAAACAACAACAACAAAAAAATACTACTCTATATTTTAAGCCCTTACCCAATGTTCTCTAAAAATAAAAAACTTAGTCTAAAACAAATACCTGTGTGTTATTTTTTTATTAAAGAGCACAAACCCAGGAAAGCACAAGTGGAGTGGGAAAGAAAGTGTGACCAGACAGTTTGGAGAACAAATGCAAAACGTCTGTGTTGGGCCACTGGCTGCTCTCCATCAAACACAAATGACTGGTTGGCCTGCAGTGGTGTCTTCACACAAATGTTATGAATTGTTTCTATGTAGAAGAATCTACAGGTGGGGTGAAAAAAGGACATTCATCTTACTCATTCTTCTGTTTGTGTTGGTCTGCTGTTTTCCATCTGCTAGGAATTTACTCTAAGATAATCAGGCCACGTTTTCCCAATTAGTTCAGGGAATAGAATTGACGCAGGCAATCAGCTGAAATTAAAATAGAGAGATGATCCTGGGTTATCAAGAAGGGTTTTCTGTAATTAATAAGGTCCTTAATTGGTGGGATATGGAAGCAAAGTCATAGCAATACAGGTGAGAAAGACTTAACCAGTCTCTCCTGTCTTTGAAGATGAAATAAAGCCCCAAGTCAAGAAATTGAGGTACCTGATAATTGCTAGTAAAGGCAGTGTTATATGTTCTCCTCCAAAACCTGCAGAAGGAGTGAAATTTTTCCAATATTTTAGCCCAGTTACACCAATCCCAGACGTTTGATCTACAGAACTGCAATAGAAACTTGATGTGTAGGTACAACCTACATTTAAAAAAATAATGGCTCTAAACTCAGTACAGTAGTGCACACCTGTAATCCCAGCAGCTCTAGAGGATGTTTAAGAGCACCAAATGTGTAATTTGTTACAACAACAATGGTAAACAGGTGTTACACTTTTCTAATGAGAGAAATTCAAACAAAGAATAACTAAACTAATATAGACATAAATATAAACAGATGTATGATTAGTAAAAATATATTTATGCCTATGAGTAGGTATGTATAATGGTGTGAATGATATGAGTGATTATGATTAGACTGGACAAATTTTACAGTGAAAATAAAGTTTGTACAGATATAAAAGCTTTGATAATAATACTCAAAGTACATTATAGACTGAGTATAAGCTACAAAGCCCAATTTTAAATAATTAATAGTAATGAATACATATGATTTTAGCTTTCCTGAGAAAACAGATTTGAAACAATAGTAATTACCTTTATTAGATAATCCAAAATAATACCTCTGATAATATGATAAAACATTGGTTCTCCTAACCTTACCTCTATGGGGAAACAGATTTTGAATTACCACATCAGCTACTCAGGGAAACTTTACATCTAGTATGGTAACTATGATAATGACCTTGGCTTAGCACTAACTCAGGAATAAGTCTACTTTCTCATATATAAACACAATTTTCTGCATTTTAAAAATTTCTACTGACTCATTTACCACTATTATTCCCATTCAGCTTCAAAGACTTAGAAATGTAATGCTCCAATGTTATACTGTCCTATTTTTGTTTTAAGAGGAAAGTCACATATTAATAGCAAGTGGTAGCTGACATTGTATATCATGCTTTAGGGATTAGATTTGATTTATAAAGCTCAAGAATACCAGAGAAAATGTGTGGATTTATAGCATTTGGGTTTTTTGCTATATTACTAAATTTTATGATATTCTAAGGAAACCTCTTTTCTTTTTTTTTAATATTTATGTATTTGCTTTAGTTGTACAAGATGCCTTTATTTATTTTTACGGGGTGCTGAGGATTAAACCTGGGGCACGCACCTGCTAGGCGAGCGCTCTACCACTGAGCCACAACCCCAAACCGGGAACCTCTATTTTCTAATGTGAAATATGCATGAAACTTTTAAGAAAAATTCCAGTATATTTAATCTATGGGTAACATGCTCTTGGATTACAAAAGTTAATTACAAAGTATCATAATTAAAAATATAATAAAATAGTTTCATCATAATTAAATGTATTAGACTACACTTATCTCTATGGCATTAATTAGAATAACTAAAATTCTTTTTACATAACACTCTTTTATATTGTTATAAATGCAAAACTTTCTCACAAATGATTGATAGACAAAATTTTCTAAAATCATAGTTGTATTATTAGCCAGTACTCCAATTCATACTTCTTTGAGGTTCATAAGATTTTTACACATACAGAGAATCAGAGAAGGTCACAGTTGGAAGAAACCATAATGATGATGGTACTGAAGTCCTAGGCCAGAGGTCTAAGTCAGTGGGGGGTTTCCAATAAATCAGGTCGGACCACTCACACCAGAAACCAAACAGAATCAGTAATGGTGAAAACCATGAAAGGAACTTTAATCAGTATAGCTACACTGGGAAGACAAGGGGACCCATGACCTTTGCCCTGTCTTGCAGGGGCTGACAATGACACCTTTTTATAAAAAAGGAGAAAGAAGGCAAGGGTTGGGGATTTTACATAGCTGGAGACTTTTTACAGCTGTCAGAGCAAGTGATCTTGATCAGGTGTGTTCTCCATATCATTATGCCATGATTAGTCAGGCAGGCCTTGTTCCGGATAAGAAAGTTGCTGTTGCCTTGGTGTAGCTTCAATGCATCACAAGATAGGTATCAGATCAAACCTTGTTCCTGAGTCCAAGGGAACTCTGGAACAAAGAAGATGGATGTGAAATGGAGGCAGAGACACCAGGAGACAGAAATGCCAGCTCTTCAATCCTGCTTTTAGCCATCCATCAGATATTTGCAGGCAAAAGTGAAGAGTCTAAGTCATTGTTAAAATCAGATAGGCCAATGTACTCATTTTCCGATTAAGACACCAAATCTTAGGTCATAAAATATACACAAATTTACATATTAACTGCTAGTAAAGTTGAATATATCACCCAGCTCCTAACTCTGAAACTAAGGCCTTTTCCATTTTGGAAACACCTTCCTATCTGAAGCCAGGATTCAGGCTCACAAATTCAGAAAATTATCTGTTAGATTTTTTAAAATTTTATCATTTGCCATGCAATCTCATTACAGGAAAAGAATCACTAACATATTAGATAATTTTTAAAGAAAATTCACAGCATTGCTTGGTTTATCAAGGCAATCCTAATTTGCTCCTGTGATCTGAGCCAAAATATTAGGAGCACTGATTTTCTCAATCAAATAGGATTCAAAGCTATCATTTGAGTGTAAGGACAGAGTAATGATGAAGGTGGTGGACAAATGATAAAAGAGGAAGAAAATAAGCTTTCTATGGGCACAGGATAAGATTTATAGGCAATATTGAATACTCGTTTGAGGCAATTTATCATTAATTTAACATTAAACAGTGAGAGTGGTTGTCTGAATTTGTTTTTATCTCTAGAAAATTTCAACTGCTTATGTACAGCACAGAAAGAAAATAGGTGACTTTACCTGTAATTTGGGTTCCCCAGTGAAACATTATGGTAGGAAAGAGGGCCTAGTTGTTTGAGGATATTTACAGTGGTTTGACAATTAAAAAAACATGAATTCAAACTTGAGAAGGAAAGAAAAATCTTAACACTGTCTTGTATTTCTTAAGACTTTTAAAGTGGAGAGCTTCTCTTATTGAAATTGTTAATTCTTTCTGTGCTTCTTTGACATGCAAATGTCTTTCTATCCTCTTGCTGTTTTTGCAATACAGGAATGCCTTTCTCAAGGACCAGGGTAGATTCTTTTCTCGGTTCTATATGATTCCTTTGTTGATATGTCTACT
Organism: Tamias sibiricus; assembly: GCA_025594165.1. Classification (NCBI taxonomy): domain Eukaryota; kingdom Metazoa; phylum Chordata; class Mammalia; order Rodentia; family Sciuridae; genus Tamias; species Tamias sibiricus. Next base: position 21,394,958 of record CM046663.1, read on the forward strand.
TTTCTGCCAGTAACTTGCTCTTTTGATCACTACTGTGTTGTGAAATATTTTGAAATCACAAATAGTGTGATGCTTTAGCTTTGTTCAAAACAACATTTTTAAGTCAATCAGTGGTATTTTGTTACGGACTGGGTTAAACAAAGTTGTTTTTATTATGAAAATAATTATCTGTGTATACTATTGGTAATAAACTCTGAAATACATGAAGGTAAAACTGAGGGCCAAAATGACACTCGGTGTAAATAATAAATGATTAAGTCAGATCTGGAGGATGGGGGCTGATTTGAAAGGAAATTAAATGCTAATACCTCCAGAGTCCTTCCCCCTCCTTCTCCACCTGTTGCCAAAGTTACCTACCTACACAGAACTGTTCCTCCAAGAAGTTGTTAATGAAGTACCTCCTCGAAGGCTCCTTTACTTCCTCTTTGTGCAGACACAGAAAGGCACCCTGGAAAGCTTCGTTCCCCAACTTGTTGTCCACCTTGTGGTCACTAGTCACATAGGCAAGCTAAAGGGAGAAGGAGGGCATGAGAACATAGGAAATCTAAAATCAATAAAAGGGACAGGACATCCCCACTTCTTCAGACACTCAACTCTGGGGCCCCTTCTCTGAAGAGATGTGTATCTGTGTTCTATCCTTTAAGTAAAACTTGCTTTCTATGCTTTCTTCCACGTTTCTTGGGTGTTTAATCTTCAATATTCCAGGGAAAAGGAACTCAGCCCTGATTTTCATCATTGATATCATAAGGATGAAATCATGTGTCTACAATATAGTTTAATCTTCATCCAAAAAACACATAGCCTCTTTCCTCTCATTCTCTTGCTTTGTTCTTGTCTCTTTCCATCTTTCTGTCATCTAAGCATACCAGGGCAATAACTTCCATGCCTAGAACACAGACATTAGTTTTGAACACTTTCGAAAATGGTTGATTCAGGAGTGAGGCAGAGAAAGACTAATTTGAACCTAAAATAATGTGATTACTGAGAAATTAAGAAAGTAAGGAATTTCTCATAGAACCATGCAACATACCAAAAGAAGACAGAAGCCAGCTTCAAGGGGCTTCCATTAATCACATCTTGGGCAGTCTAAACATAAAAATGCCAGTAAAAGTGGATTATTAGTCACTGAATAAAATGGGAATCTATGTATCAACATTAGGATCAATAAGGAATAAATGGGAAAAAAGTAAAATCTTTCCTATAGAACATCAACTAGTAAATACAGAATAAAATAGTAGCTTGGAAAATCATACTTGACAGTTGTCCTATTAATCATTAACTCATTCAATAAATAGCAATGGATGCTAATGGAAAAAAGTGAAATGAAAAACTGAGATTTTTGCATAGTCTCCAAATGTCTTGCCATAAATCTCTTAATAATTATAATGAGAGTAGGGTGGAAAATAAGTTTCTTTGTGATGGAGAAACCTGACAGACACCATCTTAATCAGGTGTTCCAAGTTAACACAGGTAATGGTTAAAATAAACACTAGGTATCATCTGACAAAATGCGATGAAAAGAAAATTACTATTTTTGTGATAATTGAGCTAACCTGAAATTCAATATCTCATAAACACACATGAAGAGGACTTTAACAAAATTATTACTTCATGCTAAAAATGTCATGGTCATGAAAGCCAAGAAAGGGTGACAAAGTAGACTGATGGGAAGGGAACTAGAAGGACATACCAGGAAGTCAAATCAGTGAGTGCAGATTGTGATCCTTGTTTGGATTATTTTACTAGAAAACAAAACAAAACCTTATGGGAGTAATTAGAGAGTCTCTGAAAGAAGCTGCATGGTATTCCTTGTATTATTCTTGTAACTTTTCATTGAGCATGTTGTTTGAGAATATGAGTGCATTTAAACAATCTAATGGAAATATATTTATACGTATAAGGAATTCCAATGGGTTTAGAAAATAGTTATTCTAGGGCTGGGGTTGTGGCTCTGCGGTTGATCGCTCGCCTAGCCCATGCGCTGCCCAGGTTGATCCTCAGCACCATGTAAAAACAAACACATTGTGTACAACTAAAGCAAATAAATATTTTTAAAAATTAAAAAAATAGAAAATAGTTATTCTAGATTGCAACATTTTCTACATGCTAACTTTAAAACATTGGTCACTTGGGTCATTTAGAAAGGAATTTAAAAAATATATAATGTGTTTCTGCATTAAAAATGTATCTAATAAAAATTTCAAACACATATAAAAGTAGAGAATATTTGAAATTAACTCCCATATTTTTCTTTCCATATTTTTAAATCGTAGACAAAAAATTAAACTGTGTTCCTTTTTTTTTCCGAAAAAAACACTTCCAAACTTTCAGAAAGTTAAACAAAATAGAGATAAGGGGTATTTTATGCTTAGAAAATAGCAGACTGAGAACTCAGTACCTCTGTGGTAGTGGGTTAGAGGTGGTTATAACTCTCCTTTATTACGAGGTTATTGTATATGCTGTACTGTACTAAATGGAATTGTACCAACTTGAGATAGTCTCTGGATCTCTTTGTATAACTTTATGCTGAGGATAAGTTTGGCATTTAGCAACGTAAGTTATGTGAGTTCCTTCAACTGTAAAATCTGAGACCTAGCCTTTATGAGTCACTCCTAGACTTAACCTATTATAAGTTCACTCAGTGTGCCCCTGGAAATGGAATAGTAATTCTATATTACATTTTATGGTGGTGTTCAATCTTACCTATTACCTCAAAAAGTCAGACTTAAACTGTTAAGAAAATTAAGAGTTGAAAGCAGATCCCCTTTTATTGTGGTAATAATTATCACATAGTACTTACTAAGGAACTTGTGGGTTCTGAGTAATGTTGACACTAGTTTTCTTGTTTCTGCTATATGACAGAATGCTTTGAGTGCTGCATTGTTCTATAGTAAACAGATTTCCTTTGCATGTATATCGCTAACCAGGTAATCTTTCAGAATCCAATATTTTTCCTGAACAACGATATTAAAGTAGATAGAGTCTGTAACAAATTCAATCACATAGTCTCACGGCTAATGCCCTTTTCTTGTGGTTTTGCTATTTACCATTTTTATACTTAGTATAATTTAGTAGTACAGTCCATGCCAGCAATTTCCAAGCCCTTAAAAATATTATTTTCTTTCCATATATAGCCAATCAATTATTAACACTTTCCCATAATGCTGCTTCAACACTTTTGGAAAACGATTATATCACTCTGATCTATAAGACATTCAATGACTCTCCATAATTTAGTGGATAAAAATTAAATATTTTTAAATGGTGATACAAGGCCCTTTATAATCTCTCTCCCATTTGCATCTCTGTAACTAACACTTGCTGCTTCTTAGATATGAAGGATCTTTCAAGTTCCCTATATTAGCATAACGCCTGGAAGTTATGACCTACTCCTCATGGTATATTTTCTTCATCTTGTGAAGTACCTCTTTATCAATTAAGACACAGCTTAAGCATCTTCTTTGCTAACCTTATCTCATCCAATCATGAAATGTGACCATCTTTCCATCATAAGTACCTGTATTTAATGACTGTATCACAGTATTAGATTTATGTAATTATATATGCTTGTTTGCCTATGTTATGCATCTAAGCTCCTTGAGGACAAAATCTACTTCAAATTTATCTTTATGTCTCTAGCAAAAAGTAAAGTGCTTTACTCAAAGTATGCACTCAGAAAATGAGTGATTATGTTAATTTGGAAACATTGTTAAGAATATTGAAGAAGGAAACAAAAAAAAAGAATGTTTAAGAACTGGAGATGTAGCTCAGTGGTGAAGTTTTTGGTAGCATGCATCAGGCCCTGTGTTCATTCCCAGCAACACACACACATGCACACGAAAACATGTACACTATATATATATACACACATATATATGAAGAAAACATACACACACGCACAAAAAAAAAAAAAAAAAAAAACACACATTTGAACTCCTGTTAAAATAGAACCTTAAAAAGAGGGGGAAAGGTAGCAAAAACTCAGTAGATTTGTAGAAATCTCTTTAGTATTATTTTATTATGAATGTCTAGATCTTCAGTTTTATTCCTCTTTAAAGAAATTATAAAAATTGATTTAACAACAATGATGATCCAATACTAAACAAATTTTATCAACATGATACAATAGGGCAGATGACCATGACTTCTATGAGAGCATTTTTTAAAACATTATTTGCTTATATTATAGTATGATAAAAAGGAGAGTTTTAAACAGTCAATTGTTCATTCAAACTTATTAACTTTTAACTACCACTTACTATCAATCTTTCTTATTCAAGAAATTAAAAACATTTAATATTCAATGAACAATCCCTCTGTACTAAGGATTATGCTGATTATTCTTTTGCCTCGGTTCATTCAGTCCTCAAAATAGCCAAATGGAATGGAGACTGCAATTATTCCTATTATTTGAAGAAAGTTAGAAGTAGGTACCTGAAATTCTTGTCCAGGTCACATAGTTGTTTAGTAGTTCTGGGCCATTTTAACCTGGAAAACTGGCTCCAGAGCAACTTCTCTTCAAGCATTAGAACTTTCAAATGTTAGCTGAGGATGTCTGCAAGCTTAAGGAAAACATTAATAAATTAACATTGAGTTTTCTTACCATAAGTCAATATTATCTTATGTATGCTAATTTCATATTTTTAATGTTGAAAACTGTTGGGGACATTAAGAACACGTCAGCCCAAAGAATAGAAATTTAAGTCAAGGAAATGAAAACCTAACTCTCTGGCTGTCTCCCACTTCCTGATACGTGGACTTGGCCTAGCCCAGGGGTGTTGCCCTGACATATGACGAAAAATCAAACCACCACTAGGATAGGCTAGTGGCTGTTCCTCCAATGTGATCTGCTCATGCTCCCTATGCTCCCCTATAACCTTTCTGCTGACTGGCCCATGTCTTCTATAAAGGCCATCTAACTTCCTCAATAAACTGAGCTTGTGCCTTGACCGGTCTCCCTGACTCATCTGATTGTCCTCCAAAAGGAGGACTGGGTGCGGGCGGTCAGTGGGCTCTTACCTTTCCCGATCCATCCTTGTTGGGGCGTGCTCCCCCTTCTCTTGTGGGTCGAGAGGAGTCGGGGGTTAAAAACCCCAACAGAAAATTGAATGACTTAATGATTTTTCACATATTACTAATTTCTTTTCCCTAGAATAATTGGAATACATTGACACAGATCTTCTTAAGCATATATGTCATTTTCACTTCACCAAAAAGATAATGTAGCTCTGAAAAACTGTTTTGAAAAAATATATTCTCCATTATTCAACAATAAATAAATAAATTAAATATCCAAATTGTAGTCAACATATAACATTTTAAATCTCCTTTTTCTTTTGTTTACATATTTTATATACCTTATTTTGGGCTTGTAACTATTTCTATAATAAAACTTCAATTACTCTAAATGTATGAGGAATGAATTATCAGAGTTTTAGATTCAACATTTATTGATGAAAAGGCTTTCAAAATATTTGACTTAATATAAGACCTATGCACTGAGAACTACATTTATGATTCACATTGCTATCTGATAGAGAATGTCTAAAATGTGTCATTCTATTTTATGATTTTTCACAATTTAACAAATTTTTCATGTAATATTGAGTACATAAATGAAAGCAAAACATCAATTTGTAGTGCTAGTTTCAAAGTGCTTTGGTCAACTCAGGTTTTTTTTGTGAGCATAATTGAGATTGTTTATCACATGAATTTTTAAAGTCAGATATTATCATTTTAGAAGTAGGAGACTATGTTGAAGTACTACGGAACTTCCTGTCTGTCCCTAAAGTTTATTCTTCAATTGATTTAAGGCCAGTACTTTATATTTTATACACAGATTCCAGGTTCAAAAAATAGGTAAAATAGTAAAAAATATATTTTCCCTCTCCCAAGTGCTGAAAAACAGACTTCAGGGTACTATATCAGTTAATATAGGCTGCAATAACTCCAAAACATCAATACTTCAAAATCACAAAATTTTACTTCTTTCTCACACTGTGCACACGTCCATCATTGGAAAGGCCTCTTAAATGCTTCTACCTGTAAGTACCACATACCACCGCCACTCAGATTTCACTGGACAGAGGACATCATATTACTGTAATGTTCCCATATGTACAGAAATAGAGATTATGGCAAACAGATGTAAAATCTGCCATGGGTGCCAAGAAGATTAACAGGGAAAAACATTTGTGCTACACCTTCATGTTGCTCCAATAGATCTGTTCTACTCTTTTTGCTATTTCCACGTTGCTTTCTATTATATTTTTGCTTTCTAAGATATGTATTATGGTTAATGATATTCTGTTGTACTGTATGGTGATTGGTTATGTTCTTCTCTTCCATTTTTGGACTGCTCTGTATTAAAGAAATACTGAGTGTTACCTGTATATATAGAAGACAAGACATCATGATTGATTCTTAAATATTTTAAAAGATTATTTGATATAATATCAAAATGAATTAATATCTATTTAACTTAAACAATATTTTAATAAAACTATTTGTTATTAGTGGTATCAGAAAACAGATATCAGCTAAAAATTTTAACAACAAATATGATATTGTCATCAAAATGACTACAAGAGTTTTAAAAATGGGAAGAAACAAATATTAGTTCAAAAAATGATGAAGGCAAGAAAATAAATTTCCTGCTACAAATATTTAGTTTAAGGAAAAATAATTTTAAAAATCTAGGAAGTTTCAAACAGTATTTAAAATACCAGACAGAGTGAGCATGAGGCCCATCATTTGGCCATATTCACCTGTTTCTCCCTGCACTTTCTCTGGAAGCTAAGCTCTGAGGCTTTTTTGCTTTGTAGTATTCTCACATCCGTAAAACTATGTAAGAATTATCAAATAGCAAAATTTCATATTAAAATGTCTCATTGTTAATCAACTATAAGAATTGAAAAATAAATCCAGTTCTATAAAGGAAGTTCTAGTTTATCTCAATTAAGTCAAGCCACATCCTTGCTGTATATATTGAGTCCTTTGACTTTGCTCTTTATACAAAATGTGTAACTGACTTACCATTGTACCCTTACCGAGATGAGCAGCTCAGCTAAAGAAGAATTATCATAGAATGCTAAATTGCTGCAAATGTGTGGCTGAAACAAAACTCAACTGAAATAAAATAAACTTTCTGCTCTAAAAAGGCAGATATCAAAGTCCCTAGGAGGCACTTAAACACACCATTTCAAATGTGTTTTTCTTTATTCCTTGCACAATATGAATATTATATTAATAGCTACAGGGTTGTAAATGTATCATGCAGTACCAAGAATATAAACACATTAAAAAAATAACAATATAGACATTGAAGAAAAAGATACTTTTAAATCCTTTTTTTCCTCTAGTATTGCATTGCTTAATTTCATTACAACTCCATTTAAGCTCCTAGCTAAAGGCCAAAACCAACAATATTTATTGAAATATAACAGTGCACCATTTAAGTAAAATTGTAACAAAAAAAAAAAAAAATAAAGCCTACCTTGACCTATTTATAGGAATAAATTTGCTTTAGAGCTATAGTTGTAATACTATTAGGACAAAAGAAAGTGCTTAGCAATTTAAAGTGCATTATAATGTTATGCCATATTATTACTAAAGATGTTGATTATGTGTGCATACTTATGTAGGCCTTATTATAAACTTTTACTTTAGAAACCATGCCATGGAGTCCAGTATTAATAGTAATTAATGATATTGTATATAACAGTCAACATTAGATATTTCAGTCATTTACTCCCCAGAACTATTCCAAACATACTTTTAAATTGAAATTTGGAATATTAAAGACAGAATTCAGTGTATCTAGGTAATAAGTGACTGCTATTTATAAACAGCCAATATTAAAAAAGTGGAACAATTTAAATTAAGGGTTTTTTTCAAGATTTTAATTTTTCTCCTCTTTCTCTCATCTTTCTTGGTGTGTCTTCTGCTTTGAAAGAATATGAATGCATGTACTGACAGTGTTTTAATAAAAAAAATTGAATATTTTAAATAATTATAAGTTGAAGTTCACAAACCTTATATACTGTCAGAAGTCATGATATCATATAGTCTGCCTTTGTCAATTTCATTCCTTTTATGTCTTAGCCATTGTGGATAAAAATCTCTTTTGATATTTATCTAAAGTACTTTTAGAAGACGTAGTATCCCTAATAAGTTTTGTGAATATTTACTTTATTTATATAGATTTTCATTCAAAAGGTATATACTTTTCAACGATAGGAACTATATTTTAAATTTACATTAAAAAGAGCAAAGCAAAACTAAAAATAACCCCTGAAAAAGTGCTCCTATCAATATCTACTTAATTTTGTATGTTGTAACAAATCTTTTTTGTAGTCTTCTTCCTTGGATGTAGACATTAATCATGAAAAAATGGGCACTCTTGTAATCCCAACGGCTCAGGAAGCTGAAGCAAGAGGATCCTGAGTTCAAAGCCATCCTCAACAAAATCCAGGCACTAAGCAACTCAGTGAGACCATGTCTGTGAATAAAATACCAATCCAATGGGCTGAAACTGTGGCTCAGTGATCAAGTGCCTCTGAATTCAATCCCCAGTACCCCCCACCTCATAAAAAAAATGAAGAAGAAATGGAATAGGCATCAAAACTTATAATAAGAAATCAAAAGTGCTGGTGTGGAAGACCACTATATTAGGAGAAATTATCACATTTGTAGAAATTAGAATAGAAATGAAAGTGAATTACATTCCTTTATTCAAAGGAGACACATAACTAATTAAACCTGAAACTTATACATTATATATTTTTCCATAATATTAGGAACACTTATTTATAGTTTCTTCAGAGTGTTTATCCTCTTTGCGGTGGCTTGAAAATGTCATTTTTTAAGAGAATGGAAGGTTGAGATGGCTGAGAACCAGGCTTGGGTGTTCAGTAACTAGGGCTAAAGAATTCTTGTGAAATAGGGCAGCCTGAACCCTTAGTTACTAGTGAGGACAAAAAAAGGGACAAAGAGACACTTGCATTGACTAAATCTTCCAGGGAGAGATTACTGGCAAATGTGTTCTGTGTGAAGAGAAAGTCATCCAGAAGTCCTGTACTTCTCCCCACCCCCACCCCCACCCCAGGTAAGTCCAGATGCCTTTGTACCTGCTTCAGATGATATTAATGGTTCCTGCTTGAAGGTGTATAGCCTGAAAATAGTGCTACAAAATATTTTAGATGACACATTAAACAAGACACTCTTCAAAATGCCTATTCATCCATATATTTCACTTTTATGGTCTACAGCTTGTTGGTAAAATTTTCATTACAAACTAAAAGCTATTAAGACCATGAGTCATACATTTTCACCATTTTATTGCTTCTGCTTGGAACTGTGGATGGCATGAATCAGGGTCTGGGACATTACGTATCAAATGGCAAAATCCCAGAATCCACTCACTTCTGTTTCTACCTGTTCTTCTAAGACTTTGTATCATTCTGTATTCTATTATTTTTAGAGCCTCAGGATATCATAGATGTTAAAGGTGTCCTCTAAGCTAAAATGGAATAACCCCATTTTACTTCAGTTGAGTGTTATTGTCATTTCAATTATGTATTTTTTTTTTTTTTTTCATCATCCAACCTAAAAGACATCACTTCCTTTACTTCCTGAAAATCAGAATTTTCCATTAGGCAACTTGTTGCCATCAAATTCTTCTGCCACTGATACAATACTCTTATTTAAAAAAATCACAGCAGAGAGAGGATTATATATATATTACACCTTTCATTTCCTTAACAAGATGTCTCTATTGTTCAGATCTTTCACTCTACCTAAAACTTATAACTCAAGTAAATAAGAGATTTTCAAGAATGGCAGAAGGAAAAATCCTCTAATCATTTTCCCATTATGGAGATAATTGATTTTTGGCAATATCTTGCAATTATAGTATCTTCTTGGGTGTTGGGGTCCTGTTTGAGTTGCTGGGGTTTTTAGTTCTTCCCATCCTGGGTTTAGCTTCTTCTGGTCAGTGGAGAAGTGGGGGGGGGGGGGTGGACATGCCCCAGCGCAGGCGTCATCGAGAATGGTAGGGGCCGGCTGGTGGCCACCCAGCCTTCACAAGGGAAGACACTCAGACCTACCAGGGAGCCCGGTCAAAGCTGGAACTCAAGTTTATTGAGGAAGTTGGACAGCTTTTATAGAAGACGTAGGCCAATCAGCAGGAAGATTATAGGGACACATAAGGAGCATGGGCAAATCCATTGGCGGAGCCCCTGGCCTATCCTTAGGTTGGTTTCAGTTCTCATGACACGTCAGGGAAATGCCTCCTGATTAGGCCAAGTCTGTATCAGGGAGTGAAGTTTTTCTATTCTTTCGGCCTATGTGGATGTGTTCTTAAGTCCCCAACACTTGGGGAAGTTTAGCTTTTTATAGCATGTAGTATTAATTGATGCAATCAGTTTAGGAAAAATCTTCTAACAGATTAGAAATAAGGATGAAAAGTTGGCCAGCATTTTCAAAGCTAGTGTTAATTTTATACATGTTAATCATAACCAAACTATTCTATGTCAGGTATAACAGCAAATCAGCTGAGAAAGAAATCAGGAAAACCATTCCTTTCACAATATGCTCAAAAAATGAAATAGAATAGAAGACACAGAGACAAACCACATCCTTACAGCCATCTAATACTTGACAAAGGTGTCCAAAATATATGTTGGAGAAAAGATAGCCTTTTAAACAAACAGTGCTGGGAAAACTGGATATCAATATGTAGATGAATGGGATTAGATCCCTATTGTTCACTCTGAACAAATGTCAAATCAAAATAGATCAAAGACTTAGGAACGAGAGCAGAAAACTTGCAACTGCTAGAAGAAAACAGGGTCAACACTGTATAAGCACTGACTTCCTCAGCAGGACCCCTTTAGCTCAATAATTAAAACCAAGAATCAACAAATGAGATGCCATCAAATTAAAAAGTTTCTGCACAGTAAAGGAAATGATTAAGATAGTGAAGAGAAATCCTATGGAATTAGAAAGCAATATTTGCCATTTACTCTTCTGACAGGGGATTACTTTCTAGACTATATAAAGTACTCAAAAAACTCAACACCAAAACCAAAATCAAACCCTTCCCCCCAAAAAACCCAATCAATAAATGGGCAAAAGAACTAAGCAGAAATTTCTCAAAAGAAGAATCACAAATGGCCAACAAATATATGTTCAACATCATTAGCAAGCAGGGAAATGCAAATCAAAATTTCACTAAGATTTTATCTTGTTATATCATGTGTATGTACAAATATGCAACAATAAATTTCACTATTGTTTACAAGTATGATACACTAATAAAAATATGAGGAAAAAGGCAAAAATTAAATTTTTTTTGAAAAGTCATAAAAAGAAAAATATAGATACATGAAAAAAGAAAATTACAGACCAATATCCCTAATTAATATAGTTGCAAAAATTCTCAACAAAATACAAATCCATAAACTTTAAGAGCACATTAAATAGATCCTTACCAATGATTAATGGAATTTATTCCAGAGTAGCAAGAATTGTACATATGTACAATTTCAGGTGATCTCCCTTTGATTTTCATGAGTTCACCCCACCTATCTTTTCCTTTTTTCTCTCTAATTTCCACAGAGGAGACAAAACATGTGACCCTTGATCTGCTGAGTTTGACTTATTTTGCTTAATATAATGTTCTAAAGGTCCATTCATTTTCCTGGTGATGCTATAATTTCATTTTCTCTGTGACTGAATAAAACTTCATACATATAAAAAAGATTTCATCTTACCCCCTTCAGAATGATAATGATCAAGAGTACAAATAATAATAAATGCTGATGATGATGTGGATGAAAAGGTACACTCCTACACTACTGGTGTTACTGAAATTAGTACAACCACTTTGGAAAACATTGTGAAGATTCCCCCAAAACTAGGAATGGAAACACCATATGACCTAGCTATTCCACTCCTCTGTATTTATACAAAAGAGCTAAAATCAGCATATTATACTGATATAGCCACTACAATGTATATAGCAGCACAATTCACGACAGCCAAATTATGGAATCAACCCAGAAGCCTCCCCATAGATGAATGGGTCATGAAAATGTGGCATATATTCAAAATGGAGTTTTACTCAGTCGTAAAGAAGAATAAATTAATAGCAGTTGCCAGTAAATGGATGGAAATGGAGACAATCAAGCTAAGGGACGTAAGTCAGACTGAGAAAATGAAGGGTCAAATGTTTTGTCTCGTGTGTGGAAGTTGGAGCAAAATAAGGGAAAAAAGGTGGTGGGAAGGGGATCAAATACCATAAAGATATGGGTATCTTGTTTTCATTAAATGGAATATGACAGAAAGTTACATTCCAGTTACCAGAATTCAGAACGTGTAAGGTCTTATACACCATCAAAAAGGTCAGGACCATGGGAAGAGAATCAGTAACAAGACTACTGATGAACAAACAGACTGACATCACACTGAAGACTGTGGTTCAGACAAAGATAACTGCTGTGTAGACAAAGACAACTGTGGATTTAGGATTTGTGGTTTGGGATTCTTTTGAAACAGTGTACTTAAGGTAGATTGTCACTGACTGATCAGTGTGGGGGCCTGAAGAAAAGGAAAAAGTCCTAGGTCTCTGGGTTAGGTGGATTAACAGACCATGGTACAGGTAGGACATGGAAAAGATTTAAGGTGAGAGGAACAATGATATCCAGTAAGAGTAATTTCAACATTTAACATATTAAAAAATATGAGTTGACATCAGAGAGAACTAAGTATCTTTGAGAGCAAGGTGAGAGAAAGTAGAGATTCAACATAAGAATCACCAACACATAAGCAGAGAAAAAGACATGGATGAAAAGCTAGTGGAGCCAGATGGTGATTCTGAGACAGAATCATCACGTAGAGAGGAAGACCACAGTAGAAACACAAGAAGCGCAAAGAATGTCATAGATGATGTGTTGTGAAACCATCACAACAAAATGGCCAGATGTGGAATGTTAAGAATAGAATAGTTGGATTCTGCAAATAGGTCCATTGTGACTTTGTACTGAGTTTTGATTTTGAAGAGAAGATGTGTATAAATACATTCAGGTTTTGACCTTCCAGATTAGCAAAGGCTTCCCAGAAAAAGAAAAAAGAAAAAAAAATTTTTTTTGATGAGCTTTCTATAAAATTAAATAAAAATGTAATTTCTAGATTTATACATTCTCCTGACAAGATAGATCAGATGATTTTTAAATTTATCTTCTGGTTGTTATTCTTATGAACAAAACTAGAAACTGTTATGCAAAATTGTTTCAAAAATATGATTTTAAACAAAAATTACTGTGTTTGAGTCTTTGTTTTATAGATAGGAAAACTAGTGGGTCAGTATAAAGAAAATATTAAGAATTTAAAAAAACCTGTTCTTAAGAAAATCCCTTATTAGAAAAATCTTTCTTAATTAGTATTTTAATGTATAGTAAAGTATGCTATCATTTATTATTAAAATGTACGGAAAATCTATGTTTTAGATTTTTGTTCATTGTCACATAGATTGGTCTCAATTTTATAATAAAAATTGAATTTAATAATGAAAATTGTTGACATTTACCAACAAAATTAATTATACTTCTATTCATTATTTGATTGCTTGATGACACAGCTGCAGTTGTGTAAGTGACAAAAATTAGAGTTTATAGTTGTTCTCAATTTTCCAACTAAATGATATAAAAACTGAAATAAAAAAAGAAAAAAATCACTGTTCCTGACTTGTAATAAATCTGGGTTTTATTTTTTGTCTCACTTTCTACATGGAGCAATTTTTCTTTAGTGGAAACAAGAAGTAATAAAAGAAGAATAGATAGTCTTTCCCTGGAGTAGCCAAAAAGAACAATTCACTAGTGACCATTGTAAACTGCTCTAGTACAATAAAGGATGCTGATTCATTGGCACTGCACAAAGTTGGAGGACCCATAGTAGTAAAACACCAGGAAAAGTAGGGTGATGAGATATAAAGGGAATAAGTTCAGTAGTAAAAGGGAATGAGGAAAACTACTGATATAATATTCTGCAGTATAAAACTCCAGACCTGATGCAATATTTAAAAGTAGCATGATTTAAAAAAAAAAAAAGAAACTGTAGATAGATAAAAGATAGATAAAGCAGAAGTGTAATCCAAATGCAAAGGAATGAAAGCATTCAAAATCAGCAGAGCAAAAAGACAGGAGGATTACAGTTATGGGAACTGAGAAGGAAGAAAGAAGCTGAGCAGGACTGACAGCAAAAGGATAAGGAGAGGTCAGAAAGTTAAGATACAGTGAAGAAAGAAAACAACAATTCAACAGGACAGAAAGGAGGAGCTCACTGGAAAGTAACCAAAGTAGCAGCTGTACAATGACAGGAAAGGCAAGGAGAAACCATCAGTAGGTATGGAGGTAGATTTATTTAAAACAAACATCTTTTCTAAATTGAAGGGAAAACATTATCACACATTCCTTAAGGGCTTGTTGCAAATATACAATAAACTTGATATCAAATTTAATTAAGATGTTCATTTAGGAAATCTATTTCTAAGCATACCAGAATTTTTTTTCTTTTTTCTTTTCTTTCTTTTTTGTGCATGTATACAATTTTAGTCTGGTTTATTAATTAGCTCTATTAAGGAAATCATATAATCCAATATAGCATAATGGGGAATTTAAAATTTGTAAACATGAAAAAGTGATTAGGCAGAGGTAAAGAATTCACACTTAAAGCAGTTAAATTTCCCCAAAGTAAAAAAGTTTTCACAGACTTGCCAAATTACATCTGAACCCAAGAGGTCAATTCAATCAGATTAGTTCTCTTCAGGCTCAGACTGGGAATAAGAGGAGGCCACAGTTCACGCTTCTAGACCTTAGATGATTCTAGTACATTTGATGGAGTTAACTACATTCTTCTTGAAAATTCTCTTTTCTCGGGTTGCCTATATTGTTTTTAGTTTTTTATTGTTTTTCATTACTCCTTTTTATTGCTCCAGTGAAAAAAATATTGCCTCCATCTTCTTTGTTTTGGTTTATATATACACACACAAGTCTGTGTGTGTGTTTTCTTTTGGCACTAGGGTTTGAACCCAGGGGCACTTAACCACCCTTATCCCCAGTCCTTTTTTTTTTTTTTTTTTTTTTTTTAATTTTATTTTATTTATAGACTCTCTGAGTTGTTCAGGGCCTCACTAAAGTTGCTGAGGCTGGCTTTGAACTCTTGATTCTCCTGCCTCAGTCTCCCAAGCCACTGGGGTTAGAGAGGCATGAGGCACCACACAGGGCTGTTTGTGTTTTCAAAGTAGCAACCAATTCTCTTTCTGTTCTCTTCCTTTTAACTCCATCTATTTTGAGCAATACAACACTTATCAAAGAAAATAACTCCAAAATGTGAACCAAGAATTACAAATTTCTTCTAGATCTTCCCAATGACTAGTGGAAGTTTTCATTTTTATACTTGACTGTCTTCTTGGGCACAATATAGCAAATTCTATACTTATTTTCTTTATTTTTTTTTTTTCTATTCATTCTCCCTTCTATTTTACTCTCTTTTCCCATTAATAACACCAGTGTCATCTAAATTGCTCAAATTTGAAAAGCTTGGAAAACTTCTCCCCACCCTGTTGAAGCCAAAATCTTATGGGCAGTCAGTATAGATAGGTAAATCAAATCAGGTCTGATCAAGAAAGCCAATTTTGAGTTAGTCCAGGAAGTTAAAGACTGTTGGGAGAATGTCCCCTGAGAGATTGAAATGTTAATTCCTTCAGAGCCCTTCCTCTACCCTTATCAAGAACCTGCCCCTGCCCAAACCTGTTGCCAAGGTAACCTGTCCCAGGAACTGCTCCTCCCTACAGGGAGCTATAAAGTTGTTAATTAATGTGTCCTGGGCTCTACCATCTTGTCCTTCCCCCTTCAGCCCATCTGCTTCTCACCTTTTGGCCATCTCACTGGCCTGGTCACATAGCAGGAAAGAGAGTGAAAAGGGGAAGAGAGCAGAAGAACAAAGGAAGCCCTGGGACATATAAAAAAGACAGACCTGCCTCACTTCTTGGGATTTGAAGATACCAACAATGGCCTCCTTCTCCCTCCTGGGAGAAATCTATGTTACCCCTTTTAAATAAACCCTGCTTTATATGCTTGCCTCTGTGTGCTTCTCTAATGTTCAAATTTCAACATTTGGGGGAGCAGAACTCTTCACTAGTAAACGGCAGTATGACTGTAATAGGAATATAAGCATTTTCTGTACCCCCTAGCAGTGTTCCATAGGATTCATTCACACATTCATTCAACATGATTCAAAATTCAATATCAAGGGCTGGGGTTGTGGCTCAGTGGAAAAGCACTTGCCTAGCGCATGCACGAGGCACTGGGTTCAATCCTCAGCACCACATAAAAATAAATAAAATAAGGTATGTGTCCAACTACAACTAAAAATAAATATATTTAAAAAAATTAATATAAAAAATCAGGTTTATCTAATATCTTCCAGGCACCAGGAACTGCAGTAGCAGTAAATTTATTATCTATATCTTTCCTCTCATGGATTTTTTACTTATGGGGGTGAAGAATAAAGTATAGCACTCAACACATTGTCTTGGATACAATCTGAATGTAAAATACATATCTTTCCTCATACTCAATAAAAAGCCACATATTCCAAAAAATTTTTGTAGGAGATTGCAAATTTACTTAAAGTTTTAATTGGCTAAGATGTTTTAAAGGAGTAACTGAGTCAATTTTAAATAATAAAGCAATCATTAAATATTCCTCAGCACTCACAATGTGTACTTGATAAGATATCCAGTCTGGTTAGGATAAGGGGGGACTACAAGCACGGATGCTTAGCTAACTTTACAAAACTCGCTAAAACAGACTTTCACAGCATCCTTTAAAAATGATTTTGCATGACACAGTAGTTATAGTCAAGTATGCTTTCTTAAGCATCACTTACTGTATTGTATTTTACTTTCTTTTCAGTAAAAGTAGAAAAAAAAAAAGAAAGAAAATCAAAACAAACTTCCCACCTCAACACTCGGAGATGCATTTTGAGTTTTGGAAAAGTCTTGCTTTAGATTAAATGCCCCTTTAGTTCTTCTGTATATGAACATTTCTCTTTTCCCAGTGCTAGGTGGAACCCAGGGCCTTGTTCCTGCTAGACAAGCAGGGCTCTCCCCTGAGCTACATCCCCATCCCTGGGCAACGGTTTTGAAAGGACATCTTTGTCTTCCCAACTTCCAAAGCTTATTTTGCAAGTCTTTGCACTCACATATTTTATGGGTATTGAAATAAGGCACAGAGCTTCAATACAATTGTGCCCTTCTTGGTTTTGTGTTCTACCTAGAGCCCTTCATCTAAACAATTATAACTTGATGAAACATTTTTGTGCTCTTTTCCAATGCAGTCTTAGATTAGCTCTGGATTTATCAAATCATACAAAAAAATCCATTCAATAGCTATTTAGGATGTGTAGTCAATGAATGGTTTTCCTGAGATTATTCGAATTTTTAAATCAATACCAGGAACGTTTTTACAATTAATTGCAACTTAAGCATTTACTAGAAAGTGAAAGTACTGAAGGGAGCTTTTGTTCAACTTATCAATAACTGATCAATGGTTTCCATGTTATTTTTATCTTGCTAAATGAAAAAACTGCCTACAATTACCTACACCTGTTTCAATGCTCCAAAACAATTGAATTGTTTCCTTTCACTTCTACAGTAATTTCCTGTTGATTTAGGTGAGTGAGAAAAAAAAAAAAAAAAGGGTGAATACAAAGATCAAGAAAGACTGTGGTTAGTATAATTCAGTTCTATTCTATCACTAAGTATTGCATCTCTGATTTCTAAAATCTCTTCAGTTTTTCATGTAGCAAGCTTATTTCCCTTCTTTCTTTCTCTCTGGAATTTTATTTCCTCTGTCTGACGCTTTAGTTCTCCCTCTCATCATATACCAAACACATACATACACATTTGCACACATACACACACATGCCAAACAGCCCTGTGCCAGATAGGAACTATAGTAGCTATCTTCCAATCTGCCTGACCATATTGGTACTTGTGGTAACAAACATGTTAAATTTTTGGATCTAGATTCTGTGAATCCTAGAACTAACCTCAACCCTATATTCACCAACAATTAAAACGTAGAGGTTACCACTATACATATTCTTTTACTGAAGAAGTCTGAGACTTACAGATTCAGTTTCTGAAAAACAAAAAGAAAAAAACAAAGTCTTACTCTGGGATAAGTTTTAGCTTGCTCCATGCAAGGGGGAAACATTACTCATGCAGAGGAAACCATTTCAGTTATGAGTCATTTCTATCTTATATTTCATTAATTACACTGCTTAGGATAACTTACAGCTATTCTTGGTCTTCTTAATACATAAATCCCAAATTTATTTGAGATAGTATTATAAGTAAACAAAATCCCATTAGTAATATTTTGTATAACATTAAGAATCAGAACAATGATACAGATTCAAAAACTTTGACCAGCATAGCTTTATCCACAGATTGAAGTCAGGAAACTCTTAGGTGAGCCTCACCCACTCCCACTTCCCAAGGTTCCCATGATTTCACATTGTTAAGTATAGTTACTGCACCCCAGACTCTGACGCCATATTTTTGGAACCCCTTTCTTTAAAAAAAAAAAAGTAAAATGATAATAATCCACTTTTCTGAATCTTTCTATCCACTTATGCTCACAATATTAAATCTACTTTCTCCTGTATTGGAAAAAAAAAAAAACACATTTTCCTTTAATCATTCCCCTAGGACTTAAAGCTAGCTTGAGCTCACTTATTTTAAAATGGCCATCTATTAAAGTTGAAAGTAAAACAAACAGCTAAAAGTGAGGGAGAAAGTAATAAAATCAACTAATTAATGTGCATGGTTAGGATCTTAGTCTTTAAGAAAAATATATTTATGTGCACAAATTCATTGCTTATGTATACACAATGTTTTCGTGCTTGGGAAGAACATTGGTCTTTATTCAGGCTGATTCATTTCATGGAGTAATAGTTTGTTCAACTGTGCAAGCTAGAGGGCAGCAGAGCTAATATTATGAGCCATAAATATTAATAAATCTTATATAATGGTAATATTATATTACTATACTAGGTCTTATATTAATAGTATAAGCCATTTTCATGATTAATGTGTTTTTATTGAATATTAAACTATGTTTCAGGCAACAGAGAACAGAGTCTAAGGCACAAAACAAAGCCAGTCAAGACTACTCTCCTTCACTCCAGGTTTCCTCTCCTAAATACCGAAACAAAAATTGACTCAGTACTAACTTCCTTTTTCCCCAAATTTCAGTCTCATTTTGTAACTCAAATGACTTTATTATAGCCCTTCCTCACTGATATTTTATACCAGCACCCCCCCCCAAAAAAAACCCTAGATAATGTATAGTCTTTCATGCATACAATGGCAATATAACAGAATTTGTGTCACAAAAGTCAGAATTTTTTTTACAAGTATGTCCTCATTAAAAAAAAGATTAATCCAAGTATATTTTGCCTTATTATTTTGTGAAAAAATGCATGTTGTCATGAATGCTCAATATTTATAATTTTTAACAACTTATATAAGGAAGGTGTCAAATTGAACTATAATATTCAAAACTTTATTGTAAATCTATATAAATTTATATTCCTCAAATTTATAAGAGGCATTTTTTTGCCACCACTGTTTTCTTACTTTATATATATTTAATGTTAAATTTAGAATGGTGATTCTAGCTTATTTGTTTAAAATTTCTAAGAGATCACAACCAATGAACTTTTATTATTGTTATAATTCTCAGCAAATGTATATATTTTCAATAAGATGACATGACATCGTAAAGATAGTCTCAAAAGGATCGAAAAAAGAACAGTTTATCACTAAACCATCTATCTACAGGATGAAACCTTAGAGTTCTTCCCTGTGGCATTAGCCTCCCCTGGTTAATTCACTTGGCTTGTAGTAAATGACTTGAAGCCTGACCTAATCTCTAAATATTGCTCTGTGAAATGTTTTGTATTTTGTGTCTTCTATTTACTTTTGTGGAGTCAATATTTCTCTATTCAACTGCAAACCTACTTTTGAATTCCCTTGTTACTTTCCTTAGCAGAGCAAAGATTATATATATATTTTTTTAACTGTAATAGTTGACTGCTGCTCTGCAGCCCCTAACCACCTCAATTCCCTTTGGTTTTCAAAAGAAAAGATTGGAAATGCGCATAACTGCAACTTTCACAGATTCATTGAACCTGAAAAGCTAAGAAAACCTTGTTAAATGTTGGAACAGCACACAAGAAAAAGTCTAAAGCAGTTCAGGAATACAGCACAAAATTAATGATCTCGCTTGCATGAAGAAAAGGAATCAAAGTCAACAAAAGAAAAATAAGCAAAAATAAAACAGAAAGAGGACAGTGGATGTATTTTATATTTCTTAATTAAAATATAATTCTTTCTGATTTTAAAATAAAAACACAGACACATATAAATGAAACTGCTTAGTTTTCCTTCTCTAAGTAATTTTTGACTGGAGAATGGTAGACAGGGTCCCAGTTTTCCATCATTTTTATTGTCATGGTTTTAGAAATGATAAGTTCTGTCCAAATAATTCAGTGTCTTCATTATGTTTTTAGAAAATTGCATGGATTAATGGGATTTCAGAAACCAGTTTCATGAAAAAGGAAGCCAGTTCAGTATTTTTCTGAAAAAATATTTCAAACTCAGGAGACTGGAAAAGGCAGTGTGAGGTGATTGCTGAATAAAGCACAAACATTTGAAACTGGTTGAAGGCCAAAGAAATCAGTTATTTAGAACTCCCATTATAATACATTCAATCTTTTTTTAACTCCTGGAGCACAGGATATGTATTTGATTTCTTTATGTAGCATATCTCATGGGGCCTTAGTAAATATTACTATTACCAGAAAAAGAATTAGGAAAGGAAGTAAGATAAGGAACAAGGAGGGAAGGATAACATCATGTTGTTCAAATAATTATATGAAAGTATTGTGTAGGAGAAAGTTCTGGCACCATTTGTTCGAAGAACAATCATTTCCCTGCTAAAGTATCTTTGCTCCTTTGTCAAAAACCCATTGACTGTATTTGTGCAGGTAGGCTTCGTAGCTCACTATTCTATTCACTGATCAAATTATCTTTTTTTATACTATTTTCACTACCAGAACTTTACAGTAAATTTTGATGTTGTGTAGCTTTAAAATAATTTTAATCTTTTATAAAAACAAATTTAAAAGTTGGTCCTCTTCTGCAGGAGCCCTGTTTGGGGATTGACTTGAATTGCAGTTGACTATGAGCCGTGGAGATTTGGCCATTGTCGCCACCCGTAGTCTCACGGGATTTGTTGCGGGATCTCGAGTGACTTGGCCGAAATTGCTGATCGGGTCAGCGCCATTTTTTAGTGGTGTGTTTGGCGTGTGTTAGTTGTTGTTAGAACCAGAGAGAAAAGTTATCAGAATAAAAAGCTGTTTGTCTCCAGTTTGCTTCTGAAGTTCTTCCCGCGGCTCCGTTGCTCCAAGCGCTTCAGGCAGCAACAGGTGGCGGCCCGTACGGGGAGCTTCGGAGCGGACAGGTAACAACTGAAAGGTCTCTAAAGATGGGTTCGAATATAACTGAATCCCAAGTGATAGAGGCTATGCAAAGACTCCTTGATATACCTGACTCTGTTCTCAGTGAGGAGTATATAGACAA
Source organism: Tamias sibiricus (assembly GCA_025594165.1). NCBI lineage: Eukaryota > Metazoa > Chordata > Mammalia > Rodentia > Sciuridae > Tamias > Tamias sibiricus. The sequence goes on from CM046663.1 coordinate 21,416,673, forward strand.
AAGTGAAAGTGATCAAAAAAGTGTAGATTCCACTGGGCCAACTGAGACCAGTAAAGAGAGTATTAGAAGAGACCCAAAAATGACAAAAATCCAAGCTATTAAAGCTATTCGGGAGTTATTGGCGAAAGCTGAAGGATACTTGCTCTCACTGGAACCTGGGCCTAGGATATTGCTGTCAGTGAAATTAGCAGTGGTGAGGAATCTAGTAAAAGTGATCCTGAGAAAATGAGGAAAAAGAAATTTAAAAAGACCGAGAAAAAGGTCCGTCAGGCAGAGGAGTCACTTGTGTCCTCTACTCCCCCATGGGTGGAATCCATTACAGAAAATATGAAGGGTATTACTATGCATTTGCATACCCTAGAAACAGAAATAAAAAGTCTTTCTGATCGCTTATGTGCTCTCGAGGACAACTCACAGATACATTGGGAACCGCCAGCATTTGAAAAGAAAAATGGACAGAGTGTCCATCAGTCAGTAGATTTCAAAACAATAAAAAATCTCAAAGAGGCAGTAATGACTTATGGGCCCCAAGCTCCTTTCACGTTGAGTATGCTGGAGTCCCTTAACACCTTTAGCTTAACCCCCTCAGACTGGAAAAGTCTATGTAAAGCAACATTAAGCGGGGGGCAATTCTTGGTTTGGCGATCGCAATTCCAAGAACTTTGTATAGAAACGGCTAAAAAAAACGCGGCTGCAGGGTTTGAAAACTATAATATAGACATGCTCACAGGAGAAGGGCAATTCGCAGACTTACAGGCTCAAACAGATTATGACCCAGATATATATGCTCAGATAAATGCAGCTGCCTTAGAGGCATGGAAAACTGTACAAGGACCTGGGGATCTACAAGGTAGCTTGTCAAAAGTGATTCAAGGACCTAATGAGCCGTATGCCGACTTTGCTGATCAACTTTTGAGAACTGCAGGTAGTGTGTTTGCAGATGTTGACCAAGCTATGCCATTAGTTGTTCAATTAGCTTATGAAAATGCAAATAAATGGTGCCAAGCAGCCATCAGGCCATGGAGAACTAAAAAGGATCTTTCCGTATATATACAACTATGTAAAGATATAAATGACGCCTTTGTCACAGGAAATGTGATTGCAGCCTCAATGAGAGGTGCTTCCTCTCGAAATTTCACAAAGGCTAAACGTAGATATTATAATCAATCAGGATATTCCAGGCAAAATTATCATAATCAATCAGGCAATTCTAGGCAAAATCCCAAAAGAGAAATAAGACCAAGCTCATATCGTGCCCCAGGCCGCTGCCCCAGGTGTAAAAAGGGAAATCATTGGGCCAATAAATGCCATTCAAAATTTGACATCCATGGAAATCCTTTGTTCAGGAATTCAAAAAACGGGGCACGGGGCCCAATACCCCTACCCCGGGGCCCACAAATGTACGGGGCATTGCAGAAGGAGTATCCTCAAGCATCCACTCAGATGCTTCCCCGACACAATCCCTACTACCCATCCACTCCCTCGCCAGAGGAACAAGAGGAAATGCAGGATTAGACCACTGTTCCACCGCCCGAATAGTGTTAACACCTGAAATGGGGGTTCAACTGATTCCCACAGGAGTCAGGGGACCTCTTCCCTCAGGGACTGTAGGACTTCTTCTCGGGCGTAGTCCTAAAAGCTTATTAGGTTTGCAAGTGACCCCAGGTGTAATAAACTCAGACTCCAAAGGGGAAATAAAAATAATGCTTAGCTCACCCCAAAGTATAAGTTCTGTTAATCAAGGAGATAGAATTGCTCAGTTGCTTCTCCTTCCCAATTTACATAATTCATTTAAAATGGGTATGCCTCAAGAAGGGAACAATAGAGGATTTTGTTCCACTGACTCAAGTCCCATGGCTTGCTGGGTTCGAGACTGTTCAAGGAGGCCTATGTGTAAAATAAAAATCCAAGGAATAGAAATGGAGGGATTAATAGATACTGGAGCTGACTCTTCCATTATTAATTTACGCCAATGGCCCAAGCACTGGCCTCTGCAAAAAGCTTCAACCAGTTTAAGAGGCTTGGGATATAATAACCTCCCAGATAAAAGTGCAGTAATTTTAAAATGGGAGGATGATGAAGGCCATAAAGGAACATTTCAGCCTTATGTTTTACCTAATCTACCGGTTACTTTATGGGGAAGAGATATTTTGCAACAAATGGGAGTACACCTTGCAACCAAGCCTGCAGATGTTAAATGTGAAAACCTACAGGGTAATCTTAACCATAAAAGAACTCATTATCAAAAAGTACAGAGTAATCTTAACCCTAAAAGTAATCATTGTCATAAAGGAAAAAGATATTTTTTTTCGGGGCCACTGAGAAAATAATTTTGAAAATACCATGGCTTTCTGATAAGCCAGTGTGGGTCCCTCAGTGGCCCCTATCTAAAGAGAAATTACAAGCGGCCCACCAATTAGTTCAGGAACAATTAGAAGCAGGTCATATAGAACCTTCCACCTCTCCCTGGAATTCCCCCATATTTGTGATCAAGAAAAAGTCAGGAAAATGGCGATTGTTACATGATCTTAGACAAATCAATAAAACCATGCAAGTTATGGGGCCTACTCAACCTGGACTTCCTAGTCCCGTAGCTATTCCAAAAAATTTCCATCTTATTACTCTTGATATAAAGGATTGCTTCTTTTCTATTCCCCTACATCCTCTGGATGCCCCCAGGTTTGCTTTTTCCGTTCCTTCTATGAACAATAATGGCCCTGATCAGAGATATCAATGGAAGGTTTTACCACAGGGAATGGCTAATAGCCCCACCATATGCCAAATATATGTGGACAAGGCTATCCAACCCATTAAAAATAAATATCCAAACCTCATGTGTCTACATTACATGGATGATATTTTATTGGCCCACCCTAATCAAAAAATCTTATTTAATATATTCAGTGATGTGGTAGAAAATTTAAAAAAAATATGGATTGTATATAGCAGAAGAAAAAGTTCAAACCAGATCTCCCATATTATATTTAGGATTTAAAATCATGGATACTTTTGTTAGACCCCAAAAAATTTTAATAAATAAAGAACATTTGACCACCCTCAATGATTTCCAAAAACTACTGGGAGACATTAATTGGCTTCGCCCTACACTAAATCTCACTACTGGCCAACTAAAACCTTTATTTGACATCCTTCGTGGAGATCCTGATCCATCTTCACCACGAACATTGACTCCTGATGCTAGGAAAGCTTTAAAGTTAGTAGAAAAAGCCATTGAAGGAGCTCATTGTGATAGATTTGATTTAACTCAACCGCTGATGTTGATTATTATTTCTTCACAATATACACCCACAGGAGTATTTTGGCAACAAGGGCCTTTATTATGGATACATTTGCCCGTCTCTCCTAAAAGTATAATTGAATCTTATACCTCCATGGTGGCTAAACTTATTCTTCAAGGACTTAAGACTTCTACTAAAATATTTGGCATTCACCCTGCTACTATTATTACTCCCTATTCATCATCACAGATTGAATACTTATGCTTCAATGATAATGATTGGGCTATAGTTAAATGCTCTACTTCTGCAAATTTTGATAATCATCTTCCTAAGTCCCCTATATTATCTTTTTGTATTAATCATCCTATTATATTTCCACAGGTAATAAAAAATCAACCTATTCCTAAGGCATTTAATGTATTTACAGATGGGTCCTCAAATGGTACTGCTGCAGTAGTCACTAAAAAAGAAAATATGACTTACATAACTGCACACAAATTAGCTCAACTAGTGGAACTGGAAGCTGTGGTAAGAGCTCTGGAAAATTTTAGGGACCAGCCCGTAAACATTTTTTCAGATAGCCACTATATTGTACAAGCCGTCCAAAAATTAGAGTTAGCAGGACCAATAGCACCTCATACTCCAGCCTTTAAATTGTTTTATCAAATACAAAAACTTCTGTGGGCAAGAAAAGAACCTCTATTCGTAGGCCATATTAGAGCACATACTAATTTGCCTGGTCCCCTCCATGAAGGTAATCAAAAGGCTGATGAACTTACAAAAACAGTATTTATACTTTCAGCGCTACAACAAGCTACTTTATTTCATTCCCAGTTTCATGTCAACAGCACCACCTTGCAACGTAGGTTTAAAATCACAAAGGAGCAAGCCAGAACAATTGTAAAAGATTGTAAATCTTGTATGACACATTTGCCCAATCCTCATTTCGGAGTTAACCCTAGAGGATTAATGCCCAATCATTTGTGGCAGATGGATGTTACTCATGAGCCAAGTTTTGGAAAATTGTGATTTATTCATGTGACCATAGATACATGCTCAGGCATGATTTTTGCTTCCTTACATTCTGGAGAAAAAGTTAAAGATGTTACATCTCATTGTTTGCAAGCTTTTGCTGCATTGGGCATCCCCAAAATGCTTAAAACAGATAATGACCCCGCATATACGTCCTCATCTTTCAAACAGTTTTGCGCAAAATTCAATATATCCCATAAAACAGGCATCCCATACAATCCTCAGGGTCAGGGCATTATTGAAAGAGCAAACCGAACACTGAAAATTATGTTATTAAAACAAAAAGAAGGAAATTGGAAAAGTCCTAAGGACAGATTGGCAGTTGCCCTGTTTACCTTAAATTTTTTAACTTTAGACTCTAATGGTTATTCTGCTGGAGACAGACATTGGAATCCACACCAACAACATAAACCTTTGGTTTACTGGAAGGATGTTCTTTCAGGTACATGGAAGGGTCCAGATCCAGTATTAATTTGGGGAAGAGGATCTGTTTGTGTTTTTCCAAAAGACGAATCCTCTCCAATATGGATACCATCTAGATTAATAAAACAGGTACCACATCAAAATGATCAAGATGAAGTTATTGAAGAATCAAGATTAATAAAAAAGGTACAAAATCAAGAGGACCAAGATGAAGGTATAGAATGATTCCCTCAAAAGAGTCCTTCAAAATATTTCACAACTTAAGTGTCATTCCTCCCGGCCAGGACGAGGAGATCTCTCTTTAGTGTGCACACAATTGTATTTTTTTTTCTTTTCTTTTTATATATGTCTTTATGTCTGTACATTTGTCTATATTTCATGTTAATGTGACGTCACAAATATATGTTTGTATGTTTGTTCATCTGTCCAGTGTGACGTCACAAAGAACAAAGCGCTTATGAAAAAGAAAATATATATATATATATATGGATCCAAATAACTTTAATTCATTTTAGGTTAAGAGTATTCAATTTAGGTAAATAATTTTATAAATGAAGGTACTTTCAATTTTGATTTATAGGTGTCCCTGGGACTTCTCTTTAGCAAACAATATGACTAGTGCTATATAACCTGATATTTTGGTGTTTTGACTTAAGATTGTTTATTTGTTATTAACTTCATTTGTTTAATAGCTCATTAATTTCAATTATCTCAACAGGTAAAAAATTGCTCTGTATACAGAGACTCTAGGGTTCCAGCTAACAAATTATTTCTCTTAAGTGCCATTACCTTTTCTTTAATCTATCTTTAATGCAGTAATTACCCTCAGTCTTTCTTTGTTTTGTTCTAAATATGACATTTTTCCAACTTATGTTTGTAGAAGCTCAACCAGCGATGTATGTGAACAAAAATCAACTTTAATTTTCTAATCTAATTATTCTATTTTGTAGTTTGACAACTCGCCTCTTGACTCAGTGCTGCAATAGCACTGCCTTTCCTTTAATAATTGATGCTTGAGTTTCTAGGTAGCGGGCCCTGAAGATTTGCCGGTGGCATTGTCTAAACATAAAAAAGACGTCTGCTGCTCAAACATCAAACAACCTCGCCAACAGTGTGGCCTCTGCTCTACATGCATGGGGCCTCCTACATCAACATGTTATAACAAATGGACATTTTGATCTTTCATTGTTTGGGACTTTACGGGACAATGCCTTGCGGGTATTTGTCTAGAGAATTCAGTGTGTTACTTGATGGAACTTAGGGCAGCTGATTTGTTTAAACAATTTGATATGCTATGCAATTTGGCTCATCACCAAAAGGCTTGTTGCCTTAAAGCCACAACATCTCCTCACAATTGGACGGCTGTTAGTCATCATATATAGTCGATCCTAAAGGGCTCCATTGGATGGCTGGTTAGCCAATGACGGGTAAGATCCCCAGAGGGGGACAACCTAAGACAGGCACAGTCGCATGGGACAGTCTCATGTGGCCGACATATCAACCTAAGACAGGAGTCAAGGGCACAGCCTTGATTATCCGATGACGGGTAAGAATGTTGGTTGCACATAGACGTCCTAGAGCATTACCTCTTTTAAAACAAAAAGGGGGAAATGCAGGAGCCCTGTTTGGGGATTGACTTGAATTGCAGTTGACTATGAGCCGTGGAGATTTGGCCATTGTCGCCACCCGTAGTCTCACGGGATTTGTTGCGGGATCTCGAGTGACTTGGTCGAAATTGCTGATCGGGTCAGCGCCATTTTTTAGTGGTGTGTTTGGCGTGTGTTAGTTGTTGTTAGAACCAGAGAGAAAAGTTATCAGAATAAAAAGCTGTTTGTCTCCAGTTTGCTTCTGAAGTTCTTCCCGCGGCTCTGTTGCTCCAAGCGCTTCAGGCAGCAACACTCTTCTATAATTATTTAATAAATTTTGGAAAATACAAAAGAAAAGCGTATCTCTTGTAATTTAGGTTACACATTAGTTAAATTTAGTGGCTGAAACAATCATTGTAACTTGTTAATCTGTGAAGATTTTTCCTTTGGGAAACTTGTTTACCCATGAATTCTAATAACTTTGTCTTTTGATGCTTTTCAGTACTTTTTATTTGGTCTCATGTTTGAATGCTGTATTTTTATAGTGTTTTTTTTTTTTTAATTAGAAGAAAAAGTAATGCTTACATATAACAAAACTATCTGTTAAAAACACATAAATTTTCATTTAGTCTTAAGTGGGAACAATATCTTTGAGTTAGTGGGTGTGCAGGAGATGTGCAAATTACACATTCACATTATTTTGACAGATTAAACAATGTAGAGATAGAAAAGAAAAAACTTAAGGGATGAGGCGAATCAGTTTTCATGTTTCAAAGTAAGTGTTTCAATGAAAACTTGATATAAAAAGAATTTCATCAAACATGAATTAACTATCGTCTTGAGAAAATGACTACATGATGAGCAAAAGATTTTCATGAATTATTTTGGTACCTATAACTTTGGTGGCTATGATTTAAGTGAAGGGATGCTTTATAGTAAAGGATTGTTTGGGGAAAGAAGATACTGTAAAAGAGAACATAAATCTAGAAGAGAAAACAATATATGCTGCCATAGACCTTTCATCAAAGGTGAAAAGTCAAAAGAGCTAAAGGTTTTGACCTAATGATTGCTTGCTAATCAGACTACCCTTGCCAGGTCTCACACAGTCAAACATCTCAACTTTCCACATTTCATGGCATGATAGAAAACAAGAAACAAACAAACAAACAAAAACTTCAAAACTCTCACAAGAGATAGATTGGTCTGATTATTTGATATGTATGATTCCATTGGAAAATACTATATGTAAAAGAAATAGTTTGTTCTGTTAATGTCAGTTCAAACAAGATAGGAAATATACATATATTGATGTTTTGTAGCTTAAAAATAATCATTTATATATATATATATGTGTGTGTGTATATATATATATATGTATATATATGTCTTTCAATTGTTTACAAAATACATGTCAATTTTTTCTTTTTTTTATGCTAATAGACAATTTTCAATAAAAGTAATCTGCATAATCCAGTCCTTCATCTTCATTAGTTATTACTCTAATAACTGTCATCAAGGGAAAGCATATAATAATTTTTAGGCATATTTTTTATATTTTTATTAAAAATTATATATAAGAATTTAACAATTATATAATTCAGAATTACTTGATAGAAAATAAAAACATTGTATTTATTCATGAAAAAGTTTTGAGTCATGTTTACATACTTTTATTTAGGCATGAAATACGGCATTTAAAAAATAAACTAGGTAAACTTAGCTTTCTGTGACTGGCTATATTATTCCTTTTTTTGAGATTAAGTTATGGAACGAACCCAATAATATGAAACTGCCGATAGGTGTTATGAATAGAGAGTGAAAAGAGGGTTGCAAGCTTTCAAAATTTCTTCATCACATGATAAGATAAAGCCATGAATAAAAAGTAGGGTGCACATTATGTCCTGGAATGTAACCTAGGGTGGTTCAGCACTGCATTTGGAGAACTCCCTCCAAATAATGATTCTTCCCTTGGGCAAGTCGTTTATCTCTCAGATCTCCAACTTTTTCCATTCTGAAATGAAGAGTTTAGCATAGATAATTTCAAAGTTCACTAGCATCTTAAAAATCTTCCCAAAATCAGAAGTCCAAATTTATGGAAGGAACGTGTGTTTATACATTTGTTTCATTCTGCCCCTGTCCCCCAAATAAACTAGAATTTAAAAAGATTGTCTGTTTTCCAGGGAGCATATTGTGGAGCAATGATGTCATAGATGAAATCAGTTAATGTTAATTTTAATACTCTGAAAAAAGGGTACAATATTAATGCCCCTTACAGAGTGGTAACTTCTAATACTTTGCATTAATAAAAGCAAAGATGTTCTTCGCATCTTTTACATGTAGTAACTTATATAGAGAGAAACAATGTAACAATTATATTTATAAATTTATGAAAAAGTTTATTTTACACTTTTACTCCATTGGATTTTATGGAATGTTTATTTCTCAGAAGATAATCAAATCCCCAGGGAAATATAAATAATCACTTGCCTATTAATTTTCTTAATCTTCGTGCTCTGATTGTTTCAGTAGTTTTTATTTGGTCTTATTTTTAAGTGTCTTATTTGTATAGTTTTATTTTGTGAGAAAGAAAAACAATGGCCAGATTTAACAAAACCATCTATAATTAGTTTGATCAGTGATATTTAAAAACTACTAAGTAACCAGAGAGAATTCAAGTCTTATTATAAATTAATCTACCATGAAATCACAAGTTCAGTGTAGGTATATATTTTTTCTCTCATTTTAAAAATTGATTTTGGAGATTGTAAAAATTGGCAAAAATCATAAATTCCTTATAGTTGCACTCATCTTGTTTTTGCTACAGAAAATGTAAATACATATTGAACTGCTAGCAATATTACATTAAATAATTCTTAAGATTAAATTTATTACATATTACTGTTAAGTTTTAGCAAGATTTTGCAGTCTCTTATGCAGGTTAAACAGAAACACTTTCATGCTTGCCCACCCAAAATCCATAATATGCTACTGAAAATAAATTTATGGTAAATAAGTCTGCATTCTCTATTTAAATATATAATCATGCAGTTTGAAGGGTAGGCTAGAAATTAAAAACTGAGTGACATGTACTGACAAAAGAAAAAAGAGAGAAGTTTTTCTAATTTTTGTTCTTTCTGGGAGCAATTCACAAATCTTTTTAATGCAGAATTGCAGATAATATATAATCCAACTTAGAATCTTTGCAATTACCTGTCTTGAGCAATCTTCATCCTGACATCTGAGGGATTATCTATCCCGCACTTCATTCACTCAGTCTCTGGTCCAATGAAAGAAGACAAATTGGGGCTGGGGTTGTGGCTCAGTGGCAGAGTGCTCACCTAGTACATGCGGGGCCCTGGGTTGAATCCTCAGCACCACGTAAAAAAAATAAATAAATAAATTAAATAAAGGTATTGTGTCCAACTACAGCTAAAAAATAAATATTTTTTTTAAAAAAGAAGACAAATTCCTTGACATTATCTTTAAAATTATATTCTCCATCATATTTTAATCTATTGCTTTTCCCTGTTGTATATTTTTAAACAAACTTTTTTATTTTTAATTAATTATAAAAGGTAGCAAAGGTAACACAGGAAGTCCTCATTTACCCCACCAAATTCAATTACCCCAACATGGTTACAGCAGTACATATGTCAAAACTAAGAAATTAGTGCTATTATATTATTGTCCAACACTATTCAAATTTCACTTGGTTTTCCATGAAGGTCATTTCTGTGCTCCAGTTACCAGTCTAAGACATTGCTTTGCAATTAGTTGTCCTCTTCTCTGTGAATATATTTCATCCTTATTTTCCTTATTTTTAAGTTTGGGGGCTTACTGGGTGGGTATTTTCTTCTTCAGTTTTAAATTGGATGAAATTTGATGATCACAGTGCAGGTATTGCTATTATCATTTTGAAAAATACCATAGATGTTAAATGTTCTCCTGTAATATCAAAGGTATATTGACCCTATCAAATCCCTGATATTATTAACCTTGATCACCTGGCTATGTTTTTTTTTTTCTAGATTTCCCTATAATTGCTATAATTACTAATTTTTCTTTTCCATATTCAATTGTTTGAAATAAGGTTACAATGTTCAGTCTATATAAAAGGAGGGACTAAGGGAAAAAGAAGTTCCACCTTCTCATAATGATTATTTGAACTTATTCTCTAACAAATATTTCTCCTCCATTTATGAAAGCAATCATTGATTTATATCAATGTGGATTTTCATAGAATTTTTAAATTTAATATTAAAATATAATGCTGCACCATTTATTTATTTATTTATTTATGCACAAATATTTTCAATTTTGGAGCCTCTCAGATACTTCAGATACTGAGGTGAGCAGTTCTTCTCTGACATGTGCTCCTGGTGACCACATTCTGCCTCACCACAGGACTAGAGCACTATGGCCAGGCAATAGTGGACTGAAACCATAAGCAGAAATAAATCTTTTCTCCATTAAGTTGATTTTCTCAGGAAAACAAACTGTGAAGCTAGATCTAAGCAAATATATTGATGAAATGATAATAGAGAGAAATCAAAAATGTTCCCAAAGCTTTGGATCCAAAAAACTGTAACAATTACCTTGTTATTTACTGAGAAAGGTGAAATTTTCAGGAAAGAGAGAGCAATAATCTTTAGACAAATAATGATGTATATTAGAATTTTGATTTAGAATGTTTTCACATTATGGTTCTTAATTAACATCGACTGAAGGAGTCATTTATGCATGCATTTGGTTATGAGTTGCAGTTCACCCAAAAGGTTCTTCTTTGCAGAGACATAAACTTAAGATTCATTGGAATATAAATACAATTTAAAACATGGATTCTCAATAGTAGTATTATCTTCCTCAAAGAAGTCAAAATTGGCTTTTGAAGGGTGGAAAAATCTTTGATATCACAACATTCTATAGCTCTCCATAGTTCAAAACAGTCTGGCAGATTCTGATTCCTTAATATTAATATCTCTCATTTGAGAAAATGTAAATTCAATTTTATTTTTCTCCTAGGGAGACTAATAATAAAAAAATAGAAACTTCGATTTAAATTTATAAGACTAGACTTGATTATCTAAAATATGAGTTCAGATAAAGAAGAGAAAACTCTGAAGAATTATCCCTGGCACACCCTAAGTTATCAATGTGGAGAAATAAGAAAGAACCAGTAAGCAAAATGGACAAGGATTAGCCAGGGAGGGAGGGAGGGAAAGAGTGTTGTTCATCAGGTTCAATTTTTTTTTTTTTTTTTGAGAAGAAGGAATAATATTAACTTTCAATTCCTGTAGAAAGTAAGTTGAAGAAAACATTGTTGACAACTCCTTTGATCGTTTTATACGAGAGGAAAATCACATTAAATGAAATATTTTTGGTTTTGATAAGAAGTCAGATATCACTGAGTGTTTGTAATTTAATGCTAAGAATGACATAGGGAAGGAAAATTTCTATGGACTGAAGAGAAACCACAATATGGATCAATATTGTGCAGTAAGGAAGCCACTGAGGGTTCTAGTGAATAGATCCTGACATTAGCTATAAGCACAATCACAACTCCCTTAATTACAGAGGAGATGACAACAACAAGGCCCCAGAGGGAGCCATGTTGACATGTGGCAGGGAAAGCACGCAGAGCACTGTTCTCCATGCTTTTATGTTCTCCACCAAATAAAAACAAAGTCATTACATGAGAGTGAGGAGGAAATATAGTGTGTTGGCATTTTGTAGAGAAAGAAAGAATCGTGAAGTAATCTTCAAGAGAATAAGAAATTAAATTTGGAGAGTATGATATAATTCAAGGTAATTATGAGGATCCATTTGAGGCTAAAATACATTCACCTTAAGTGAGCTGGATCAGTATGGTTTTATGTTTGCCTATAGCCACATGTAGCCACTTAACTGGGCACAAAGATTATGTGGACCTTTGTATGTGTTTTTTTTTTTTTTTTTTTCAGAGATCAAAGAAAGTAAATTGAGTGTATATTGCAAGAATTGGATTATAATGATGAAACATGGAATGTAGAAAATGTGAATAAATGGAAAACAAAAAAACAGAAAGGAAAAGGGCTGAGCAAAGATAGGAGGATCAGATCAGTGGACATTATGTCCTAGAAAAACCTGAGAAATTATTCACAGTCAATTGTTATGTTGACATAAAAAACAGAAGGTGATGTTTAGAATTTAGGATATTTGAAAGTTAAATTTAAAAAGGTGTCAATTATTGGTAATGTCAAAATCTAAGACATTAGCATGTGTCACGGAGCATTCTTCAAGTAGAAGAGATGTTCAAAACACTAAGAAGCAAAGTATTATAGATATTGAAAGATTATCAAGTTGATTGTCAGAATACCAAGAGCTATAAGAAAATTAGTGTTGTTAGGAGCAAAATGTTAAAATAATGAGGAAGAATTAAAGTATATGTCTAAGCAAATGACTGTAGAGGAGTTTCCATTAACAACATTAAATGATAGGCTATCACGAACCCCACACCTGAACTTTTAGAAGGAAGATATAAAAACTGCAGTCTGTTTCATTTTCAGCTAAATTTCTTACAACTAACACAGTTCCAGAAACTTGGTAAGAGCCCAAATATATAATGTTAAATGAATGAAACTTATTAATGTATGAATGAATAAAATATAAATATATTAATATAAATTAAAATATTATAATAAAATATTAATATAAATTAATATAAAGAGAATCAGCAGCACTTTAAAAAATTAATTCCCAGTTCTACAATTTTAACATACATATATATATATGTATGCACATATATATACATATATGTATATGTATATACACACATACACATACATATCATTCAATATGCCCTATACTTGGGGTTTTTTACAATGAAAATGACTTAATGACTTGTACCACAATGAGGTTCACCTCACCTGTGTCCAATTATTAACCTTAATGAGTCCTATGCCATTATCTGTACTTCAGTGTATCTTGGGCTTAGCTATAAGTTCTCTTTATTGTTGAACCTGTTTTTGAACTTCTCAAAGCTACAGTGGGTAGATTTATAAGCCTGTGATCACCAGTTTTGGAGCTGAGTTCCTTATATCTTTTACTGATCTTACATGCATAAGAATTAAAATCCACTTGATGACCTACCATCTCTCCAGTGTGTACATTCAGAATCTCATACTTTGACTCAAAATAGTCTACTCATATCTCTCTATATTCTGCCCAATTACTTTTGACAAAATTTGATTTATATGTATTAAATTGTTTTTATTATCATATCTTTGCTGGCCTATTTTAAGATTTTAAAGCTTGGCTTGCATTCCTAACTCTATAAACATCAAAATTCATCTATGTTCCAATATGGTTTACTTATTTGTGTGTGTTCTATGACTGCTTAAGTCCTGATCATGGCAAATTTATAGTGCTCTGGAGGGAATATTTGTGTAAAAAACAGAAAGAAAATGTGTAATGTGTTTCGGCAAATACCCAAGTAAATTTACAATCCTCTAATACACCACATATCAAGAATAAATAGTGTTCTATATATAAGTGGTACCAAAAATCATTCTAAGCTTCAGAATTAGCAAGATCATAATGAGAAACAGATATAATAACTCTGTTCATTTTCATATAGAAAGCAGAGGAAGGTATCTATGACATAGTAATTTCAAGCTGCAAAAGAAGAGAATAAGTATGTAACCTGGTTTACCAGGCAAGGAAATCAAAAGACTGGTTTAGCCCTTATTAGAGGGAAAAGACTCATTCTCCACTCCTGACACTTCCTTCAGTGTGGGAGTGATGCACATTAGCACTGCACTCCTGTTCTCTTTCACATACTTGTTAATTAATTCTCTTCTGGATGAGTTTAGAAAAATGCAATTGGGGGTGATCATTTCAGCCCCTTTGTCTCTCTTGCTCTGGGAATCTCATTGTCTTACTGGGAGCATATTTTCTGCTCTGTTTGTCTATGTGAACATTTAAAATGCCTTTAATTGTTAAGTACAAAAATCCCTTCTAGAATATTTCTATTTTTTTGTCAGAGTTGCAACTTTTTGTTAGCTACTTTCTAAAACTTAGTTTCTCCTACTACACTTTTTTCTTTTGCATCACTCATACACACTAATTTGGGACTTGTGTCCTCCATGTTCTCCCTTAATTGTCCATGTTCCCCAAAAGTCTGCAAAACTATATTGCATTGGTTTTAAATACAGTCTCTTCACTTATCATCTGAGAGAAATTGAGGCAGTTACTTAATGGCTTTTTGTCTCACTTCCACATCTGATACTAAGGCTCATAAATGCAAAAGTACTTTGGTGAAATTTATTGGTCATGTCTCCATCTCAGGAAATTGATGGTTTACTCCATATCCTCTAAAACATTGGTAACTGAATGATACAAGAGTCTATGATATTTTCCCTATCCTAGGAAGGCAGAAATATATTTTATACTGCCCTAGGTAATTAAATCCAAATTAATTGTCTCACTGCCACATTTTTAAAAAATACTGTGCAAATTTGCTTAATAAAGCTTTGTTGCATGAACTATTTTTAAATGATGTCTTCTTCCAAATATAATTTGGAATCAAGTAAGTGAATGGAGTCAATATGCATACGTTTATTATGAAAAAAATTGTATTGTCCATTTTTTCCCCAATCTGTTTACTTTACTTTTCCACATGCCTTGCATCTGAGGAAGTACTAGTCAAAGACAATATGCTAAGCTGTCTTTACTAGCAAACTGAATTCTAGAAAATGATGACTCTGTTGACACATGTGTCTCACAGAATGAGAAAACAAGCCTTGATATAGCTGTAGTGTGTCCTCACCATTCACACACCATTCCACACAGAAATAGTAATGTCTAGGCCTTGAATTCCCTTCTTTGGAAGAAAGAGGAAATGAAAAGATTAACTTTTTATTGTTGTTAAGACTAATGTTGCTGTAAAAGAACTCCATGAATGTGTGGAAAATGGGAATTTGTAATGCCAGAATCATTTTTTTTAATATTTTTAACTACATTCTCTCAGTTCTTTTTGATCATTAGCTAGAGCTATGAATTTCTTATTTTGAATAAGTCAAATCGGTGTTACTGTTCATTTTGTTAATAAAGATTAAATGACAGGGGCTGGGATAGTGGCTCATCGGTAGAGCACTCGCCTAGCATGTGCACGGCCTGGGTTTGATCCTCAGCATTCATAAAAATAAAGGCATTATATAGAACTAAAACAAATAAATAAATATTAAAAAAAGATTAAATGACAAATTTGACAGGAACCTGATTTTCTATCTTTAGGGATAAGATTCAGGATACTTTTTAGAAATGCATATGTATCAAAGATGACTTTCTACCTATTATTTTAAATGCTTGCTAGTGACACCACTATGGATATATAATTATATTTACATGGTATGTTGTATGTTAGTATTCAAAATACAATGAGAAATGAAATTCTTTTTGTCATTTTCTTTCTGAAAAGAAAATTCTCAGTATCTACCCAGTATAATTAGAGTCATCTAATAATGAGGCCCAGCGATGTGCTAGGATCGATCAGCAGCCTGGCATTAATGGTGTCTGAAAGAAATGCATCAAACTAATGAACAGCAAAGAGACATGGGAATAATTCTTAGAGCTTTAAGTCTAGACTTTCAATGGCTGTTTGAAATACTTCAAAGACTAAGAGGATTAATTTTTAAAATAAATCCTTGAAATACATTTCTTGAATATATTTTTAGAGTTCAAAATCATACCATTTTAAGTGAAATATTGATTGCAAAACAAATTATTTCAAATACATGAAAGTGAACACTATTGAATCTACTTCTTTCAGTGACTTACTAGTGAAAATGCTATAGGTAAAATAGGGGCTTGAAAACTTTCCTAATATTTATCTTTTATACAACTCATATATAAATAAATAAAATATATAGGACATGACGCTTATAGTTTATACTTCTGAAATATATTTTAATTTTCAACCTTTTATATAGAAGTACTTGTCTAATACAGATACAGTTCCCTAAATCTAATTGGTAACATATGTTCTTGTTTTTCAACTTTTTTTTTTAATCCTTGGGAATAATGTTACATACAGAGTTTAGGTGAATTTTTTTGAGCTGGAGAGGCTCTCAGTTTAATAAATAGAAATTATTGTCAATATTAATTTTTAATTTTATCTTTTTTTGATACTGGGTATTAAGCCCAGGGGCACTTAACAATTGAACCATACCCACAGCCCTTTTTGCATTTTATTTTGAGTTCATTTTGAGATAGGGCCTTGCAAAGTTCCTTAAGACCTTGCTAAGTTGCTGAGGCTGACTTTGAACTGGAAATACTCCTGCCTCAGCCTCCAGAGCCACTGGGATTACAGGCATGCCCACTGCACCCAGATTATTATTCTTATTTAATATATGGGAATAATTACAGCTGATGTTTTTTTATTATTTAATTTAATTTGTTATACATGCTTGCAGAGTGCAATTCCTTTCATATTACATATAAACAGCACAGTTTTCCAAGTCGCTGGTTTTACACAAAGTATTTTCACACCATTTGAGTTTTTATACATGCACTTAGTGTATTGATGTCCAACTCATTCTGCCATTATTCCTATCCCTTTGCCCCCTCCCCTCCACTCCCTCCCTTTTGTTCCATTTAACATTCCTTCATTCCTCTCATCCCCCCTCCCTTGCCACTATAATTCAGTATCATCATAGCAAAGGAATCATTCAACCTTTGGTTTTTTGGGATTGGCTAACTTCACTTAGCATTATTTTCTCCAACTCCATCCATTTACCTGCAAATGCCATGATGTTATTCTCTTTTAGTGCTGAGAAGTGTTCCATTGTGTACATATACCAAGTTTCCCTATCCATTCATCTATTGATGGGCATCGGGGTTGTTTCCACAATCTAGCTATTGTGCATTGTGCTGCTATAAACATTGATGTGGCTGTGTCCCTGTAGTAAGCTGTTTTTAAGTCCTATGGGTATAGACAGAGGAGTGGGATAGTTGGGTCAAATGGTGGTTCCATTCCAAGTTTTCCTAGGAATCTCCATACTGCTTTCCAGATTGGCTGCACCAATTTGCAGCCCCACCAGCAATGTATGAGTGTGCCCTTTTCCCCACAACCTAGCCAGCATTTATTGTTGTTTATATTTTTGATAGCTACCATTCTGACTGGCATGAGATGAAATCTTAGTTTTGATTTGCTTTACTCTAATTGCTAGAGATTTTGAACATTTTTTCATATATTTGTTGATTGATTGTATATCTTCTTCTGAGAAGTGTCTGTTCAGTTTCTTAGCCCATTTATTGATTGGGTTGTTTGTTTTTTTGGTGTAAAGGTTTTTGAAACCTTTATATATCCTTGAAGTTAATGTTCTGTCTGATGTGCTTGTGGTAAAAATTTGCTCCCATTCTGTAGGTTCTCTGTTCACCTCACTGATTGTTTCTTTTGCTGAGAAGAAGCTTTTTAGTTTGAATCCATCCCATTTATTAATTCTTGTGCTATAGGGGCCTATTTGAGGAAATTGAGGCCTAATCCAACATGATGGAGATTTGGGCCTACTTTTTCTTCTATTAGGTGCAAGGTCTCTGGTTTAATTCCTAGATCCTTGATCCACTTTGAGTTGAGTTTTGTGCATGGAGAGAGATAGAGGTTTAATTTCATTTTATTACATAAGGATTTTCAGTTTTCCCAACACCGTTTGTTGAAGAGTGTGTCTTTTCTCCAATATATGTTTTTGGCAACTTTGTCTAATATGAAATAACTGTAGGTGTGTGGGTTCATCGTTGTGTCTTCTATTCTGTACCATTGGTCAACTGGTCTATGTTGGTGACAATACCATGCTGTTTTAGTTACTATTGCTTTGTAATACAATTTAAGGTCTGGAATAGTAATGCCACCAGCTTCACTCTTCTTGCTAAGAATTGCTTTGCCTATTCTGGGTCTCTTATTTTTCAGATGAATTTCATGATTTCTTTTTCTATTTCTATGAGGAATGATATTGGGATTTTGATTGGTATTGCATTGAAATTGTATAGTGATTTTGGTAGAATAGTCATTTTGACAACATTAGTTCTACCTCTCCATGAACAAGGTAGATCTTTCCATCTCCTAAGATCTTCTTTAATTTCTTTCTTTAGTGTGCTGTAGTTTTCATTGTAGAGGTATTTCACTTCTTTTGTTAGGTTGATTCCCAAGTATTTTATTTTATTTTTTGAGGTTATAGTAAATGGGGTGGATTTCCTAGTTTCTCTTTCTGAGGATTTGTCACTGATGTACAGAAATGCCTTAGATTTATGGGCATTGATTTTATATCCAGCCATTTTGCTGAACTCGTTTATTAGTTCTAGAAGATTTCTGGTAGAGTTTTTTGGATCTTCTATGTATAGAATCATATTGTCTGCAAATAGTTATAATTTGAATTCTTCTTTTCCTATCTATATCCCTTTTATTTCTTTCGTCTGTCTAATTGCACTGGCTAGGGTTTCAAGAACTATGTTAAATAGTAGTGGTAAAAGAGGTCATCCCTGTCTTGTTCCAGTTTTTAGCGGGAATGCTTTCAACTCTTCTCCATTTAGGATAATGTTGGCCTGGGGCTTAGCATAGATAGCCTTTATGATGTTGAGGTATGTTTCTGTTATCCCTATTTTTTATAGCATTTTGAACATGAAGGGGTGCTGTATCTTGTCAAATGCGTTCTCTGCATCAATTGAGATGATCATATGATTTTTACCTCTGAGTCTATTGATGTGGTGAATTACATTTATTGATTTCCTTATGTTGAACCAAACTTGCATTCCTGGAATGAACCCCACTTGATCATGATGTACTATTTGTTTGATATGTTTTTGTATTCGATTTGCCAGAATTTTATTGAGAATTTTTGCATCTATATTCATTAGAGATATTGGTCTGAAGTTTTCTTTCTTTGATTTGTGTCTGTGAATGTTATGTTCCAAGAAGTATTATGTATGCTTTACACTCAGACAAACAAGTGGACCAACGGAACACACTAGAGAGCATAAACCCACGTGTGTATAGTCTACTGATCTTTAGCCTGGGTCCCCATAATATAACAGGGAAAGATAGTCTTCTCAATAAACTGTACTGGGTAAACAGAATATTCACATGAAACATAATGAACTTGAACCATTATCTTATACTACACACAAAAATGGATTCAAGATAAATTAAAGACTTAAAAGTAACACCTGAAACTGGAAAAAAAAAAAATAGTCCTGCAAGAAAACAGATAAGAACTTGATGTTGGTCTTGCTAATTAAGTTTTTGGTCATAATGCTAAAAGCACAGTACAACAACAACAACAAAAAAGGCTACCTAGAAATGAGAAAACGTACTTGCAAACTATAAATATGACTGTTCTCCAATAAATTCAAACAACTCTCTCACGTGGCCATTATTTGTATTTTGTTTTTTTTTTTTTTTTTCAGTGATAAAACAGAGATATAGCATGATAAAGCCAATTTGCCAAAATATAGTCATTCAGTAAGTAATGGAAGTCAGGATTATTCCTATGTAGGCTAGCTCAACTAATACTTTCATATTTACCTTGTACTGTGTCTTATTGGTGGTGCTTTAAGAGGGGATTATTCAGTTATTTTTTGAGAAACATGAAAAGCCATATTCCTGGCCATTCTTATGACACAATTCTGGTATTTCCACTTTAAAAATCACATGGTCTTGAACTGCTCTGTACTTTTTTGTTGTTGTTGTTTGTTTGTTTGTTTGTTTGTTTTGTAGTTGTTGTTGGTTACTTAACCACTGGGTCACATCCCAAGCCCTTTTTATTTATTTTTTAAATTTTAAGATAGGGCCTCACTAAGTTGCTGAGGCTAGCTTTGAACTTGCAATTCTTCTGCCACAGCCTACCCAGCCACTGGGATTTCAGGCATGTGCCAAAGCACTGGGCATGTAGAACATTCTTCCCAGAGAGGCAAATGTCGTATAATCTGTATTAGAGAACTACAATACTATGGTGGGTACTAGCCCCAGCTAGAATGTAATTAGTATATCTGAGACACTAAATTTATAATTTCATTTTAATTAGAATATAAACTTAAATGTAAAGAGCCACACATTGCCAGGAGCTACCTAATTGGAGGATAGTGGTGAAGACTTTCCAGTCTAGACAGATAAACTCAAAAGTCTATTCATAGTTGTATAGTGAACCGTAACATTCATGCTCCTTATCCTAATGATAATTTTGTTTCTTGTTCCAGAAATCCCATCTTGATTGCAGCTCTGACCTTTCTTTAATTCCTGTGTCTACAATCCTGAGATTGTTAGCATTAGTACACTGAAGAAGCTGGAGATCCAGAATAGCAATTAAGTGCTATGGGCAGTTTGGCCAAAAAGAGAGAAAGTTTAGCTGAGTTATCCTGTGTTCTGATTGGGGAATGTAGGTGGCGGGCTCTTCTGCCAATGTCACTTCACAGACGTTCCCGAAGCCTCTCTTTTTATTCTTCTGTCTCCCCACTGATATTTTCTTCCATCAACTTTCCTTTTCCATGCCCATGGGTACTGCTACAAAACATGTTCTGTGCAAAATAATTCAGTCACATTACCCTTAATACATTTTCCTTTGACTGAAGTGAACCTATGCTTTTTTTGAAATGTCCTGATATAACTGATATTAAGAAGGGGAAACTAACTGAAGGGAGAAAAGAGTACTTTGTTCTATACTACATTATCCTATTTTTGTTTTTACATAGAAACAAACATCTTTGCATATATATATGTATACACATACATATATATATCCTATTATTATGTTTTGAATATACAAATCTGAAGAAACTCCATCACTTTTGTAGAAAAATTAGCCTGAAGGAATAGCTGAGGTTAAGGAAAAGGGCTTTTGAGGATTCAAAAAATATATATAACATACACAAAAATTAAACTAGTGATAATAGTAGTGGATGAGAGAGGGAAAAACGTAAAGAAATATTATTAAGTTTACCACCTCAGGCACCCTACCCCCTGCATCCCAGTTTTAAGGTGCAGAAATCTTCCTTTCCCCAGTTTAAGACACCTGCTTGGCAGTGAAAGAGCCAGAAATTTTCTCAATAGGAGTCTGTTAGGAAAGAAGCAAACATGAAGATATAGTACAATGAAGAAGAGTGATGATGTGTTTTAGCAATGATCTGTTAAGGATGGATGTAATTTAGAGATTTTCAGTACAGTATCACAATATCAGAAAATTTTTAGTAACATCTAGTCTCTGGCTCTTAAATGAAGGAGATCAGCCAAGCACTAATTTCCAAATGAATACATGTCCCTCACTCTGTATGACACAGTAAATAGTAAATACCGAAATAAGATATAGGTAGAAGGATGGTTAAAGCAATGAATAATAGACAAAATGGTGAAACCTACCTAAGACTCAGAAGTACAAGAAATAAACTGAATCTGAAAGAAAAAGACAAGGCTTGGACTGGAAATCTAGGTTTCTGGTGTTTCTTTTTCCTCAGCTGCTTTTAACTGATTAAGAAATGCAGGCTGTCATTCCTGTAGCAGAGGCAATAATCATGGAACAAAGTGCACCCTTGGTTTTCGTGGATGAGAATCCTCCTATCAGAAAGACTTAGATGCTTTGTGGTGATATTCACAGCACTGTGCTTGAATAGACACATTCTGTCTGAATGCAAGGATGTTTCCAGCTGTTATGTGGTACTCCATTCATGTAAAAAGCACGGGTATTTTCTAGGGGGAATGGGTCCTGTTTACTGTTATGTTAGAGTACTATGTGAACAAATAAAAGCACTGAATGTGATTCTTAATTAGGCTGCTTTTTTTTTTTTTTTTTTTTGAAATATGTATGTCTTTAAATTGGTTTTCTGCAGAGACCTAAAATTCTTGTAAATACTTAAGTGATAGAGATTCTAGCAGCACCTTCTAAGAGTTGGTTTTTAATCTGGTTCCTGGATAGGAATGTCATGTGCACTAATAAGGTGATTCTTGGTGGAAACCTGAATAAGGACTGATCACCAAAAATACCAAGTAATGATTAAAAAGCTGGGAATTTTCAGTCCCATCTCTCATGCTCCCTGAGGGGTAGAAAGGATGGAGATTGAATTAAAAATTTGATATCTTTGTGATAAAGCCTCCATAAAAATCAAAAAAGTACAGGGTTCCAAGGAATTCCAGGTTAGTGGACACAGGATGGCAAACTTGGAGAGGACATGGATCTGCGTGTCCCTTTTTCCATCCCTTGCCCTGTGCATCGTGTCCATTTGTCTGTTCTTGAGTTGTTTAATAGGTCAGTAAGCAAGTTGGTGAACTATCTTCCAGGTTCTGCAAGTCATTCCAGGAATAAGAAAAGGAGGGGGAAAATCCTGCACTTCGTAGCTGGTTGGTCAGAAGAACTGGTGACAACCTGGATATATAATTGGTGTCTGGAATGGGAGAAATCTTGTGGGACTTAACCTGAAGGAGTTGACACTACCTGTAGGTACACACTGTCAGAACTGAATGAAACTATTGGACACCCGCATGTTGCTTGCTAAAAACTGGAAATATTCAACTTCTTGGTAGGAAAGTCCTCCACTCATTTGGTATCATAATAAAATTGAGGTAGTTTTGTGAATATTGAGAATCAAACAGAGAGAAAAAAAGCAATGGATTTTTCCTTTTGCTTTCTCAAACTCAGTTTTGAAACTTCCTAAAAATTAAAGTGATAATTAAAGAAGTAAATTCAAAGCAGAAACTGAATTTAGAATGAGACCAGAAATTAACAGTAGGAAGAAAGAGGAAACGTTAGTATTTTTAGGATCCTAAAATACACTGTTTTATGCCTTAAATATTCTCCTTTTTTTTTTCTTGTTTTCTCAGGCTGTTTTTCCTCATATTTTTTTTTAATAGTTTTGGAAATAGAAGCTGTATCTAAAACAGAAAAGCACTATGCTAACTGTGAAAATTATCAACCTTAGGAAAATACAGATTTTTTTTTTCCATACTAAAAAGAGTAAACTGCTTAATAATTGAGGTCTATATTATGTGTGCAGGCTATGTGTTTGCTTAACACTGTAAGCCTATTCTAAAGTAGAATAGCAAATAATTTTTGGAGACAGAAAGATCTCTGTAAATTTCCATGACATCCCTGAACATAATTCCTAAAGGACTTGTGCAATTATCATATGGGAAAACAACACTATTCTGTGTAAGAATTAATTAGGATGAGTGTCTCATTCTTTAGAGTTTTTGTTATGCAAATTTTAGCTGCTTTGGTCACTCCAAACTTTGAAATCTGTGTCCTCTATTCAGTGAGGTTTTGCACTGAAGCATCAATATTATTTGCAGGCAGAAAACTGATGTAATCATAAAACTCACTATGTTTGGTTCCTTCTCTTGGGAATTCCTAACCCTCAATGCTCATTTCACCTTTTCTGAAAACCATTGCTATACACACACACACACACACACACACACACACCTAGCTTTATAGTTGTTTTGGGGAAAAGGTCAATACAGTACATGGTTTTCCATCATATCTAGATGTGAAAAAATTAGTAACTCGATATAAGTACACTGAATCCTACAGAAATCAATTACACATTTATTTGTTGTGAGAAAAAAAATAGAATCATCATTATTTTTGTACAGGATGAAATGTATGACACAATCTCTCTAACAGAGTATCAAGACATCATGTTTGTTTATTCCCTGTAAATATCCATATATATAATTTTTCACTTTATTTTTGAATTATCTTCTTAATGCCTGTCTCTTCCACTACAACATTTATCTTAGCCCATTTGGGCTACTATAACAAAATGCCATAAACTGGGCACCTTATAAACAATAGAAATATATTTTTCACAGTTCTGGAGACTGGAAAGTCCCAGACCTGAGTGCTGGTTGATTTGTTCTCTGATGAGGGCTCACTTCCAAGGTCAGATTGGACCTCCTAGATGTGTCCTCACATGCTGGAAAGGAAAAGGCAGCTCTCTGGGACTTTTAAAGATGTTAATCCCATTTGTAAGTGTTCTTCCATCATGAACTTAATCACCTTCCCAAAGGTTGCACCTCTTAATACCATCATCTTGAGACTTAGGGTTTTAAGACATAAATTTTGTGAGGATACAAACATTCAGACCTTATCAATAGCTAATTATATTTACAATTTGTATTCTTAATTCTTGGTTTAGAGGTTTGTAATGGTATTGTTGTACTATTTCATAAAAATAATTCAGGACAAAAAGCAAAACACAGCCATAAGCAAAGACAACAGACACTTTACAAATAGTAAAAATATATCCTCAGCTTTAAATAAAGACTTTTTAGAAGATTAAAAACCCCCAAAACATGTTAGAAATGAGAAAAAGATTGAAGTATTAGTCACAGAAAAATAAATACATATGGTTCTTTAATATACAAAATGACAGTTGACTTTCCATATGAGATAAAGTTAAAAAAAAAGTATTATTTCTCATCTATCAGAGATGCAAAAGTCTCAAGTTTGACAATATGTCTTATACATTATTGATGAGAATGCAGATGGTACAACCCTTGTGTAGGGGAACACGTAATATCTGGAGAAATTACAGAGGCATCTATTTTTTATTACTGCAATACCACTTCTAAAAGTCTATCCTAACTATACACTAGCAAAATGATTTATAAACGAAGTTCTTTACTCTGGCATTATTTGTAATAGTCATGTTAGAAACAATCAAAACACCCATTCATAAAGGACTGGTTGAAGAAAAAAGAAAGAAAGGAAAAACATTCTAAATCAGAAGAAGAAGTGCAAGCTCTTGTAAAACATATAGACAAGTGCTCTATGTAATGAAATTAATGATCCTCAAATACATTAAATTAAAAAATTGAAGACAAAATGGAATAGAATAGTTATGTATTATACTGCAGTTTGATTTAAAAAGTGAAAAAAGTGAATGTGCACATAAAACATGATTATATTTACAAAAAAAACTAATGAACACCCAGCAAAAACTACTAAAAATATTTATTACTTACAAGTAGTTAGAGGAAATATAAGGAAAAGAAATGAAAGGAATTCATCTGAATATGCCTATCAATTTCATATTTGAATCATGTAAAATTTTTATATGATCTAAACACAAAATGAAGTTATGAACAAAATAGTGCTAAAATGAGGTGAAACAAACATAGCTAATTTTATGAAATTTTTGTGACATGATCTTACAAATGAAAAAATTAGTTCAATAGTTCCTATATTGTCAAAGCAATATATAAGGTCAAAGTAAATGAAAACAAATGTTAAACTTACTTGTTTGTATTATATTACCTTGAACATACTTCATGTGCAATTTTCTACATGTGTATAAAAAATAAGCAATTATATTAATATTACATGGGAAATACACTTTTCATGAAATGATAAAAACCTTAGATACAAATTGAATAAAAATGCAATTTATTTTTACATACAATTTTCTTTTCTTTTTTGAATCCAGGGGTGCTTAATCACAGAGCCACATCCCAGTCATTTTTTGTATTTTATTTTGAGACACAGTCTCTCTAAATTTCTTAGAGTCTCACTAAATTGCTGAGACTGGCTTAAAAGTTGCAATCCTCCTGCCTCAGCCTCCCAAGTCATTGGGACTTCAGATGTGTGCAACCACACCTGGCAATTTTTTTTTCCTAATGTATATGCATATACTGTCCATTGAAAAAAGATTTAAGATAAATAGCAAATAAATAAATAAAAACCCTCTATCCACCATATTTTTTCAATAAATACCTTTTCATAAGACAAGCAACTGGCTCTTTAGAAAAATACCTCTTTGAGATTCAGGGAAGAAAAGTTAAAAGTTTGGTATAAATAGTTAAACATAAGGAAGGGAGATATCATGGACTGAATGTTTTCCCCCACACAAAAAAATTTGTATGTTATAATTCTACCCCCAAATTTAATGGCATTTAGAGATGGGACCTTTGGAAGGCAATTAGACCAAGAGGATAGAGCCCTCCTGAATGGACTAGCTTCCTTATAGGAAGAAAAACAAAGTGATAATTTCTTTCCCAACCATGTGAAGGTACAGAGATAAGTCTCTCACAAAACAACACAAAGAGAGACTTGGGAGGCTGAAGCAAGAGGATCACATGTTGGAGGATAGCCTCAGCAATTTAGCAAGACATTTTTCAAAATAAAAAGGGCTGGGGATATAGCTCTGTAGTAAAGTACCCTTAGACTCAATCCCTAGGGGGGAAAAAAAAAAAAAAAACAACAAAAGAAAAAATAATCCAATAAAAATGGACAAATGATTCAAACACACACTCTTTGAAGAAGTATAAATGGCTAGTAAAGATTTTAAAAACTGCTCAGTATTTTAGTCATCACAGAAATATAAATGAAAGTGAGGCTGATATTCCATATCACCACAGTCTGAATGGCTATTATAAAAAAAATAAAAAATAAAAACAAAGGCTGGTGAGGATTTGGAAGAAAGGAAACATTTTACACTGTTGATGGGAATGTGAATTAGTGAAGCCTCAATAAAAAACAGTAGGCGATTACTACAAAATCTATTAATAAAACTGCCATATTATAGAGTTATACCACTCCTGGGTATATATGCAAAGGAAATGAAGACAGTGTATACAAAGAGCTGCATACCCGTGATAGCTAAGATATGGAATCAGTCTAGAAGCCTGTAACAGCTGAACAGATAAAGTGAATAGGTTTATACATACATGATGGAGTATTATAGAGCCATGAAGAAGAACGAAAACTTTAGGAAAGAAGATGGAAAATGGAAAATGGATGGAATTGGAAGTCATCACATTAAGTGGAATAAGTAGATGCAGAACAAGTGTGGAATGTTTTCTCTCTCGTGTGGAAACTGGAAAATAATGACCTGAAAATAGAAGATTAACTATCAGGAAATGGAAAGAGGATAAAGAGAGGAGGGCAAGAAAGGGTAGAAGGGAGGGTGGACGTTATCAGTGAAGGGTATGTGCATTATGGTAACATCACAGTGAAACCCACTCATTTGTGCAATTAACATGTTAAGAACAAAAAGAGGAAAGAAGGATTGGAGAGAGGGAAAGAAGGAGAGTAGGAAAGAAGGAAGGAAGGAAGGAAGGAAGAGAGAGAGAGAAACACTAACCAAAAGCTTTCTGCAATCAAGGAACTAGGCCCTCACCAGGACTGAATACACCAGTACATTCACATTGAACTCTAGATTTTTGAGAAATAAATGCTGGCTGTTTAAATCCATCAGTCTATGGTATTATATAATAGGAACCAGAGCTGATAAAGACAGATTGTGATGTCTATTCAAAAAATACAGCAGCCAGTAGGAATAGGCTCTTCCTGCTTTAAATTTGAAACATTTGTAAGTTTTTAAAGTGGTGTTTATCATGGATTGAAACCTCCAAGTACATAAAACTCCCGGAATGTGAGTGTGAATAAAATCATAGAGAAGTTGTAAAAAATAGAAGAAAATTAAAAATTAAAAATTTTCCTGCACTTTTTTCATGGACTACGTTTTGAAGTTACCAAGCCCTATTTGATGAGGGGAAGCTATATAAAAAAGATGAATTACACATATTAAATGCAAAAAAAAAAAGATTAAAATTTTTGAAAGCCACAATTATGTAATTCAGAGTAAAATAGCTGATTCAGACAGTGGTGTTATTTATGTGACTTGTTGCCCTAAATGTGGAAGCAACAATGAATCAAAAGACATTCAGATTTACAAACTAGTGGTAAGCAGAAATGTCAGTGATTTCCTACACTGGTTCTCTCGCTGTATAGGAGTAAAGTAAGCTAGTAAAGATAGAAAACAACAGAGTTAATTGCATTTCTTCCAAAATGTTTAATATATTTTGGAATCTAAAATTAACTTCCCTTTGCTTGTAAAAGAACTTCTATGCTCAGCTAGGAGGCTGCTATGAAACATTAAACACTGTCAATTCTTACTGTGATACAGCATTAGTACTGCATAACATCAATATTTTATATTAGGAATGTTAATTATCCCTGAGTTTTTGGGATGCCTAAGAGTGCTAAAGTACTAGTGCAGTAATTTTATTTTTACTTCATTTTCCTTCTTCTATTGGCTGTTCTCCCTGGATCTGATTCTTCTTCCTGCAGTGAGAAATGAGTTAAATCAGCACTCACTGTCAACTGGAACAGCCTTGGAGCTGAGTTAATTCATCACCTACTGACAAAAGGTTAAAAATATTGAATATCAATATCCAGAATGTTTTCCAACTCACAGCAATTGTTTGGCAGTGCTGATGTCTGAGCTCTGGGAATAAAGTGCAAGTTTTGGCATTCTCTGTGTCCATGAAGTTATTTCTTAATGTGTTTTATGTATGAATATAATGCAAATTTTCACCTTCACTTTTCTTTCAGCATAGTTGACACCATAGAGAAATTGTAATGCCAAAGCTAATATAATATCAAAATGTACACATCTACATTCAGAATTAAGAGCAAATTTGTACAAGTGAGCTGCAGGATTACCAGCTGGATCTATAGATTCATGCTAATTCATGCATATCTGATGATATATTAGGACTCTGCCTACATTTGAAGATAATAATAGCACCATTTTTTGAATGAACTTAATTCAATTAATATCTACAAAAGCTCTGTTAGACATTAGGAGAATTAATACATGAAATTCTGCCTCTGAACTCAAAGAATCAGCATTCTAGCAATTCAGAATAAGATCATTCATTTGTATGTTGCACATAGACACACACACATCACTAATGCATTGTAAAATGTAATATAGCATAAAAATGTACTAGAAAAATAAGGCAGAAGGGTTAGATTATTTTGACTGTGAAAAATAACTTCTTGGACATTGAAGGGCAAAAATCACACCCGAGACAACCGTGCAGCCAAGAGATTTATTCACCAGCCTTTATGGCTGGTCAGAGGTAGAAGTAGTAGGGGGAGAGAGGAGTCAGGGAGAGGGGAATGTGCAAGCTCTGAACGGAAGGTGGGTGCCTGGTCACACTGGCTGTGGTCTTTGGAGCTGTCGGCTAAGGCAGCTGTCATTAGGCTGGAGGAGGTGGGTCTGGAGCTGTTGAAGTGGCTGCCTCCTCTCAGTAGGGATGAGCTGTTGAGACTGAGCTCTGGGCAGGCAGGAGCATTAAGTAGGGATTTCTGGTGGGGGGTGTACCAGATCGACCTTTTTATTAAGGCTACTGGCTCTTTGCCTGGGGAACAGGGAAAACTTTAAGCCCATTGGCTCCTGCCCAGGGAAAATGAAACAAGGTTGCTTGCGGGTGTGGGGTTGGCTCATCGGCCCAAGACCATCTTTCAGACATGGTTTCACTGATATTTAAAAATTAAACATTATAAACTGGCCTTAAAATAGATAAAACTGTGTTGACTAGAGATTGTGGCAATCTCAAACATATCATGCATTCCTAGCAGTGCATGATTCTAGAGTTTTAGGCATCATTTATCATGTAAATGATGATCCCAGGAATTGGGATGCAAGGGGAGAAAAACATGCATGTGAGACTATCAGTACATAATACAGCAACATGTGTGCTCACACACGCACATGCACATACAGACATACACACAAAACATGGTCATCTTCAAAGGAATATGAATATGCCACGATGAAACCACTGTTCTGTACAATTAATATGCAACAATACATTTTTAAAGAAAAATATCAAATTTCTCCTGAATTCATAATGCTGCATATTTTCCTAATTGACCTTGAAAGATTCATTGAATATTCCACAGATTATTTATTTATTTATTTATTTATTTATTTATTTATTTATTTTTGCAGTATGGGGGAATCGAATCCAGGGTTGTTCTCCCACTGAGCTACATTCCCAGTTCTTTTTATTTATTTATTTTTAAAATTCTGAGACAGGGTCTTCCTAAATTGCCCAGGCTTGCCTGGAACTTGCATCTTCCTGCCTCAGCCTCTGGAGTCGCCAGGCTTACAGGCATGCATCATCAGACCTAGCATCTCACTCTTCTTAATTCAGTTTTCATGAATGCTTTAGTAGTCATTTTACAAAGATACTTGAATGCTAAACACTTTTTGGATGACAGATGGAAAAATGTTCCCACTGCTGGAAACTATGTGTCAACGAAATGCTTGCTTTATGTTTTAGTTATATTTTTATTTCAAAAAGAAAACAGAAAATCTTGAAGACTTTGCTTATTTACTTATAAATTTGTTTAGACTTTTCATGTGTGTTTGTAATATTTCTCTCTGTGTGTGTGTGTGTGTGTGTGTGTGTGTGTCTGTGTGTCTGTGTATATGCTTTGAGAGACAGTTTTCTTTTACTATTCTGTCCTTGAGATGAATGTGCAGAATCTGAGAAGAAAAGTCATTCCACTTGTCATGCCATGGTGGGAATTTAAAGTCAATTAATGAACAATTTGAAGTCCATTTTTAATAAATTGCCCAAATGAGAAAGTAAATAACTCAGAAGCAATCTGCTGTTTCAGATGACAAAACACAAACATTATCAGGTAAGATAATTTGTGCAAACATTACATAAAGAAGCTTTTTTTTCTTGAATACTCTTTTTTTGGGGGGAGGGGGATTGAACTCAGGAGCACTCAACCACTAAACCATATCCCCAGCCCTATTTATTATATTTTATTTAGAGACAGGGTCTCACTGAGTTGCTTAGTGCCTCACTTTTGCTGAGCCTGGCTTTGAACTTGTGATCCTCCTGTCTCAGCCTCCCAAGCCACTAGGATGACAGGCCATTGCCATTGCACCTGGCCTGAATACTCTTAGCTTCCTAACATTTTCATGGGGAACTATATATTTTTCTGAGGAAATTGTTGCATTTTCCCTT
This sequence comes from Tamias sibiricus, assembly GCA_025594165.1. NCBI lineage: Eukaryota > Metazoa > Chordata > Mammalia > Rodentia > Sciuridae > Tamias > Tamias sibiricus. Next base: position 21,447,746 of record CM046663.1, read on the forward strand.
TCCTATTAGCACACAATAAGTTTGAAGAGCAGTTAAGGGCTGGGTTTTACTTCCTATCTTGATTCTTGCTTTACTCTGGGAGTCTTTTATGAAGCCTTGGGCACAATAGTGATGACCATGATAGTCATTAATAGGAAAGCAGACTAAATTTCATAAATATATTTATTAAACAGTGCAAAAAAAAGCTTTGTTTTCTGTTTAAAAAAAGAAAAAATTGGACAAATAAAAAAATGCAAAAAATAAAACATTGGTGAGCAATGTTACACTGTTGCAAAAATAAATGCCAGAGTTGTCGATAGCTAAGAATTCAATAATATTTTGCCCACTGAGGTCTAGGAATCAAAGCAAAGTTTGCCTCTGAAAATTAAACTACAAATACAATATCTAATTGATTATAACAGAGACACGGGAAATGATCCTACTGGGACCTCTAAGCTGGTAACATTTGACTGTACCTTTAGTAAATGTATGTGTAATGTTTTCAAAGAAGTAATTCATCAATAAAGGAACAGTATTCTTACCATTGAAGCATAAAGTATCCAAATTCTTTCATCCTAGTGTAGAAACACTACTCAGGAAAGAAAGTCTCAGATTTATATTGTCCACTATTTAGGAAAGAAACTTTTAGCATTTTATTGTCCAGTACTGTAGCAACCAATGACAAGTAGCAATCAAATTTTAACTCTAAGTTAATTCAAATTAAAATAAACTCAATCTTTAATTAGTTGTGCTGTCTATATCCTGAGTGTGCAATAGCCCCAGGTACTTAGTCCTTAGAGTTTCAGATTCCATGGAGAACATTTCTATTATCACAGAAATGTCCATTGTACAAGGGTAACTTGCACAATAAATTTTGAATATTTAGAATATCTTGTAGTGATGGTGTACTATGTTGCAGCTAATCAACTTTCAGCATTCTAACAAAATATCTAGAATTAATCACATTATGAGATAAATTCCTAAAGCTACCCTAGCATGATGTCATTACCAATTAGAGTGATTTGGTGGTCTTGCTTTAAACCATGCTATTAAACAATCTACACATTGTCACTTATCTTATGATTAAGTTGTGTTTGTAAGAATACAATGAGTTGCCCATAAGTACTCAATATGCCAGTCTGTATCAAAACATGTCTCATTAAAATTAATAAATCCATTATCTGATTTTACTGACTTTGCAAGTAACTTTACAGGGAAATAATGTGGTGATCATTCCCATACAGGTTTTTCTCCTTGAAAATTAGTGCTGTTGTTTACTGCAAATTACTATGTAATCCTTTTGTCTTTATGCATCACTCATGTGTACCTGGTTACTGCTAAATGCATCTCAAGATACTGTGCTCTTAAAATATGTAGTATATAGTCATAAAAAACTTAAAACTCTATCAAGTGATTAGGTGCTGGAATATGTACAGCTATGCAATAATAAAATTTTAACAAGACAAATATATATATGCACACATATCCAGGTCTTCTGATCAAGGCCCAGATCTATGACTCTTGCGTAGTTCTCTTACAACCAACCCAAAGAATCAGAATACTTGATGAATTATTGTTCAAAGGTTGAACTAAAAATATTATATGTATATATATATATAAACACTTATCTATATATACATTTATCTATATATACATATATGTAGTTATAATTATAAACAAGGGGAATTATTAGATTGGTTTGCATGACCAGAGCTGGCTAGATCCACAATTGCAGTCTGCATGTTAGAGAGCTGGAGAAACCAATAGCTGCTCAGTTGAAGAAGCAGGAGTCTCAGAAGAAGAGGGATCAGTGATTAGAGAATTAAAAACACTTTGCCAGAAGCACTCGTCATCTTCTGAAGTCATACTGAAACAAAAAGAATTAAAAAGGACTGGTGATGTAGCTCAGCAGTAAACCACACTGATACTAGGTTAGATCCCCAGTATCAAAAAACAAAAAACAAACAAACAACAACAACAATAACAACAAACTGTGTGACCTCAACAATAATAACAAAAAGAAAGATTGAGAGAATTTATAGAATTACACAGTAAATAATTATTACTATTATTATTAGAAACATTGTCTTTAACTTAAATGTAACCAAAAATTTTGACCTGTTATTAATTCCTGAAAAATCACACTATGGTTTTGCACAATACCATTATTATCTGTGTTCTAACTTGGATATTTAATAATAAAATGACCAGTTAATTAATGAGAAATTCAGGAGAAAAACTGTAGTGTAAAGTTGAGATGAACAATTTTTTCAGTAAAAAGATGTCAAAACTAGTAATTCTATATGACAGAGTGAAACATGCATTAAGTTTTTAAATTAATTCTCCAGATTAGAAAACATATGTATATTTCTGTTCTCTGAGCAAGGTGTTTTATAACCTGCATACAATTAAGTCGTTGAGCTATTTTCTTTCTTTCTTTTTGTTTGTTTGTTTGTTTGGCACCAGGATTGAATGCAGGGGCACTTAACCACTGAGCCAAATTCCCTGCCTTTTTATTTTTTATTTTGAGACAAGGTCTTGCCAAATTGCTTAGGTCCTCATTAAGTTGCTGAGGCTGGCTTTGGACTGGAGATTCTCCTGCCTCAGTCTCCTGAGCTGCTGGGATTAGAGGCATATGACACCCCACCTGGCTGAGCTGTTTTAAACAAGTAGTTATTTTGGATGTTTCAACACTACCTTGGGAATTTTTTCTTCTTTTTCTGCAGGATAGTCTTGAAAATGTTCTTGAACTTAGTAAATGAGCTTAACATCATAAGAATTTTCTTCCAGAGGATTAAAAAAAAAAAATTCAAACACCTGAAACATTGAAAAACAACAACAACAAAAAAGACTGTATCAAATTTTGTGGTTTCTTCCTGTACTTGGAAGCAGTAATTAGGAGAAACAGTTAACAATTCATTCAATTACATCAGATGTGATGAGTTAGTTCTTAGGCAGAAAACTGGTGAAATGTCTTGAATACATTCATCCAAATGCAATGAGAAAAATGTAGTTTGTTACTTGATGATATCCTAATAATATGGTAAATTTATCTATTTGGAAATATTACTTTCATTTCATAATGTAGATAAAACTCTATAAATAATACATTTATCTGCATGAGGATATTTCATATATTTGTTTTATATTCTATTTCAGAGTAGATGCTTATTTACATACTAGTGGTTGGTTGTTCACTATCAAACATCTACTTACAATTATTTAGAAGAAATGCTGTCATTCTGAAATGAATATACAGCTACAGTAAGAACTGACCTCTTGTCAGCAAATGTATGGATGTTTAAAGTGGTAAGTAATTTATAGAGAACTATGCAAAACAGTACAGCATCACATATTTCACTGGCTAGTCACTTAAACCACAATCAAGTTAAAAGACATAATTCTGTAACTCCCTGTGCACTATTTTTGTGCATTTCATCTTAGAATTTCATCACTTTTAATTTACTAACCACAAAGCAAAGCATATTCTTATGTAATTCCTCTCTTCCTCTGATACAAAATATCACCATTTCAAATTTATGGGAGCCAGAGATTAGGAACATTATGCTGCAGTTTCAATTATCCAATACAACATTTTAGACATTTGTTCTCAAATACCTTACATATTTATCAATAAAACAATATACTCAGACCATATTTATTTATGTGAAACAGAATTCTGCCTATACAGAAATTTCTGTTTTACTGAACATACTGATTTGTGTGTATGTGTGTGTCTTGGGGTAACATTGATCTGGATTTTTATTCGGTACGAAAATCAATATTGTTATTGACAAAGTAAAATATAAAATAAAACGATGTTACTCTTAATAAATAGAGTGGCAAGGATTTTATATTTCTTCTGGCTAGCAAGGACTTCATGTTCTTTCCAACCAAATTCTTTGGGTAAATTTTGCGTTTATTAAATAAGGCTAAAACTAAACAGAATTAATAGCTATCTTCAGCAAGTTATCAGGTTTATGCAAGTGCAGGATTAGAATCCTATAATGCCATTAAAATTTGTTTTAAAATTCATCCTTCTCTTTGTTAACAATGAGATTTGGTACCAGAGTAACACTCCCTCAACCTTTATTTTCTGTTCTTTTATGTAGAATTACATGGTTGAACAGCCTATATCAATGAAATTACATAACTTGTATTTTGTGCTTCCTAGCATCTTCCAGAACAAGAGACTGTGATCCCACAAAGTGTGGGACATTCACATTACATGTAGCTTGGTACCACAAAACCGGCAGATCTAAAACAAAAACGAAAAAATAAAAACCAACCACCCTGCAGCTGTGTGCTGCCCTTGACACTTCTTCCTGACTCTAGCCATATGGTGCCCTATGTTCAGTTGTTCATTCTGACACTGCTTGGACTCTACTTCATTGCTCAACTTATTGGACAACATACATGTAACTCTGAGAAAAGGAGCTTCCTACAGTTACATTTTAACATTCATGCTAACAATCAAGATTCCTGACACACCATTTTTTGATAATGTACACTTAAGAATTGGGGCTTGTCACATAAATGACTACAATGATGTGATGTGCTGAAACAGTAACTCTGCTAATATTTCAAAATGACTACTGAAAACCCGCGGTCCATGATTATAAAAGACATCCATATGTATTTCGTAGTCCAGTATTTTGGAAACTAATAACCAAATGACCTGTGATCACAAAATGCCAAGGATAATGGTGTTAATGGACTATCTCGGGGGCTAGAGGTTCCTGTCAAGAATAATAAATAAGATAATCTTACTTCATATTTCTTTACATACAGTTTTGTATTATACAATATAGAAAGTAAGTATTGATAGTCTTGCTTTTTATAATCTTAAAACATTCAAACATTCATCTGTGGGTATTATTCATCTGAGAAAGAGTTTGTGGACATGAAAGCCAGAAACAAAATAAATTTAGACGTAGAAAAATGACTTCTTATAAAACATTCTCTGTATTCAACCAGGGAGCCCAAATTAACACTACTAGCAAAAAATTTAAAACACACACACACACACCCCAGAGGACATGATAAAACTGGGAACAATAAGAAATAGATTTCATTTTTAATCATTCTTTAGTGGGCTTTAAAAAAACAGATATCAATTTCATTAGACATCAAGGACATTCCTTGTCTTCTATATCAGAGGTAATAACTTATGAGTATTATTTTGGGTCAGGCACAATATGGAGACCTTTGCCTGCAATGTTTCCTTTAATGACATAACAACAACTATTAACCAATATTACAATCCAGGAAACAGGGGCTTAGAAAAACTATTAAATTGTGCAAAGTCACACAGAGAGTAAGTATTCAAATCAGTTTGCAATTAGAGATTTGTAACCAGAGTCTCCAAAATGTCACCGGGAATCATGCATCCCTCATAATTTATCTATTTCCTGTGTTAGATGCTTGATATTACTACCCCACCAATAGTAAAACATAGCTCACAATACTTTTTAGTTGACTAAGTATTTATTTGTAAAAATTGAATCATCAATGCTATATAGATCTATTTACATTGCAAAATATTGCACCAGTGGAGCAGAATAAGAAAATTCAGACAAATCTGAAATATCTTGTTTTTGACATCTAATATAATGTTATGATAAAAGTAAAGTGCAGGTTTCCTTTAAAATGAAGCATACACAGTGGGATTTATTTTGTAATTATAAAATATCTAATCTTTTTGAAACATATTCTTTTGATTTATTTTACATTCGTAATTATTGCCTTAATAAAAAGGATTTAAGATACCATAAGACAGGATGAGAGATTAAAAGTTCACCTAATCCTCAATAAAAATAAGCAAGGGTCAGAAGTCCTGGGCTTCATGAAAACTAATAAAACCAATTCTAATGAGAATCTGATAGCAGGCCTTGGATCTTCCAATCTGCCAATAGCCAAGAGCTATAGAGAGTATTTGAAGTAATTTATCTTTTCTTCTCCCTTCTATTTCATTTTAGGATTGACAAAAGAGAAGGAAATATTTAAGAACATGAGCTCTGGATTGTCAAATCGGTAGAATTCCTGCTCTGATATTTATAAACAGCAAGACCTGGAAGAAGTTGCTTAATATCAGTAAACCATTGTCATTTTGGTTATATACCCCCACCACTTGCTATGTTATTATCTAGATAACATAATATAATGGGAATACAACAATGTAACATAGCAGCTTGCTTAGTAAGCACTCCACAAATGTCAGCTATGTTTAATTTTTCTAATCACCTCTGCACTGGAAGAAATGCTGTATTTATTGTGTGTATATCTAAACATAAATTCACATTAGTAAATATTTATTGTGTCCTTAACTGTGTCGGCAGTGGAAGTTAACCATGTATAGCAAATATCCCTAATACTGCTGACAGATGTAGCTGCATTTTATTTCTCTGGAACCTTGAAATGACTGAAAATCTGAGCAAGGTACAGAAGGAGAATCTATAGTGCTTTATTCTACTGTGGAAGTGGACATTGATATAGAGAGACTTCCTTGCTGACTGAAAAATCTTAGCGGTAGCAAGATACTCAATTGTTCAACAGTTTTATTTTGATAGATTGTGATTTCCTGGTTTGAGACCAGAGGGAATCCAAAAGATCTAATTTATCTTACAATTATATATTTTTTTATGCTGGCCTAGTTTAAAATAGGTGTCAGCTTTCAGCATCGATTTTATGTAATTATTATATTTAATGCATGTTTCAAATTTTCATTTTTCAATTAGGATTTTTTTTCCCATTTCAGGTGTGAAACTGAAAATGGCACCCTCTACATTTGTCATGTGAGTTGCTTCATCTTTCTCATGGGATTCCTGATTCCTTTGAAAAGAAACTAAACTCACATTTTTTTTTCCTTTAATTGAAGTATGTAGAGATTTAAAACTGGATTCATATTCCAAAGTGTTCACCTACAGCAGTGACATGTGACTTAGTGTTTCATGAATTATTCATTAAGATGAAACATTCTGACCTACCAACTTTTATTAGAAGGGTTGCAGTTGAAGACCTACTTTGAATGCAAAGCATAATAACTACAAAACCATGTGTAGTACCAAGCCGATGGGTAAGGCTACATGATACAATTCTCTGCAACTAAAAGGATAGAAATGCATGAATTTGAGACATCTTCGAGGGCAGCCCCTGGCATGAATGCCTAATCACAACATATTTCTTCTGAAGGCATGGATAGGGTACTCTTCACAGCTACTTTATTTTCTTCTCACAATTCATGATCTTCTTTTGGCTTCTCTAAAATATTCCTCATTTTTTTCTCTATACCAATACACTGCTGTATTCTATATTTTCATCCTCTGCTTTCCTTTACAAGTGATAGACACCCACACAGTCCATCCCCAGCAAAAAACAAAATCAAAACAAAACAAAAATCATCCTTAGGAAATCTTTTCAGAAGAAGCCGTAATATGTTTTTATGACAAAATATTTAGTAATACCTCAGCGTTGACTCAGCTGCCTATGCCAGGTACTTGTGCGAAGGATGTGTGCTTATGTGCAATGATATTATGTAAAGGTGATATTCTTAAAGTTGAAATATTTTCAAGCTATTTCTTTTTCAAATCATCATCTTAACATTGTGTTCTCTACAAAAGAATTTTCAAAATTGAGTGCTGTTCTGGACATCAAGGGATTTCTTAACATTTTCTTATTTTCAGCAAAGTCAATTATATTAAGAAAATAACTTCACACAAGGATTTTATAGGAAAGATGTATAAAAAAAAGATACATTTGATCCTGAGCACAAAGAATTACAGAGTTTGGGGTAATGGACAAGGTAATTCAGTATACAGTTCTCTAATTAGAGATGGTTTTGTCCTAAATATTTATTTTAGATGTCTTTTCTTATAAGGCTGAAAGGGACACAGCATAATGACTTTAGAAAGTTAAATTTCCATTCATTTAAGTAATAAAAGTGAAATTAGCAATGCAGAAGATACCAGGGTTTTTTTTTTTTTTTTTTTTTTTTTTTTTTGTACCAGGGATTGAACTCAGGGACACTCGACTACTGGGCCACATCCCTAAGCCTTTTTTGTATTTAATTTAGAGACAGGGTCTCACTGAGTTGCTAAGTGCCTCGCCTTTGCTGAGGCTGGCTTTGAACTCGCTATCCTCCTGCCTCAGCCTCCCAAAGTGCTGGGATTACAGGCGTGCGCCACCACGCCCGGCCAGGGATATGTTATTGATCAAAGCAGATGTTGACTTGCCTTCATGTTGATTGCTTTTATTCTATCTATTTATTTGTCTAGTTAGCTAGCTATCTTGTCACTGTGGCATCATAGAGGTAACTTTTAATGTAAGATACAGAACAACAACATCTTCACCAATATAAGGACTGTGAAGCATGGTGAAATTACAAAGGTGAAGTTCTACTATTTAAGGCAGATGCTTGGTGGACTAATACAGATGATATAGGATAAATATAGTGCAGTTGAAAAATAATAATTTAGGGAATGATATGAATGATATAAAATGATAAAAGAGTTTGGATCTTATGTGTACTATAGTATACATTCATTTAAGTGTTTTAAACAGGATAGTGGTCTTATATGGTAAAAGATTTAAGATATTATTACTGATGTATGGAAAACAGTTCATATATGAATAAAATCAGAAATATAGTGGTCAGACAGTAGGTCATTGTAGTTTCTGAGTAAAAGAATGAATGCATCCTGGCTTAGGGGGATGACTGGAAAGATAGAAAGATCTGAATGTACTTTTTTTTTTATCAAAAAGATGTGGACTTTACTATGAAGGATGAGAGAAAAGAAGGAATTAAAAATAACTCCTGAGTTTTTTTTTTTTTTTCTTGAGGGACAATAATGGTCCCAAATTTAATAAGAGAAAGAGTGTAGAAAGAACAACTATAAAACTTTCTGTTTTAAATTTGTTATGATTAAGATAAGGATCATTAAAAGAGATATTTGAGCTGTATTTGGAACTCCTCACATCATCCTCACTCAAATCACTATGCTTTTGAAAATTTCTTTTTAAAAATTTTTTCTTTTTAGTTATACATGACAGAATGGCAACAATCAAGGGAATACAAGTAACAGTGAATGTTGGCGAGGATGTGAGGGAAAGGGTACACTCATACATTGCTGGAGGAACTGCAAATTAGTGCAACCACTCTGGAATGTGGTATGGAGATTTATCAGAAAGCTTTTACAAATTTCTACCTACCCCTACAATGCCTTCTACACCATTCCTCACTTGACACAGCCCCAAAGACCCTGTAAATGTAGCTCAAAGCCCATTATCAGAAAGCCTTCCTGATCTCTGCCACCAATACCCTCCATTCATTCCCATTTGTGTTTCTCTTCACAATATAGTAAATTTGACCAGAAGAGAAGCTGCTTTTCCATCATTTTTATTCACAGACACCAACCTAGCTATCCAATAAATCTTTGTTTTTCTGAAGATCTTCCTTTTTTTGTTCTTACAATAACAAACATTGGAGCAATACAGAGGAAGAATTTCAGTGAATGAATAAAGTAATCAACAAACAGAGACTCTACAAGGATTAAGATTCTTTACACAAACAGAACCATGGATCATGGTAGATGCAGTTATTTTGATGTCTGATTATTTTGGCTTCTCTATTTGGGCCAAATAATACTTCAGTGGAGAAATGTGTGTTGTAAAACAATGATAAACAATGAAATTTTGGAAAAACCTTGACACAATCCAGTCCAATAAATGCTAATAAATAAGGAATAAGTTATGGAATTCTAAGTGTCCCCATAGAAGGAGGAGAATCATTGGCACTGAAAAGTGTCTTTCTGGATATTATGGTGAAGGAGCCCTAATTAGGAAGGGCTGTTGCAGCTAGCTGGAAGCCATAAGTTCCACCTGATATGTATGTGACGCACCTGTAGGCACCCGCAAAGCTGAAGGTATATAACCGGGTGAAAGCGGTCCGAGTTAGGAGAACGGATTCATTCAGTCAGTCGTGCAGTCACTCGGTTGGTCAGAAGAAGAGTTCGGGTCGGAGAATCAGAGCGGCCAGAACATAGGCAGAGCGGTTACAGAAGAGAAACCAGATAGAAGAAGTAATTGCTGGTCAGAGTTAGGCCGAGGCTCCCGAGGAAGAAAGAAGAAAGAAGAAAGAAGCTCTAAAAAATAATCTTTCTCTAAGCTAAGCTCTACCTTTCTTTCTTTCTCTCTAAGCTAAGAAGACAAGAAGAAAAGCTCTCTCTAATCTTTCTCTCTAAAAATCTTTCTTTCCCTTTCTAAGCTCTCTCTAAAAATCTTTCTTTCCCTCTCTAAGCTCTCTCTAAGAAAGTAGAAGTAAAAGTAGTAAAAGCTTTTTACTCTGCCTCCGAGTTTATCTCCCGCAGTGCTATGGCTGGCCATGACAGGCAGCTTACATTATGGTTTGGATCTGAAATGTTCCCTGAAAAGCTCATGTGTTCAAAGCCTGATCCCCAATGCAGTGAATGTCAGAGGCAGTGATTTTAGATCTTTGACATTATCTGAGGATTAATCCATTTGCTGAATTAATTCATTGAGAACTGAAAGGGTTACTGTGTAGCAACTATAGGCAGATAGGGAGAGCGTGGAGAAAGTAGGTCACTGGGGGCATGACCTTTGTCCATTTCTGTCTCTGTGTCTTCATTACTCCCTCTCCGATTCCTGGCTGCCCTGTGCTGAGCAGCATTCCTCTACCACGCCTTTCAGCCATGAAGTTCTGCTTCCCTTCAAGCCCTGAGCAACGCCATCAGCTGACTGTGGACTGAAACCTCTGAAACTGTGAGCCCCAAATGAACTTTTCCTCCTCTAAATTGCTCTTGTCAGGTATTTCATCACAGTGATGAATAGCTCAATAACACACTGGGGCACTCTTTTCTCCACACTATGTGGACTAGACACTATGTTTCAGAGTATGTCATTTTCTTTTAAAAGAATTTTCAGATTAGAAGCATGATATTGAAAGTTAAGAAGAGCAAATAGATTAAGATTTCTAGTAAACAGGAAAATAGGTTCCATATTTAATTTGTTAAATCAAATATTTTTATTTAGTTTTGTTATTCAAAATGTGTTTTTCCATTTTTGCTAATAAAGTTATTTATTGTGAATGGACAGTTTGAAAACAAAATTCAATTGTAATGGGTTATTTTTTTTTTCCAGCTATCACATTAATTAGGTTAGGTAAAGATGACTTTTTTAATTGATTTTAGTTTATTGATGTGAGATGGAAACAGTCATACTAGTTGAATACATCTGGCCATATAAAATAAGAGAATTTATGATGGATTAATTTTTCAAGTCTATGTGATTTACATGATTGGAATATATAATCTGAAATTAAACTTAACTCTAAATATGAGGTATTTGCAACAGTTTATTTATTCTTTATTCTTTCTTTTTAAATTTTTAATCAGAATAATTATCCTCTGGAGCCTTAGGTCTTTTTTTTTTTTTTTTCTTTTTCTTTTTGTACCTCCTTTTCTTCTGTACAAAAGTTCTAGAAATTCAAAAGTAGTATTTTCTTTTTAATTTTTATTTTGATTAGTATTCTCTTTTAAAAAGTGCCACATTTTAAGTTTGCTTTGTGTAGAAGACAATGCTTCAGCTACAGCTCACCATTCTTGAAACCTAATAACTTGACTTAAGATTTAGACAAGTAAGAGAAAAAACAAAGAAAAAGACAAGAAAAAAATAATGAAAATATGTTTGTTAACCTTGGAAAATACTTCATACAGTACTTCATAATACATTTTTGTTTGTATAAAATATACTTAAATATGTTTTAATATATATGTGTATATATATGCATATATATATATATATATATATATATATATATATCTTTAGATGCCAATGCATTACCCAATATTTATCAAATAGGAAACATCGGAATGATTATCATTAAATCTTATCACTAATGTTTATCATTTTAAAATCTATCTTGTTCATATTTATTTTCTAATCATGAAAAGTCCTCAAAGATGAATTTATTGCTATTTGTCATGGTTAATCTCAGCAGCAGTATGTTATTCCTGGCAGTCTTTAATCACTGTATTGATATATATTTTCCTCATGAAGACAATTTTAATACATCTTATTTGTTTGTGTTCAATTAATGCACCAAAATTAAATATAGTGAACACTATCATTAGACTTTAAAAATGTAGCTATTTGGTTTATTAACGATTCTATTTATAAAAATTAATATTTGTGAGGATTACATTTTTAAGTAGTAAGATTAAACATGAACATAAATACCAAAGAAAACAAAGCATCAGATATAATTTAGAATCTTTGAATCCATGTGCATGTGTGTGTGTGTGTGTGTGTATGTGTGCACGTGGTTATATCATGGTGAAAATGAAATAGAATGTATTTCCCTTGGTTTCAAATTTCTGTTTATTTAATTCCTTGCCTTTTCTTTCTTCTTTTTATTTGTTGTTCAGCATTTTTATTTTATAAATCCTTTAGCCACTTAGCCACTCTAATTTAAATTGTATGCAAATACAATTAATAAATTCCCATTTTTGACACTTGTCATTTAATTCAGTCATATTCTCTATTATTCTCATATTATCTCTCTTCATGAATCCTATCACTTCATTCAATCTGCTCCTCTATTTCCTGGATTTGTCTTCTAAGCACACTGAAAGATTAATATTTTGATACTGGATTGTTTTTATAACTCATTATTTTATATACTTGCCTGCAAAATTTTATCCCAACTCATAACATACACTATATACTGATAAGCTATGCAAATACATATAACTCCACCAAGTTGTGTTTCTCAAATTTCAAATTCATTGGGATGTTTCTGTGCATGTCACTCAGAATATGCATAGGCACCTGCAAACTACTATGTTCAAAGTATAACATTTCACTCCTGGTTTTTGTACTCAGTATATTTTAGTGAAAGCAACCCATCCACTGAGGTTCCAGAGTCAGAAATGCATATGCATCATGATCTTTCCTCATCTCCCATGACAAAATGAACTCAAACTGGTCTCCTCATTTCTCTTGCCCTTTATCACTGGTTACTCCACCTTCATCATTAATCTGCATTATTATAACAGTTCAGAGCTCTTCTCATTGCATCCAGGTATGAAAACTTCTAATTTACTATTCCATTACTGTGAGAGGGATTTTTCTAAATGGAAAATTTGATCATGTCACTTTAACACTTAAAACTTATTCACTGTTTTTTATCTAATATCAGGGGGATAAAATATCCAAATATGAGCCATGATTACCAACTCCAGTTATGATCTTGTCTCTGCATGTACTACCTCCTCAACTACAATATTATTCAATAAAAAAAAAAAAAAATGTGTACTCTCACCACACCATGGTGCTTGAATACTATTCCCTACATTCATATTAAGTTTTTTTTTTTTCCTTTTTATGTCTTTAAGCCTAATTGTTTTTCCATTTGACCTAAAGCATCCTTCATATATACCCACTTCATGTCTCTTATGTACCAGGACAAATTTTTATAAATTTGAATATTTGTAAAATATTTAAATAGAAATTAGTAATTCCAAGTTGACTTAATGGCGTGCAAACTAACTTCAATTTGATATTGTTGTCATTTTCTAAAGAAGTTACTGAAAACAACACATAGTAAATTAAGGTAGAGGTAGTAAAATTCTGTAATTCTGATCTTTGTAACTGGGATATTCTTCCAGATTGCTATATATGATGAACTGTTGTTCTTTAATGTCTACTTCAAACTGGTTCATGCATGATATAGTAGTTATCACTAGTTTTCTCTCTCTCAGAGAAAGATTTTTACGTAGCATTAATTCAGTAATAAATGTGTACCACTTTGTGATGCTTAAAAGTATTGTTACCAATTAATAAGACTAGTTATTTCTTCCTTAACAATGCAGAAACAGACAGCTGCCACCTTTGAAGTTCTGTTCATTCCATTCCTAAAAATGAAAAAAAAAATATATTCACAAACCATTTTTCTATTATGTTCAGGGTAAGGTCTAACTCCTTTATTGTTTGTTTGTTGTCCTTTCTTTTTGTGTGAGCTGTTCTGTATTGGAAGAATGCATTCATAACCTCTGTCTACAATTGCTCAGTAGTGTTATCTCTTCCACCTCACTAGTACCAAAGGCCCAGGGCACTTCACTGAGAGTTCGGCATCCAGTGAGTTTTTTATGATACACAGCACACTCTGAGAATAACTATTTGAATTACTCTTTCAGCTTCAGTAGAGCTTTGTCCCTTTGAGGAACCATCAGAACACCAAATACGACTTTGGGGTACTCCAGGGATGTTATCAACAAACCACTCAGCGAAAAAAAGAGAAAATCCCCAATATCAGCATACATTATTGAGCTTTTATTTATTCTTGTACATGCATTGTGTCTTTGTTCTCTGCGTCTATTATTTTCCTCTATGTCTTCCTCTTTGGAACTGCCTGTTTATGTTCCACTCAGATAAAAACAAGGATATAGACACACACACATGCATATCCATACAAGTGGGAATTTTTATCATAATTCCTCTCTTTCAATTTTATTTCTCCTCTAGTCCCATATTTTTTTTTCTGGCTTTGTGTGTGTGTGTGTGTGTGTGTGTGTGTGTGTGTGTGTGTGTGTTTGTATTGTTGTTTGTTTGTTTGTTTTACTTTTTATATTCTCGGCTAGTATATGAAATTGGGGGAACAGTAATGAAAAATTTAGATTCAAATTAATTTGAAATGTGTGATCAGAAATGTACTTGTTTTCATAAAAAATTTCAGAAACAATAAAAATATTGATAAAAATTATGATGTACTTAAAGATCTTACACTATGCAAATGTATACCTGTTTAATTTGGTACTATCTTTCTGCTTTAAATAATAAATTACATAGGGAAAACAGGAAGAAAAATCTCAACATGTGATATGAGCTATTGTATTTTTGGAAACCTTAAACTGGATACAGATTCATTGATTTTCCTCCCACTAAGAGATGGAGTTTATGTCCCTACCCCTAGATTTCTGAATGGCCTGTGACCATTTCTAATAAAGTGGAAATGATACTGTGCCTATTGGTCCCCCCCTTTAAGAAACTGTCTTCTGCTGCTTTCTTCTTCTTGGAGTTCTGAGCCTCTATGTAGGGAGTCTGACTACTATGCTGAAAAGGGCACCTGTAGAAGCCCTTAGGTGACTTGAAGAAGAAGGAAGAGTCAGCTGAACCCACCTGATCAGATTCCTCTTTCAACAGGGAACATAGAAAAGAGAAGTCTTCTTGGAAAACTCCTGCCAGCTTAGCCACCACTGAATACACCGAGGACCCCCTTATCAGTGCTGGTAAGGAGCAGAATTGCCTGTCAAATTCTGCTCAAATTCCTAACTCAAAAATTTATTAAGATAATAATATGACTGTTATTGTAAATCACTACATTTTGAAATAGTCTGATATGAAGCAATGGATAAAGGACATGATGGTTTTAGGTAACATATCAACATTTATTCTAGTTGTTGTATCTTTTTATTTAGTTTTTTTCCCCTTAATTTAGAGTTGTTTCTTTTAATGCAAATCTCTGATATTATAAAATGTATCTTTCTCAAAAAATATTTGGGGCAGTAAAAATTTCTTACAGGAATTTTAGCAATTTTGTTTAATATGTGATTAATCTATTTGTACAATAGCAATACTAAAGCTTACAGGGATAGTCAATATTTAAACATATTATTAGTGTGTTGTAAAATTTTACCTTGAAAACCTGTTTACTCTGCTGTGCTTCAAATAATTTCATTATTATGACCTGTTCTTCCCATTGATTAAGAATTTTATATTCAAACAAAGTTCACATTTTTCTTGAATTGATATTGTTATGATAAGTGAAATATAGAAGAAAATACAAAATGGTAGTATGTATTTTAGGTTGAAATCATGTCATGAAACAAGTTATCAGATGAGGGAAAATATGCTTTCGGTTTTAAAAAGACAACAGTTGCATGAAAAAATTCTATAAAGCATGGGGGGAGGATAGAAATAAAATAACAATAGAAAATACGCCAAAGGCAAAAAGAACATTAATCAAAATACAATATACATAGTTTATAAGGCAGTTTCGTAAAATTACATATCTTAGCCTTTACATTTTGGTAAAATATGTTTCTGTCTGTATTGCAGTACAGCAAAGCCAGCTTAATATCTTTAATCCGCCACTTCATCTAGTTGCCATAGTGAAAACACAAATGTTTACAAATCCTCATTATGGCCTGGCTACTTCTCTCGATTTTCATTTTTACCAAGCTCTTCTCTGTGTGCATGAAGACTGAAGTGCTTCTTTCTTATTTAAAATGACAAATACTTTCTCTTTTATAGGAAAACAAAATGAAAAAAAGCCAAAGTCATTTGTGGAGTTAAGAAAGATTTAAAATAAAAACACAAAGAAAAAAAAAGAAATGACTTGTGTTTCCACATTTTTAAAGAACACAGATTTTTTTTGTTGCTGTGGGTACTGTATGCCAAAGGTATTAACATCTGTAATATCCAGTCATTCCAGCAGTATGTGGTAGATATTTATTTATTCAGAAGGAAGAATTTTCTAAAGTTTTTATGCATAGTAACTGAAGATTAATTAATGTTCAATACTTTATATTATTATCTTTGTTATGATTTATTTGATTATAACATGACAAATTAAGTTAAGTTCTCAAAGCTTATGGGAAGTTTCTTTAGAGAGTGACACAAGTAATATAGCCTTGTGAGCTTTGGGTAGACATGACTTTTCTGGAAAAAATAATGAAATTATACTTTGCTGGTGACCTTTCTGTTTTAATGCCATATCCTGTATTAATCAGGATATTTTAATACAAATTAATATTTCTTGAACATTCTTAATCATTGAAAGAAGTTATGTAAGCACTGAGTTTTGCCCAATCTTTATACAGTCTCATGATAAAGTTTATGGACCATATAAGCATATATGTTGGGGTCAGTCTTCATGTGTAATGTGTTGATTTCTATGGATGGCCTCTTTTCTCTTCCTCACTGTTTCTTTTAATGATTATTTTTAACAACAAAATCAAGAACAATTACATTTGTGCAAAATTTTATATTTATAAGCTATTTTATGGAACACAACTAAGTAGTGCTAGAAGGAAATAGAAATTCTACTAAGATCCTTAGTTTTTTATTTTATTTTTTTTTTGGGGGGGTGGATACCAGGGACTGAACTCAGGGGCACTTGACCACTGAGCCATATCCCCAGCCCTATCAGTCCTATTTTTGTATTTTATTTAGAGACAAGTTCTCACTTGGTTGCTCAGCACCTTGCTTTTGCTGAGGCTGTCTTTGAACTCCTGCTTCAGCCTCCTGAGCCGCTGGGGATTGCAGGCATGCACCACCATGCCTGGCTTAGTCTTTTGATATAAGTAAATCCAGCAACATTTAAAGTACAAAAAGCAACTATTGAGGAGAGACACATGAAAATTTACAAGGATTCCCTCTGAATTTAGTAACTCAGTAAAAACATATAAAATCTCAACAGAAGAAGGCCCAAAACTGAACAGCCATTGAATACATCAGCAGGAAAAAGCAAATGGATATTTCATTCCTCTGCTGTTCAACTATTTACTTTCAATATTATGTGTATATCACAGTGTGATGTCCCATACTTTGTAGCCCTGGGAGTTCTATGAAATTTGAATAAGACATTATCCCTGCTCTAAAGGAATTCATTCTTATGTGGAACAAATAAGATAAAATGTGATAAAAGTTGTACTGCAAGTATGTGAAATATATGGCATGCACAAAGGCAGGAGGCTTTACACCCATTGAGGGCAGTATTACAAAAACCTTACAAAAGAAGTATTTTAATTTGTGTCATGCAGTTGGTAGAAGTTAAATGGTGTTTAAATGACTTCTGCAATTTTGGCAGTGTGCTGCAATTCCTTCTAGCAAGGAGGCTGCTCTGATGCATAAACTAAACTCTAATCTATCATGCAGCCAAATCCCAA
The DNA here is from genome assembly GCA_025594165.1 of Tamias sibiricus. Lineage (NCBI taxonomy): Eukaryota > Metazoa > Chordata > Mammalia > Rodentia > Sciuridae > Tamias > Tamias sibiricus. The sequence goes on from CM046663.1 coordinate 21,465,688, forward strand.
TAACAGAGAAGAGAGTGTACCATTATAATTACCTAATGATTGTAGTGAACAAAATCATCACAATAACTTCCCATGTCTAGATTACATGCTCCCTAACTGCCATCATCTTCAACACTGACTTTACTTCTAAAGAAACAGAACGTGCTTCTTCATTAATGAGCATAACCAGTCCTTTAAATTCTGAATGAAGCCAGATCATGTAACTCCTCTGCTAAAACTCTGTGATCACTCCCTACAGCTTTCACAGTAAAAACCAAAGTCCTACCTGTGGCCCACAGGTGGTCCCCACACTGTCTCTTTTCCAACACACATTTCTTCTTGGTGTCCTTTCTTGCAACTCTTACCTCTTCTGCTGTGTTCTTCCTGCACTATTCATTACATATTTTTGCCTTAGACCATTTGTCTGGGGTATTGCCTTGTACACCTGTGTTTGAATTCTGATCTGACTTTGCATCCAGCCATATTTTTACCCCTCTGTGCTATTTTAATTATCTGGCACTAACACTGTTCTAATTACAAATAAGTAATTTAGAGTGTGAATTTACAAGAGGTAATGAACAATCTCCCTCCCACCTGGCTATCCTGCCAGGCTGTGTTCATTACCAACTGGTATGGTATAGGATCATACATAAAATAGATGTGCCTGAGCAATTCCAGACATTTAGGAGACATTTGGCTGGGGCCAGGTGAGTGTGGCTTACATAGCATGTTAGATTCCTTGGATTACAATGAACAAAGATCTGTCCAGAATTCTAAGTCAGTGTGACAATTATAATTCTGTAGGAGAGTAATTATTGAGAGATTTATGTGTTTCTTGAGATAGAGCTTGTGATATAAAATTTGTATCATAACTGTAACAAAACAGGAATAAAGTCCACTTATAAAGTGGACAGAATAGGTAAGCTCTTTCTGTGATGCTGGGTATCAAACCCAGAACACGGTACATGCTGGGTGAGTCCTCTACCACTGAGCTACAACCCCATCCTTTAAGGTAAGCTTTTTATGGAAAAGACAGCCCAATAGAGCCAGGCTTCACAAATAGAAGTACCTCCAAAACATTCACAGCTCTGGGAACTTGTTTCACCTGTCTTTCATTCTACCCCACACCCAGAAAAGACCACCTTAGACACTAATTAGTGTTTTGCTAGATCTCTCCTCTTAAGCTTTTTTATTGCTATTTCTGTCAGCTAACTAAATTTTCTATATCTGTGCATCCTTTGGCTTGTGACCTTCCAGAGATTCTCCCATTGATAATCACCGGGGCCTCGTTGATTCTGCTGTTTGTCTGTTAGTCTGTGCCCTTGTCATAAAGTGGGGGGTGTCATTTATAATATTTAGATTCTCATTTCTAATTTCTAATTCTAATATTTAGGTTCTCATTTGTTCTCTTAGTCCTTTTATTCTGCTGTGAAAATTCCGTGCTTCTGACTATTAAGGACTCATAACCTGAACTCATTTTGACCATTTCCCTATCAGTGGAGCAACCTGGTTTGAAGGATTCTTTTGGAGTGGTGGTTGCAATACAGAGAAATTAGTGGTGCTGGTTTTAGGACCAGCACTATTAGCCTTCCTGAGTTATGTCATTGAAAGGGAAATTCCTAGACCCAAGGCCCAATTCCAGACAGAAACTCTTGATTTGAGGCCCTGTGGTCTGATTTAAAAGACTACACATGGTGATATTTGAAAATACATTATTTAGAAAAAGGTTAAAGTCATAACTGCATAGTAGACTGTTTAATATAGAATAACTCAGTTTCCCAGTGGATATCAGAATCATTAACTAACAGAAAATATCAAATAAGGGGATTCGTTTATGGATTAACATAAAACAAAAACAATTTGGGTCCAATTGTTAGAGTTGTACAAGAGTCACTTTGATTGATATATTTTTGTGATGGTTAATCTTCACTGTCAACTTGATGAGGATAAGAGATGCTTAGGAATAAGAGACTTCTGGGTATGTTGGTGAAGGTATTTCCAGAGATGATTGGCATGTAGGGCCAAAGTGAGTGGGGAGACATGCCCTGAATGTGGGTGGCACTGTCTGATAGGCTGGGGGCCCAGATAGAACAAAGAGCAGACCAAAGCTGGATTCTTCTTGGGGAGTTGCTGCTGTTATCATCCAAGGACATTTAAGCTCCTTCATTGCCAAGGTGGAGTCTCACCAGTGATTCTCCAGGGAGATTTCAGGTCTTCAGTCACAGATTGGAACTGCATCATTCATTCATCCTTCTTGTTTGGAGGCTCCAGGTTCTTGGAGTGGACAGCTACTGGTTCCTCTGTCACTCTAGCATGCAGATGGCCCTTGTGGGACTATCCAGCTTCTCATTGCATAAGCCCATCTAATAGATTCCTTTTGTAATCATACATACACTTAACCTGTTGGTTTTATTCATCTGTAGGACCCTGACTAACACAATTTCTCATTTATCACTCCTTTAATCTAAAACATACATATACAGGTACACATATGATTTTAGAACATGGATAGATAATTCAAGCTATATTGTGATAGGCAGTTTTATATATTCATATGGAGCAAGATAGGATTGAATGCTATAGAGATAGAACCTGGAGAGTTCCACAGAGGACTATCTGTATGTGTTAAGTTGTGTTGCCAGCCTGTGGTGGTGATATTGGGAGGCAGAGGAAACTTTAAAAGTTGGGGCCTTGTTGATGGAAGTGGGGTCGCTGGGGGTAAGCCCTTGAAGAGGAAATTGGGATTCTGGCCCCTTCCTCTTTTATTTTGCTCCTTGAATGCCTTGAGGTGAAGAGGGTTCCTTTACTACATGTTCCCACCATGATGTACTTGGCCACCAAAGACCCAGAGGAACAGGACTAAGTCATCATGGACTGAAAACTGTGAAACCATGAACCCAAAAAAACCTTTCTCCTTTATTTACCTTAGGTACTTTGTCCCAGCAACAGAAAGCTGACTAACAAATCTGAGTTTATCAAAAGAGGGATGATTCTTCATGGAACTGACTTGATCAAATAAAAGCCCTTAACACAGGGCTAGGGCTCCAGCCCAGATCAGAAAATCTTCTTGCTGCCTCAGCTCTCTTGTTGGAAAGCCCTCCAGGCCAGGAGCTGTGCGCAGCCTCCTAGAACTGCCAGTGGCCTCCAGGACCCAAGGATGGCCTCTTGCCAACGTCTAGCAAGAAGCCAGGGCCCCTAGTTACACAGCTGTAAGAAACAAAGTTGGCCAGTCTCTTAAATAAACTCGAGAGAGGATTCTTTCAGCCTGCAGCTGAGAATGCTGTCCAACTAACACTTTCGTCAAGCCTTCTGAGACCCACGACAGTGAAGTTAGGTAGGCTATGCCCAGAAATGACCCATAGATAATGTGTAATAATATATGTATGTTATTTTAAACTGTAAGTTTTGGACAATTTATTGTGCAGCAATAAAAAGCTATTTCCTTACAGCATTTAATCTGTGAGTATGAACTCGGATATAGAAGTGAAACATATTAATATTGTCTATTTGTTTGTTTGTTTTCTTCCCTCTTCCCTCCCCATACTTTCTTTAACTTCCATGGGAACAGGGGCAAGAAATCTTTATAAAATAACTGGTGGTATTTAAATAGTCTACTAGGATGCCAACTGGCTAAGGAATCCAATAAAACACACAAAGAAAAAAAAAGAATAGATAAAGAAAGAGGGACAGAAAGAAAGAAGTAAGAAATTCAGACTTAAAAAAATTATATATATATATATATATATATATATATATATATATATATATATATGCTTCCTTAAGCCTTCATAAGACTTAGAAAACCCTCAGGCCAAAACAAACATTTTCTATTGCCATATAGAGACCTTTAAGAAAGGTGAATACAAGCTATCAGCCTGAAATTCACACCTAATCAGTTCTGTATTAGAGAATAAAAATAATCTCACACCAAGGAAAAAATGGGTGTGAAAACAAAAAGTAGAAAGGAAAACATATAGACTCGCTTTATACATTCTGATCCTGGCTCATCCTGAGGTATAAAGAAACATAGAAAGTACCTCTTAAAATATTAGTTCTTTATTTGTTTTACCTTTTTAAGATCCTCTCAAAATTGTCTTTGCTCCTTAAGCACAGATCTCTTGTACTCCTAATGAGGCAGTAAAGTCTCCCTGCAATTATTTTTAAGAGTTTTACTGGTAATAATGAAGGGAAATTGACAGCCCTTAGGGATAAATGCATTTGAAAAAGTAATGAAAATTTCCCAAATCTTAAAAGTGCCTGGTAAGTCTCTTACACTAGTCCACAAGTATATGTGCTCCTTTAAAGATTGGTGTCTTCTGCTTAACTCCTGACCTTTAATCTAAGTTTATGCCACTTATTATTGTTGTTTGTTGATTTGTTTTTGTTTATAAGTTTAATTGTGGTATATGCCAGAATCAAATTGTGTAGATGTATGTCAGATTCCAGATGTGGAGAAGGTTAAAAGTATACTCCTTCCCTTTTTCTAGCTCCCAAGCACATAAATCAGCATCGCTGTTTGTTCTTAGGTATTATATGGTAAAGAGAGTCCCCTGACTGGTCTGGAGATGGGGAGTGACAAGTCTTGGTTGAATTGAAGATTCCAGAATTCATATGTTGGATTCCTTTAAAATTAAACTTTCCCTCAAGAGTTGGAATAATACATTGAACTCTTATACAACCGAACTTATAATTCTTGGTTATTTGTAGCAACAACCCATTTTTCCAAGCCAGGAATTCAGTGCTCATTTTGGAGGACCTATATATCCCAAACTCCTGAGTTTTCCTTATTTTTATAGTCAGTCCATCACTGGTACTATCCATTTACCTCTTACGTAGCTTCCGACTTTGCCCTCCTTTCTCAGTCCCTGTTCTCTATTCTTTCTGAATTAACTTTGGCAAGATCCTATTTGACACTTTTCAATATGAGACCATTATAATACATGGGCAAAAGGGCACAATCAGGTCCTAACAAGTGGAAAAATTTTGTGAAGGAACACTGATGAAACCAATGTTAAGTCACTGCAAATACCATTAAAACAACAAAGATAGACATGAGTATTAATAATCCAGATTTATGATTAAGAATACAATGAGCCTGGTGATTGGCAAAGGGCAATGGAAAATACGAAGCAAAATTTGTTCCTGTGGGGAAAAAAAGAGAAGAAGAAGAATATGCAATCTAATAGTCATTGATAAATTCTAGTTCAATACATTCTCTTGTTTTATTTTCCTAATCATATAACATCTTTATAAAGACAGAATACTTGTGGTTTAGAACTTGAACTAAGGAGTCAAGCTGACTACAGTTGAGTCCCAGCTTTGCTGCTTAAAGACTATGTGATCTTAGACATCACGTTTTGGGTCCTCCCTTCCTCACCAATAATGAAGATAATAATATTTGTACTACTTAAAAGAACCATTACCAAGATATAGATAGAGTCAATGAATATTTAATATCTTTATTACCTCTTTCATATGGTCTCAAAAGAGACACATATTAAGTAACATGCCCACAGTTATATAGCAGGTACCTTTATATAAATTGGATTAAAATATAAATCAGTTTTACTCAAGAATATGTAGTCATAACCCCACTGTATAATTATCTCCCTACTAGTGTAAAAGCTTGGACATACAATTATCAAACAATTTTTCTCTTTACACCAAAGAATTTTTGGTACTCTATATTTTTTTATCAAAACTTTTTAATTTTTTGCTCTAAAATTCATAGTAAACTTGAGTTTCTTAAGCATTGCATTAACATTTTAGAAAACCAAAATAAATTTCTGACTGACATTTTCCTTTATTGCTGCCACCTGGAAACACACATGAAAATAGTAAGATTATTTAACACGTCACCTGTCTATTAATCAAGTCTAAAAAAATAATTATCTGTTGAGAAACCATTTTCAGTTGGGAACTTTTAGATTTTCCCATTTTACAGATAAACAAATGTTCCCTTGAAAATATTTAAAACAAGCTTATTTTAAAAAATAAGTTTATTGTAGCCTTTTTTCACTGTTGCCTAACTATTGTGCACGATTACTTAAAGATAACTTTTAAAGCTTAAGGAGACTATTTTATAATATTGTAAATTTCAAACATCATCTTGAATTTTAATTCTCTTCATTGATCATTAACTTTATTTATTTATTTTTTTAATATTTATTTATTTGCTTTAGTTGTACACAATTCATTTGTTCGTACGTGGTGCTGAGGATCGAACCCGGGCCGTGCACGTTCTAGGCGAGCGCGCTACCGCTGAGCCACAACCCCAGCCCCGATCATTAACTTTATTTTTAATTGTCTCATTAGTTCCTATTGTTGGAAGTCATAATGTAAGATATAAAGAATTATGTTACTCTTTCTGATATGCTGTCATCACATTGGCATGAAATATGTAGTATGACATAACTGAGTTGACTCAGAGCAAGGGCCATGGATGGAAGTGCTAATGACATGTGGTATAGACATCAGGCAGATTTATAGGAAGCCTGGAGGTAGTAAGTCAGAGGACACTGCAGTGACTAATGCTGTCATCATCTCCGGTGCTGTGCACTTGAATTAGACACATGGATAGTGGGGAGTCACTCTGCCCTTTCACATATTTATAGAGAAATTGGTAGGAGACCAGGGAGTACCCAAGCCACTTTATAATAATGGAAGCTTTCATTATGGGACAGTAGTTCTTTATTTTTCCATGTTCTTTGCTCAGGGTAGTATAGTGAGAAATTAGCATCAAAGTATATTTTCACTGGCTTTAGTCTAGCAGAGTAACTTGTGTATAAAGTTTCATAAATCATAAGAACATTTACTTAAGTCAGTTTTCTTAGTTGAAAACATCAAAACCCATAGCAGCTAAACAGACTTGTAACACTTATTAAAACTGGCCAAAGAATCTGTGAGGGATGAAAAACTGGATTCAGAGAGCCACACAGACAGAAAAGTTACCCAATCATCCAGTACAGGCTCATCTGCCAGAACCTTCTAGCCAAGCAGACATGGAAAGGTATCTGTGGAGGAAGAAAACTAGATGACTTTAACACCCAAAGAATTGACAGAGTTTACGACCAGAACCACTCACTGCTGACAAGTGCTTACCTTCTTCTGACTTCAGGGAAGGCTGGGAAATGGAGTCTAGCAGGGAAGTGGTGTTCTGTTACAATGAGAAAAGAGGAGAGTAGATTTGACAGATCAATAGTATTTTCTACCATAAATGTTATAGTATTGAAGTTGTTACCTCTATCTGGTAATTAATTCCACATTTTAAAATTATGTGTATATATACATATATATATATTTAGACCTTGACTTATCAAATTTAGATACTGTATAGTGCATTTAGATACTATATAGTGCAAAAATACTACAAATACTGTTTTAATACCCTCTATTGATGTTCTATCCTTCCCTTAATATTGTCATATCATATACTTAATTAAATATATACTTAGATACCTATAGCTATGTAAACATTTTAATACTCAGCTGATTATTTTTTTCTTTGTAAAGACACTTTGAATTAATTTTCCCAGTTTTTGCACTTTGATATTGGTATTATTGCCCATATACTTTTATTTCTGTTTAGGTACTTTTGCCAGGGAAGTATCATATTTTCCTACTGTATCAATTCTGCCATTTTACCCATATAGTTCAAAGCTAGAGACTTCTTTCTCTTGAGCCAATATGTACAGCTTCTCTTTTCCAGAAGTCTATCACATCACTATCTCTTTATAGAACTCTTTTGCTAATATCTCATGTGATAGAAATACTAAGCCCATAAATGGTACATTTCCTAGTTTTGTTCAGTTATTTGGTTTTCACAGGTTTAATTGTATCCAAACATTGAATGTTCATCACCAATCAGCATAATTCCATTCTTTTTGCCAGTCATTGTTTTAGATATATTCATGTTAAACAGGCTTGGCTTCTGTGGTGAAAAAAAAAAAAATGAAGATGATACTGGGGACAAGTTTTGTAAAAATAGAGGTAAGATAACAACTCCCTTTTGGTTGTAGGTAACCTCCTCTGAGGACAAAATACATATTTATGCTAACCCCCTTTGTTATGATAAAGAACACCTAGGAAACCATAGAGAAGCTTTTCCGGATCTCTGAATTTGGGATCAGCTGAAATAATAATTTTGAGGTAACCCTGGCTTCAAATTCTTGTTGTGATGGATAACCTTATACATATGCATAGTTTTCTATAGATTTTTAAGTTTGATAATAGTTATATCTTTTCTTTGAAATAAGAAGGGAATTATCTAGACCTCATCAACCTCTATTTTCTGCCATTTTGCTATTATTTTGTTTATTATATTTACATGTGATTTTGTTTTTGATATCCTTTGGGCCACAGTGAGCTTTACTATTATTTATGAAAATGTAATTCTCTTATTTTATTAAGTTTCCATGATTTCATTTCTCCTTTTGATGAACCACTTCTCTGAAAGTGTTTTCAGAAAGTTCTGTGATATACTACCTATGCTTGCCTGAAGGTATGCTTACATTTCCTAGTATTTACATATTTTAACTTGTTTTAAAGTTACATTTTCTAACTTATTTTCCTTCAACAACTTACAATACTACTCTGTTATCTTCTAATATTTAGGATTGTCCCGAAAACTGAATTATTTGGTAAAGAATCTTTGTTAACTTATTGGATTGTTTTTCAATTTTAAAAGATTTACATTTGCTTTGAGTCTGTCTGTATGATTATTCTTAAATTGTGTTTAATTGGTGTAAGGGATTTTGTCTGTGGGGAGTTTGTAAATTTGGTTGTGTCTGCCATTCTATGGAACATTTTTAAATAGAGCATTTTCTTTTCTAAAGTGGAACATTCTCAATCATTCAAATATAAATGTATTATATTGGATTCTTTCTCTTTATCTGAACCTTCAATTAAGAAACATAGGATCAGGCTTACAGTTTCTGATCCAACATATAAGGAACTGACCTAACCAAAAGTCAGTAACACTTCTTAGAATCATGAGAGTTATTGAGGTCAAAGGGAAAACTGTTGCCTGAAAAATTGAAGAGACAGACAGCCAGGTAGGAAAACTTAAACTATAATTGACAAATTGCTGGATACTCTGTGTGTAGACAGTCTTGAGAGTTAAAATTTCCAGGGGTGGGGGAACCTATCTTGAAATGTCTCCCACACTTTTGTTAGTTTTACCTATAGAAGACCTATCAGATCCTAAGTGTGCAGATTGGAGAAATATTTCCTTCTTTTTCTGCCAGAGGAAGAGGGTAGAAGTAGTCATTTTAAACACATGCAGAGATCATCCTATTCTGTTGAGTAAGGTCTATCTTCAAGAAGAACTACTTTGCTGGGTGCAGTGGCACACACCTGTAATCCCAGCACTTGGGAGGCTGAGGCAGGATGATAGCAAGTTCAAAGCCAGCATCAGCAATGGCGAGGCACTTAGCAACTCAGTGAGACCCTGTGTCTAATAAAATACAAAAAAGGGCTGGGGATGTGGCCCAGTGGTCAAATGCCCCTGAGTTCAATCCCCAGTACCAAAAAAAAAAAAAAAAAAAAAAAAAAGGAACTAATTTACCAGGTCCTAAAAGACTGGGGCTTTAGTAGAGCCTCATAGACTTAAAGGAGGAGAAATATACAAAATTATCCCCTCAAGCCTTCCACAAATGGAAGGAGAAGATAACTAACCTCAGCACTTCTAGCCTACTTTTTACACCTAAGGGGGAGAAACCTAACCAATCAAACAACAAAAATGACAAACACATGTGATGGTCACAACCCAGAACACAGGCTTATGAAAAGACTGAGATATACATAAAGGTCAATACAGCATGTCCTCTTGCCCCAGACTTTGCCATTAATCTGTAGCACCTCTGTATAATAATGAGGGAATTAAGCTGAAAGAACATGTCTTAGACCTTAGGGAAGTCTCTAGAGAAATCTGAAGGTGACTTCACAGGCAAACAAATCAGCAAAAACAGAGAACAATTTGGCCTTTAACATCTAGCACCAAGGGAAACATAACCTATCTCACTGAGAGAAAAATATAAAATCTCATACCAAAGGCCTTCTCCCCTTAGATTCTTACACCCAATGAACCATGTCCATCTTTCAACAAAAGTAATCAAAAGGCAGACTAAAAGACAAAAGCCACAGTTTAAAGAGACAGAGAAACTTCAGAACCTTAATAAGTATGTCAAGGATCTGGAGACTATCGGACTTTGAAATTTAAAGAAACTCTGATCAATTTACCAAGTTCTCTAGTGGAAAAAATTCGTTCAACATACAAGGAAAGATTGGCAATATATTAAAAAAAAAAAAAAAAAAAGAAAGAAAAGAAAGACAAAACATTAAAATTTAGGAAATAAAAATGCAACGGATTTGTTTGCTTTTGGTTTCATGATAATAATTTTCTACCAAAATGTATTAGGCTAGGACTGAGAGAACAGATATACTCTCTGATGAGATTGTGCCTGAGGCTTAAATTTCATCGAGGGTTCTGTTTTTGTCTCTTCTATTACCTACCATATGTTTCCCTAGAGATTCCATCTTCAGAAGTTTCTGAGTCATTCACTTCTATCAGTTGTGATCCCTGTTATTACACTGTATCCTGATCAATGTGGTGGAATGGTGTGGGAGGAGGCCGGGCCTTAATTAATTTCAGGCCTTTTACTGAGTTTGTGCATATAGACTGTGACCTTCATGAGTGCTTCTCAACTTTACTGTTTCTCCTCTCTTATGTAAAAGGTGAAGGGCAAAAATCACACCAGAGACAACCGTGCAGTCAAGAGATTTATTCACCAGCCTTTATGGCTGGTCAGAGGTAGACGTATGGGGAGAGAGGAGTCAGGGAGAGGGAAGTGTGCAAACTCTGTTGGGAGAGAGGAGTCAGGGAGAGGGAAGTGTGCAAACTCTGTTGGGAGAGAGGAGTCAGGGAGAGGGGAGTGTTCAAGCTCTGAAAGGAAGGTGGGTGCCTGGTCATGCCGGCTGTGATCTCTGGAGCTGTCGGCTGGGGTAGCTGCCGTAGGGCTGGAGACCGTTGTCTGGAGCTGTTCCAGTGGCTGTCTCCTTTCAGCAGGGAGGAGCTGTTGAGTCTGAGCTCTGGGCAGGCAGGAACTTTAAGTATGGATTTCTGGTGGGGGGTGTACCAGAGTGACCTTTAACGCTATTGGCTCTTTGCCCAGGGAACAGGGTAACCTCTAAGCCGATTGGCTCCTGCCTGGGGAACAGAGTGACCTTTCTGCCAATTGGATCCTGCCCAGGGAAAATGAAACCAGGTTGCTTCTCATGGAAATTTTCATGGTGGGAGGTGGCCCATTGGCCCAAGCCTATCTATCAAAAGGAAGGCTAGAAAGGGCTGGGATTAATTTTTAATAGGTAAGACAGTTTTCTTGGGACGTTCTTTCTTAAGGAGAACATGCTATTGGCCTATATTTAAAGCAATTATTTTCCCTTCCACAGCCAGAATCAGGAGAGGATGCTTTTCATTGTCATTCTGAGAACGTGGAAGTGTTTGTAGAGTAAGGTTTTGGGGGATTTCCATAAGATATGGGTTCATGGAGTTTTTACTGTCTCAATGTAGACAATGCTCAACCCCATGCAAAAAGTCACTTTCTGATTCTAGATGCAGCATCTTCATTTTCCAGGTAGCTGCTCAAGAATCAGATTATTCTTTTTACAACTTAATCCTGAAGAAAGCTGGACAGTTTTTAGACAATTTACACATCAATCTCTTAAAGTTTGCTTTCTCTATAAGGGCATACTCTCCAACTATTCAGATGTTTCAATGTGTCACCACCAGATGGTTGTAACACATTTGTGGTTATCCATGAGAGGCACACCTGTAAAGTTAATGAGATTAAGAAGCTTCTGAAGAAGACTACTTCAAGGCCCAGACCTTATCTATTTAAAGGAGATCATAAATTTCCTACAAACAATGAGAACTTACGAGTGATTATTCTCTATGCAGAAATAGGTACCAGAGCATTTGTTGAATTTCACAAAGTATTGACTCAAAAAGCTCAAAATGGTAAAATTCTATATGTTCTTCACCATTATATTCAGAAAATTGACACCTTGCCCTCCTCGCTTGTTCTACGATGAGTGCCAAATCTGCCATCAGCAAGGAAATTTTTGCACCTCTCGATGAAAGGATGCTGGGAGCTGTCCAAGTCAAGAGAAGGACAAAGAAAAAGATTCCTTTTTTGGCAACTGGAGGTCGAGGCGAATATTTAACTTATATTTGCCTGTTAGAAGAAATAATCTGTCCCTGATAGAAACGAGTGGTTCTCTCCAATTCTTCTTCAAGTTTCTCTACACTGGGAATCTAAGCATGAATGAACTTTCTACTCTGAATTATGGCCTGGATCACCTTGCAGTTAAGCTGTTTCCAGAGCTGGAGTTTCATCTGAGAATAGAGTATGGAAGAATCACTTTCCAACTTATGGCTTTTGGAGGCAGCAGAGCTGAATCGTCTTCCTGAAGGTGAATGTGGCCACCAAGGGCTGAAGGTCTGCCTGTGTGCAGTGTCAAGCCTTTGGGTCATGCTCACGTTTCCTGGGCTGTGCTTGCTCCATCAAGTACAGGGATTTTGTTACATGTTTCCAAAAACATAAGGAGGTCCACTGGGACACAGTGCTGGAGACAGTTATATCACGTGTGGTGAATCTCGGTCTGCTGTATATAATACACATCGGACAGCGATTTCAGCTCATCCCATACAGAGGAGAAATCGGATTCTGAGCATCAACCCGAACCACTCCCCACAACAGGATGCCTTGACATAGAAATGCCTGCTGGTTGCATGATGTCAGTGACATTCTGCTTGGAAGCAAATGCCAGGTGCATGTGGCCAGGGCACAGATTTCTTGGCACATATCAATACTCCTCTGCCCCAGGCCCCATCAGCAGCAGCCTCAAACGCACTGGTATCTCTTTTCTCTGCTTTTTCATCACTGTGCTCAATTAAGTCCTTCTCTGATTCAGTCATGATGAGCAACAGGAATTCCTCTGGTGCTCCAGCCATTCCTGGTCAGGGGAAGGTCAAAAATTTCAGGGTATTAATATAGCTCTATTTCAAGCATGCGGGCGGTGTCGCTGTGTGTTTCTGATTGAGACAGGAGCCAATAAGTGGTGAGGAATCTTTTTCAGCTGGAACACTGGACTAATGCAGGGAGAGCTTCCTGAATAGGTGCCTAGAGGTCACACGCAGCCACGCTAATAGGTCAAAATGTAAATGTGCATGGGTATTATGGGCTCTCACCTGTGGCTGACAAGGCTCTACAGAGAAAAATAAATGATGTGAGGTCCTGGCCGACATTTCTATTGTTGTGGAGAAATCCGCACTGGGCGCTCGGATTAGCTCTAAGTTCTCAAGGACACCTCTGGTGCTTGAGTACCTAAGTTCCCAGCAAAATTCACTGGCTTAGTTCCATCGGGGAAGCTCCAGAACTCATTTTACTGCTGACATTCACACCAGCATCCAACCAGAGCCTTCTCTTCCAACGACCACACCAATAATCACAATTCAAACAAGAACCTTCTCTCATGGCCCAAAAGACACTCCTCTGCTTTCATGTAGACACTCATCCTAAACATCTGCAAACGAGGTGTCTATACTTAGAAAAGTCCAGGATTGTGGCCAATGTATTTGGTGGGCTCGACATCCTACCAGAAAAGGTGGAAATTTAAAATGGCCTAGTGTTCATGCTGCTCTTCTGCCCAAACCAGGGACCTGTTGTCCCCATTTGGTAGGGTTTTCATGTGTCTTTGAGCCAAGAAAGGTCACAACCACCTATTTTGGTTCTACTTGAGGGCCAGCACAATCTCATTCTACTCAAAGGGTCCCTGTTTTCACTTCTTGAATATCAAGAGACTTACCAGATACAATAGAGAGACAAAATGGGGGGGGGGGGTGCAATTATACTTTTAGATGAGGATGGATCCTCACACCTTTGTGTATTTTGATGTAATACTGACTATCTAAGCCAGTGTCTCAAAGGCGGGGGAAAAGGCTTTACCATTGAGCAACAGATACAGCTCCTTCCTTTCCACTTCAAAACGGCTTTTCCTGAGACTTCACCCAAGAAAGGCCTGAAGCAAAAACTTCCTCGCATTCAAGGTTATAGGACAATGGGAAAGAACGAAGCCCTGGTCAGACTTTCCCACAAGACCAAGACTGTGTCAATTAGTCCAACTGCTCATCCTTCTTAGATTTCTATCTCAACAGGCAGAATTCTCCTTAGCAAACTTGACCTTTCCAAGGGATTTCTGAGTTTCACAGTGACCTTCAGCATTCCCTTCACCAAGCCAAAAGAAAGCCATTTCAACAGCATGGAGGTTGCACACATCTCTTACACAAAACATAAAGCCCCTTCTGGGCAGTGCCAAATTTCAAGGGGAACACAGGAACTTTGAACATACTTGTTGTTCCCCATTCGTAAGCCTATCTGCAGTCTATAAAATTGCCAGGATGATTGCTGGGAATGTTTACACTACACAGGACACATGCAGGAATGCATTCTTATTACTTCTTTCTAGAATGATAGATGTAGAGGTACAAATCTATCCACAAATAGTAAGTAGCCTTCAGCAAAATGATTCACTATTCTCTTGTCATTGAAAACCAATACAAAAGGTTTTCCCTATATATTCTCTGGGGATATGAGACCAAACCACAAATGGAAACACACGCAAACACACACACACACACACACACACACACACAGACACCAGGCACACATTCCTTGACAGGGTCAACCTCGATCTAAAGTGTCATCTGAGGGGTGGGTTCACCTACGATCAAGTGCAGTTGACTATGCTGTCTCATCTCAGGTCTTATTGGGCAAACCCACCACCTTTGTCATGACCCAGTGAGGATTCAGTACCTTCAATCTCAGGAATGGCCCCTCCTCAAGGTACTTGTGGCTTTTGCCCATCCAAACATCAGTAGTGGCCAAGAAAGTATGGCTCTGTGCTTGGTAGGACTCAAAAAAAGTGAACAGACTGGGACTGAGGCTGGCTCTGTGTGCCTAGCTACCTGGATTCCAAGTTGAGTGAGTTCCGTCACGAAGGAAGTGAGGTGAGCTTACTTCCTTGAAGGAAGGGAGATGAGGTCACTTCCTTGGCAACCACTCTCTCCTACCATTTGTTTCCAAGGGTGGCCTGAGATGGAGGCTTCACCCACCTTCCTGAGACTTTTTCACCAATGGACCAAGTTATACCAATACACCCGGGCAGAGGTATCCAGACAAGTCTGGTTTTGTCCATCTTCCCTGTGTTGAGAAGACAGAGCTTGATTCAGACACATCTCCTCATGTGGACCATGTTTGCAGTCCCGGAAGATGACCTTATGCCTCTCAGGGCCTACACAGCTGCCTTAATATTCTTCAGTCAACATTCTGACCTCTACCTTTGAGCCTCACAGAGGCCGAGATCCCCTACAACCTGTACAGCGAGATCAATCCTACGCATGCTCTTATGTAAAATGAGATTTAGGTAATGGAGTTGAAGTCAGGATGAACATGATATTTCTATTTTGGTTAGGAGTGAGTCTCGAGGAAGAATGTTGGTATTGTGAAACAGAAACATTTTCAAGAATGTATTTGTGAAAAATTTTCATGGAAACAAAAAATGTGTAAGGGGTGAAACATAGAAAGGCATTAGGTGGGTAATTTGGATAATTCTTAGTATCCAACATGAACTTTTAATAATGTATTAAATTTGGTTCAATGTATTAAATGAAATATGTAATATTTTTTAAGTAGGGGAAGCACTGATATATCCTATAAATCAATCTAAAATGAAAAAAACAAAATGGGCTCATCAATTTTCTTGCTAGGTAGTTACGCTTATCCTTTCCTTTAAGGATGCTGCAGCCATCCTGTAGTAATTCAGTCAAATTCTCAAATAATATTATTTTCTGCTTTGAAATACTGATGTAGGAGGCCATTAACCAAGAAAAGAGCAAACCTAACCATTTCTTCTCCATTTAAATTTTCATGCATTTCAACCATCCTCCTTCTCACATACATTGGCATTTCTCTAACAGTTTCCTTTTGCTCTCTTATTCTTAAGATTTGTATATGCAAGTCAGATCTATTAATTTACTTTTTGGTTTCATGACATCATATGAATATCATGTAGATTAGGTTCTGAAAAGAGAATTAGCAATGCTATATAATATGTCACTTGTCAAGATGTAAGTCTTACCACAAGATTTTATATATTTTTTTTCCTGAGATACTATGTGAGTCATACAGTTTTTATTTTAAGATCATTTCCCCTGTGTTCAGGAGCACATTATTTCATTTGTGTGATTTCCTATTGCTTTGTGTGCTTTCATATGAATTTCTCAAGTGTATTTGAAATAATTGCTATTGAATTATTTTATTTCTATTTTTTTATCCAAAGATCTATTGTTTTTTCCTTATTGATATCCCTGTCACATAGTGATTGCAGTATATATTATATCACAATCAATTAACTAGAGATTTTTAAAACTACTTTTAAAATTTTCTTTGCAAAGGAAAAATTATAATATAATTATTAGAAGAAAAAATGATAATTTTTTTCACCTTTCTGTTCTCAAGACCACAACTGATACTTGCCATATTCACCCTCTACCATCTATTCTAGACAATCCTTTACCTTCAGTTAGCACCTCTGCACATAGATGGTTTACTTGGTGGGGTGACCCAGATTATCACAGTTGAATGATTTCAGCCTGTGTGCATCATTCCAATCTCAGGCCTTCATACTACATTTATAAATTTATTATAAAAATATAAATGGAGAGTGAAAGATACATTAAGTTGATCATCTCCATACTATATGTAAACTTTTTATCATGTGTGTTGCAAAATGCCTATTGTATCCAGATAATCAGAATTAATTCTTCCTGACTGGTTGTGACTTTTCTCCTGATAATCTAATAACACAGGGAGCTTGAAATGAATGGACAGTCTTAATCTGAGGATTAATTGGACTCTTGCTATGGTGTCTGGAAAAGAATTTCCTTTCTAGGAACCAGAAACTCTTAAGTCTATAGAGACTGAATTGCAGGTTTTTGAAAGTATGAATTCAGCAAGTCACTGAGAGTGCATATCATAGGTTGTGTTTCACAGGAAGTAGACTCAGTTGGAGATCTTATTGGAAAGTGCTCTTGGTATCAATGACTGCATAAAACCTAAGGAAATAAGTTTCAGCAGAGGGAGAATTAGATCATGACACAATCACAATAAAGCTTCAGTTACTGATGCTGAGACTTCTAAAATTGTAAGAAATAAAGGTGAGTTGTGGTGGACTCTCAAATGGTGTCCATATTTTCTTTGCAGAACTCAATTCCTCAGTTTCTCAGTTACTGGTAATATAAGCAGCCAATAGCTCTTAGTTATAAATGAGATAATGAAGAGCCCTTTCCATTGTCTACCTCAGCTAAAGAAAATCACCTCAAGAAAAGTCACCACTAAGCCAGCCTAAGCAATGGCAAGGCACTTAGTAACTCAGTGAGACCCTGCTTCTAATAAAATACAAAAAAGGGCTGGGGATGTGGCCTAGTGGTCAAGTGCCCCTGAGTTCAATCCCTGGTACCAAAAAAAAAAAAAAAAAAAAGAAAAAAAAAAAAAAAAAGAAAAGTCACCAACTTTTCTTGGAATAATCCCCAACTAAACACTGATTAATGAGTGGGCATAAAGTATAACTACGATGGCCTAAGATCCAGAATCCCCAGAGAAATAGTTAAGGCCTTTGTTGAAACTGAACTTCAGCTTGACATTTCTCTCTATTCAATCCTGGTTCCTTCTTAACCCCTAGGTATTGATCCTGAGATAAACTCCTCAATAAAGTCAGTTCCTTTCAATCTCCATATCAGAATCAGATTCCCAGAGAATGGTTCATGATGTTATAATCTACTTTGAACAGTTCTCCATTAAGGGAAATGTTCACTTACTTCAATAAGCAAGTGGATTTAGTATTTTAATCTCAGGTTGCTGTGATTATAGTAATGTTTTTCCTGAGACCTTTTGATTTTCCCATGGATGAAACTGAAATGCCCCGCTAACTTTTCTCTGGATGTTAAGGACCCTGTTCTCAGTCTGCACATTGGATGAGAAAATAAGATCAGTGCTCTAGCTGTCCCACACACAGACTTTCAACCTGCCCTGTTATTTTGCCTACCTGTCTCCCTCCCTCCCTCCCTTTCTTTCCTTCTTCCTTCCTTCCTTTCTTTTGTGCTGAGTATTAAATCCAGGGCCTTTATCATTAAGCTAGTCCCCAGTCCTTTTTATGTTTTATTTCAAAGCAGGGCCTCCCTAAATTGCCCAGGCTGGCCTTGAACTTGCAAGCCTCCTGCTTCAGTCTTCTGAATCACTGGGATCATATGCTTTCCATTGTCTACTGGGATCATATGCTTACCATTGCACCTGGCTTTTTTAATCCTGTTATTTTTGGTTTTACTTCTGACTCTGGACTTTACTGTTGCATCCCAGATTTCATTGTCTCATCTGAAGAAAAAGAAAATAAATGTTTACAGAAAATAAATCTCTGTTCTCTAAGCAGATGTTTTATTTCCTGGCATTTTCATTCTATAAACAAAGGAAAGATGACCACCACTCTTACAAATTTTTATAAAACATTCGTTTAGCCACATCCTATTCTCAGTTTCCTGGTGGCTCAACAGAGTTGAATGATTTTGTTAATCCTCCACTATCTACTCAGATAAAAATGTAATATATATACTATATAAAAATAAATACTTGGAATGTTATAAATTCTAATTTAAAGAATTCTAAATAATGGTTTTATTCAGCAATACTCTATGAGATAATATATATGTGAAAATGAGTTTGACTATACTATAAAAATTTTAACAAGGCTATTGAAAATACAGTAGGAAATGGATAGGAGCTGAGGATATCAAGATGCTTTAATGGACAAATGTAATGATTTTAATAAGTGTCACATATAATAAAAAGAAAAGAAATTAATTTCTAAATAATTTGATGCCTTGGTGACTTTATTACTAGTTATGCTCACAATCTTGATGATTTTTAAAAATAACATTCAAAAGCCAGAGTTACTCTTTTCATATGTTTGTGATTCATTTTTGTAGCATCATGGGAAACTTCTATACAATTTCTCCAAACAGTGACTCCTGGAAATCTTATTTTTGTTGTTGTTTGAAACAATATTTAAATATTTAATATTTAACGAGAGTGTTTATATTTAGACATAGAATCTTAGTTTCAGCTTTATAGGCAGTATCTCATATACAGAATTTAAAGTCACAGTTTAACTACTTTTGGTACTGCAATCTTGACTCCTGTCAAATACAAAATTTTTATATTTATGTAAACAATAGATCACAATATACATTTTCATAATCCAACAATCTCTATGGGTACTAATATTGTTTCTAACACCATTTTATTATATCCAGGAAAAAAAATCCTTTGTGCATTAACTTACTTTAGATAGATTTTTTTTATTCATGTAGACTTTCCCTAAGAATTTGTAGCACAAAGCAATTCTGTTTGTGTGTTTGTCTATGTGGAGGACATTTAAAATTACATTTGGACATTTGGATGCTCAAGAATGTCACAAAATATAATTTCTCTAGAGATTTACACTGACACATGATACCATTTAACAGGAAGCAAAATGAGCCATTAAATTATCATTATGGTGTAGATACGAGGTGTCCCCAAAAGCTCTTGTGTGAAACAATGCAAAAAAGTTCAGAAGTGAAATGATTGGATTATGAAAGCCTTAATATAATTAGTGTATTAATCAACTGATAGAGATTAACTTCTTTAATTATAAGTAGGTAAGTTTGTCTAGAGGAGGTGGGTGGCAGGAGGTGTGCTCTTGAGGTTTATATTCTGTTCCTGGAAAGGGAGAGTCTCCCCGCCGCCCGCCCCGCTCCTGTGCACATTCTCTCTCTCTCTCTCTCTCTCTCTCTCTCTCTCTCTCTCTCTCTCTCTCTCTCTCTCTCTCCTTTCTGGTGCCATTTTCCCAGCTACTTTTCTATGCCACATGATGTTCTGCCTCACCTGGGCCCCAGAGCAATGAAGTCCTCCATCTAAAGACTGAGAACTCTGAAACCATGAGCAACCAATAAACTAAAATTTTCCTCCTCTCTTGTACTTGAGTCTGGTCTTTCACAGCATAAAAAAAGTAGGGTAAAGCAATTATTTTTAGATTCATTGCAATTGATCATTTTGTAAACTGCATTGATTATCAAGAGCTAAAAATAATGGAATGGGATGGATATCATTACCCTAGATACATGTATGACTGCACATATAGTGTGACGCTACATTGTGTACAGAGAAATGAAAGTTGTACTGCGATTGTGTACAATGAATCAAAATGCATTCTGCTGTCATATATACCTAATTAAAATAAATAAATAAATTTTAAAGAAGAAATAAAAATAATATGCTTGCTCTTAGAAACTAGTATGGTATTGGTATTTTTTAATACATAAAGGATGTACTGAATGTGTTTTCACTAGGTATAAATATTGTATTTTTATTTTTTGAAAATTGGATCCCTTCATTTATCACTATTGTATCTACACAATATTCAGAGACTAAAAAATAATAGGGTATATGAATTTTTCCTAAAATCTTAACATGTAAAGTTAAAGAGGTAATAATAATGCTTTTTTATTGAAGTAAAACTCAAAGATGAATGTGCCAAACACTCAAAAGTTATAAAATGGGAAGCACTAAAGATTTTTTTAAGGGTTTCATTTTTTAGCTATATCTAAATATTTTCAGAGAATTTTCCCCTGACAGTTATTTTAAAGTATTATCTCCTAACAATTTATCTTTTGTATTTCCTCTCTCTGAAGTCAAATAACCTGTACGAAACAGTTCCATGATCTGCTTTTCAAAAGTAAAGTTTTGTTTTTAACCTGAATTTGATCTCAGCTGGATTTTTTTTTCAATAGTAAAGTATTGCATTCTGATTTCTTATGCTGTTCTTAACAAAAATTAAAGCATCGTTTGCTTTATAGGGAATAACTGTTGGAAATCCTTTGTAAACCTAGAATTTTTGTTAACTTATTATTTTATAAATTACATATCTCTTTATATAAATTACGTATATTCCCATTCTTTAACATATTCTATTTCTTATTATAATAATAAAATGGGAAAAAAGGGCAAAAAAAATTAGGCCTATCATGTATATTTTACAAAAGCTAATCCCACTACTTTGTTGACCAATTATAAAAATATCTGTGTCTATATGTTGAAAAATTTGTTTGTAGTTATTTAGGAAATTCTCAAAACACACATTTGAGAATATCTTCCACACTGACATATCACATTATTGGTAGAAGAAAGAGTTCCTCATACCACTCAGCCCATCCATATCTGGAGGAAATCACCTTTGTGGAAGGTGTTTACCCTACTAATTTAGAATAATTGAAAATAGCCTTAAGAATTACAGAAAAAAAAATGGGACAGGTGTTTTTATGTGATGATCAGAAAAATTAATTACAGATTAATTAGCTAGACTATTATCAAGAGGACAATTTATTTTCATAGCAAATGTTTCCATCTGAAGCTCCACCAACCGGGATAACTTCTTTTTCTTCCTTTCTGTCCTCAGCACAGGACATGAAGAAAATGGACAGAGCTCACATTGAGATAACCAATTCTGATGTTATGTGATTCAGGAGGAATAATGAGAAATATGAAGTCGGGGCAAGTAGGAAAAAGACAATGAGACAAGATTGTATGAGGAAGGACACAATAGGAATAGAGGCATTCCATAATGGAGATGGAGATGATAAGACTTTATAGGAAAAGCAAAGATCTGATTTGCAGTATTTTCTGAGCCTTCTGTTGTCTAATGATTATCAAAAAACTAAGATATTATGTTTAGTGATAAGTGCTCCTTTACTGATATTACAAAGATACAAAGTGTTATCTAAAGAGTTATAAACTCTTGGACACATGAATTATTTAATAAGTCTTTCTCTAATTTTTCCACTGCAGTGATTTAATTTTTAAGACTCTTCTAATGAAATTTTAAAAGTTACCCACAAATATATCAACAACTTTAAAGAGCAGTTTCTAAACTTTCATTGATGTTAAATGCTTTGCAAGTTGTTCTAAACTGTAAATGTTCCAGCTAATGGCTGAAAGTTAGACGTAGAGTGTCTATTGCTTTGTCATTTGGGGATTGTGCTGACCTGACACTCCTCCTCTAAAGCTAAAGCATGCTTCTAGCATTGGGCTTCTGCAATCTTTATCATTGCTCTGATAGAGCGGGCATGTAAATCAAGTCTATCTGTCTGTTTCTCTTTTACATTGGGCTTTTAATTCATTGTGATAGATTTTGTCTTTCAAGTCATGCCAGACCTACTGGGATTGATGCGCTTTTCATCTGTCACTCTCTTCACACTGTTTGATTAAATTGGTTCTCCTGCTTTCAGGGAGACAGGCTAAAAGCCTAAGAGGCCATTTCTAGCTCAAATGTGTAATTCAACTCTTTTACTATCTGAATTCTAGTCATTAGCCTGGGTTTGGATATAAAGGAATTGCTATAATCTGTAAATTTGTCCTCTAACACCCTTTGAAGACAAGAATTTTAAATGAAGTACCACAGTTTACAGACTTATGGTTTTACACAAATGATTTTAAAAAATGCATTTTTCAGAAGAGATTTTGCATTTCACTATGTTCCTTTGAAAAAAGAACATATGCCATATTTAAAATGAAATAAATAAAAACATTCTTCAAGAAAATGTATAGTTATTATATCACAATTCTTTTTAATGATATAAATAAAAAATATATTGACTTAATATAAGAAGTATGATAGTAATGTCATATTCTAAATTCATTAAGAACTAGAATTTCCAATTCTGCTATTAAGAGCTAAGTCCAAATTCTGACTGTGCTTCACTTGGTAATCTGCAAAGGGAGATTTTTTTTTAAAGCTGAATTTAAGAAACTTCAGTTATTTTTAGCTCTTTACAGTCTGTTTTTAGCTTTTTAGAAAACTATATTCAGTTTATTATGTGTCTCGGCCCCTAATGTATACCTTTCTGGATGAGAAATTTAATGGAGATGAAGTTATGAATTATTTTTGTAAAATTCTCTATTTCAAAGATTCACCTTTCTGTTTCTTCTTTAAATATTTACATATATTTTATTTTAAAATTTAAACTGCAGGAGCCCTGTTTGGGGAAATAGCTAAGATTGCGGTTGACTACAGGCCATGGACATTTTTGGGCATTGCCGCCTTCCGTAGTCAACCACAATCTTAGCTATCTCCCCAAACAGGGCTCCTGCATTTCCCGCCTTTCAGTTGACTAAGGGCCATGGACATTTTGGGGCATTGCCGCCTTCCGTAGTCTCACGGGACTTGGCCCGTAGTCAACCGCAATCTTAGCTATCTCCCCAAACAGGGCTCCTGCATTAAACTATTATTTTTGTTTAGGCATTTTTGCATTTAGGCAAAACTGGGCTAAAATACTGGTTTATATTCTCAGTATGTGATTTGGAAATATTTGTGTGTGTACATTTGATATCTACAAGCGTATGTATTTGTACTTATGTGTATTGTAATACATATATGAAAATAATATTTATTCTTAGATTATAGAGTTGATATAAGTTCTATAGTGTAGTGATATTACATATATCTAATATATGTAGTTAGTAGTATGAGTAGTGGTGTAGTACGTGGGAAGTGAGAAATGTTCAGCAAATGTACCAACTGTAGTTACATTAAAAATTATGAAGTATTGAAGGAGCCCCAATTAGGAAGGGTTATTGCGGCTAGCTGGAAGCCATCAGTTCCACCTGATATGTATGTGACGCACCTGTAGGCACCCGCAAAGCTAAAGGTATATAACCGGGTGAAAGCGGTCAGAGTTAGGAGAATGAAGGAGAATTCATTCAGTCAGTCGTGCAGTCACTCGGTCGGTCAGAAGAAGAGTTCGGGTCGGAGAATCAGAGCGGCCAGAACGTAGGCAGAGCGGTTACAGAAGAGAAACCAGATAGAAGAAGTAATTGCTGGTCAGAGTTAGGCCGAGGCTCCCGAAGAAGAAAGAAGAAAGAAGAAAGAAGCTCTAAAAAATAATCTTTCTCTAAGCTAAGCTCTGTCTTTCTTTCTCTCTCTCTAAGCTAAGAAGACAAGAAGAAAAGCTCTCTCTAATCTTTCTCTCTAAAAATCTTTCTTTCCCTCTCTAAGCTCTCTCTAAGAAAGTAGAAGTAAAAGTAGTAATAGCTTTACTCTGCCTCCGAGTTTTCCTCCCGCGGCGCTGTGGCTGGCCATTGACAGGCAGCTTACAAAGTATGCCACTCCTTGGTATATACCTAAAGGACTTAAAATCAGCACACTACCATGACACAGCCACATCATTGTTTATAGCAGCACAATTCACAATAGCTAAGTTATGGAAGCAACTTAGATGCCCATCAACAGATAAATGGATAAAGAAATTATGTCATATGTACACAATGGAATATTACTCAACCATTAAGAAGAATGACTTTATGACATTCACTGGGGTATGGATGGATCTGGAGACTATCATGCTAAATGAAATAAGCCAATCCCAAGAAAGCAAAGGTTGAATGTTTTCTCTGATATGTGGATGCTAACTACAACAAGGTGGGGGGAGGAGAAGGATAGAATTTCACTGTGTTAGAAAAAGGGAAATAAAGGGAAGGGATGGGGAATAGGAATAGAAAAGACAGTGGAATGAATCTGACATAACTTTCCTATGTACATTTACGAAAACACCACAGTGAATCTCAACATCATGTACATACTAATACATATTTCATGCTTGTATAAATATATCAAAATAGATTCTACTGTCATGTATAACTGAAAATAACAAATAAAAAATACATAAATTATGAAGTATGATGATGTGTCATCTATAAATGACATTTTAATATTCCAAAGTCTGTTAAAAATTAATGCTTTCCATATTCTTATCTTTACCTTCAATACCTGGATCATGTACTTTAATTTTTCCTTTGAGAAACCAATATGACACTAGTTATGTCACCAGGAAGTCATTCTACTGACAGAAAGTACTCTAAAATTCACTTCTTTTTCAAATGAATTATTTGAAATATATAACATTAATCATTCATATTGAACTCAAATTTAGTGAGAGGGAATTTCTGGATATTGGTTGGGATTTTCAATATGTAATTTATTTTCTATTAAAGACAGAAATGGATGATCTGACTCCAACCTCATAAAATATAAAGCTTAAGAGACATAGTGCTTAATAGTTTTAATAACACAAATAAAGGTGAAGATTCTAAAGTACAATCATCTACCTATACTCAGAACATTTTGGAGCGAAGGATTCATAAATATTTCCATTGAACCAGATAATTGATAATTTCCACAGAGAACTGGCATTTCTTAACTGTTTGTCCTGTCTTAGGTATTAATAGTGAGAAACTGAATTCCGTAGAGCTTTGGGAGGAATAAATCATCAGCCAGTTTTGTATATAGATATATATCTAGTGATGCGCTAGTAATGTTTAACCACCAGTTGTCTGGAAAAAATAAATTAGCCTGTATATATGCACATAAATTTATTATAAACTTTATGATATACAGGATATATAGCGCCAATTTTAAATGTCATAAATATACAATAGTGTTTATTATAAATTCCATATATCTCAGCAGTTCTCATAAAATGCTTTTATTGATTTTGCTTAACTCTTGTATCTATAACTAAAGCATGATGGTAATGGATGAAGTAGTGTACTTCAAACCTGAAAGTTGTTTGCCATTTTCATTTTCATTCATAAGTAAGCAGAAAGTGAAACAAGGAAGATATATGTTAGAACTTCAGTTGTTCCACAATCACATGAATGACTTACTATAAGCTGCAGCTTATAATGCTTGTTGGATATTGGGAAAATATTTTCTAAATTTTCAAGCTATTCACAAATAATTGCTATAGACTCTATATAACATTAGTATAATCTAAACTATTAATATTTTATCCATGACAGTATTGAATCTAGACAGTGAAAATATGTAAATAATTCATGATTTGTAATATTATGGTTTCTTTGGTATAAATTCTTGTATTACTTTTGATTTAAGGCTGCCAACATGACATCATTAAATGCATGCTGACTTGTGAAGACATAACACTAAAACATACCACTGCATAAGGTGTTCATTGTACAGGCACAAAAATCATGAATTACCTAAAATCATATAGCACAATACCCAAAATTTTATTTATTTAGTTAGTTAGTTAATTTATTTTTTTATTCTAAGTTGTTAGAAATGACAGCAGAATGCATTACATTTCATATTATACTTATAGAGCACATTTTTACATATCTCTGGTTATATACAAAGTATATTCACACCATTAGTGACTTCATACGTGCATTTAGGGTAATGATATCCAACTCATTCTACCATCTTTTTTTTTTCTTCTTTTCTTTTTTCTTCTTCTTCTTTTTCTTCACCTTTTTAAAATAAGCAGGAAGTAATGAGTTCAGGGATATATTATTTTCTTAAAACAACTTAAAATGTTACATTAATATAATTTAATTTTGAATAACAGTATTGGTTACCAAAAATTTTCTGAAAATCTAACAGTTGTCTCTCATGGTGTAGCATATGTCAACTCCAGCACACCACTAGAAATATCTAAACATTTTAAGGCAAGTGCATGTGAGAAATTCTTCATAATGTGTATGGTGAGAAGAGGTCTACAAAGCTACTAAGTCTAAACAAGAGAAGAATCAGCTTTAAACATAAACATATCCTCAAAACAGGTATCTGTCTTATAAAAATACCAGGAAAGTAAGCGCTCCAACCTCCTAACAGGTCTCCATCTCCAACCTTCCATACTGGCCAGCAAGCCCAGCCCACTAGGAGAAGACAAGAAACTGATAGGGAAGGAAGGAAAAGAAAAGCCCTTCATAGTACTTTACACTTAATTCAGACTTACCCTACCATCTGGCCTGGGGACAGTTAACCTTAAATCAAGTTCAGCATTTTGATTAGTAAATGGGTTTGGACATATAAATTTGTAACTGTACAAAGTATTTTCTCACAGTGAAGTTAATAATTTACATTTTCAAAATTATGTGTGAAGAGTAATTGTCTTTTTAAACTTGAATTTCAGAAGGATTGACATAAGAAAGGAAACAGTACTAGTGAATATGATCTCCACTTAGATCTTGTCTGTCAGTCAACTTTCCACTGCTGTGACAAAACCCCCAAGAAAAATAACATAATGGAGGAAAGATTTATTTTGGCTCACAGTTTCAAAGATTCCAATCCCTAGTTGCTTGGCCTTATTGTTTTTGGCCTGTGGTTGGGTAGAAAATAAGCAAGGGTGTGGTAGAGGAAAATTGTTCACCTCATGGCAACCAAGAAGGAGAGAGAGAGAGAGAGAGAGAGAGAGAGAGAGAGAGAGAGAGAGAGAGAGAGAGAGCAGGAGCTTACAGAGAAGAAATATCCTTCTAGGACACACAACCAAGTACCTGCATCCTCCAGTAGGTGCCAATTCTAAAATTTCTACCACCTCCTTATAGCCCATTAAAATACAAACCCATCAGTCAATCAATCCATTGATAAGGTTAGAGTCCTCAAGATCCAATCACCTTCCAAGGTTGCATCTCTGACCATATTGCCTTAGGGACCAAGCCTTTAGATCATGAGATTTGGAGGTGGAGGGCATTTTAAATCTAAACAATAGCATTCCACAAGACACAAGTGTAATGTTTTAATTGCTGGCAAATACAGTTTTAAATTGGTAATTAAGCATATTTCACACTAAAACTTATTTCTATGGTAATTTTATCCAGAATAAATATAGGGAAATAACCTCATTTCTTTGTTTCAACAAGTAAAATACTGAATGTTTGAAATGTTTTGACAAACTTTCTAAAGTGTAACAATTAAGTGATTTAAAATACTGCAATTAATAGCTCATTATTTATATTTATGCCTCTTAAATAATATGACAAGGAAGACGGAAAGATCATACAGAATGGAATTCAAATATAACTCAAGAGGCATTTCAAGAGTAGGAATCCTTATACTCTGTAAGGTTGTTAGCTTTCATTAATCTTGGTGATTTTTTTTCTTTCATAGCTTGCCTCTGGATACTCTAATCAAAATTAAAACTCAACACTAACTATATCATTAAAAATCTAAAGCATACATGCTTTAGAAAACACATTGAAAGGGAAAGAAAACTATGTGAATAAATGAACAAAAGATAAAAGAAGAAAGTTCCTCTTCCAACCACCACCACCTAATTGCTGTGTGTACATAACTTAATGTGTGGTTCTCCAACTCAAAGACAAATATTTCTACTTTAACTATAAGGAACATATCAAAAGCTGATAGTCAGTGTTTGTATTGAATACAAGTTACATATAGTCTCAACAAAATAATTTTATAACTATCCTACCTGCAGGATAATCTCACTGAACAAATAAAATCCCATATATAATTAGACATAATTATAATGTTCTTAGTTTTTAATTTTGTTATTATTTTTAAATTTTCAGGACCAATTTAAGAAAAACTGTTAATATTTTATGGGAATTTTTCTAGTTGTTTGGAACTGTCTTTGTCCATTCAGGCTGCTATAACAATATACCATATAGCAGAAAATCAACAGAAGATTATTCAACACAGTTTTGTAATTTTGAGAAGTCAAATGGCAGCAAAACAGGCGTCCAGTGAGGCTCCACTTTGTGGTTCATACACAGACCCATCAGGCTGTGTCCTCAAGTGTAAGAAGAGAATAGCTGGCTCTCTGGGTTCTCTTTTATATTAATCTCAACTATTTCGAACTCTCCCTCATGATCTAATCTCCTCTTAAAGGCCACAACAACTAATACCATCACTTTGGAGGTTTGGATTTCAACATATGAATTCTGCAAAGATGTAAGCATTCAGTCGATTGCAGAGAATTTATTCAAACCTCAAACTATAATTGTAGTCTACTTGAATAAGACAATGCACTTTCCTGAAATATATGGGGGATTTTGTATGGATATATATCTGTTCATTTTGTGTGGGAAAGTATGTTTTTGTTTAAGAGTGGTTAAGTTCAGATGTAAAACTACATGAATTATAATGATCATGATTTAAGATGTATGTATATAAATGAGTATAAGATTTCTTAATTATCACTATAAATTGAAAAGTTTTGTCAATTAAACCAAAATATTAGTACCACAAATTGGTAATATAACTCTAGGGCATTGTAAACATTTATTACATAATTTACTTGGTATAGTATGGATAGCAGCAAGAAATGGAAATTATCAGTTACATAACCATTATTAAGTTAGTTTATGTGAGCTTATAAAGCTTTAAAATTCACATGGAGACTAAGATAGATAACTAGAAATAAGAAGTGTGCATTAAAAACTTAAATTGATTGGAGTTTAATGTGTTTACCAGTTGAGATAAATGTGTTACTGTAGTTGTTTGCTATTTTCTTGCTGAGGTTTTTGAAATATGGATATAATAAGTTACAAGTGGAATTCCACAAGGAAAGGACATGCAAACAAACCATAATCCCCAAAATTATGGTTTGCTATTAGTGTGCCCTTTGTCCTTGTATTTATTAATGAGCCCTTGTCACTTCTAATTATCTAGAAATTCTATTTCATACAAACTGAGAAGCCTTGGGTATTGGGAAAGTCCAGGGGGTACTCACCAATACATTACTATTTATATAGAATAACAGAAAGATTAAATAAATTTTGTATCATAGAATTATTTTCCAAGTGCCTGCCACAGTCAGATACACTATGAATACAAGGTATTATGTTATTATGGTAATTATTTTAAGAATTAATATCAATAGTGTGTGAAAATAATCTATCATATATTGCCTCATATTTACCCTCAATTATCCTTATATTTTTCATCTGCCTTTGGAATCATAGTTATATTCACACAGATAAAATTATTAAAAGAAAAATATTATTCTCTAGCCTCTCCTCTTATGACAATTTGGTAATTGAGTGAAATAATATAATGGATATGGAGGTAAACTAGTCAGCTAGACATCAGCTTGGGCTAAAATACACCACTTCACAGGTATATGGCATTGAACGACTCCTTCAAGTACTCTATGCCTCAATTTCCTTACCTGGAAAATTAATAACAGTCCCTTGCTCAGTTACTACATTTTAATTACTTACAACATTTACTGGTAAGTACTGAATTCTCAGTAACTGTGTTTTTATCAGGCACATTTGGCAAGGTAGATAAATCATTTTACTCTCTCATGTGGACAAGATTTTGTTGGGGCTAAAAAATGAGGTTCTTTTTAAGCTTTACAGCACAGTGTAAATTATCATTTTCAAATAAAGTGGTACATAGTTACTTGTTTAGATATTTTCACTAGGTAAATGTGCTTTGAATAGATAACCTGATATAACAGAAGATAAAAAATTCTTATTAAAGCAGAAATTCTTAACCCTAATACTATAAAATATGAAGGAAGTAATATAATTTTAAAGGACCACTACATAGTATGTATATCTATTTTTTTGGTGTGTGTGTGTGTGTGTGTGTGTGTGTGTGTGTGCACGCTACTGTGGATTGAACCCAGGGCCTTGTACATACAAGGGAAGCACTCTATCAATGAAACTACATCCCTAGCCCTCTATTCTCTTTTTGAAAAGGTAAACATAAGTGATGTGCTCTTAGACTGAAGAATTAGGACTCAGTATATGTCATGAAGGATAGAAATATGTGTATTTTAAAATGACAAGTTGTACATGATAAATACATACAATTTGTCTTATTTTTAAAACGAAGAAAACAATGATGTATTGATAAATGTTGTGAATTTTGTGAACCTAAAATTATGCTAGGTGAAACAAGCCTGTCATAAAAGTTTGTGTATTATGATTCTATCCATGCAAAAAGTCTAAAGTAGGTGGAATACGGAAATCTATAGAGACAAAAAGTAGATTAATGGTGACATAGGGATGATCTTGGGGAGGCTTGAAAAATGGACTGTTAATGTTTTAAAGTTTCTTTTTGAGGTGATAAAAATATTCTAAAATTAACTGGTGATAGTTGCATATGTCTGTGAATACACGAAAAAACATTGAATTGAACATTTTTACATGAGTGAATCATACAAAATATGGAGTATATCTCAATAAAGTTATTTTTTAAAGAGAAAGGGAAAATATGCAGATAAAAACTATAAATATGTTTTTTCACAAACACCACATAGCATAGTTGCTTTAATTTTTGCATTTGTATTAGAGTGCCAAGAGTGTGGTATTATTTTTAGAGTGCCATCTTCAGAACTCTAAAAATATCTAATTTCCATCAACTCCTGTGAAGTGTGACAGTGCTTTCCCGTGATATATTCTGATCAAATAAACTATGATGTGTTTTTTCTCATCTAGTATAAATTGTTTAAAAATAAAACATTTTGAGAACTAAAAAAGGCAGAATAATGAACTCCCTAAAAGCATGTACCTAAAATTAGATTCTGCCTGCTGCTGACTTTTCTGACCTTGAACAAGCTTATTCACTCATATTGTTAACTTGGATATAATGTTACCAGCTAATAAGGCAAGTAATAAATTAATACATGTAAAGCATTTTGCAAAGAGTCTGCCAAAAACCAAACATTTAATAAGTATAAGTTTTTAGTAAATTATCTGCCCATTTAGAAAAGCAAAGTTGTGCTTTGGTCTTATAAGTAAATTATTTTCTTAGAGAAAGATGAAATCTTCCTGGAATTCTCCCCAAAGTTGTCTTCCCTTAAATATGAAGAAATTTCTCATAAGTCAATTCCTAATTTTTGTCATTATCTTTTTATTGTAGTTGAACAATACACACAAGATTTAACCTCCTTTTTTTTTTTTTTTTTTTGTACCAGGGATTGAGCCCAGGGGTGCTCAATCACTGAGCCACACCCCCAGCCTTTTAAATTTTTTTATTTTGAAACAGGGTCTTCCTAAGTTGTTTAGGGCGTCACTACGTTGCTGAGACTGGATTTTGAACTAGCAATCCTCCTGCCTCAGCCTCCCAAGCTGCTGAGATTATGGGCATGTGATACTGTGTCCGGCAAGATTTAACCTCTTACCCAAAAAAAATTAAGTGTAATATACCATATTGCTAACTATAAGCACAATGTTGGTCAGAAAATCTTGCATGACTGAAACTCCCCACACCAAACAACTGCCCCATTTCTCTTTCCCCAATCCCCTAGTAAAAACACCATTCTTCTTCCTACTGTCCTGTGGGGAACCTTAGGGTCATTCATTTTTCATCAATGCTTGTGAGATGTGGCAGCACTCCACCATGTTATGAGTGGAACTAAATGAACTCTGATGTGTTTGTTACGTCCAATCTACAAGTAGGACGAAAACTTATGTATTCAATAGCCAGGAAAAAGGGTAAGCATGTAAGCAAGCTAAAGTGTGCAAATACAGTAGAATTTCTAGCCATGCAGTTGTGCTGTGATCCATGCAGTCTGCAACTAAAATCTTCACAGTTCACAATACCACCAATCATGTCCACTGTTGTATAAAGTATCAATCGGCTAAAAGTTTCAGTGAAAACTTAGGATGCTAAAAAATCCTTGTATTCAGACAGATAATGTGGAGGAGACTAATCCCTAACATTCTTTTTCTGCTATCATTTAACTACAACCAGGGTCATGTCCTTGATGTTTCTAGAACATATAAGACACAAGCCCACTTCTGGGCATTTGCTTTAGGTCTTCTTTGTGTGTGTGTGTGTGTGTGTGTGTGTGTGTGTGTGTGTGTGTGTAGAATATTCTTTTTGCAAGCATTTACACAGCTAATTCCCTCAGTAAAGTCTTGTTCAGATTTCATTTTCTCATTAATGCCCAGCTTCATAATACTGTTTGATGATACGACCTTCCCTATAAGCCCCACAGTCCATTTCCCTCTTCCTATTACCTTTTTCATATTCTGATCAATTTTAAATATATCATGCAATTACTATGTTTCAGTAAAGTGGCATAATTAGTTGGGTAAGTATTTCTCTGAAACCTGAAAAATGTAACCTTTAGGCTGACCCCTCCTAAATGATGGGTAGTAGTTGTATAGCTATGGAAGAGATTATTTTAAGCAATCCACGTGGTGAAAACACTGTATTCAGAGAAGATGCAGCAAGTTATCCACCTTGTCAGAAATTGAAGGCAACATTGATGTGCCATGGGACACAAGTCACGCCATATTACTCTAGAAGAGGGAAAAATAATGTGGCTCATAATAGCAAAAATATACTATTATACTCTAATGTAACAATAACAATAAATATGAGGCAATAATAAAATAGCAATTCAAGTCTGTTATATGATATTTTCTATATACAACTATTTTCTATATGCAAGTATGAATATAATTATACAAGAATATAAATTAAGTGCCTCTAATGGAAAAACATGGCAACTCATTTAATCTGTTTAAATTTCTAGAATTATCACTGTGTATGTGCACTCCACATCAGAGCACACAACCTGAGTTATTTAGGGGGCATTAAAAAATATAGTGGATGTATAAATTATATTTATGGTGATGCACTGAAGAATCTGTCCTTATTTTAAACAAGTTATCTATAAAATAGTTTCAGTCGTATGCATGTACTTTTCCCTAAACTTCTACTTGACAGAAAACATATGGACCAGTGGATACGTAAGTGAGGCGGGTTATCTAAAGAGATAAATGTTGATTATAAAAGCTTAGAAGGAGTACACTTTAAAAATTCCTGTTTTCCTCTCTTTTCATAAGGATGCTATGGCCTAGACAATCTTCATAGTACAAGACCAGTTCCCCTGAGCCAAATAACAGTCATATGACATGCAAAATACAATTATCCTCAGCAGGATAGCAGATAATTGGGATATACATAGAGATATATTTTTATCACTTTCTCTGCTGTTTACAGTCTTATTATATTTGCTATGAGACTTGGGAAAAGTCACAGTACCTTACAGAATCCCTTTTTAGCCATCCTAAATAGCTGTCCACAAGGTGTTCCTATGCTGTAATTTAAGTACATCTCTGGCAAACCAAAGAACATAGAAGTAAAATAGAATGTAGAATTCTATCCCTCCCTCAGCCACTAAGAATGATATTCGTGGTACAGATCCAATCACTTTATAAAAATGTGTTTTTCTCTAAGGAAAAAAAAAAATGGAAAAGTAATTTAAAATATACTGACAGAGTCTTCTGGTTTCAGCTCTGACATTCAAAGACGTTTTAAATTATCATTCTGTCCTTAACAAGAAAAGTCTGGGCAAACTAAAAATCAATGACTTTTCTTAGATTCATAAGAGAACTGAGATTGAAGCACAAACTGTCACCCAAAATCTGGGAAATTGGGGAAATTCTGAGATTCATAGTTCTCTAGAGCAGAAGCCTCTGGACTTGCAAATTGGTGGGATCAAATGAATTGCTGGCCAATTATGACATTGTGGACAAATATGAGGTTAAGAACCTCCTGAGAGGCACAGACCTAGTGCCATCACCCTCAGCACCATTGGGGACTTTTCCTCCTGGAACCTACACTGTTAGAACCCAAGGGAAATCTCAGGGCTCTGTCAGGAAGGGCAAGCATTGTGAAACCTAGCCTAGGAAAGCTGGGATTCCTCCCCAGCTGAGCCCCCTCCAGTCTACCTTTCTCACCCAACTGGATGAAGAAGCATTCAACATGGGAGTGGAGTAGAAAAAAATAGACTGGGAAAACTGCATTCAGTGACTGAAATTATAATACTCTCCTTTCACACTGTACAACCATACCAACAAAGGTCCAGTATAGGAACAGTGGATCACAGGCAAAAGTGGAGGCAGAATCTGAGCAGCAGTATAAGGGGAATTCGAAGACAAGAGGGGGAGCAAAAATAAGTAGAGGAATTGGAAGTTTCTGGTATACCTCTTTAGCAAACATTAGAACAGCCCACCTCCTATCAAATTCTTACCTCTAAAAGCTTGTTTACTTCCACTTGCATTACATGATCCAACATATCCAGACGTCACCAACAGCCGCAAAAACAGGCATGTCACAAGCCAAGAATAACTCACACAGAGACTTTGCTCATTCAAATATTTATTGAAACAATTCTGTAATTGTATACGAGGGACTTTAATCCCTCAAATCCCAGTCTGAGTTACTTGTGTTTATTCTATGCTATTAGTGAGTTTGTTCTGTATTTGCATGGCACTACAGTGTAATTACCAGGAGATGATTGTAATTAAGAAAGCAGGAACTGATGAGCCTTATACACATTGTCCCCACTGTCACAGAACCTAAAAGCAAATGAGGAAGATGTATTGTTGAAGTAGTTTCAAGGATTAAGAAAAAGACTAAAATAGAGTGTGCAGATCTATAAGAGTATTAAGATCAAAAACCCTTACTAAATAAGTTGCAAAATATTGAAGTAGATTCTATTATAAATGTGTAGGCTTTGAGTGTATTTATTAGAACAATTATTAGGTTATATGTTGGCATCTTTTTAATTTTCACTTAAATTAACCATTTCACTTATTTAAGAGTCCTCAACACATGAACCAGATGATCCAGATTAAGAACAAAATCAGTCTCCATATATACATTCCTTTTCCTTTCTATTAAAAAGAGAGAGAGTTGTGATATTTACTTGCTTTATTTCAACAATTTTTCTGGAAGTAGTG
This sequence comes from Tamias sibiricus, assembly GCA_025594165.1. Lineage (NCBI taxonomy): Eukaryota > Metazoa > Chordata > Mammalia > Rodentia > Sciuridae > Tamias > Tamias sibiricus. The sequence continues at coordinate 21,501,345 of CM046663.1, forward strand.
GTGTTGAGCAAATGAAGTAATATTTTATTAATTTGAGTCAGTATATTTTACATCATCAAAACAATTTGGTCCTTTCTATATGTTCTGAACTCTATTGTGGTCTACAAGGGTGAATGAGGCATGGTACCTCTCAAGAAAATATTTTAACATATTTTGAGTACACTGTTATGAAAAAAAAATTATTTTACTCTTAAATCATGCCATGTAATCTGTTTTCACTTGCAATAATGTGATATGCAGTTAGAGCTATTTCATTTCAGTTTTCTACATTCAAAATTTGAGCAATAAAATTTACACATAAAGCTTCACAGATGGAGTCCTTAAATTTCATCCAACAAATAATAATCTACCACAAATGCTTAAGAGTTCCATCCTAACACATTGAACAGATTTGATTCCAGTTTCAACACATCTATTCCTTAGTGAAAGAGCCTCTTTGAATTTGTTGCTTTGCTTGCTGATACAATTAACAATATAATATTTTGAAAAAAGTTAGTAATCCTTTTAAAGAGCAAAAGCAAAACTTGTTTTATGCTTTTCCAAAATTTATAGAATACATACTTGTATAGAACACAGAAATAAGTTACTTAAAAGCTTTCTGTAAAGTTTTACAACAAATGGTTTTGTGTTATAAATTAGTGCTTTCCAAATGAAAAATAATTTTGTTTAAATTGGCTAAAAATTAGTCAACTCTGTGTTAAATGTTCATGTTTGATGCTGAAAAGTGTAATTCACATTACCATTCAGTGCCTCTGGATATTATAATCATATTTGTATATCTACTTCAAATTTTATGAATACATTTTCTGCCTAATAATCATTGCACCAGTTGGCTTATTTTAATGTAACATGATTATTGTAAGGAAAGAAAAGCCCTAATATCGCCAGTAGTCATTTTGAATCACTGCAACTATTGGTAAATTAATTAATTTAATTGTTATTAATTAATTTAATATCGATTTGCCTCCCCAAGAATTTAAGATAGTTATAGGAAAAATCTCTGTAATAACTTGTATCTGGAAAGCCCCCCCCCCCCTCCACGCGCCAAATCTCACTTATTAGGGCTCTGACCTCATCCATAGATTAATCCTAGATTAATCTACTGATAGCTGAATGGACTCCTGGGTGTTAACTGAAGGCAGGTGTGGCATGGGTAAAAGAAGTAGGCCATTAGGGGTGTGCCCTTTGGGACTGTATCTCTTCCCTGGCTGCTCCTCTCTCTCTGTGTGTCTCTCTCTCTGTCTCCCTCTGTCTCTCTCTCCTCTTTCTTCCTGACTCCATGAGCTGAGCAGTTTTCCTATGCCACACTTTACACTATGATATCCTGCCTCATTTGGAGCCCAGAGCAGTGGAGTCAGTTGACCATGAACTGTAACCTTGGAAACCATGAGACCAAAACTAACTTGTCCTCTAAATTGTTTTTCTCAAGTATTTGTTCAGAGCAACAAAATGCTCATTACCAGAGTCTCCAAGATTTTCTTTACTATGTGTTCAATTATGAAGATTATATTTTCTTCCTAATTTTGTAACTGGATCATTTTATCTGAGATTAGAAATAATCCACCAGGATCACATATGATGAGGTTTCACTTCTTCTATTGCTGCTAAAAGGGTACAGTCAAGACCTAGGGTACATCTAGACATAAAAGATAACGTTATAAGATTATTGAAGTATATAAGAAATTATCCAAAAGTAAAAAGAAGTATCAAAAGTTTATTCTGAACATAACATTCTATTAAATATTTCTAACAGTAACTATCATTTATAATATTTCATAATTAAAATGTTTTTATGCTTTTTTAATTGCTATAAATAAGGAAACAAATTTATAATATGCTCATCTTAAGAAAATAAAAGTACAATCAGTCTTTTATATCCATGGGTCCTATATCTACAGATCCAATTAACCCAGTTAACCAATTATCCAATTAACCTGGACCAAAAATATTTGGAGAAAATAATTTATCTGTATCAAACATGTAACAGCCTTTTTTCTTGTTATTGTTACATTAACAATATAGCATAACAACTATTCATATAATATGCACATTGTAGTAGATACTATAAGTCATGTGGAAGTGATCTAAAGTACATGAGAGGAAGTATGTGTAGGCTACATGAAAATTCTATGCTATTTTTTATAAGGGACTTGAACATCCATAGATTTTGGAATCCTTGGGAGTCCTGGAGCAAATTCCCTGTGCTCCTGACCCAGAGGCCAAAGGATGACTATATTATAGGGGAGGGAAAAAGTTACTTTCATTTATCTTCTTAGATGTTTTTATCTGCAATATAAATTAAATTGTTTGACATAAAGCAAAAAAAAAAAAAAAAGTTGTCATAAACCTCTGGACCCTGTCCTCAAGATAAAAATCATTTAAATTACATATTTATGCACTGAAGTGCCCCAAAATACTATACTCAAAGGACTAGATGATTGAAGGTTGTATAGCATACTGTGCTACAGAAAGGTATAGGAACTGGGGCTTCTGGGGTATGGTACAGACAAATTATGTGACGATGTGTGGGAGAATAAAGATGGCCATGTTCTTTAGGTAAAAGACTCTTGAGTAATAAAATTTGGGAGCAACTCTTTTGTTCTGATATAAATATCTTTATGAATAAAAATTTCCATTGGGGGATTAAATTTCCTTGAAAAAGGGAAGTTTATGCCTTATTTTGCATAGTTAAGTGGGAAGTGAAGTTTTTCCTGTATTGGAAGATTTTAATTTCTTATAGCTACAACTAATCAACATGAGAGTGACATATGTGAGGGTGATATCTTCATAACCCCTTCAGTTAGTATCATTTATCAAAACATTATTTTATATGGTTTACTAAAAGTAACATCATAATGTAATCTGTTGGGAAGTTGTGGATAGAAGATCCAGGTCAAAAGTGTAACTGGGCCTCTTGAGTGTGGTCCTCACATCTGAGGAATGCCAAGGCACAATGGTTTTGTTGCTATTGAGTTGTATTGTTTTCTGCAATTGTGTGCTTGGTTTATCTGGAAGTTGGCTGACCCTCCATGTTTTCTTTTTGCTGTTTTGGGGCATGTTCTTTTCTTTCTTGGCAATAAAAAAATAGCCTTTGTGATCGTATATATACACCACCTTCAGAGGACATGTATCACTGTTTATTCCCCAGCATTCATCACTATTTGGCATGAGCTTTGAAAATCAATGACTGTAAGTTCCAAAATAACAACACAATGTGATATGGACATGTGTATTTCCTAACAGAGCATTATTAGAAATTTAGCTTTGGTGTTTTTTCTCCTTGTTTTGTTTGTGTCTGAGTAATAAGAAGAGAATGCTCACAGCAACATTTTTCTCAGGAACCAGAGGAGCTTGAAGATGTTAGGGGAACTCTACTCTGGACTCTGTCCTCAAGCAAGTTCACAGCAGGTTTGTTTTGGTATTGTTTTTCTTCACTGTCCTTCTGATCTTTGTAGGCACCTCTGTGTGTTAGTGCCTCTGAAATGTGAAAGACCACCAGGATATAAAGAATCAGACACAGCTGCCTCTATTTGTTTCATGGATATATTCATATATGAAATTCTTTGGTGCAAAAGTTTATAGTTCTACTATGGTTTATGCTATGAGAACATATCCCTAGGAAGTGCCTATATTTTATCAGTACCTTATATTTCATAATCAAATTTTCTTAAATTTCCTGAGATACCTGAGATATTTAGCACTCTATTGCCAAACCCATTCAGAAAACATATCTGTAAATAATTTTTCTCCCATTCCCCCTTTCCTCCATCCTCCCCTCCCTATTCTCTCTCTTTTTATTTCACAGCTCTGATTTATAAGATTTTGGTCTTTATTTTTGTACCTTATCGCTTGTCTCATATTCTTTCTTTCTTCCTTAGTTTTCTCTCTATATGGCTTCTCTCTGGCTAACCTTTGGGCAAAAGAAATACAAATTATACTTGTTTTTCCCATGGGAGAAAATTTAAACAAGAGAATAGTCATTTAACATTTAGAAAACTCAGACCATTTAACCATTTAAGACAGGATTATGAAATCATGGTCTCTACCTGGGAATCACAATCTTATCATTACTACCAGTGTTCACAAGATAATGACGTGAAAGGAAGAAAAATTGCCAAAGTTTCTTAGGTAGAACAGACCCCTGTTACAAAAGACTATGAATAAGAGAAATTCAAACAAGTTTCTTAACATACATATTTCAAATATACCTGGGAGACACCGGCAGGCAAAATGATTAGTTCTTGAGTGGTGTCTTCCAATTTGAAATTATGCAGCATCTTCAACAAAGAACAGTACGTTTTTAGAGAATGATAAGAAAAAAAGAACAGGACTTTGGGGCCATAGAATTGGCAAGCCTTGGAAAGGCAAATAAATGGCAAATAAAGGCCAGCTTGTAAAATTTGCTATTGTAGCTCCTTCTGGTACCATCTCCAAGCGGATAAGGGTGTAAAACTGTCTTGTGCATATATAAAATATGGCACTGTTGACTTCCAAATTTTTCCCTTTAAATTCCATATTAGTTAGAAATTTTCCTATACATTTGGCCTTCTTTACCTACAAGCTTTGTATCTACAAATTCAACCAGCCACAGGAAGAAAAAATATTCAGAAGAATAAAAGTGTACTTGTACTGAACATGTACTGGCATTTTTCTTCTCATTATTCCCTAAGCAATTCAGAATAACAGCTATTTACACAGCATTTCCATTGTGTTAGGTAGAAAAGTAACCTAGAAGTGATTTAAAGTATATTAGAGGATGTGTGTAGGTTATATGCAAATATTAAGGCATGTTATATGAAGGACTTGAGCTTCTCCAGATTGGTGTATCAACCAGAGATTCCTGGAACCAATTCTGTAGATACTGAAAGATTGCTATATCTAATCCTTTTATCAAAAGTAAAAAATTTTAAACTTTGTAGATCACATTAGAAGAACTTTTAAAAAGAGATGGGTGGTACATATTTCTCATACTGTTGGAGGGGGAGAGAGAGTAACATATAGGCCTCACCCATCATAAGGGGTGTGCCGTATTTTGTTGTGGGATGATGTCCTAACAAAAGGTATATTAGCAAGAAAAAAGCATACCAGAGTTATTTCAACAAAGTTTTACATGACATGGGAGTCTTCAGAAATGCAGATCCAAAGACCAAGATAAAATCTTTATTCTCGGTGAGGAATTGACATTCCTGTGGACTGTGATTTGTCAGAAAGGAGGCATGACTTATTGGTAAGAAACTGGGAAGAACTTAGCAAGGCCTGTTCAGTTTCTTATTATATTTTGAATATACGGTGGAATTATCCTGGAATAAGGGTCTTTATGACCCACTTTCAAGCATGGTAAGTCAGAGAATTTATTATTCTACTTCAGGGAAGAAAGGCAGAAGGTCAGTTTTCTCATATGCCAGGCTGATTCCAGACAACATCCACCACAATGATATCCTGACATTGGCTGTCATGAGCATTTATCTAATCACTAATGGAGCAAAGATTCAGGTGGAAGAACAGTTGTTCTTTGATACTGTAAATTCAAGGAGACAAGGGATCACTTGCTCTTTTTAGAAGCATAATCTGTTGTTTAGCAGTCTGTACTCAATTACACATTTAAAATTTCTTATAACTCAAATGTGATCTTAAACTTGCAACTAGTAGCAACTTACAATATAGTTAAATCAGACCATCAATTAATAGAGATTTTTTTAAAGCCAAATTAAAATACAAGAATAATACCCCCTTTTCCAGTTTTTCTCAACACTCTAATCTCATTTCATGCTTTCAATTACTATTAATTTTCTTCTTCAGGTATATCATCCATTTCTTGACATTGAGGTCTAGCTTCACTATCATGAGACTATCTGAAGTTGACCTTTTGGAAAATATCCTCATGCCCTGACATCTACTGATATTGTAGCTGCCTTGGTCTTGCAATTTTACTCTAAGACCTCTTTGGGTTCAAATGTTAGTGCTCTTGAATTTAGGAGCCCAATAATATTGAGGCCACAAGATTTTTGGTGTGCTTGAATGTTTGTTTTCTGAAATTTAAGACTCATGAGTCTTTCAGACTGAGCATTAATCCATTTATCTAGAAACACCACAGTGCCTTTCTGCCTCTCACTTGTCACATGTATGGTCTCAAAGAAGAAGGTGCACCTACCCACCATTCTCTCTTATTCTGATTCTGCATCAAGTCTACCAGGCTTTATAGTGTCTCCCTATACTACCCAACTCTCAAACAAAAGAATGGTACCACTGTATACTTCCTGATTTCCTCCTTTTGAGTTCTTTTTCTGAAACTTCCTATTTAAAGATTTTACTCATGTTTAAGTTAGCAATATGCAATTATAATAGTTAAAAGTTTGGGTAACTTATCAATCTAAATAGTTGCTTTCTTATTTTGAAAAGCAAAGACAATATACACAGGAATTGATTGTGGATCAAATGGCTCTTATTTTTAACAAATTCTTGTGTGTAGATATTTTGTATAAAATTTGTTTTGTTATACAGGTATACCCTGTTAAAATCTTAAATGAATTGCTAGATCCTTATTTTTAAAGGTAACTAAGTTGTGGGTCATGCCAAAATCATTTCACATACTTTCAAACAGAATTTACAATAAAAAGAAAAAAATCTTTAAAGATACATGGATGTGTTAAGAGGGAACTTGTGACAAGACCATTAGTGTCTGTTCAGTTCCTTAAGAAAGAAGATGAAAGAAACCTATCATGTCAAGATATATCCTGTTTACTCTAAAAATATACAGCTAGCTTTTCTTGTGAAATATATTCCATTTAATTGATTTTAAGAACTCTTGAGAAACAAAATGATTTAAGGTAATTACTACATGAATTTTCATGAATAAGATTAATTGAAGTTTATCATCAAACTTTCTGTTAAATGATTACTTTCTCAAGAAAAAATCAAAATGATTGCTCACAAGTATAATCCTATCTCACATGGAAAAATGACTGAATCAAGAAGACTGGAAAGTTTATAGACAATTATATGTATATTATTTTTCCCAAACACTAAAATGATTCTCAATTTAATTTCCTGATTCTAGTATTCATGAATCCTTATTTTAAATTCATATATTTGAGATTTAAATAATGTAACTTTATCAGAAGAAGTTGTACTCTATGAAACATGGTAAAGTGTGACAAAGATTAAACATGTTTATTAAAAATTGATTACTTTTGAGATATCTAAAATTTAAATATTGTACATGTAAAAAATCACAAAATCATTGAGTATAATATTTTTGAATAAATTAAAATATTTTTTTAAATTCAAAAAAGTCATACGAGAAACTTTAAGAACCAAAATAAGTTCCACCCTTACATAGTATTCCCATATTCTGTTAACAGTAAAAATATATTAGCATTCTTTAACTTGAATTAAATATGCATTCAGCATATTTATATTATATGTATTATAAGGCTCTAAAATATTATCATAGCAAAATAAAGTCATTTTGGATATTTTCTATGGAGAATGAAGTTCAAAAAGAGAATGCTAAACAGAAGATTAATGTGAATATATTTGATTTTTATTTCCAAAGAATAAAGAAAATAAATATAAGGGGAGGATAGACTACTGGGAGAGAAGATAATTAAAAATCAGTTATAATAAAATAATGAGTAGAATAAAGTAGATAAGTACAGGCAGGCAAAAACTAGATCTTGAAAATATTTCTCCTTAATCTTTCACTCAAACTGGTAAATATTCTCTTTGCAATATATTTTAAAAGGATTTGGCATCAAATTATTCTGTATTATATTGGAGATGAGCCTATACTTATAAATTGCCTATGTAGAATCTTATACCTCCAGAACTTGAACCAAGCAAAAGAAACCTTTTCATTCTTTCCTCTGTCAATGGGTAGATTTGTGTCTGGTCCACTCAGTGCTTGAGTTATTTTAAAAGGTAGCCTGAGTTATTTGAAAAAAATAACTTTATGCTTTGATTTTATTTGTGTGATATAGGTGGAATGTGTCTAGTCCTCAACTCTGTGCATGAAAACCTGCCCAAGGCTTTTTCTCATCCTGCTAATCCAGTAAAATTAAAACTCCATTGTCCTGAAGACAGGATTGCCTCAGGACTATAAGGGTTATTGCTTTTTTTTTTTTTTTTTTCCAGTGCTGGGACCTTGTGAAGTAAATGCTCCACCACTGAGCTACACTCTTATTACCTCTTTTCATTCTTGCTTTCAGTTTTCTCCTCTATGTCTTGAGGATATTTACAAAATTCAGCTACATATTTTAGCAAGCCTTTCTTGCCAGTATGTTGCAGGAGGTTGTTTGGTATATCAGGTTCATTATTCATAGCTCCATAAATAGACTCTAGATATTTGTAAGTGACAGTGCTTAATGCTCCTGAAGTTATCATGTGACAGGCACATCGTTTTCAACTAAAGGAAGCACTTAACATTTTTCCTGAAAAGTCATTTCCACATAGAAACTTAAGATGTTTTATGCATTTTTCCAAAAATAACTTTTCATAAAATATCTTCTAAACAATTAATCATATGATGATAAGCATAACCACTAACAATAATACCTTGTAGTTTATTAAGAAAATGATAATAAGCTGCGAATGAAAATGAGAAAAATACACAATATTTTCACTCATTGAAGTCTTTGTTGTTATTCTGTGTTTGCTTTCTGAAACAGCCACATTCTAAAACTGGTTGTTCCAGGGCAGGTATAGCATATGAAATCACTACAGATGCCTTCATCTACTGATGTAGCATCTTTTGATTGCCTGACTTGCTGAAGATGATAATGATGATCCTGTTTATGAAGGGATGTAAGCATGTGTGTGTTTGCAAGTATGTGCGTGGGGTAGTGCAGGGCAGTTTTTGTCCATCTTTCATGAAAGAAGATTTGATATATTCTGTATCTTGAGAATAAAAGAGAAAAACTCTGGCTGAATATATACCAGGAAAAAAAAAAGAAAGAGAGAGAGAGGAAAAGGAGACTCAGAGAATTGGAATAATTTGTGGACTGTCAAAGAGAAATTGCTCTACATGAAGTCAAACACTTCAAGAAAACTTTATTTTTATTTTTACTTTTGGTACTGGGGATTGAACTCAAGGACACTCGACCACTGGGCCATATCTCCAGCCCCTTTTGTATTTTATTAGAGACAGGGTCTCACTGAGTTGCTAAGTGTCTCGACATTGCTGAGGCTGGCTTGCGATCCTCCTGCCTCAGCCTCCCAAGTGCTGGTGTTACACTCATGCGCCACCGTGCCCAGCAAGAAAACTTTATTTAAGGCTATTGCAGTGGCCATCAAGATAACTGCAGTATGGGACAAAGATGAAATTCAACTGTTAAAAAAAAAAAAAAATGGAGGAGAGTTGCTGCTTTAACTGGTAAGTTAAAAAGGGATAGGAACAGGAAAGAGAGTAGGATGATTCAGACATAACTTTTTATGTTCATATAGGAAATATACCACCAGTGAAACTCCATATCATGTACAAACACAAGAAAAGGATCCTAATTAAAATTAGTTATACTCCATGTATGAATAATATGGCAAAATACACTCTACTGTCATGTATATCTAAATAAAATAAATTCAAAATTATAAATATTTATGAAATATATGATGATCCCTTGATATCTTATATTTTTAATATATTTATTTTTATTTTTATATAAAGTTTACATATTAGATAAAACATATAAATATGTCTATACACAAACACAAAATACAAAATTACAAGTATAGTCAAAATATATAATTGACTTACATGATTCTAGAATTGGGCAATACATCATTCTGTAAAGTAACTTGACTTAATAGGCAGGAAAGGGCTGAAGAAAATAGACACAAAAAACAAAATTCAGATTGGTTATTTCAGAATTACCTTCTACTTAAACTTTAAAGCAGAGAGGACTTCCTTATACTGCCAGCTAAAGCTGACCTGTTTGGGGATTTGGTTGTTACCTTGTTCTCTTCTGATTTCTTGAAAGGTCAGATAAGCAACTTAGTTTCAGCTTGGTGTGGCCTGGACCTTTCAGAGTAACTCTAGTTCAGCTTGCTCTGTTGGGCCCATTGTGGGAGTCAGTCTAAACCAATAAAATCCTATACATTTTATTTAACAGTGTGTATTGTGGAATGGCTAAGTCAGACTATTCAACATTTTTTGAGGTGAAACACTTAAAATCTACTCTTAGCAATTTTTGACTACATAATATACTATTAATAACTATAGTTACTATGATATACAATAAATCTACTGAACTTTCTCCTACTAATTGAAATTTTGTGTCCTTTGACTAACATCTCCTTTATTACCTCACCATCAACCTCTGTAAATCACCATTTTACTCACTGTTTCTAAAGTTTGACTTTTAAAATCTCACATATAAGTGAGATTGGTGTAGGATAGAAGAAATTAAAAAAAAAAAAAATTTCGTAACCAGCAGACAAAAGGAAGGAAACAATGACTTTAATCAGAAAGGCTTGTCCTCCTACTGTTCTTTCCCAATCAAGCAAGTTCTCACTCCTAGACCTGGCACCCCAAATTTCTGGAAAATCTACAAATTTTCTATACCAATCTTAAAGTTACCGAAAGTCACCCATTTATGACAATTATCCCGTGCACTTTTAATTGGTTCACTCATACATCTATTTTTAGAATAGACTGAGCAAAGGTAGACACAAAATTTATTCCTGTAATTTGCGGTCCTTTCCCAACATTATCTATTGATCATAGATTGGAGAAGACATCAACCTATGGATGCTGAGACTTGTCTGATCATCTTAAAACTTTTTTTGTGATCACCAGACTGATGTCATTCCTATATACCTTCCCATGTCCACCCCTCATCAAGTTTCCTTTTAAAGAAGAGTCCCAGACCCCAAAAGTGTTTCTAAATCTCTAGATAGCCCACACTCTTGTTTGAATGTGTACTCCTTATTTTCTTAAGTAAATTGTTGTGCCTCTGTATCTGACAAGCATGATGAAATTCCTTTCCATCATACACTCAAGGACCCTATTGTTCCATGCTGAGGGTCCATTCTCTGGAACCTCCTTAGACTTGATCTGATGATAAGATAATGAAGTATTTTTTTTTTTTTTTTTACTGGCTTATTTCACTAAATATAATGTACTCCAGGTTGTCACAAATGATGGAGTTTCCTTCTTTTTTAAAGGCTGAATAGTATTTCATTGTGCATACATACCATATTTTCTCTCTCTCTCTCTCTCTCTCTCTCTCTCTCTCTTTTTTTTTTTTTTTCCATTAATGAACTCTCAGGCTGACTACATTAATTTGGCTCATGCTACAGTGAACTTGGAATAGCAGATATCTCTTGGACATAGTAACTTCACTTCCTTTGGAAATATACCCAGAAGCAGGATTGCTGGACATATGGTAGTTCTATTTTTAATTTTTTGAAGAATCTCGATACTGTTTTCCATAATGGCTATACTATTTTATATTCTCACAACAGCATTCAAGATTTCCCTTTTCAGGGAGTAGGATGTTCCAGTGGAAATTCTGTAATGTGATTATTGGCCATCTGTGTTTACTGATTGTCTCTCATTGAAGTTGGGCTGCTCTCCATCCGCAGAGACTCAGAGAAGTACTGTCTTTCTTAATGATTACATTTCAAAGAGATGGCTCACAAGTCCTTGAGAGAAAGACACGTCTGGGTTGTAAAACTGATTAGAGGCTGGGAGAACATTTACATATCAAAGGGCAATGAAAAAGATTTCAATTGCAAGTTTTTTAAAGTAAATGCTCTAAGAGAAGGGAGGTCAGGAGCCTTGAGTCAGAAAGAAATCTGTGTAAAGTTTAGGCAAGCTCAGTGTACTGCAAAGTCCTTTGTCGCTTCTGAGCTTGATAATGCCTTATTGGATGTTATGCACAGAAATGGAAGTTGTGGACCATAGTATTGGTTATTTTTTAATCCAAGTAGGTTCTCATTGTTAAGTTGAGAACTAAGTGTGGTTCCTCGGGCTTTGAAGACCACTGATAGGTCCAAAACATATTCAGAAACAGCATATTCCTACATGTGCCAGTGACTTTGTGGCGCCATCCATTAACAACAGTGGCAGGAATCTGCTGCAAAATATCAGCTAAACTTGTTACTGGATTCAAATGTCCAGACTGCCCACCACTTAAGGTGACCAATAGACAGGACACAGGAGTTGGTGAGAAGGAAATCAGGTTTATTCAAAGCTGGCCATAAAGAAGATAGAGGAGTTGGCTTCTCAAAGCTCTGTGTGAGGGTTCAGTCTTGCAAAAAGTTTTTATGGGGAAGAAAATGAGAGAGTGAAGCTTCAGGCTGGGCCAGTTCTTTGTCAGCTAGGGCTTGTTTCTTCTCTAGGATGTAAATTGGGCTCCAACCCTCTGGAGCCAGCTCCTGCATTTTCAGTTTGGACACATTACTTTCCTGCAAGTTAATTTATGTGCTTTATGTTGGTCAGTGATGCAATAATGCTATTTATCATAGAACCATCTAGGTGGGGCCTCTATTTAACCAAAGGATTAAGGAGGTGTAAGGGCAAAAGAAGAGGTGGAGGCAAAGAATAATTTTAAGTGAGTCCCTGTTACAAACTGTGTTATTTGTATTTATCCACTCTTTAACAACACATTACCTATGCAATGATTTTGAATTACTCAATGGGACTAAACAGACTTCCCAGAGAAAACTCCTTAGCTCCCTATTTATTAGAAAATGATAAAACCTAGTTTCTTAGTAGAAAAAAATAATAACACCTGATAATATTTGCACCCAATATCAAACCCTTGACTTTTCTAGAGATGTTTATATGCTCAATGTACCAAATTATTTGGAAAAAATAAGTCCACATTTAAAATTCTTTGCATTTGAAAGCAATTTAGACTGCCTTCATTTGACATATTTTAGTATTAAAAGGAAAACAGCTGTCTCCATTTTCCACATCCACATGTCAAATTTATTGCTAAGTTTAAAATAAAACATGTTCATCAATAATTCAAATAGGTGATATTATTAGAGAGGCTTAGAGAAGCTGCCTTTGCTACAAAGCCCCGAGTCTTCACTTGAGCCTACAAATGAGCAGTGAGTAACTAAAAAGTGGGACAAAACATGGCATCTCTGCCTTCATGCTGTATCTGTCTCCTTTACTACCTTAAACTTTGGGTCAGATTCCTGCTCAGTTCTGCACATAGTCATTTTAATCCTTTAAGAAAGAAGAGTATGCCCAAAGCTTTGCCACTTCAAGACTAAAGACATCAATGTAAGAGTGTCTAAAGTATTTTCAAGATTTTTAGGGACATCCAACACCCAGATTTTGTTCCAGGCCTCCTAGAGCGGTGCATAGAAGTCCCCGCTTATTTCCCTACACCTTCCAGGAACCGTGGAGACATGCAGGTAGATCACCTTACGATCAGGCTACCACCCTAAGAAGGAGCAGCTGTCTCACTGGAACAAAACTGCCCTGCTTCCAGGGTCACAGTTCTGATCGATAGACATCCCAGAAAGAAAATGGAGACTGCCCCTCAAGAGATAAGGACGTCTCTGGGACCACCTCACAGAAGCAGAACTGACTTAAGGATCAACCAAGCCACCTTATGACCAAAACTATTTAATTATGTACACCTCTTTTCTCCAGCCCCAGTTCTTCCTCTATTTAAACCTAAAGTTCATGTCAGTGCCCCCAAACACAGGGCTGAAACACTTGATCTCATTTGCCTTCCCAATGTGGCTATATGAGTAGTTTCTTTCCTGCTTTTCCTCATTACTTTTTTTTTTTTTTTTTTTTTTTCGGGGGTGGGGAGGCTGGATGAGTGGCTAGACCTGATTTTTTGGCATACCCCCAAACCAGGTTTCTGGCCAGAGACTCTGGGAACAATATCATACAAAATATTTTAGTTCAAGAAAGTGAGACAAATATGAAATCGTGAGAAAAATATTTTTCTGTAGTGGATTTAATCAAATGTGTTTTCAAAATATAAATTGCTACATTATGTCAAGAGTCACTCTAGGATGGAAGGTTTCACAGCACTCTGAAAATATATTAGTCATCGTACCTCACGGAAGTATAAACTCATCAAACTTGAAGGTCAGTGTCTGACAGTGTAAGTTTATTCTTCCTATTATTACTTTTTTTTTTTAACCATCAAATAGTTTTTCATAACTTTATCTTTGGAGTAATTGTAAATTATTCAGCCCACAAATATAACGAATTATTAAAATTACTTAAGTATTGTAACAAAAATGATAGTAATGAAAATATAGTTTTGAAATTCAAAATTATCAAGTTAAGAACAAATTTATGATGTAAAAATATAGAAGGATATTAGAAAGCTGCCTATGGAACTCTCTGAAGAAAGAAGGTGGCAAAAGGAACTTCCATATTTTGCTCTATAATAAAGTGATATACATAAAAAATTTACAGATTATACTTCTTTTAAATTTTACATGAATTGGATTGGAGATAACTAGTAGTATAGATTAAATCTATTAAGTTTTGTATTATTGTCAAAAACATTTTGGGAACAAAGTAAACTGAAGACATATTTTTAAAATTTATTTAAGTCTATAAGAATGAAAAATATCACAACTGGCAGAAATTTCTCCAGTCTTTCTAGAAGCAAACTCTGGACAAATCATGTTTCCTCAAAAGACAAAATTAAAACATCTGCATTAGAAGTTATCTGAAGGATATTAGGAAGAAAGAACATAAGCTTGTTATTAAAATTAATCTGATATAATATGAATTTCAAAAATTTATGTTATAAAAGACATCAGCTCTCACGTGATTAGGCCCTGATATTTAGCATTCCCTCTCTGGAGATGCCTTCTCAGCTTGTCTTGGCTTTTTTTTTTTTTTTTTTTTTTCCACTGCTACTGAATATTTGGGTGTTTGACCCTGTACTCAGGACACTGTTATTCTCTTTGTTATCTCTGACATTCATACTCTAAATACTCTCAATCTGTTAATTACTTCCACTTGTGTACCTGTAGCCACTGGTTATCACCAAAGCTTGTATTTATCTGCTGCTCACATAACACCAACAATTAATAATCAATTAGTTCACAAACTTTTGATTATCATTCACAGACCCCCTTCCTTTCTTATTGTTATTGATCTCAGTAAGTAATGCAATCCACAATTCGCACCAGAGTTTCCAAATTCCTGGAGTATGGAGTAATGCTAAGTGGTTCTCTTTCTCTCACATACAAACACACACATACACACACACACACACACACACACACACACACACACACACACAGTGCATTGACAAACTAAAAATAATCCCTGATGCTCTTAAAGGGTTTGCCTCTAGCCCCTATCTTATGTCAATTTCTACCCTATTTTCATTACTCCCCTTATTTCAGTCTAGCTTCTGTGTGTATCATTAAACATAATAAACCAAATGAGCAACCAGCTTAGAAATGTTCTCTTTGCTATTTCCCAAGACTTGCATGTAGTTCCTCAGACATTTTATGGTAAAATTCTTCACATTTTTCAAGTCTATGTTTCTAAAGTCAACTCCTTAAAAATGCCTTCTCTCTCCAGTGTATTCAAACAACACTTCTATTGTGATTTTTATTTTACTTAATTCTTTTATCATTAAATGTTAACAGTGATGTGTGCTATGTATCACTTATCGCATTATGGCATTCTGTGGTATATTTGCTTCTGTCTTGGTTTTGTTTCTTTTTCCCCTATTAAAACACAAGCACTAATAGCAGGAATTGTGATTTGTTTATTGTATTATACTCAATAGACAGAACAGTGTGTGCTGCATGACACTCTATTAATGTTTGTCAAGTGAATAAATGAACACATTAAAGACTGAATGAACAGTAGCAGAGATATTGGCATAATATGAGAATATAATCAACTTCTAAACATATAAAAGTGAATTGTATCTACTTTGAACATATGCATATCGTAATAAGAAATTTTTATTCATTCTTTGTTAATAAATTGGGACTTTTTCTTCAGTTTACATTCAACCAGATCTATAGATAATTATTTATTATTTTCTTATATTTCTCTTTTTCTTATTGATTTACAAACCTTCTTTATATATGAAGGAAATTGTTTTCACTCATCACATGTACTGCAAATCAATTTTTCAACTTATCTTTCACATCTGATTTTGTTTGTGAATTTTTTCTACATACAAATATATAATATAGTAAAAATTATCACTTTTTGTTTAATAGCCTATGGTTATTATTCATAAGCCACAATTTAGAAAAGCTCTCCCCTCCTAGAAATTATTATTTACAGTATCCATATGTTTTTCAGCCATTTTTGATTAGTTGTGTTAAAGTTTTGATCCATTTAAACAAATATAAGTAATAAAGTAGAGCTTTATGTTTTTTAAAGTATCTATAATATTCTTTTCCTCATAAAGCTTTTTTAATTCTGGACCATCAAACCACTCCCATTAATATCCTTCAGTTTTGCTAGAAATGATAATGGTAACATTTAATGAAATCAATAAAAGGTAGCACTTGAGAAGCATTATCAAAATTCATTTGGGGATGCAAAACAAAGGGAAAATTATAAAACGTTATACATATATTCTTTAATCCTATAAAGTTAGCCAAGCACTAAATATTTTTAGCTAAAGAGGGAGAAAGACATACTGTAGCAGAACTTATGTTGTCTATTAGTTTTTCATTATCCATGTTTGGAATGAAAACACTTACATATTACTATGAAAATTCATGTTTGGAATGAAAACACTTACATATTACTATGAAAATTCATTTGTGTTTCTATATTGAGTATATGGGTTCCAAATCTATAGCCAACATGTCAGGTAATTGACTTCCTTCTTACCTACATTTCTCTCTTTCTCTGTTTTAGCCAGCTTTTACACTGTTGTGACTAAAATATTTGACCAGCACAATATTGGGGGGGAATTATTTGGGGGCTTGCAGTTTCAGAGGTCTCAGTCCATAGACAGCCAGCTCAATTCTTCAGAATTCTAGGTGAGGCAGAACATCATGGAGGAAGAGTGTGGTGGACATATATATATATATATATATATATATATATATATATATATATGTTTTTATATATATAAATCTCCCAAAGCCACCACCCCAATGACCTACTTCCTCTAGCCACACCCCACCTGCCTCTAAATTTACCACTTATTTAGTCCCTATCAGGGGATTAATTCACTGATTGGTTTAAGGCTTTCAAAATTCAATCATTTCTTCTCTAAACCTTCTTGCATTGTCTCATACATGAGATTTTAGGGGACACCTTATATCCAAACCATAATATTCTCTTTCCCCCATTAGCATTCATTGAGGCCAATTTAGTAGATTTGAATTTTGTGTCATTTATAAAAGCATGAGTAATACTATTAGAGGATGTGAGAGAATTCTTCAGTTGTGTAATATGGATTGCACATAAGATCGCTGAAAACTAACACTCCACTGGTCTTATCTCATTTGATTTGCCTTGTTTTGTATTGTATTTGAGAGGAAAAGAAAGTCAGAATCTAGAGAGACTATCCCAATAAAACCAAGTAAAGAAATGTCCTGGGGAACAAGCTGTTTGTCATTGAAAAAAAAAAACTCTGATGTTCTGACAGTGATGCAGTAGAAGATAATGGAAAATTTATTGAAAAATGTTGCCAGTTTTAGTATTCACTTATTTGATAGGAATAAAAATTTTGTCAGGTCTTTTCCATAAAATATAAATATATACACTACATATCTTTTTAAATGTAGATTTTGTTCAAATTCAATATGTACGTGGTTTTTATGAAGACATATTTACCAGGCATTATTTCAGTGTGGAGCAATTCCTTCATGTGACTTAGGGATGTTACCTAGAAAACATTCTAATTTACCTCCATTGAAAATAGTAACAATAAGAAGAGGAATGAAGAATAAATTGCTAATGCTTCATCATTTTCCAAGTCTATTTCCTTGAGTGATGTTTTGATTTCTCGCATTGCGTTAGTAAGGAGAATTATTTCATTTCTCTCCCATACTGTTTTGTTTAACTCCCTCCTTTTATTTTGAAGCAGGCAACAATGTCTATGTGTCTTCTCTTCCTAAGAAGGGTTTCTTTATGTCTTCCCCTATCCTCAACATTCCTATCTCAGATCACTTCAGAAAGTCAAGCCAAGTTTGAAATATAAATCACTGCATAAAAGTTTAATATGCACTGGGTGTGGTGGCGCACGCCTGTAATCCCAGCACTTTCGGAGGCTGAGGCAGGAGGATCATGAGTTCAAAGCCAGCCTCAGCAATGGCAAGGCACTTAGCAACTCAGTGAGACCCTGTCTCTAATATAAAAAACAAAACAAAACAAAAAACACAAAAAAGGGCTGGGGATGTGGCCCAGTGGTCGAGTGCCCCTGAGTTCAATCCCCAGTGCCACACACACACACACACACACAAAAAGTTTAATATGCACATGAGTGACTGAATTGTGAACTTTGCATATTTATTAATAAATCAAACATTGATAATAGTTTGAGATACAGGGAAACAGATAAAAAGAAAGAGCAAGTGACTGTAATAAGAGGAACCACACAAAAGAATATGGATGGTTTGCACATTGGCTTCAAAAGTCCTTTTTCAATATTTTCACAAGAGACTATCATTTTTTAAAATGTCAAGCAGAAAAGTCAATGTCCATCTTGCTTGCTTACTTAGTGTCACAAAACTCACCATTAATATAATAAACAGCAGTTTCCTGGGCTGGCAAACTTATTTAAAATCTTTCTGAAGCAAATATTCTTTCATGATCATAAATCATTTTCTTCTGAACTCTGTCTGAACTCACATTAGCATAAAAATATTGAAATAAGCATTATTTTAACAATCATGCATGAAGTACTTTATCTAGATATGTTAACTTAATCTTCATTTCATATAAAACATTTGCACCTTTATAGCATTTATCATAATCTTTTTGTGGTGCTGGGGATTGAACCCAAGGCCTTATGAATGCAAGGCAAGCACTCTACCAACTGAGCTATATCCCCAGCTCCTATCATAATCTTAATCAACAACAAAAATGTGATTGCTTCTGTCACTTGGTTTTCTGTTGTGTTCAGGGTTTCTTTGCTGTTTCTTTCCTCATAGATATATAAAAAGATTGAGTTTTTTAATTTTCATTATTACATGTCCTAAATTCCTAAATTTAATATATTTATGTTTAAAGACAATAATCATTCAATTGTTCTATTTTATTTCAGCCAAAATTTTGCAAGATATTAAAGCATGTACATGAAAAATAAAAATTCCATAGTCCAGGTGTCTAATACATTACTCTGTAATTTATATTCAAATTGAAATTAGGAAATATATATATATATATATATACACACATATATATACATATACATATATTCCCACTTTATACAGTACCAAATATTTGTAAATTGCCAATACTGTAAAATATTATTTATTTGTTATTTCAAATTTTTTATTAATAAAATAATATAAAATAAAAGAATCAAAGCCATGTACAGACATATGTGTTCACAAAAGAAATATACAGATACCCCACATATATGCAATGGCTGTTCTGATGTGACATTGATAATTGTTAAAATGGAACAAGAAATTTCCTTTAAAAGCAACTTGTCAGCATGTATACATCTTTTAAATACACGTACATGAATATGTATGATTACATGTATGTAGTAAATAAAAATAGGTTCTGAGCCAATTCTGTATCTAATGCAATATCTGCTTTAGTTAATGATGTTCCTTTCATTTTCATGTGGTTAAAAACATATTCATAAAAGTGATAGCAGAATTGGCTTAATTGAGGATGCTTCCATTATATCATTTTGTCTCTGAAATTGAACGGCAGTCATTGCCATCAGTCCTTCATTTCTGGGCTCATCTGAATTTCCTTTCGGCATGCAGTTCTGGTGTTTAAAGATAACTGGCTCAGCTGCTTAACTGTTGACTGCTTAACTGGGTGTTCCATCATGGTTTTCAAATCAAAATAAATCAAGCACCACTACTGGTGAAATTCATCTCTTTTTCATCTATTCTCAGCCTTCATAGTTACTCACGTTTCATGAAATGTTAAATGAATCAATGCACAGAAATTGCCTCAATGCAAATTAGTTTATGTTTTCCAAAGTCATAGTGCCTAGCATTTAATAGGAACTTAATTTAGGAAAGCAATTCATATAGCAAGAGCCTTTGTATTATTTTATAGATGCTTATAAATTGTAAACTGTGATTACTTTTGACATTTAATAATAATATTGATTGGTGCATATTATGTATTATTAGAGACATATCTAAAATATAAAGGTGAAGAACAATATTTTTCTATTTAGGAGGGGGAGAAAGCTGAAATTAAGATAGTACCTTGAAATTATAATTTTTACTGGCATTTTTATAAGATTTATGCATTAATTCATCTCTTATTTCTCTTCTCTATTACATATATGTATACTTACAGCTACAAACACTTTTTCACAATATGGTGAATTCTTTCATTGCAGTATAGAATCATAATCTAGATATTACTCTGAAATCCATTTCCTTCCCCAAACATATTTACTTAACTCAGTTGAAAGTCAATTTCTCTATTGATTAAAAAAGAAATTTATCAAAAAATGTATTAGATAAACACATGCAGGCATGAATAAATTTATAGCATTTACTACATGTACTTCTGTGCATGTGTATGTGTACACATGTATGTATACAAATAATCTTAGGTAAATAGGATTATAGTATGTAACTATGTGTAGATGTTTTAGAACAATTATTTTCCTCTCAATGTTAATAGTCTGCTTTTCCCTTTCTCTTGAATCACCCCTTATTCCTACCCACATTAAACCATTAATCTTCCCATGCTATTTCTATACAAATATAACCACTGATTCCAGAAGAAAATCTGGCATATATTTATCATATGGTTTCTTGGAAAGAGACTCCCAATGCATAATATTTGTGTGGTATTTGGAAGACTGAGGTAAAGCAAAGGACTTTATTCTTTGTAGCTGTAGAAAGACCAGTGGAAAAACATAAAATGCCTGCTGCATTTTTCCCCTGAGCATTTGTGGAACACCAACTTGATAATTTGGACTCATAATGTTAATAGATGTTTCTGTGATGGTGTAAATACCTTACTATCTATATTATAACATGTCATATTTAGAATCCACAAAGCATCATGTTTTTATTTACATGTACAAATACCCATCAATTTGTGCATGTATTTGTATCATATGGTTTCTTGGAAAGAGACTCCAATGTGTACACCAATCTAACAAATCAATCATTAGAGCTTTAAGAGCTATGGTACATACAATGGTGATTCTATAATGTAGACAAGTCATATATTCCTGTATTAATGTGCATTTTCAAAACGTTTTTACCATATTCAAAAACATATATTAAATATCATTAATCATTTATATTTGTACCTTGGTATTTTGATTTCTAGGAATGTATTTCCATTGATAGGTTTGTTGTCTATAGATGTGTGTAAAGTTTAATAGAAACCACTAGATAATTTTTGCAAAATATAATAACTAAATGCCCTCCAAGAAAGATAAGAATGTTCATGTTTCTGCATTTCCACAATCATTGTTACATTTCTTTTTTTAATTTAATTTAATTTTTATTTATAATAATTACAATTCATAGTGCACATATATGGCATCTTTTTACATACAACTGTTTGTATACAAAGTATATTCGTACCATTCAGGTCTTCAATCATGCATTTAGGATAATGATATCCATCTCATTCAACCACCTTTTTTTTTCTTTTCTCCCCCCTCCCCCCTTGCTCCCTCCTTTCCCCTCCCTTCCCTTTGACCATTCAAGTGTTCCTCTAATCCTCCTATGCACCCCCATCCAACAATACTGTGAACTAGCCTCCTTATATCAGAGAAAACATTCAGTATTTGGATTTTTGAGATTGACTAATTTCACTTAGCATTATATTCTCCAACTTCATCCATTTGCCTGCAAATGCCATTATTTTATTCTCTTTAATTGCTGAGTAAAATTCCATTTTGTATATATACCACATTTTCTTTATCCACTCATCTACTGAGGGACATCTAGGTTTGTTCCACAACCTAGCTATTGTGAATTGTGCTGCTATAAACATTGAAGTGGCTGTGTCACTGTAATATGCTGTTTGTAAGTCCTTTGGGAATAGTTTCTATCTTAACTTTTTTAGATCTCATTCTCATTTTATTTTATTTATTTATTTATTTTATTTATTTATTTTTGTGGTACTGGGGATTGAACTCAGGGGCACTTGACCACTGGGTCACATCCCCAGCCCTTTTTTGTATATATTTTAGAGACAGGGTCTTACTGAGTTGCTAACTGCCTCGCCATTTCTGAGGCTGGCTTTGAACTCGCAATCCTCCTGCCTCAGCCTCCCAATCATTTTATTTTTATCTTTGCTTTTTAAATTCTTTTATATTACTTAATATTTGAAGTTGATGTTCATTAATTTTTTATATATCTAATTTTATTTTGGTAGGGTTTTTTCCAGTCAAAATTTAAGACTTCTTGGTATAGTTTAGATACTAATCATTCATCTGACACTGGTATTATAATATTATAACAATTATTTCCTAATTGATTTTTTTTATATAATTTATGCTTTAAAAACAATATATAGACACACACATGCTATATATAGACAGAATTTCTTATATATATATGTGTGTGTATATGTGTATAAAAATATTTCTTATATATGTGTGTATATGTGTATAAAAATATGTGTATAAAAAAATTCTATTTTTTTCAACTTCTGAATTGTCATGATTAATAATAAACTGTACATTGCCCAAAGTTTGAATAAGTATTCCCTTTAAACTGTTTAGAGTTCAATTTTATAACTCTTTGTAAATATGACTTTTGAAAAAGTAAATATGAAATTAGCACTTCAATAATATTGAAGAAAACATATGGTCTAAAGACTAGCTTTGTTAATATTGTCCCTGGAGTGCCATCATAGACACCCACAGGTCTTAGCTATTTTTACACTGAATTAGATGGTATATTGCTTCTAATTACAAAAAAAATATAAGCTTTGCTATTCTCTACAGAGAAATATGCAATTCTCTTGGAGAAAACATATGCTAACATAGGCTAGTAAGAGCGAGATTGTGATAAATTTCATGGGGAACGTGGTTTAGAGGGGAGGATTAGGGAAGATTAATATTTGAAATTTTATATAAAATGATATCAATTGAGTATATAAAAAGATTTAGAGGAACAAGAAGAGTACAGTGTTGTTTTTGATAATAAAAACTCAAATATAGATAGGAATTTCTAAATAAAAAAAAAAAAAAAACCTCAACTTTAGATGGATATTTCCTAGTGGAGTTATTTATTACATTGTTATGCTAAATATATTTCTCTTATCTACTTGTCCTCCCTGAAAACAATATTCTAAAACTATTTAGTTTTCCAGTTTTAAAATATATATCATGAATGATTCTGAATTTCAGATGTAAGGGGACATATTTAATTTTAGACACAGTTCTCGACATAATTCTATTGAAATACTATGAAAAATAAATTTTAAAGAACATTAGATATAGATCCTGAAAATTAATAATCTATCTGTGTTGCAGGTGGCAAAGATTTTCTTTCATTCTGTTTGTCTTCATGTTCTTGATTGTTTCCTTTGCTGTGAAAGAAGCTTTTTAGTTTGATACCATCCCATTTACTGTTTATTGATTTTATTTCTTGCATTTTAGGAGCCTTGTTAAGGAAGTAAGTTCCTGAGATAATATGTTGGAGTGCTGGGCCTACATTTTCTTCTAACAGGTGTAGGGGTTCTGGTCTAATTCTTAGGTCTTTGATCCTCTTTGAGTTTTGAGCAGGGTGAGAGAGAGGAATTAAATTTCATTCTATTACATATGGATTTCCATTTTTCCCAGCACCATGTGTTAAAGAGGCTGGCTTTTCTCCAATGTATGTTTTTTTGGCAACTTTATCAAGTATGTAGTAACTGTATTTTGGAGGGTTTGTCTGTGTGTCTTCTATTCCGTTCCATTGGTCTTCTAAGAACTCAAAAAACAGAAGCACAAAAACAAATAACCCAATCAATAAATGGGCAAAGGAACTGAACAAATGTTTCTCAAAAGAAGAAATAAAAAAGGTCAAAAATATATGAAAAAAAAATGTTCAACATCTCTAGCAATTAGAGAAATGCAAATTAAAACTATACTGAAATTTCATCTCACTCCAGTCAGAATGGCAACTATAAAGAATATAAGTAACAATAAATGTTGACAAGCATGTGGAGGGAAAAGTACACTCATACATTGCTTGTGGGACTATAAATTGGTGCAACCACTCTGGAAACCAGTATGGAGTTTCCTTGAAAAACTGGGAATGAAACCACCATTCATCCAGTTTTACCTCTTCTCTGTATATGTCTAAAGGAGTTAAAATTAGCATACTACAGTGATGCATCCACAACAATGTTTATAATAGCTTGTTACACACAATAGCTAAGCTGTGGAACCAAAACCAACCTAAATGCCCTTCAACAGATGAATGGATAAAGAAATTGTGGCATATATACACAATGGAATATTACTGAGCCGTAAAGAAGAAGGATTTTATGATTTTTTCAAGTAAACAGATGGACCTTAGGACTATCCTTTCGAGTGAAAGAAGCCAATCCCCAAAAGCAAAGATTGAATGCTTTTGCTGATATGTGGAAACTAACCAACAATAAGGGCAGAGAGGAGAAGATTAGGTATCAGTAGAATAGACAAAGGGGAATGAAGAGAAAGGAGGGGGGATAGGAAAAGGAAAGACAGTAGAATGAATCCTAAATAATTTTTCTATGTACTTATGGAAAAACACAATAGTACATCCCACCATAACTAGAATAAGATATATTCCATGCTTATACAATTATGTCAAAATGAATTCTACTGTTATGTATAACTAAAAAGAACCAATAAAAAAGAAGATTAGGTATCAGTAATCAAATTAGATAGCTTGTTTGTTTTTAGCTAACTTTGCCAGATATATTCACTTTAAGCAAACTAGATAACTAAATTTATTTTTTTGAAATATACTATTTCAAAAAATCATAGCATCACAATGTTTACTTATATGTCATAAATTTGAATGGGAAACTACATTTAATTGTACATTGACATTTCAGGAAATATTTTTTATTTATTTTTAAAGAATAATTATGTAATTATCATTTCAAATAGATGACATTTTAAATTTGATTTGATTTGATTAATTTCAAAGACATTCATCTACACATAAACATACCTGTGTGTGTATATATATATATAGATAATATATGTACATAACAGTAATATACATATTTATTAATTTAATATATTTATTTAGAAAATTAAGTTTATAGTGTTACTTTACACATTTAAACTGTTTCCTAGTAAGATTTATTGTTAACTTAGAATTTATGCTAACATTATGGAAAAGTTACTGGCAAAAATGATCTTCTAATTTGTTCTGTTACCTCTATACCTGTTAAGATTAAAAAAAAAAAAAAGCAGTAAAGTATTGTGATGATCTGTTGCTGAAATAAAAAGTGAAATGGAGATTTCTGCAAATTAGTTCTAATTTAAAGAGATTTAAGGAACAGTACTAAATGATT
This sequence comes from Tamias sibiricus, assembly GCA_025594165.1. Taxonomy (NCBI): domain Eukaryota; kingdom Metazoa; phylum Chordata; class Mammalia; order Rodentia; family Sciuridae; genus Tamias; species Tamias sibiricus. The sequence goes on from CM046663.1 coordinate 21,526,942, forward strand.
CTGAGAGTTCAAATCAGAGTTCAGACTCTCAGAATTTCATTAAGTCTATGTACACCAAAAGTGTGCACAGAATAATTAAAATACTCCCTTTTATTTTCATAGAGAAAACCAGAAAGATGAAATAGGCATGTTGATTGGGGAGGCTGGTTAATTAATTTTGGTTCTCTCTTAATTATTTGATGCCAAGTAGGAACAGAGACTGAACACAAACTAAGGGCAATCTGTCTTTTCTTCTGAAGATGAGAAATTTATGACTTTTGTAAAAGTATATTTTATAAATTCTATGAGAAAAGGTATAATTTTCACAGATTTCTAATAAAACATTGTAGTTGACATTGTCTCCTTATGCTTGAGATCTTTTCTATTTTAACATATTTTGCTATTTTAACATACCAAAATTATAAGTGATTACTCTTTTATATGTATTAATTCTTACATTTCATGGAATTGTATTAATATGGATTAACCCTTACATTTCATGGAATTATATTACAGACAGAATTATCAGATGACAAGTTAAATTCAGGCAAATGTAATTATTTTATTAAAAGAAAAACAATGTAAGAACATTGTATAGTTAATAAAGACCTACTAAGGAAAATGCTATTTTCCCTTCTAATAATAATTAATTTGTAGCCATCTTCTTTAGTTAGTGCATAAATGGTAACTATAATAAATTTTGCCCAAGTGTATAACATTCAGAATTCATACTTAAACCAAGAAAAAATATTCTAGTCTACTGCAGAAAAGATTGTATTAAGAATACTAGGTAAAGAGGCGGGTCATTGGGAATACAGTGAGTCAGGTTTCCAGATACACATCCAGGCACTGTGTGCACACAACATATGGGATGTCTCTGACTTCTCTGCCTCTGCAATTTGCTGCCTCTCTGAGCTCCCCTCCATCCTTGCATGGATATCATGGATGATACCCCCACTTCCTTTCAAACTGAAATCTCTAGCCTGATTACATGAACATAGGTCACATATAAACAGGTATATGAATAAAAGGTACAGTTTCCCTTCTGAAGGGCAGGCCCCCACAAGATGGAAGATATTCGAAATATATAAAGGATATCTAGAAGGTTAAAGAGTAAAAATATTAACTTACAATGAAAAAATAAATCTTCACCCTTAAGCAGATAACCTAGAGTGTTTTATTTTTCATAAAATATGTGAACTGGCAGGCTAGATAATTATCTAGCTTCTTTATTTTTCCTCAGATATTACTAGAGTTTATAGAGAACTTGAAAAGAGAATAAATCAGGGCTAACACAGGTTCACACAGACGTTCAAAACATATTTAAAAATGTATTTAACTCCTTTCATAATGCACATTATTTTTCATAAAATATTGGTGTGAAAGAGCACTAAAACATTTTAATTATTTCCTTGACATAATTGCATTTTGGCATAATATTTATGAGAATGAACTTCAATTAAATTGGCCTGTACCTTAAACCTGATTAGGTCCTGTACTAGTTCTGTGACTTTGGGTAAGTGACTAAGCTAATTCTAGTCTCAATTTTGTGATTTATAGGTTAGAATAATAATGCTTACTGTGTTACTTATACTTAAAGACATATTGCGAAGGACAAGAATTAACCTAATACTTGCTTATTAATTAGGTATTCATAAAGTAAGACCAGCTGGAGAAACAAGGAAACTGAAAGTGAAAATAATGGTGGGTTTGTGATCAAGGACAGAAAAAATAGTTATCAAGTTCAAAACATGCTGACTCATCCGTCTGTAAGATATCAAAGAGCAGTAAGAGCTTCACTCTTCCCCCATCTAAAATATCTCTTGGAAAATACGACAAATTTTATTGGAATGCAAACACGATTCTTTCAACTGGTGTCATGTAGCTTCACAGTCATTTCTCTGTGGGTTAAGGAATATAGAACAATCCAATAACATAGTCTGTATTGAAATCACTTTCTAAATTATGTGTACAAATAATCTGTTTCTATAGTGCAGAATGTAAGGCAGAATAAGTGCGCAAGACCAGGAACTACAGGCCAAGAATGAGGCACCATAAAAAGATTTACTGGGGGGGGGGGGGGTGGGTACTCCCAGGCAAGGTTCACGGCTCCAAGAAAGGGTGAGGGCTGGAGAAGTCACACAAGCAAAAGGCAAGTACAGTGTTAATAAAGGGAAGCAAGAGGTAGAAGGGCCCAGTCCATCTAAACTGGCGGTGTGTGTTGGTTGAGCTGAGTTAAGGGAATAGTATCTGTGGCTGATTGGTCTGGGCTGATGTGAGCTGGCAGGTCTGCCAGCGAAAGGTCCCTTGGTTACTGAGGTCCGTTGTCAAGGGAGGGCTGCCCACCCAACACAGAAAGTCAACTAAAGTTCATTTTGGATATTATATGAGCACCGACCATGCAAATCATTAGACGTAGAAACGAGTAATGACACTTTTGAAGGAAAAAAAAAAAAAAAAAAGAGTAAGAAAAACGAGAGACAAACTTTGTGTCCAGTGGTAAAAGGCAGTCAATGTGTGCATGTGTGTGTGTGTGTGTGTGTGTGTGTGTGTGTGTACACGCGAACGTGCACGTAAGAATCATGAAAGGCTTTAGTTGCTTAAGTATACATACAAACACTAAAATCATAGGAAGTGTAAGGATGACATTGCCTCAGGTACAAAGACTCCTTCAAGGCTCCACTCCTCCAGTAGAGACCCACATTTGATGAGTGACTGAGTCACAGGTATAAAAGCTCAATCATTTCAACCCAACACCTGAAAACTTTGATGGGCCATTTCAGTTCCAAACCTTTCAGTGGCTTAGGCTGAGCCTGCCAGGCCTGCACTATAACTGAGTTCTCTTTGTTAGTCCCTCTATCCATAGGCCTCTTCAGACTCTGATATTAACAGCACTCTGTAATAAACACCCTGATTGTTAAACCCTGTCTCATCATCTGTTCCAGATTGTGACAAATATTATGGGGACAACGTTAATGAGAGAAAAGAAGAATGGAAGGTGGTTTACAAGTGTTTTACTTATTTTCCTTTGTGGGTGGTTATGCCATTACCTGAAAACGAAAAGACTGAGAAATAGATTTGGTAGATTGTAACTCAACTGCTCTGAATTACACATTGTGAACTTGACCTGGCTTTATAACACATCAGTATAGAAGTTAATTTGGTGGTTTTGCCTATGAGTCCCTTACTCAGGTGATAAATCTTGATGGGTTAGAAATTTGGGGAATTCTAGAATTTGTATAGAAATTATAATGATGGGCCAGGTGCTGTGGCACACACCTGTAATCCCAGCAGTTTGGGAGGCTGAGGCAGGAGGACTGTGATTTCAAAGCCAGCCTCTGCAATTTAGCAAGGCCCTAAGCAACTCAGCAAGACCCTGTCTCTAAGTAAAATGTGAAAAAAAAGCTGGGGATGTGGGTCTGTGGTTAAACGCCCCAGGGTTCAATCCCAGGTACCAAATAATAACAACGACAACAATAATTCACAATAGCCTCAAAAAAACCTACTTGAAAATCAACTTAACAAAAGAGGAGAACGATCTCTATCCATGTTCTTGGATAGGCAAAATTAATATTTCCAAAATGGCCATACTACCCAAAGCACTATATTCAATGTGATTCCAATAAAAATCCCAACGTCGCCGGGCGCGGTGGCGCACGCCTGTAATCCCAGCACTTTGGGAGGCTGAGGCAGGAGGATCGCAAGTTCAAAGCCAGCCTCAGCAATGGCGAGGCACTTAGCAACTCAGTGAGACCCTGTCTCTAAATAAAATACAAAAAAAGGGCTGGGGATGTGGCCCAGAGGTCGAGTGCCCCTGAGTTCAATCCCCGGTACCAAAAAAAAAAAAAAAAAAAAAAAAAAAAAAAAATCCCAACGTCATTCCTATAGAAATAGAAAAAGCAATCATGAAATTCATTTGGAAAAATAAGAGACCCAGAATAACTGAAGAAATCCTTAGCAAGAAGTGTGAAGCAAGAGGCCTTAAACAATACCAGACCTTAAACTATACTAAAAAGATACGGTAACAAAAATGGCATGGATTGGCACCAAAATAAACATGTAGACCAATGGTACAGAATAGAAGGCACAGAGACAAACACACATAAATACAGTCATCTCATATCTCATAGACAAATGTGCCAAAAACATACATTGGAGAAAAGATAACCTCTTCAATAAATGGTACTGGCAAAACTGGAAATCCATATGCAGCAAAATAAAAATAAACCCCTATCTCTCACCATGCACAAAACTCAACTCAAAGTGGATCAAGGACTTAGGAATTAGTCCAGAGACCCTGCCCTTAACCGAAAAAAAAGTGGGTCATCATGTCAGATTAGGCCCCAACTTCCTTAACAACACCCCTAAGGCACAAGAAATAAAATCAAGCATTAATAAATGAGATGAAAAAAAATAAATAAATGGGATGGACTCAAACTAAAAAGCTTCTTCTCAGCAAAAGAAACAATCAATGAGGTGAACAGAGAGCCTACATTTTGGGAGCAAATTTTTGCCACACACATGTCAGATAGAGCACTAATCTCCAGAATATATAAAGAACTCAAAAATCTTAACACCAAAAAAAAAAAGAAAGAAAGAAAAAGAAAAAACCCATTTAATAAATGGGCTAAAGAACTGAACAGACACTTCTCAGAAGAAGATATACATACATTTGATCAACAAATAATGAAAAAATGTTCAACATCTCTAGTAATTAGAGATGCAAAACAAAACTACTCTAAGATTTCATCTCACGCCAGTCAGAATGGCAGTTATCAAAAATACAGACAACAATAATGTTGGCGAGGATGTGGGGGAAAACAAACACTCATATATTGCTGGTGGGACTGCCAATTGGTGCAACCAATTCGGAAAGTAGTATGGAGAGTCCTTAGAAAACTTGGAATGGAACGCACATTTGACCCAGCTATTCCACTCCTCGGTCTATACTCAAAAGACTTAAAATCATCATACTATAGTAACACAGCCTTATCAATGTTCATAGTAGCTCAATTTACAATAGCTAAACTGTGGAAACAACCTAGATGCCCTTCAATAGCTGAATGGATAAAGAAAATGTGTTATATATACACAATAGAATATTACTTAGCATTAAAAGAGAATAAAATAGCATTTCCAGGTAAATGGATGGAGTTGGAGAGTATCACGCTAAGTGAAGTAAGCCAATACCAAAAAACTAAAGGCCGAATGTTCTCTCTGATAAGTGGATGCTGATCCAATCTAGGGAGAGGCATGGGGAAAATGGAGGAACTTTAATTGGGCAAAGGTGAGAAAGGGGAAAGGAGGGTGTATTGGGGCAAGAAAGAAGGTGAAATGAGATGAACATCATTACCCTAGGTATGTCTGCACATAGGGTGTGATGCTACGTCATGTACAACCAGAGAAATGAAGAGTTGTGCTGCAATTGTGTACAATGAATCAAGATGCATTTTGCTGTCATATATACCTAATTAAAATAAATTTTAAAAATATATAACAGTAATAAAATATAAGAAAGAAAGAGAAGAAATTATAGTGATGGCAAAGATAGTATTACCCAGGAAATGTGTACAAGATAAGGGTGAAGAATTAACCCTATACTTAATGGAAATTTAGAGATTGAGAAGGCACTTCCGATATCAGTTCTAATATCAGAAAGACCTTAGACGTTTCCCCTATTCTAACAAGAAGAAATGCCTGGGCAAACTGAAAACAGTAATTTGGGTTGGGGGTTCACAAGGGTAACTGGGTCTCAAGGCAAACCTGTGCCCCCAAAAAGTGCATCCAAAGATATACAGCAACTGCTTACAGAAATTAATTGCTGGAGGCTGAGGGCTTATTAGAGTAAGCACAAGAAGCTCCAGGGGGCCACACCATATTTTCATGGACTCTCCCTCTTAGGACCTACCAGGTTCTCACAGTAAAAGTCCAGGAAAGATACCCTCATCACTATGGTTCTGGAAGGGAAAAAGTAACCATGATGAAATTGCCCAGAAATTTCTCTATAACATCTGCTCTCCAGAGAGAAAGGATTTTTTCCAGAGCACAACTCCAAAAACTTTCTGGCAAGGGTATAGACATTTCTTCTAACACAGTCCCCCTTCCAGCTTTCCCTTCTAGCTTAAGAGGACAGAAAACCTTACTGGGCACTGTGGCACATGCTGTAATCCAGTGGCTCAGGAGGCTGAGGAAGGAGGATTGCCATTTCAAAGCCAGCCTCAACAACTTATCGATGCCCTATCTCTAAATAAAATATTTAAAACGGGTGGAAAATGGCTCAGTGGTTAAGCACACCTGAGTTCAATCCCCAGTACAAGGGAAAAAAAATAATAGTCAGAAAACTTAATTAAAAGTGGACACTGAGTTAAAAAAAATGAACTGGGAAAACTAAAGTCAGGAAAGAGAATATGAAGCAGGAAGAAAAATGCTGTACATGAGTGGGATGGTCAGAAACACTTGTTAAGGTCACAGCTCCATGATATTGGACTGCTAGAATTTAGGCAAGATTGGAGGAATGAATGATTATAATTGGATGAGTGTAGAACATCTCCTCTGCATGCACACACTCTATAACATCGTGTAAAGGATGAGTGTAGAACATCTCCTCTGCATGCACACACTCTATAACATCGTGTAAAGCAGCTCCAGTTAAGAATAAATTTCAGCGGGGCGCAGTGCCACATGCTGGTTGAGGCAGGAGGCTCGCAAGTTCAAAGCCAGCCTCAGCAAAAGCAAGGCACTAAGCAAATCAGTGAGACCATGTCTCTAAACAAAATGCAAAATGGCACTGGGGATGTGGCTTAGTGGTAAAGTACCCCTGAATTCAATCCCCTGTAACTCTCAAAACAAAAAAGAATAAATTTCAGCTAGAAGAGTTGAAAGCTACAAACTCCCTCCACCTCCCTTCTAAAAGCAGTTTTCGAGGGAAGTCAACAAATTAAAAAAATAATAACATTACAGAAGGAAAAATAAAATATAGCTGGAAGACACTAAGCAGTCATCAGAGAAAGACTACATATTGATATTGGAATTATCAATCAGGGAATTAAAACAACCGTGATTGATATGGGCTCTAATTATTAAAAAAAAAAAAGTGGTAGACAACATTGATAATGATGGATATTATAAGCACGGAGTTAGAAAGTATAATAAATAAACAAAAAAATGGTTAGAAAATGTTTTAAAAGAATTAATAGAAAAGAAGAATGTCATAAACAGACTCAATAGCAGACTCTGCATGGCCAAAAAGTATGTAACTGACCTTTGAATACAGGTCAGGAGAAATGCAGAGACTAGCATTGAAAGAGAACAAAGAATGGAAAAAAAAGAAAGAATAGAGAAATCATGAACTATGGGACAATACCAAAGGATGTAACATACACATAACTGAAATTCCAGAAGGAAAAAAGAATGGAAAAGAAATATTTGAAAAAGTAATGTCAGAAGATTGCAAAACTGTTACCAGACATAAAACTGCACAGCCTGAAAGTTCAGACAGCACACAAAAAAAGAACAAATACCTGCAATAGTCTCTATGATGTAGTTTCTGTGAAAGGTGCTCTCAATCCTCCTCAGGATACACTTCCACTGTGCTTATTGGTTTCAAGAACCATAACTATACTCAAGTCACTGAATCAGGATGCCCTGAGGATCAGATATAAAGTCTGGGTGCACTGTGCACCAAAAGAACTGACTGCATGATTTTTCCAAGTTAGATACACAGAAACCTGGGGACTATGTCAAAAAAAGGAAATTAAACACATAGGTAAAATGATGGTAAGAATATAAAGTTGAATAAAAATGAATATATTGATATAATTCAAGTAAGGCAAGGTTGTACACTCAATGTTTTAATTCAAGGGTTAGGATGGGTTATAATAATTTGGTAAGCAAAAATAAGAACCAGTGGCCTATACTAAATGAATACCCAAAACAGATTTTTGTCTAGAGGAATTATCTAAAGGTTTAGGGAAATTGGTATGTTAGAGGGGATTTACCATGTAAGGCATGCTCACCATTCCTGAGATGGTCCAAAGGACATATTTTTTCACTGCATCTATAAGAAAAAAAATTGTGTAGTATCAGAGGGATGATGGCCAGTGTCTCATTAAGGGGCCCTTCTTCCTGCCCAGGATAACCCAAGCCACCCTAAGACTTACACTCTCAAATAATCAGTAAATAACAAAGCACAAATACTCATAAGTATATTTACAGAATGTGAAGCCCCTGATGGATCTAGTCCACTTGGGTTCCAGAGCTAGACAAAAGGAAAATGGCTCTGGTGGTTTATTTAAGGGAGTACATCAAAAGCAGGGATAAGGTTTCAAGAGCATAATCTTCCTTCTGATGTCTTGCAGTTAGCAGGTTGATAGACATCTTGGCAGGTCACACCCATCTCAGGTGCTGTGTAGGATCTTTGGCAGAGCTTGAGGGGTAAATTCACCTACCTCAGGCAGTCAATCCCTGTGCAGGGGCCACGGGGAGTTCCCAATGCCAGACTTATCCCTTTTTAGTGCCACTTGTATAACCATCAAATATGATAACACCCCAAAAGTCTCATTATTTCCCTTCCACCATGCACACCCACCCTGGTAAATATCTGTAGGTGTCTTTTGTGGAAGGCTAGAAAATTTTAACAGTAAAACATTTTGACAGTATGCTTTTTGAAGGGGACTTCGATTCCTATTCATTGAAGGTGTTCTGGGTCTCAAAAGTGACTCAAGGCCGGGAATTCACTGAGGGCCGTGATATTCATTTTTTGTGACTCAAGTTAGACTTCTGTTTTCCTAGAACTCTTCTTTATGTGCAGATCAACTAAAATTTTAGTAAACTGCCATCTACTTTGTTTCTAGGGACATTATGATGGACTAGACAATGCCATAGGTCTTTTTCTATCAGACTATCCTGGTAAGTATGTTGATTCTTCTTTCCATCACAGTGACTATTATGGTTTGAATATGGGGTGGTGTCCCCCATAACGTTTATGTTAGGTAATACAGTTATGTTCAGGTATGAAATTATTAGATTATGAGAGTTCTGACCTAATCAGTGGATTAATCCATTTGATAGATTAATAATTTGAATGGATTACTGTATAGTAACTGCAGGCAGGTAGGGCAGGGCTGGAGAAAATGTATCACCTCAAGCATGTTCCTAGATATTCTCTCTCTCTCTCTCTCTCTCTCTCTCTCTCTCTCTCTCTCTCTCTCTCTCTCTCCTTCCTGGCTTCCATGAGCTGAGAAGCTCTCCTTTGCCACATTCTTTTGCCAGGATGTTCTTCCAAATCTCAGACCCATAACAATGTAGCTGATTGACCATGGACTAAGACATCTGAAACCGTGCTTCAAAATACTGGTTTTTTTTTTTTTTTTTTTTTGAAGTGTTTTGGTCGCAGAGTTGCAAAGCAAGCTATATTCAGTGACCATATTCTCTTTTGACACCTGCTACCTTAGCATTCAGTACTGACATACCATTTGGGGACATTGGTTTGGTGGCAGCACTCCCCACTCTAATTTTTGACACACAGACAAGAGGGATCAAAGAAGTCTTTGAAGCATATCAGCACTCCTTCACTGTCAGGAGTCCTCCATGAATTATGTGTGGACTATTGCACGTCGTAGTTACAAAAATTGAGTATCACAGCCCTCAGTGAATTCCCGGCCTTGAGTCACTTTTGAGACCCAGAACACCTTCAATGAATAGGAATCAAAGTCCCCTTCAAAAAGCATACTGTCAAAATGTTTTACTGTTAAAATTTTCTAGCCTTCCACAAAAGACACCTACAGATATTTACCAGGGTGGCTGTGCATGGTGGAAGGAAAATAATCAGACTTTTGGGGGTGTTATCATATTTGATGGTTATACAAGTGGCACTAATAACTAGGAGCCCCAAAATGCAGATTATACTTTACTGGTTAAAGACGGGCTCATGGGGATCAGGTGGTAAGCAGACTTTTATTCACTGTGTGCTCACAGTAAATCCAGTGGGTCCTCAAACTTACGCTGTGGTGATTTCCCCAGTTCTGGCATGGAAATATGTGAGAATAAATTAAAATAGATTACTGTCTAGAGACTTCAGTGTATTTCTGAAAGCATAAAGGTAGAACAAATTCAAAGATACTGTCCAAGAATGAATCTCCAGCAACTAACCTAGATCTTACATCTCAAGTTAAATTTCATGGGCAATCTTAGACTTTTTTTTTTTTTTAATGTTTATTTATTTGTTTTCGTTGTACACAATGCCTTTATTTTTACGTGGTGCTGAGTGAGGATCAAACCCGGGTCGTGCACGTGTTAGGCGAGCACTCTACCGCTGAGCCACAACCCCAGACCCCATCCTAGACTTTTTAAAGTTGAAGTTTTGCTAAAATTTGGGGGTCTGGAAAACAAAGCCGCTACCAATTCTCATTGACCTAAAAAGAGAGAAAATCTCTTTCTTCTTTTAACTTTGATTATATGCTCCTTAATAAAAGTAAATATACTCATAAAATTTAACCAATGTTCCTGTAAATTTCCCCTTCTTAAATGGTAATTGGATTTAATATATTTTCACAAATAGTATTTGGGTTTTGTGCAGGATGAGAACTGATTATCACTAATGAATATCAGATTCCATGCTTGAATATTGCTTCTGGGTACATTTATGAGATGATTAAATATAGACAACAGTGACAGTGACCAGCAATAAAGTAGCAAAGCGTAATTAAACATGTTGAATAAACAGAATAAAGACAAAAAATCCTAAGCTGGGTAAAATTATTACATTTGTAATTGACATTCATACTATAGTTTCCTCCTTCACACATATGTAGTACGGCTTACACAGGTATTTCTATAGTTTACTAGGAAGCATGCCTATGAAAACTTAGGAAATCCTCAACAGCTAAAATGGAAGTCTCACACTATAATATTTTATAAAGTTTTAATAATCTTATAATTTCCTAGTTATAAAAATTTAAATTAACATTGCTACATAGAATAAATCACAAATTGCCACTTAGTCATCAAATTCCTAGAGATTTTAGGAGGGTAGAATTCTTTTTCTATGACATATACCATTAAGATTTATTTAGAATGGAGAATTCACTTCAGATGTAGTTTGCTTCAAGAGACAGACAAGGAGCCTCATTAGTTTTTCACATACATACATATATATTAATTTGAACCAAGCCATTACTTTCCAAGGGTCATAACAGGGGTAAGTGGGGGTGGGTAGTGTTTCATACGGTAATTTTGCGGACTATTCATCTCGTATATCCCACACACTGTTGCCACTCTGTGTGTCTTAATTTCTTTAGTAGAATTAGTCTCATATAGTTAGATTCAGTATATGGAAACAAGAACTTGGGGAGGCACTTATAAATTGGTGGGGAGGTTGCTAATAACAGTTTGGAGGTAGAGTGCAAAGATGGAATCTCAGTCTACCACCACCATGGGTGCCTAAAGCTACAAATGAGTATTTCACAAAGCTTTTGTACGCATTAAAGAAATTATCAATTAGCATATGCTTGCTTGTTATTTTAAAAGCATTTCACACTGTTTTTAAAATTGAAATATATGTCAAGCATATTAGAATACCTTGGTTCAATGTTATAACAGGTTATATTTATAACTTCCTTGTATTAGTAAAAATTGTCAGAAAAACATCCTGTAGCCAAAATTTTTATAAAGATTGAAATGAGCTTCCAATAAATATTTGAAAAAATCATATAACTCAGCTGATTTTTCAGTTAGCTTAAACATGACAAAATATTAAAAAAAGAATCTTTGAAAAACAGTTTAAATATATTATTCCAATTTGTTTTATTTCTTTCAGCAGACTAAAGTCATGTCCTAAAATGTTTTAAAAATCTCATGTTTAAAATGTGGGATTTTTACTTGTTATCAAATAGAATAAGCTGGTGGAAGTATGATGTTTAAAACATGAAAGTGTAATGTAAATATAATATATTCATAGGTAAAATTTAATTAAATTAACAAATACACAAAAATTATATATATTGATGGGGTACCATGTGATGTTTTGATACATGTATGATACATGTATAGGTAGTGAAATGTTTAAACCATGTTAAATATATCTTTCTTCTAAAACATTTATCTTTTTTTTTCTGGTGAAAACATTCAAATCCTTTTTTTAAATTTGTTTTTTAGTTGTAGTTGGACACAATACTTTTATTTTATTTATTTATTTTTATGTGGTGCTGAGGACTGAACCCAGTGCCTCACCTGTGCTAGGTGAGCACTCTACTGCTAAGCCACAGCCCTTAAAATCCTTTTTTTAAATCCTTTTTTCTAGCTTTTTGAAATATCCAACATTATATTGTTATCTGTAGTTATCGTACTGTGCAAGGGCATATCAGAAGTTTTTACTTCTTTGTGCTACAAATACTTTAGTATACTACTTATACCATATTATCCCCTCCTATAAATCTCCTTGGTGAGAGATGTTCTTCATTGCTGTATTGCTGTATGGGTTCTATTTCCCCATATTCTTATAGTTACAAAAGGTTATATGCTTCTTGGACTCCCCATTTAACTTCAAATCCTTTGTCAAAATTATCTGTGATACTCAAATATTTTTTTCTATTCTTTTTCTTTGCTGTTGCTATCAGACATAGATAAACACTTTTACATGGACTACAAAATGCCTACCTCAAGGACAAAGAACAAGGTGTGAGCTTACCCTTCTGTATGAAGTTCATGACTCCTTTAATATATTCCAATTTTTACAGTATGAACTCCTGGGTTTTTTACTTATTTTTTAATGTACTAGCAAAAATTTATCAAGCACTTACTAGGTGCCAGGCAAATATATTAGCAGATAATAAAACATCATAATAAAACTTTTAAACAGTGACTACTATAATTCTTATTTTATATAAGATGAAATCAGAGCTCAGAGACTATATCAAGTTACATTCATTGGAACATGTGCTTCCTTTTGTCTAAATAAGACCCTTAAATATTATTCTAATCTACCTCTCATTCTATCTAACTATCTTTCAATTCTTTACAAAAATTTACTTATTTTTAATATGAACTATTCTAATAACTACTCTGTAAATGAAATCTAAATCTTATTTCTTTTTTTTTTTTCTTAGAGATTATTATTTCTAGTCTGGGAAATCTTCACTATCTTGTTTTATTTCATATTTTGAATTTTGTTCCTTAGAATATAAAGTTTCTTGGGGACCAGCTCTTTCCAGAGAAGTTGTCATTGGCACATCCCTGGGCAGGTGATGAACTAGATTTTCAGAACTGTATTGACCATTGATTGTATTTGAAATTATATTATATATTAAAACAATCTAGGATTATCTATGACCATTTTGGTTATAATTTCTTCATTTTATAAATTCAAGCTAATATAATGTCAACAAATCAGTCCCCTTTTCTTAACAGGTTAACTTTTAGCTCCATAATGCTTTTTAACTTTTTTGCCATGTTTTGTATATTTTTAAAAATAGACCTGAGATCATCTCCTTACCCCCAACACCTTTTATAAAACAAAGCAATTTAAATAAGGAAATAAGAATATGCTTTTACTAAATCATTAGATTTTAGAACATAAATTTGCTCTGTGCTTTAGGTTTATTATAATTAGGTAACTATTACCATGATAATCACTGCTAGACCTTTCAGAGTATTCAAAGTCAACTTACTTATTAAACAATTGAAAAGGATTTTTCTTTTTTTAATATCAGGCAAACCCCCAAGAGACATTAATTTTATTTCATAAAACTTCTACAATGAAGGCAAATCATAGATAGAATTATGCTAAGGGCACAAATAGGTATTAGAAACTAGACAACGAAAGACAACTAAACAGATCCTTTCTACAGCTCAGAGTAAATTTCACCCTGCCCTTTAGCACTAGCTAGCATGCTGCAGGAAATGTTAACTCTGAAATAGATGTGAAAATATTCTGCAGGCAGGACCAGACATGTTTCTTGACAGATAGGCAGTCGATGGAGTTTTCCCTTAAAGCAAAAAAACAAAGGCTATAGATATTAGAACTAAACTAAAATTATTGGCCCATTCTATGAGCTATATAGGCTTTGTAACCACCTACATACCTTGAGTTTCACTCAAATAAACCAATGGAAAAACATATTCTTATTAATTAAAAATGCTTCAGCAGTATGGAGATTTCTTGGGAAAATAGGAATGGAACCACCCTATGACCCAGCCATCCCACTCCTGGGTCTATTCCCAAAGGACTTAAAAACAGCATATTACAGTGATACAGCTACCTCAACGTTTATAGCAGCACAATTCACAAAAGCTAGGTTGTGGAACCAACCTAGATGTCCTTCAGTAGATGAATGGATAAAGAAAATGTGGTATATATACACAATGGAATTTTACTCAGCAATAAAAGAGAATAAAATAATGACATTCGCAGGTAAATGGATGAAGTTGGAGAATATAATGCTAAGTGAAATTAGTCAATCTCAAAAATCCATATACCGAATGTTTCCTCTGATAAAGGAAGCCAGTTCACAGTATTGTTTGGTAGGGGTACATAGGAGGATTAGAGGAACACTATAATGGTCAAAGGGAAGGGAGGGGGAGGGAGGGAGCAAGGGGGAAAGGGGAAAAAAGTGGTTGAATAAGACGGATGTCATTATTCTAAATGCATGATTGAAGACTTGAATGCTGCGAATATACTTTGTATACAAACTGTTTTGTGTAAAAAGATGCTATATATGTATAGTATGAACTGTAATACATAATACTATAAATAAAAATTTAAAAAAAACAACAACAACAAAAAATATGCTTCAGGTTAAATTCCAATAGCTACATTTGAAATGTAAAATAACTTTCTTTGGAGTGTTAATTCCTTAACATATTCTAATAGGTAGTATTAACTAATCTTTCCTAGTGAGTAAATTAAAGATGATTTCAAATACATGTTTGCCATAGTATTTATGCTCATGGATTTTAAAGTAAAATACTATAAAGTAGGCTAAAAGAAAAGACATATATACATGCATGCATTTGATGTATTCAGCAAACCTGCCAGGAACTATTCTAAGTACTGGGGTACAGAAATAAATCAGTAAAAACCTTGATTGCTAACAGAAGGAGGTAGTACTATGAGATGAAAAAAAAAAAAGGAGAAAAATTATTTTAAGTGGAGAAATCAAAGAAGTCTTACTGGAGGGAGAAAATTTTTTTAATAAAAATAATATAACTGACAGTCAAATAGTCTTAAAAGCTTTTCATTCAATCGTTATTTTTATTAATAAATCACTTTTCTTCCTTCTGCCTTTCCTTAATATGGGATGTGCTATGAGGCAACATCATTTGTAACTTATGAATCACAGTTGATGCCCATTAGTTTAATTTTATTTATGTTTAATTGGATATATCTACTGGTAATGTTTTTTTTAAATTCCATTCAGTAATTACAACTAAAGCTAACCTATAATAGAGTTTTTCTTTTTAAATGTTGTCTTGACCCAGTTTTGAGGTCCTAAAAGTGAATGGTCAGTTGTCTTCTTCTTGGTTGTTGTTTTGTTTGTTTGTTTTTGAAATTTTTTTTAGTTGTAGATGTACACAATACCTTTATTTTATTTATTTAATTTTATGTGATGCTGAGGATCGAACCCAGTAAGTGTCTCACATGTAGTAGGCAAGCGTTTTACCACTGAGCCACAACCTCAGCCCATTTTTATGTTTTTTTGTTTTGTTTTTCAGTTCACTTCTTGAGCAGCTAAGTCCATACTCCAGCCACTTCCCTCATCTGTTTCTCAATATTTCAGGTCTCTATAAAAACAGCCCTAGTAAACCTTCAGAAACAGGTACTACTAGGAATAGCCTCAATACCCTGGAGCCTGATAGCATTCAAATTAGCCCATTCACAGGGAGCCTGGAAAACCTGGTTAATCCCATACATATACTGCCCACTAAGATCCAGTTGGTGCTACCCCCTTGTGGCCTTGGCTTTGCCTGCCTGACAGCCATCTTTTCCTTGGATCTGTAACAGAGTTCTACAATTTACCTGCCCAAGTGAGGATGTGTTGTTGTGTTTCAACATCAAAAGAATCTTTAAATCTTTATAAAACAATTGGCTCTATGAGCAACATGGCTGACTTCTGTCTAATCAAGGTGAATATTAAAAAGATATTAAAAAATCCATACAACCCAATAGCTAAAAACAAACCTTCCTATTAAAAATGAACAAAAGTCTTCAATAAACATTTATCAAGAGAAGACAAATAACCAACAGGTACAAGAAAAAGTTCTCTTTATCTTGGATAGCTTTGTGAGGAGATTTCTCTTGGTTTACTAATTTTGTTTTAAGCCACTGCAAGATTGGTTTGGAAGTAAACTTTCAAGTTCTGCTTAAGATATATAAAAGTGTATTTTTAAATGAAAAACATATCAAGCTGTACCTGAGCTTGTTACAATTATTTACTTTAAACAATTTATATTAATTAATATAACTAGGTATGGGTGCTTCATAGAGAATATAGGTGCAAATATGAGTTTTAGATTAGTACATTTACATTTCTGTCTCTTAACATTGATTCACATTTTACATTCTTTTGATTATAATTTCATATTAATAAAGAAACTGATTCATGTTGTGTTGATTGAACATATTTATCTATTACTTGACTGGTAAGAGTATAACATGAGTTCTTCTAACAGTCTAGACTGTGTGATACCACACATTTGCATGAAATAATATTGTCACTTTCTAAGTATTCTTTTCTAAAAGCACATTTCTCTGTGCCTGAGGAAGAATTTACTCTGAGAACTATATTTTTTATCCTTAGAGCACAAGATATTTGTTGTCACTGCAATGAGGAGAATTGTGAAAAATTTGTTCCCAAGTTGTATTTTCCTTTCCTATGCAATTTCAAAAATAGTTTATAAATATGTATTTATTCCAACCTTAGAAAACACTTAAGAAATGATAGTTTTTAACTGTTATGAATACAACAAAACTTTGCTTTGGGGTACAATACTATTTAATTATTTTTCTAGGAAAGAATAATGTACTTAACCAAAAGCAAAATACTAATACATTAATTGAGTTTCAGAAAGCACCATTGAAAGTATTTTAGTAACTAATTCTACATAAAGAACAAATCTCACTGGAGAACTTATTTTTTTAAGATGAAAATATGTTAAATACTCAGAATTCCTTTAAAGAAGCTTCAAACAAATCTTACTGGGTATTCCCCTGGTGTTCGAAAACATGCCTCTCAACTGAGAAGTTCATGGCTTACTAATAACAGTATCTTTTTCACCCAAATGGCAAATAGCCAATTGTTTAAAAACTGCTTTTTAATTTGTGAGTTATTGAAAAAAGCAAAGGAAATAATGTTGCACCTAAATAAAATATTTCCTTTAAATGAGAAATTTAATTAGACAGTTCAGAGGGAAAGAAATGATCTTGATACTGAAAAGAAGTGAATTTTATTTATACAGCTGGAATAAGAAATGAAAAGATTAAATAAGATAATCTTAGGCTTCCTTACGCCAAACGAAATATAATATTTTCTTTCTCAAAAATGTTTGAAATCAGTGTAGAAAAGTTGTAAGCATAAATTATGAAGATGTTCTAGTCTTCAGGTCAAAAGTGAATTCTCCAAATATCTGAACATGGTAAAAACACACACACACACACACACACACACACACACACACGATTCAGTCTATGGAACAAGTACCTTTTTTCTATCATTTATTTTTTAGGGGGCGGTACCAGGGATTGAACTCAGGGGCACTTGAACACTGAGCCATATCCCAGCTTTATTTTGTATTTTATTTAGAGACAAGGTCTCATTGAGTTGCTTAGTGCCTTGCTTTTGCTGAGGCTGGCTTTGAACCCGCGATCCTCCTACCCCAGCTTCCCGAGCCACTGGGATTACGGGCATGCACCACCATGCCTGACCCATTTTATATTATACTTCTTAATCTTTATATCATTTTATACTCTCTTATGAAATTAGCATATCTGTAGTTCAAATTGTTTACTAATCTTATCAAATAATATCTTTGCAAAAATTCCTATGAAGCTTTCAGTAATTCCAGTGTAAAATGTAAGTAATATTATACATTTATCTAATATACATTTATCTAATTATCTGTGTTAATTAAACTCAAAGAAAAGTAGAGAGGAAAACTGTTAGGAGAATTAATGACATCCCAGAGAATGGGACTGGGAAAATGCCAGTTACCATTTCTGGCACATGATTTCTAATATTAGATATTTGGTTTTGGCTGCATGTAAACTATGCAAAAATCATTATTGTACAGTACATGCTTTTCTATGCCAGGCTTGTTCGGCTTGACATTGTATTTGTGAGATTATACCATGCTTTTGCTTGAGAGGTATTTTGTTCTTTCTCATTGTTGATGAGTATTCCACTGTGTGAATACACTGTAATTTATTCACCTATGCTGTTGTTGATAAGTTTTTATTGATTTTTGACTTTGACTATTATGAATAGTATTGTTATACCCATACTTGCCTTTTGACGAGAACATATTTCTTAGTGGAATTACTGGAGTAATAGCTATTCAAATAATTAGCTCCAATAGATACAACATACAAAGGAGTTCATAGTGGTTTTAACCCACGTTAATTTTTACCAGTTCTTGCAGCATATTCTCATTATTTTAAATTGTCTCTCTCTTTTTTTAAACATATACTATGTTGCATAGAAGATTGTTCTGTGATTGCTTTCAAAAGATTTAGTGTTTAACACTCTTAAAACAATTTTTGCCACATATTGAGCAATTTGAAAAAGTTAGTCTTCTTTTATGTAAATAGGGTGTAAATATAAAATACATAAAAATTTGTTTCAGCAGGATAGAATTCATGGCACTTGTGAAAGCAAAAAGAAAGGAATGAAGAGAGAAAGGCAAGAAGAGAACGAAACAAAATAAGATGGACAAGTAGGGGAAAAAAGGAAAGTAGGAGGGAAAGAAGAAAGAAATACTAAAAAAAGGAAGAAGAAAGAAAAGAAGGGATGGAGGGAGAAAAAAAAAACAAGAAAAGAAATCACCAATAGGGGATTAAATTTACAATTACCAAGGAACAAAATAATTCTTGTTTTAATATATTTTAAATGTCTATTTGAGAATACTGTCAAGGAATATCTTTTTTGGTATCCTGCCCTTTTTCTGATGTTAGAATTTAATTTTTTATGTCTTCTTAAGATAAATTATGAATATTTTTGAAGTCCTTACATTTATTATGTTTTATTTCTCATGATGATATGCTTCATTCCATATTTATTTTATAAGGTATATATTTTTTGAAATATTATATTCATAACATTAGAAAGGTAAAAGTAAACTGAAATAATTTCAGTTAAGAAGTGGGAAATTTGGGGGCTGGGGTTGTGGCTCAGTGGTAGAGCGCTCACCTAGCACGTGCATGACCCGGGTTCGATCCTCAGCACCACGTAAACATAAATGCATTGCGTTGTGTACAACTAAAGCAAATAAATAAATATTAAAAAAAAAGAAGTGGGAAATCCTAATGTTAGTTTTAAAAAGGAAACACTTGATTTCTTAAAGACATTGAGGTAAAAACATATTTAATTAAAAATATTTTCATTTGATTAAATATCAAATATCAGTGAATATTAATGAATGCTTACTTATATTTTAAATCAATTACATTTGCAATAATTGGTGCACATTTTATAAGGTATTGCATGATACTTTGATAGGCAAAAAAATCAAAGAATAAAAATCATTCATCAAAAACTTCCTTGTTCCATGAACTTGAGAAGACTAAATATATTGCAATTGTCTGGCTTCAGAAATGTTCTCCAATATTGAGATTGAATTCCCTTGGAAAATAGTTGCAATAAATTTTCACTTGATACATTCAGCTACTCAATGAGATTAGATGTTAGAATTTATAGTATAACTTGTGCAAATTATAGTTTTCTTGCAAGGGTGAAGACAGAGAGAATATGCAGTATATTCTTGTACATGCTGTTCAGCTTTTAACTGGATACATAAACTAGTAGTGATCTGATCAGAAGGAAAGTAGGGCAACATTTCAATTTGAAAGGAAGCTGTAATGATCTGAAATATTGTTCTCTTAGTACACTTGGATTTTGCTAAAGCTATAGAAGTGAAACAGGAAAGTAACACTGTAAGGGCACTGAATTTCTCCATTAGAAATTGAAACCCATTTTTCTTCTGTGAATGAAGGGACACAATTTACATATAGTTTATGAAAATACTAACATTACCGGATAGAATGTGACTTTTTTTTTTTTTTTTCTGGCGGGGGGTGGGGTAGTAAGGATAGAAACCAGGGTGCTTAACCACTGAGCCATATCCCCAGCCCTTTTTTAATATTTTATTTAGAGACAAGGTCTTGCTGAGTTGCTTAGGGCCTTGTTAAGTTGTTGAGACTGGTTTTGAACTACAGTCCTTCTGCCTCAGCCTCCTGAGGCATTGGGATTATAGTTGTGCGGCACGGAGCCCAGCTAATGTGACATCTTTTAACGATGAATATTAGTACGGGTAAAAGGAGTGAACATACCTATTAACATATATGTATATACTTAAAGGTAAAATTAAATATTAATTTAAATAAAGACTAAAGAGTTGAGTTTCAAATTTAATTGAAGTATTTCTTTCAGTTAGTGTACATTATTAAAACAAGACTCAGGAACTCTAAACTCAATCACTGCTTATGTGTTATATTGTACATGACTAAGTCATTCCATATATTTTAATGTCAGTTAATATAGATTATTTCCTGCACATATTAAAATGGATTTCCTCTCCAACTTCTCACCTTCTTTCTTTCCAAAGATGATATGTTGTATGAGTATAATAAAACCAATTTCCAAAATAATTTAATTTCTTTTTCTATTTAACTAACCACTAAGGTCACAATTTATTAAATTTAGATTACAAAATTATATATGTTTACTGAAAGTTACAGCTAAAGGTCAATGGGAAAATTAAAGCAAGACTTTTCAGGAATGTAAATATTAATATTTTATTGTAATGAACAAAGCTATGATATTCTAAGAGTTTCTTATTCCAGTTTGCAACATTTATTTAAGATTTTCCATAAAATTGAGGAACCTTGTTTGACACAGAAGAGAAAAATAACATATACACTTCAACAGAAATACTTCACCCTCATGCCAATATTGCAATATTATTAGAATTATTATTTTAGTCTCATAATCATTATTAGTAGCAGTATCTATTATGTGGCATTAACTGTTTCAAAGGCTTGTAATAATAGGAACTACACAAATTTAATACCTACAACATCTTAAGATAGATGTTGTTACCCTATCCATTGGTATAATACTTAGATTCACGTCACTCAAAACCGTACAAAAATAATGGGTTATCTTGTGAGAAGAGCACTAGATGAAAAGTCAAGAACCTGGCGTGTTATTAATTTTTTCTGCCCATTTACAAAACTAGATAGGTAGGTAGGTATCTTGTGTATTATGTTTCTAGTGAGTGGAGAAAAGCCGAGTTCTTTCTGCCCAGGTCTTATTTGGTATTATTTAAACAATTCTGTATGGTTAGTATTTACCTTTTTTATAGATTAGCAAACTGAGGTTTGAGAGCTTGAGCAGTTTCCAATATATATATATATATATATATATATATATATATATATATATATATATATATGTAGTGGATATAGGAATTAAAGCTAGACCTATTTCAAATCCAAAAGGTCAGGTTCATTTTATTATCCTAATCTTATTCTCACAATTTTGTATCACATTAACTATTCTTCTTAAAAATTATTCTCCAGAATCAAAATATCTCCACTAACACTGAAGAGTTTTAATGGTTCTAATAAATGACTGGTGTTCCAAATAAAAAAAGTCCATTGTAACTTGTGGTTTACAGCCTCACTTTATTTCTAATTAGTAGTTGATGCTGTAGGTCAGGCTTCTCTTGAAAAAAGCTCTGCTTTCCTACTCTGAGTAATGAAGGCACAAATCCACTTTATGATTATGAATAATTTTGAACTATATATGTGTTACTATTTTTAGGTCAATATTTATATTAAAGGTAAATCATTCTATTAGTTAAAAACCTCTTCAATGCCTGGCTCACTTACCAAGCATTTATGTGATCTTAAAATGGTATGGGCATAATGCTTTGATTGAAAAGTGTACTTTATATATTGAAATAAAACATAGAGCTTACTTAAAATAATAAAACTTAAAAGTTTATACACACACACACTATATTAACTGGTAGTCTTGGGCAATAAAAGATACTAGAAGACTACAAATGAGAATATTCTATTGATTGGATGTTCATTTTATTTTTGATTGAACAGATTTCAATTTATTTTTCTGTCAATAAAGGATGGAAATTTAGAAACGTGTGTGACCCCCTAAAAAATAAAAGTCCTTATGTTGAATACTAAACAAAGTGTTAACTTTCTTTTTATCACTGAAGTAGAAGAGCTAATTGTTCCTCATTCCCTCAGTTGTAAATGTTCTCACAGCTCCATTGCCATTTCAAGGTGCAAATGCACACAAAGATGCAGCTCTAAAAGTCATCCTGTACAAAAGGAACAAGGGGACACTGTGAGCTGCAAGATGGATGTAGCTAGCAATATGAAGTGCTGAATTTAATTGGAACTAAAGCTCAGAGGAAATATTCAAAATTAAATGTACACAATCTTGAATCTTATTTAATTTACCTACACAGGAATGTTATTTTTTCTTTTGGGTTGTCACCATCACCTTACTTTTATATACATTGTTAGCACACAATGATAGATTATATAGCTCATACAATGTCATTCAGTTAACTGTGAGTAATAAGATTTCTTGAAGGAAAAATGAGAATATTTTCTTGATTTAGGAAATATCCATGTCTCCTTCAATTATACAGCACTGAATGGAGAAACAAGTTACAGTACCCAGAATAATGTTAGTATAAAGGAATAATATTAGCATAAAGTATCTCCCATTAGTTCAAATAGATTAGTAATGCATGCTTTTTAAACTAGATAGCCACAATCGAAACCTAGTAGATTTTTTTGAAATGCTTCTTTTTCATTAAACTTCTGAAAACTTCCAAATGTGACAGAATATTACAATTCTACATTTGAAACTTCTTAATGACATGAATTGTCAGCAAATGTCAAGAATTGTTATTGCTCGTTTGATTGACAAACATAACATGATTTTTTAAATGAGTTCACTTAATTCTGATATTTTGAGTGATATTATAGCAATGATAATGCATATAATTTTGCTTCCTTTGTAAAATTGTTTAAAATAGCTTATGGCTCAAATAATCAAGACAATCACATTTGATATTTAGAAATCTAAATGTTGTACATCCCAATAGAAAAACAAAGTTTCCATGATTTTTAAACATCTTCTGGTAAAGACATTCCAGATATTACTGCCTGCAATTATGGGGACAATTTATAAGCCTAAAAACAACCCTCATTCAGTTTATATATTATAAACTGAAGGGACATTTATCATTCAGTTCATGCTTTGTTGTCAAACTTGATTTGAGCCACCATGATATCAGTTTGGTTAGAACACAGGCAATGTCACCAATTATTTGCAGGCGACATCACCATATATGACATAAATGAAGGTTGTTCAGGTGAGAGATTTGCACCAATTGTATTGAAGCAAGGTTGCACTGTTTCCCATATTTGTGAGAGCAAAGAAGGGGCTCCACCATGTGCTGAACACAGATTAGAGGAAAAACACAAAACAAAATAGAACACCAGAACACCACCCCAATCTTTCTGTTTAGAGTCACTTCTATCTTATTTCTCTGGCCTGTCCTCTGGAAACTCAAAACCTTGTTGCTGTTACTAAGGGAGGAAGCTACTCGTTTTTGTGTGCTGGTATATGTCTTATCCATTTGCAGCCCTTCTCTGTTACAGATGCTTAAATTTAAAGAGGGTATGTGGTTTCTTGCCCTTTTCTATTCATTTTTCTTTCGGAATCTAAAAATGTAAATTCATTGTACTTACCATATCCTAGCTGTGTAAATGTGAGTAGGTTCCTTCACTTATATGCCTTGTGATTTAGTCTCTTCACCTGCAAAATGGAGAAAATACTAGTAATTATAACCACAAGTTAGTGTTTTCATAGAGCTTACTATATATTGTTTCCAGTTCAAGGAAATTATCACATGTTAATTTATTTATTCTACATAATAACCTTATAGGAAACACAGAAGAGGAAACAGATGTAGAAAGTTTTGGGAACTTAGTTGCACAACCAGTTAGTGTCAGAGGCAGAATTTGAATCTAAATAGTCTGACTCAGAGTCCTTCCTTCATCTTAACCAAAATTTTATTCTATCTTTCATAAGACATTTTTAAATATTAAAGAATATAAGCCAGGAGCCATGGCTCATGCTCGTAATCCCAGTTACTTGAGAAGCTGAGAAGAAGGACTACAAGTTCAAGGCCAGGCTTGGCAATTTACGGAGACCCTGTTTCAAAAGAAAAAAAAAAAAAAAGAAGGGATGGGGATGTAGCTCAGTAGTAAAGCACTAGGTTCAATCCCTAGTAGTGCAAACACATATGCACGTGCACACGCACATGCGCATGCACATGTGCACACAAATATGTATATGTGCCCGAGCTGCTGAGTTATGAATGGGGCCGAGTTCTAAGCTACCCCCCTTTTGGGCCCTAAAGGGGGTTTTCTTTCTGCCCGCAGAAAAAAAAACAACTTACCCGGCGAGGATGGGCTTAAGGACAAACATACGCTGAGTGCCTTCCTCTGCCTGATGGACAGAAACCACGCCACACCCAGGGAGTTTTGTATGGCAAGCGAGAATCCAAAAACTCAACTTTATTGGCAAGGTGCTGAACTTAAATAGGCCTAGAACTAACCAATCAGCCAGCAGGGCGGTTCAGTCTCTCACGCTATGTCATAGCCACACCCCTTTGCTTAGCCCCGGTCCTACTAGGGCGTGGTAAGCAGCCAAAGTCCTTCCCATTAGCAGACATGAGTCCCAACATATATGTACATATTCATACGTATAAAATTTTGATTGGAATACTTCCTGGCACATAACAAAATCCTCAAGAGTTATTGGCTACTATAATCATTACTATTCAGATATTTCAGATACTTCTTACAATTGAAGAAATAAATGATGCCTATTCATTATTTTTCATTTCTTCTGCAGCAATATTTACAAGATACACTTGTAAATTTTTACTTTCCGTTACACACATTTTTTTTCTTCTTAGTAAGTTATATTTCTATACACATAGCTTTTGTTTATTTATTTGTTTGCTTTATTGGTATTTGATTTCACGAAGATGTGGTTTTTATCTTTCGTTGATATGTTCACTAGTTTTTCAATGTTCTATTGCTAAAACATATGTGTATGATTAATATGACATGTCTCAGATCATTTTTAGGGGTCATAGAGCTATGCACATTTGTACTGACTTCTATAATATTCTTGATATTTCCTAATTAACTCTTCAGATTTTTTATATTAAATTGTTTGCCCCATGGTTCTGTGGTTCAGTGATTATGTTTTAAAGGTCAAAAACTTCTGATCTCATTTTTTTTCTCTTATTGATTTCTGTATTTCTTTTATAAATGCAGTTTTCTTATGTCTCTTTCTGAGTTTATTGAATTGGTGATAATATAATGTTTCTCTGTCTCCATCTTCCTTCCCTAATACTAAATTCCTAAATTTTAATTCCTTTTAAATAAAATCTGTGTTACCTATATGTTCCCTGAATTTAGAAGATGAAATTAATTCTGACAGATTATAGTTAACTCTCGTTACCCTTTTAGGCCTACGTAAAGAATTAAGGGCAAAAATCAAGAGATATTTTAATTTTGAGCTGTCAGAATAGAGACTTTGTAGTCTGTGGAAAGTAAAATGGGAGGCACAGTTGACCCAGTTCTGGCAGAGAGTTTGTTGTGGCTGCTCCAAATGATTTGCTGCAGTCTCTCAACACCTTACACACCTAGCACCATGGCTCTGTGAGAAGTTAACCTTTTATAGTACTTTGAGGACGAGGGGAAAACGGGTATCTTAAATACTACAGGGAACATGCATTTTTGAAGGGGAAGGTGGCAATTGTTTTAGCCAGCTTTTTTTCATTGCTGTGAACAAATGACCTAACAAGAACAACAGAGGAGGAAAAGTTTATTTTAGCTCATGATTTCAGAGATTCAGTCCGTGGTTGGATGATTCCTTAGTCTGGCCTTAGGTGAGGCAGAACATCATGGTGGAATGGGGAAGTGGAGGAAAGACTCATGACCTGGCAACAGGGAAGCACAGAGAGAGAGAGCTCCACTCATGTGGATCAAAATGTATACCCCAAAACCCTGCCCCCAGTGAACTACTTCCTCCAGCCACACCCTATCTACCCACAGTTACCACCCATTTAATCTATATCAGAGGATTAATCCACTGATGAGCTCACACACCTCATAACCTAATCATTTCACCTCTGAAAATTCTTGTGTTTTCTCACATATGAGCTTTTGGGGGATACCTCATATCTAAATGATAACAGTTATGAAATTTGATATTTGTCCCCACAAAGTGATTCAAAATCAAAAGTTACAGACATTTTCTTTCATTTTAAAATGTTAGTTATTATTAGCTTTATTTCTAACCCTCACCCAGGGAATGTCTTTAACTTACATTCAGGGCAGCATCTCTCTCCATATTCTTTTTTAATGGAAGTGTGCCACAGGGATATACAAGTGCAAATATGTGTTTAATCTTTAGGAGTTTAGTCAACAACTCTACTCACATTTAGATGCTAAATTTACTGATAATGTGCATTGGTACAAATTAAAAACAGAAATCAGAGTAATAAGTAAAATATTTATCAAGGCTTCTGGTGCAATCAGGATACTTGACTTACTGAGTCAATGGAGGATGGCGCCACTCGCTGTAAGGCGCTGAACATTCCCCTTGATATACATGAGCTTATGTAAACAATGTGTATAAGTAAAATTTATATGTTTCCTTCTGCTTTTAAAATTCAGTAAGACTCAAAATCTTGTGCATTTAGTTCAGCAGAAGCAGCATAAAATCTTGAGACCTGAGCAACTTGTCTGAAATACTTATTCTTTCTCTATTCCTTAACTTATGTTCTGAGGGAAGATACCTCCTGCTACTTACAGGTAGATGACATTTAACAGATAATTCATATTATCTATGACCTTAAGAAAACCCAGAACAAACTACCTTAAGAAAATCCAGAATAGTATCATTGATATATCATTCATATCCAAGAAATCCCTCTACCTTTTTTTGACCTGTTCTTCTGGATGGACTCACATGGCCTCCGGGACATTTTATATTCTACTGCCACAGCCTTTTTCATTCCTCTTGGCATTTATCATGTTGCAACTCTTCCTTATCCTGCTGCAAAAAGATCCTGTTTCTTGATATCTGACTGAGCACTGACTTACCATAAACTTTTAATCTTGGGCAGTTTTTAATTCCCTGACCCCTTCCAGGTCAGGGCAGGGAGTGTAGTACACTATAAGAGATGTGCCATGACTGTAAGATTAATGAGAACCATAAGGTCCATCCAAGTGTTTTGCCTGGCCAATGCTGTGTATTATTCTGCAGCAGGATGCTACCTAGCATGGGAATTTCAAGGAAACAAGCCTACCTCCACACAGATGTCACTTTCATAGACCCTAAAGGAAAGTAAACCTTTATCAGGATAGTGCAAATGTTAATTTTAGATGTCAACTTGACTAGCTTAAGGGATGCCTGGTGAGGTATTGTTTCCAGGTGTGAATCCAAGAGTATTTTTGGATGAGACTGACTGTGAGCAAGGAAGTCTGGCAGTCTGTACTCAGTGAGGAAGATCCATCCTCAATGTCATCAGGTAACATCCAATCAGCTAAAAGTCTGAGTGGAGAACAAAGCAAAAAAAAGGTGAATTCCCTAACCCTTCTCCCCCCCAGGATGGGATGCTCTTTTTCTGCCATTACAGATTAAAACTCCAGATTCTATAACCTTTGGCCTATGAGACTTGTCTCATCAGACTTTCAAAATTCTTGGGCTTTCAACATTGGACTGAGAGTTAGTTACAGTTTCCTTGGTTCTTTGGCCTTTCAACTTGGACTGAGCCATGTTTCTCTAATGGATTCCAGATGGCCTATTGTAGGATTTAGCATCCATAGTCATATGAGCAAATTCATCTAATAAATTGTCCCTCACATACCTCTCCCTATCTCTATCTGTTTATCTATTTATCATCTATCTATCTCCTGTTAGCTCTTTCTCTCTGGAAAACCCTGAGTAATACAAATAGCTTAAACTAACTAACTCTCTCTCTCTCTCTCTCTCTCTCTCTCTCTCTCTCTCTTTCTCGCTTATATATATATATATTTTTCTCCTATCTCTGTTTCTCATTATTGTAAGCTGGTAGAATCTGCCTAATTTAAGTTGGAGTACCTTTGAGAATATAAAAATACAAAAACACAGAACTCCTTTCCTGGTTTGTTTCTGGCATAAGATCATTGTCTAGTTATTTTACAAAGGGAAGAAAAAGAGGGAAATTGATTTATTTATTGTGTTCTCATTTGGCATCACTTTGATTTTATTATTCAAAAAATAATTACTACTTTTAGGTAATGTTTTTCCAAATTTTATATATGAAATTTTGAATGAAGTTTGGTTCATTGACCAGCAACTTTTATATATTTAATAAACTGCAGGTCCAAATGTTCTAAAAAATAGAATTGCTGTGTCTGTTACATACATGAACCAAGATAAAACTTCATTTTCAACAGTTTTGGTGACAAATAATATCTGGATTTTAATGAATAGATCTACACATATGTATATATAATAGTAAACATGTACAAATACTGGACAATCACTAATTCTTTCAAGCAAAGTTTAATAAACATTTGTTAAACACATTTGTTTTAAAGTACTGAATAACTGAAGTCCACACAAATATTTTTAAATTCTGATTTAAAATAATAAGATTAGAAACTACTGTCATATCTCCATGGTAACCAAACAAGAGATGTTTTGTATTGTGGATTGTTTTTCCCTTCTACATAAGCAATTTTAAATTTCGAGACTGAAACAAGAAATTAAGCTTCTCACATAGAGTACCAGGAAGTAGGGAAAAAAAGTTAATAGATTAGTGGGGCTTTTTCCTTAAATGTGTGCACTTAGCCATTGAGAAACTTAAGAGATTAAAATTTGAATAATTTATCCTTCTGTATCGAAGACTATTTTCAATCCAAAGGCTATACATTTTAGCAGAGGGAGTATAAGATTAGAATTAGAATCTTCTCTTCTTGGTATTACTTTAAAGTGGTATCTTTAAAATGATTGTTATTAGTTTTTTATAGCTGTAGGGATATTGATATTGATTCCATAAAGTTTTTTAAGTTAAATAAGAAAATAAATATAAAAACTTGCTATAGACTTGATTTAATAAAGTTTTATTTACTTTTAACCACCAATAAATTTTATTGCATAGAAATCAAATAAGTTTTAGATCTAGTATTGGTTTTCCTGAAGTTTATCATATTTAGTTCTTTGAGAAACATGACTGTTTATATCTATTGATGAATGTTATAATATTGTATGTGATGTATACAAAGTGAGTGGTAGAATTAGTGAAAGTGAAAAGTGTTTTTATGTGGCTGCAATATTCAAAGACCACTTAACATAGGGTGTTTTCTTTGCTCTTGTAGTAATGGAAAGAAAGTTAATGCCTAAATCAACATAAAAGGTACTTTCAAAAAGGTTCATGAAATGCTGTTTTCAGCAGGTACACAAGGATTGTGACAGAGAGAAGAAAATGAAAACATAGTAAGATAATTGTGTAATATAGAGCTATTAGAAATGCTTTGTTCAGGGAAATTAAACTTTTTATCTTGGGTGGTTCTTTCCAAGCTTTTATATAAGCCTACTTTACATATTATAATAAAACAAGAATATCTTTATGACTGAAAAATAAAAGCTTTTTGTTTTTCATCCAAAAATAGTTATATTTTTAAGCATTTTGTAATTTTATTTCTCATTTAGATTACTTTTAAAGGCAAATAATTGACAGGCAGGGTGGCTCATGCCTGTGATCCTAGTGACTCGGGAAGCTGATGCAGGAGGATCACAAGTTCAAAGACAGCCTCAGCAAAAGTGAGCTGCTAATCAACTCAGTGACACCCTGTCTTTAAATAAAATATAAAGTTGGGCCAGGGATGTGGCTCAGTTGTCGAGTGCCCCTGAGTTCAATCCTTTGTACCCCAAATATAATTAAAAAATAAAAATAAAGGCAAACAGTTTACATTAGTAATGTTAAGAATACAGTTTATTGCTTTCTCATTCAAATACATTAGAAAAAAGTTATACTTCTTTTAATAAATAAAATAATGTTTTTGAATATACATTTTACTACAAAATTAACTATAAAATGAAAGATAATAAAATAATTTACAAATATTTTAAGGATAAATTATTTACACTAAAACAACAAAAACAGTTTTATGTTAGTAGAAAAAAAATTGTTATTTTCCACTGTGTATATAAAATACAAAGATAAAACATGGAGATGATTTAAAACTATAATGAGATGATGTGTAAGATATGTCATTCCTGGGAATTAACATTGTGACTGATAGAAAATTCAAATTTTATATCAACCATAATTATTTCTTTGTTTTGCTAAACTATATATTGAACCAACTAAGATCCACGGCACATGACAATATAACATCATTCACTCATTTGAGAAATGTGCTCAATAATATGAACAGCATCGTGAAGTGGTTATTTAGAAAGATATTTTTTCTGCATAGAGAATAAAGATGAGCCTGAATACCAAGAAACCAATGAGGAAACTTGCAACAAGTTAGAGGAAGAAGGAAAGGAAAAGGGACACACACACATATTAAAAAGGAATGACAATGTGATTGAACAATTCAATTGAACACAGGGAATAGTGTGTGAGAAGAAATTGGTTTTGTATTTTCAAATATGGTCCTATAA
The DNA here is from genome assembly GCA_025594165.1 of Tamias sibiricus. Lineage (NCBI taxonomy): Eukaryota > Metazoa > Chordata > Mammalia > Rodentia > Sciuridae > Tamias > Tamias sibiricus. The sequence continues at coordinate 21,557,913 of CM046663.1, forward strand.
AATGCTAAACTATCACTCACTTTTTTGTGCTCAACCCCTGTCAAATCTAAACATATTTTATTTTCATGTCTTTCCTCAATTCATCCTTTCCAATTTTTCAATTTGAGCTAGTCAGTTCTATAAAAAAGAAAACCAATGTTGGTGGGTTAAAAGAAAAGTCAGAGACTTGGACATGACCCTGCAAAGAGCAATGCTGAATAGGAGCAGGAAAAAGCCAATCAAGGTCCCTGTTTTTCTCAATAAGCTGGCATAAATGTTGTAGTCTTCAGTCTGATGTTCTTTTATTAAAATATTGTGCATACTTTATAATACACATATTATATATTACATAACATTTTTGAGTGATGCAAATCCTAGGAAATGACTATGACCCAAGAAATGTGGTCTCTACTAAAACAGAATAGAAGAAACACAAAATGAATTTTGTTTCTCCTAGAAGAAACATAAGATGAACACAAGTCTACTGAGACCTTGATTCTAACCCTGAACCCTGTTAGGTCCATTGTGGACGTCTGACCTCTAGAACCTTAAGGTGATAAATTGGAATAGTTTTAAGCAACTGAATTTTTGAAACTAATGATACAATAGCTGTTAAAATTTGGATCTGGAATGTCCCTCCAAAAGTTCATGTGTTGAAGGCTTTGATCCTCAGTGCAGCAATGTTTAGAGCTGGGGCTTCTGGGAAGTGATTGGATAATGAGGGTTCTGATTTCATCCGTGAATTTAATCCATACATGGGTTCATAATTGAATGAATTATAAAAGGAGTGACAACTGTAGGAAGTGGAACCTAGTAGAAGGAAGTGAGTCACTGGAGACATGCCTTAGAAGGGTATATCTTGTCCCCAGCCCCCATCTCTCTCTCTCTCTCTCTCTCTCTCTCTCTCTCTCTCTCTCTCTCTCTCTCCATCCCAGACACTATGAGGTCACCACCTCTGCTCTACTGTGTGCTCCTATCATGATATTCTGCCTCCCCAAGGGTCTAAAGGAGGCCAAGTGGCCATGAACTGAAACCTTGAGCCAAAATAAATCTTTCTTATTTCAAGTTGATTTTTTCAGGTATTTTGTGACAAAGACCAAAAGTTGACTACCATAATAGCGATAGATAACTGAGAACAATTCCAGCCATTCTCTGTTAGGTATTCTTGTCAAAGATTAGTTTCCTATAGAAGTAGAAAACTGAGTTAATTATTAGCAACTAGCAAGTGATTATCATATTCATTGTGTAGTCCAGATAACCCTGATGGTCCCAGTGGAAAAACACCTAGGAAGTCACCAACCATGGTTCAGTGATTTGTTATCCAAACATTTATAACCATACATTATTCCTATTTGCTATATTCTTCTCCATAATAAACAAGTGAAAATTTTGATATAGTCCTATGGTGGATTGTTTCTCTACATTTAATCACCAACATAAATTTAAAAATCTTTTTGCTCATATTATTTTCCATCTTGCCGTGGCATGATAATGTGAAATAATTCAGTAACATTGTTTTCAAAATAAAAATGATGAAATGAAAGATTATATTATACCATTGAGAGCAATATTCGTATTTGTTACTTGCAATATGTGCTCTTGTCAGCAAAAGCATAACAATATCTATTTTGAGAAAATAGCATGTGTGCTTTGCACATTAAGGATTAGTTTAGTGTTTAGTTGTCTATTACAAGTGGTCATAATGTCATAAAAATTAAATGTTAATTTAACAGCAGCATTCTGAATTAGATTAATATGGAATATGGCAAGCCATGAAAGTTATTTGGATTGTCACATTAATGAATTCTTTAAAGTGTTCTCTCCTATCCCCACTGAAATAATACTTTAGTTTTACACTCTGGTGGCAAGGGCTTGATGCTATAAGAGTTCTGCCTAATATAAATTGCATAAATCACACAAAATGTCCCAGAACATCATGTTCTGTGGCTGACAAGAACCACATTGTTCTGCATTTTTCAAAAAGAAATGAAGCCCTGGCTATTTAATCAAAGAACATAGCCAACAATCCCATGCTATCAATTTGTATTACATGCATTATAGCTGATGCTGTCACTGGTAAATTATCACTTGTTATAATATATTTTAGTTTTCATTTGACCTTGGTAAGACAAAGATTTTTTTTCTATTGAAATTAACATGCTGCTCACAGCTTCACCTTTTATCTTGCATTAAAAAGTACTTGACAACACATGATTGTACTTTGAACAAACCAGTTTTTAAATAGCCTGTGTCCTATGTGTTGATCTTCTGCAGTGATAAAGTGGAGACTGAATACCCATTTGTTAGGACAATTTTCCATTCAAGAGTTTCTTGTAAAAAAATAATTTGTTCTTTATGTGTTCTCTCTCACCAAATTTTTAGTATCAGGGATCCATTTTTCATCCTAATCTACTCAATTCTGCCTCCTCTTTAAAAGAAAGTAGAACTGCTGTTGCTATATAAATTTTCTTTGCTGGGCCCAACATCTGATTAATTCCTGAAGAAAACCTCTTTCCATTAAGTAATAGCCTATATGTGATCAGCATATTTCTAAGTGTCTCTTCAGGGAAAAGGGAATGGTCCGAATAAGTTCCAAAGAACTGTCATTGCACTCACAAGCAGACTGGGAAGAAACTGAAGCAAAGGAATAGTCCCACCCGCACTAGGTCAGGTAGGTGTCCATTCTGGGGCTCCCACTTCAAAGAAATATTTATTAAGAACAAATCTAACAAATGGTTACATATCAAACAAATGAACACAAGAACATGAGAGCTTCTGTTGCTGTCTGAAGCGCTTGGAGCAACGGAGCCGCGGGAAAAACTTCAGAAGCAAACTGGAGACAAACAGCTTTTTATTCTGATAACTTTTCTCTCTGGTTCTAACAACAACTAACACACGCCAAAACACACCCTAAAAATGGCGCTGACCCGATCAGCAATTTCGGCCAAGTCACTCGAGATCCCGCAACAAATCCCGTGAGACTACGGGTGGCGACAATGGCCAAATCTCCATGGCTCATAGTCAACTGCAATTCAAGTCAATCCCCAAACAGGGCTCCTGCATTTCCCCCTTTTTGTTTTAAAAGAGGTAATGCTCTAGGACGTCTATGTGCAACCAACATTCTTACCCGTCATCGGATAATCAAGGCTGTGCCCTTGACTCCTGTCTTAGGTTGATATGTCGGCCACATGAGACTGTCCCGTGCGACTGTGCCTGTCTTAGGTTGTCCCCCTCTGGGGATCTTACCCGTCATTGGCTAACCAGCCATCCAATGGAGCCCTTTAGGATCGACTATATATGATGACTAACAGCCGTCCAATTGTGAGGAGATGTTGCGGCTTTAAGGCAACAAGCCTTTTGGTGATGAGCCAATTTGCATAGCATATCAAATTGTTTAAACAAATCAGCTTCCCTAAGTTCCATCAAGTAACACACTGAATTCTCTAGACAAATACCCGCAAGGCATTGTCCCGTAAAGTCCCAAACAATGAAAGATCAAAATGTCCATTTGTTATAACATGTTGATGTAGGAGGCCCCATGCATGTAGAGCAGAGGCCACACTGTTGGTGAGGTTGTTTGATGTTTGAGCAGCAGACGTCTTTTTTTATGTTTAGACAATGCCACCGGCAAATCTTCAGGGCCCGCTACCTAGAAACTCAAGCATCAATTATTAAAGGAAAGGCAGTGCTATTGCAGCACTGAGTCAAGAGGCGAGTTGTCAAACTACAAAATAGAATAATTAGATTAGAAAATTAAAGTTGATTTTTGTTCACATACATCGCTGGTTGAGCTTCTACAAACTTAAGTTGGAAAAATGTCATATTTAGAACAAAACAAAGAAAGACTGAGGGTAATTACTGCATTAAAGATAGATTAAAGAAAAGGTAAAGGCACTTGAGAGAAATAATTTGTTAGCTGGAACCCTTGAGTCTCTGTATACAGAGCAATCTTTTACCTGTTGAGATAATTGAAATTAATGAGCTATTAAACAAATGAAGTTAATAACAAATAAACAATCTTATGTCAAAACACCAAAATATCAGGTTATATAGCACTAGTCATATTGTTTGCTAAAGAGAAGTCCCAGGGACACCTATAAATCAAAATTGAAAGTACCTTCATTTATAAAATTATTTACCTAAATTGAATACTCTTAACCTAAAATGAATTAAAGTTATTTGGATCCATATATATATATATATATATATATATATATATATATTTTTTTTTTTTCTTTTTCATAAGCGCTTTGTTCTTTGTGACGTCACACTGGACAGACGAACAAACATACAAACATATATTTGTGACGTCACATTAACATGAAATATAGACAAATGTACAGACATAAAGACATGTATAAAAAGAAAAGAGAAAAAAAAATACAATTGTGTGCACACTAAGGAGAGATCTCCTCGTCCCGGCCGGGAGGAATGACACTTAAGTTGTGAAATATTTTGAAGGACTCTTTTGAGGGAATCATTCTATACCTTCATCTTGGTCCTCTTGATTTTGTACCTTTTTTATTAATCTTGATTCTTCAATAACTTCATCTTGATCATTTTGATGTGGTACCTGTTTTATTAATCTAGATGGTATCCATATTGGAGAGGATTCGTCTTTTGGAAAAACACAAACAGATCCTCTTCCCCAAATTAATACTGGATCTGGACCCTTCCATGTACCTGAAAGAACATCCTTCCAGTAAACCAAAGGTTTATGTTGTTGGTGTGGATTCCAATGTCTGTCTCCAGCAGAATAACCATTAGAGTCTAAAGTTAAAAAAATTTAAGGTAAACAGGGCAACTGCCAATCTGTCCTTAGGACTTTTCCAATTTCCTTCTTTTTGTTTTAATAACATAATTTTCAGTGTTCGGTTTGCTCTTTCAATAATGCCCTGACCCTGAGGATTGTATGGGATGCCTGTTTTATGGGATATATTGAATTTTGCGCAAAACTGTTTGAAAGATGAGGACGTATATGCGGGGCCATTATCTGTTTTAAGCATTTTGGGGATGCCCAATGCAGCAAAAGCTTGCAAACAATGAGATGTAACATCTTTAACTTTTTCTCCAGAATGTAAGGAAGCAAAAATCATGCCTGAGCATGTATCTATGGTCACATGAATAAATCGCAATTTTCCAAAACTTGGCTCATGAGTAACATCCATCTGCCACAAATGATTGGGCATTAATCCTCTAGGGTTAACTCCGAAATGAGGATTGGGCAAATGTGTCATACAAGATTTACAATCTTTTACAATTGTTCTGGCTTGCTCCTTTGTGATTTTAAACCTACGTTGCAAGGTGGTGCTGTTGACATGAAACTGGGAATGAAATAAAGTAGCTTGTTGTAGTGCTGAAAGTATAAATACTGTTTTTGTAAGTTCATCAGCCTTTTGATTACCTTCATGGAGGGGACCAGGCAAATTAGTATGTGCTCTAATATGGCCTACGAATAGAGGTTCTTTTCTTGCCCACAAAAGTTTTTGTATTTGATAAAACAATTTAAAGGCTGGAGTATGAGGTGCTATTGGTCCTGCTAACTCTAATTTTGGGACGGCTTGTACAATATAGTGGCTATCTGAAAAAATGTTTACGGGCTGGTCCCTAAAATTTTCCAGAGCTCTTACCACAGCTTCCAGTTCCACTAGTTGAGCTGATTTGTGTGAAGTTATGTAAGTCATATTTTCTTTTTTAGTGACTACTGTAGCAGTACCATTTGAGGACCCATCTGTAAATACATTAAATGCCTTAGGAATAGGTTGATTTTTTATTACCTGTGGAAATATAATAGGATGATTAATACAAAAAGATAATATAGGGGACTTAGGAAGATGATTATCAAAATTTGCAGAAGTAGAGCATTTAGCTATAGCCCAATCATTATCATTGAAGCATAAGTATTCAATCTGTGATGATGAATAGGGAGTAATAATAGTAGCAGGGTGAATGCCAAATATTTTAGTAGAAGTCTTAAGTCCTTGAAGAATAAGTTTAGCCACCATGGAGGTATAAGATTCAATTATACTTTTAGGAGAGACGGGCAAATGTATCCATAATAAAGGCCCTTGTTGCCAAAATACTCCTGTGGGTGTATATTGTGAAGAAATAATAATCAACATCAGCGGTTGAGTTAAATCAAATCTATCACAATGAGCTCCTTCAATGGCTTTTTCTACTAACTTTAAAGCTTTCCTAGCATCAGGAGTCAATGTTCGTGGTGAAGATGGATCAGGATCTCCACGAAGGATGTCAAATAAAGGTTTTAGTTGGCCAGTAGTGAGATTTAGTGTAGGGCGAAGCCAATTAATGTCTCCCAGTAGTTTTTGGAAATCATTGAGGGTGGTCAAATGTTCTTTATTTATTAAAATTTTTTGGGGTCTAACAAAAGTATCCATGATTTTAAATCCTAAATATAATATGGGAGATCTGGTTTGAACTTTTTCTTCTGCTATATATAATCCATATTTTTTTAAATTTTCTACCACATCACTGAATATATTAAATAAGATTTTTTGATTAGGGTGGGCCAATAAAATATCATCCATGTAATGTAGACACATGAGGTTTGGATATTTATTTTTAATGGGTTGGATAGCCTTGTCCACATATATTTGGCATATGGTGGGGCTATTAGCCATTCCCTGTGGTAAAACCTTCCATTGATATCTCTGATCAGGGCCATTATTGTTAATAGAAGGAAGTGAAAAAGCAAACCTGGGGGCATCCAGAGGATGTAGGGGAATAGAAAAGAAGCAATCCTTTATATCAAGAGTAATAAGATGGAAATTTTTTGGAATAGCTACGGGACTAGGAAGTCCAGGTTGGGTAGGGCCCATAACTTGCATGGTTTTATTAATTTGTCTAAGATCATGTAACAATCGCCATTTTCCTGACTTTTTCTTGATCACAAATATGGGGGAATTCCAGGGAGAGGTGGAAGGTTCTATATGACCTGCTTCTAATTGTTCCTGAACTAGTAGGTGGGCCGCTTGTAATTTCTCTTTAGATAGGGGCCACTGAAGGACCCACACTGGCTTATCAGAAAGCCATGGTATTTTCAAAATTATTTTCTCAGTGGCCCCGAAAAAAAATATCTTTTTCCTTTATGACAATGATTACTTTTAGGGTTAAGATTACTCTGTAGTTTTTGATAATGAGTTCTTTTATGGTTAAGATTACCCTGTAGGTTTTCACATTTAACATCTGCAGGCTTGGTTGCAAGGTGTACTCCCATTTGTTGCAAAATATCTCTTCCCCATAAAGTAACCGGTAGATTAGGTAAAACATAAGGCTGAAATGTTCCTTTATGGCCTTCATCATCCTCCCATTTTAAAATTACTGCACTTTTATCTGGGAGGTTATTATATCCCAAGTCTCTTAAACTGGTTGAAGCATTTTGCAGAGGCCAGTGCTTGGGCCATTGGCGTAAATTAATAATGGAAGAGTCAGCTCCAGTATCTATTAATCCCTCCATTTCTATTCCTTGGATTTTTATTTTACACATAGGCCTCCTTGAACAGTCTCGAACCCAGCAAGCCATGGGACTTGAGTCAGTGGAACAAAATCCTCTATTGTTCCCTTCTTGAGGCATACCCATTTTAAATGAATTATGTAAATTGGGAAGGAGAAGCAACTGAGCAATTCTATCTCCTTGATTAACAGAAGTTATACTTTAGGGTGAGCTAAGCATTATTCTTATTTCCCCTTTGTAGTCTGAGTTTATTACACCTGGGGTCACTTGCAAACCTAAGTAAGAAGCTTTTAGGACTACGCCCGATAATAAGTCCTACAGTCCCTGAGGGAAGAGGTCCCCTGACTCCTGTGGGAATCAGTTGAACCCCCATTTCAGGTGTTAACACTATTCGGGCGGTGGAACAGAGGTCTAATCCTGTATTTCCTCTTGTTCCTCTGGCGAGGGAGTGGATGGGTAGTAGGGATTGTTTCGGGGAAGCATCTGAGTGGATGCTTGAGGATACTCCTTCTGCAATGCCCCCGTACATTTGTGGGCCCCGGGGTATTGGGCCCCCGTGCCCCGTTTTTTGAATTCCTGAACAAAGGATTTCCATGGATGTCAAATTTTGAATAGCATTTATTGGCCCAATGATTTCCCTTTTTACACCTGGGGCAGCGGCCTGGGGCACGGTATGAGCTTGATCTTATTTCTCTTTTGGGATTTTGCCTAGAATTGCCTGATTGATTATGATAATTTTGCCTGGAATATCCTGATTGATTATAATATCTACGTTTAGCCTTTGTGAAATTTCGAGAGGAAGCACCTCTCATTGAGGCTGCAATCACATTTCCTGTGACAAAGGTGCCATTTATATCTTTACATTGTTGTATATATACGGAAAGATCCTTTTTAGTTCTCCATGGCCTGATGGCTGCTTGGCACCATTTTTATTTGCATTTTCATAAGCTAATTGAACAACTAATGGCATAGCTTGGTCAACATCTGCAAACACACTACCTGCAGTTCTCAAAAGTTGATCAGCAAAGTCGGCATACGGCTCATTAGGTCCTTGAATCACTTTTGACAAGCTACCTTGTAGATCCCCAGGTCCTTGTACAGTTTTCCATGCCTCTAAGGCAGCTGCATTTATCTGAGCATATATATCTGGGTCATAATCTGTTTGAGCCTGTAAGTCTGCGAATTGCCCTTCTCCTGTGAGCATGTCTATATTATAGTTTTCAAACCCTGCAGCCGCGTTTCTTTTAGCCGTTTCTATACAAAGTTCTTGGAATTGCGATCGCCAAACCAAGAATTGCCCCCCGCTTAATGTTGCTTTACATAGACTTTTCCAGTCTGAGGGGGTTAAGCTAAAGGTGTTAAGGGACTCCAGCATACTCAACGTGAAAGGAGCTTGGGGCCCATAAGTCATTACTGCCTCTTTGAGATTTTTTATTGTTTTGAAATCTACTGACTGATGGACACTCTGTCCATTTTTCTTTTCAAATGCTGGCGGTTCCCAATGTATCTGTGAGTTGTCCTCGAGAGCGCATAAGCGATCAGAAAGACTTTTTATTTCTGTTTCTAGGGTATGCAAATGCCTAGTAATACCCTTCATATTTTCTGTAATGGATTCCACCCATGGGGGAGTAGAGGACACAAGTGACTCCTCTGCCTGACGGACCTTTTTCTCGGTCTTTTTTAATTTCTTTTTCCTCATTTTCTCAGGATCACTTTTACTAGATTCCTCACCACTGCTAATTTCACTGACAGCAATATCCTGAGGCCCAGGTTCCAGTGAGAGCAAGTATCCTTCAGCTTTCGCCAATAACTCCCGAATAGCTTTAATAGCTTGGATTTTTGTCATTTTTGGGTCTCTTCTAATACTCTCTTTACTGGTCTCAGTTGGCCCAGTGGAATCTACACTTTTTTGATCACTTTCACTTTTGTCTATATACTCCTCACTGAGAACAGAGTCAGGTATATCAAGGAGTCTTTGCATAGCCTCTATCACTTGGGATTCAGTTATATTCGAAACCCATCTTTAGAGACCTTTCAGTTCTTACCTGTCCGCTCCGAAGTTCCCCGTACGGGCCGCCACCTGTTGCTGTCTGAAGCGCTTGGAGCAACGGAGCCGCGGGAAAAACTTCAGAAGCAAACTGGAGACAAACAGCTTTTTATTCTGATAACTTTTCTCTCTGGTTCTAACAACAACTAACACACGCCAAAACACACCCTAAAAATGGCGCTGACCCGATCAGCAATTTCGGCCAAGTCACTCGAGATCCCGCAACAAATCCCGTGAGACTACGGGTGGCGACAATGGCCAAATCTCCACGGCTCATAGTCAACTGCAATTCAAGTCAATCCCCAAACAGGGCTCATATATTTGTGACGTCACATTAACATGAAATATAGACAAATGTACAGACATAAAGACATGTATAAAAAGAAAAGAGAAAAAAAAAATACAATTGTGTGCACACTAAGGAGAGATCTCCTCGTCCCGGCCGGGAGGAATGACACTTAAGTTGTGAAATATTTTGAAGGACTCTTTTGAGGGAATCATTCTATACCTTCATCTTGGTCCTCTTGATTTTGTACCTTTTTTATTAATCTTGATTCTTCAATAACTTCATCTTGATCATTTTGATGTGGTACCTGTTTTATTAATCTAGATGGTATCCATATTGGAGAGGATTCGTCTTTTGGAAAAACACAAACAGATCCTCTTCCCCAAATTAATACTGGATCTGGACCCTTCCATGTACCTGAAAGAACATCCTTCCAGTAAACCAAAGGTTTATGTTGTTGGTGTGGATTCCAATGTCTGTCTCCAGCAGAATAACCATTAGAGTCTAAAGTTAAAAAATTTAAGGTAAACAGGGCAACTGCCAATCTGTCCTTAGGACTTTTCCAATTTCCTTCTTTTTGTTTTAATAACATAATTTTCAGTGTTCGGTTTGCTCTTTCAATAATGCCCTGACCCTGAGGATTGTATGGGATGCCTGTTTTATGGGATATATTGAATTTTGCGCAAAACTGTTTGAAAGATGAGGACGTATATGCGGGGCCATTATCTGTTTTAAGCATTTTGGGGATGCCCAATGCAGCAAAAGCTTGCAAACAATGAGATGTAACATCTTTAACTTTTTCTCCAGAATGTAAGGAAGCAAAAATCATGCCTGAGCATGTATCTATGGTCACATGAATAAATCGCAATTTTCCAAAACTTGGCTCATGAGTAACATCCATCTGCCACAAATGATTGGGCATTAATCCTCTAGGGTTAACTCCGAAATGAGGATTGGGCAAATGTGTCATACAAGATTTACAATCTTTTACAATTGTTCTGGCTTGCTCCTTTGTGATTTTAAACCTACGTTGCAAGGTGGTGCTGTTGACATGAAACTGGGAATGAAATAAAGTAGCTTGTTGTAGTGCTGAAAGTATAAATACTGTTTTTGTAAGTTCATCAGCCTTTTGATTACCTTCATGGAGGGGACCAGGCAAATTAGTATGTGCTCTAATATGGCCTACGAATAGAGGTTCTTTTCTTGCCCACAAAAGTTTTTGTATTTGATAAAACAATTTAAAGGCTGGAGTATGAGGTGCTATTGGTCCTGCTAACTCTAATTTTGGGACGGCTTGTACAATATAGTGGCTATCTGAAAAAATGTTTACGGGCTGGTCCCTAAAATTTTCCAGAGCTCTTACCACAGCTTCCAGTTCCACTAGTTGAGCTGATTTGTGTGAAGTTATGTAAGTCATATTTTCTTTTTTAGTGACTACTGTAGCAGTACCATTTGAGGACCCATCTGTAAATACATTAAATGCCTTAGGAATAGGTTGATTTTTTATTACCTGTGGAAATATAATAGGATGATTAATACAAAAAGATAATATAGGGGACTTAGGAAGATGATTATCAAAATTTGCAGAAGTAGAGCATTTAGCTATAGCCCAATCATTATCATTGAAGCATAAGTATTCAATCTGTGATGATGAATAGGGAGTAATAATAGTAGCAGGGTGAATGCCAAATATTTTAGTAGAAGTCTTAAGTCCTTGAAGAATAAGTTTAGCCACCATGGAGGTATAAGATTCAATTATACTTTTAGGAGAGACGGGCAAATGTATCCATAATAAAGGCCCTTGTTGCCAAAATACTCCTGTGGGTGTATATTGTGAAGAAATAATAATCAACATCAGCGGTTGAGTTAAATCAAATCTATCACAATGAGCTCCTTCAATGGCTTTTTCTACTAACTTTAAAGCTTTCCTAGCATCAGGAGTCAATGTTCGTGGTGAAGATGGATCAGGATCTCCACGAAGGATGTCAAATAAAGGTTTTAGTTGGCCAGTAGTGAGATTTAGTGTAGGGCGAAGCCAATTAATGTCTCCCAGTAGTTTTTGGAAATCATTGAGGGTGGTCAAATGTTCTTTATTTATTAAAATTTTTTGGGGTCTAACAAAAGTATCCATGATTTTAAATCCTAAATATAATATGGGAGATCTGGTTTGAACTTTTTCTTCTGCTATATATAATCCATATTTTTTTAAATTTTCTACCACATCACTGAATATATTAAATAAGATTTTTTGATTAGGGTGGGCCAATAAAATATCATCCATGTAATGTAGACACATGAGGTTTGGATATTTATTTTTAATGGGTTGGATAGCCTTGTCCACATATATTTGGCATATGGTGGGGCTATTAGCCATTCCCTGTGGTAAAACCTTCCATTGATATCTCTGATCAGGGCCATTATTGTTAATAGAAGGAAGTGAAAAAGCAAACCTGGGGGCATCCAGAGGATGTAGGGGAATAGAAAAGAAGCAATCCTTTATATCAAGAGTAATAAGATGGAAATTTTTTGGAATAGCTACGGGACTAGGAAGTCCAGGTTGGGTAGGGCCCATAACTTGCATGGTTTTATTAATTTGTCTAAGATCATGTAACAATCGCCATTTTCCTGACTTTTTCTTGATCACAAATATGGGGGAATTCCAGGGAGAGGTGGAAGGTTCTATATGACCTGCTTCTAATTGTTCCTGAACTAGTAGGTGGGCCGCTTGTAATTTCTCTTTAGATAGGGGCCACTGAAGGACCCACACTGGCTTATCAGAAAGCCATGGTATTTTCAAAATTATTTTCTCAGTGGCCCCGAAAAAAAATATCTTTTTCCTTTATGACAATGATTACTTTTAGGGTTAAGATTACTCTGTAGTTTTTGATAATGAGTTCTTTTATGGTTAAGATTACCCTGTAGGTTTTCACATTTAACATCTGCAGGCTTGGTTGCAAGGTGTACTCCCATTTGTTGCAAAATATCTCTTCCCCATAAAGTAACCGGTAGATTAGGTAAAACATAAGGCTGAAATGTTCCTTTATGGCCTTCATCATCCTCCCATTTTAAAATTACTGCACTTTTATCTGGGAGGTTATTATATCCCAAGTCTCTTAAACTGGTTGAAGCATTTTGCAGAGGCCAGTGCTTGGGCCATTGGCGTAAATTAATAATGGAAGAGTCAGCTCCAGTATCTATTAATCCCTCCATTTCTATTCCTTGGATTTTTATTTTACACATAGGCCTCCTTGAACAGTCTCGAACCCAGCAAGCCATGGGACTTGAGTCAGTGGAACAAAATCCTCTATTGTTCCCTTCTTGAGGCATACCCATTTTAAATGAATTATGTAAATTGGGAAGGAGAAGCAACTGAGCAATTCTATCTCCTTGATTAACAGAAGTTATACTTTAGGGTGAGCTAAGCATTATTCTTATTTCCCCTTTGTAGTCTGAGTTTATTACACCTGGGGTCACTTGCAAACCTAAGAAGCTTTTAGGACTACGCCCGATAATAAGTCCTACAGTCCCTGAGGGAAGAGGTCCCCTGACTCCTGTGGGAATCAGTTGAACCCCCATTTCAGGTGTTAACACTATTCGGGCGGTGGAACAGAGGTCTAATCCTGTATTTCCTCTTGTTCCTCTGGCGAGGGAGTGGATGGGTAGTAGGGATTGTTTCGGGGAAGCATCTGAGTGGATGCTTGAGGATACTCCTTCTGCAATGCCCCGTACATTTGTGGGCCCCGGGGTATTGGGCCCCGTGCCCCGTTTTTTGAATTCCTGAACAAAGGATTTCCATGGATGTCAAATTTTGAATAGCATTTATTGGCCCAATGATTTCCCTTTTTACACCTGGGGCAGCGGCCTGGGGCACGGTATGAGCTTGATCTTATTTCTCTTTTGGGATTTTGCCTAGAATTGCCTGATTGATTATGATAATTTTGCCTGGAATATCCTGATTGATTATAATATCTACGTTTAGCCTTTGTGAAATTTCGAGAGGAAGCACCTCTCATTGAGGCTGCAATCACATTTCCTGTGACAAAGGTGCCATTTATATCTTTACATTGTTGTATATATACGGAAAGATCCTTTTTAGTTCTCCATGGCCTGATGGCTGCTTGGCACCATTTATTTGCATTTTCATAAGCTAATTGAACAACTAATGGCATAGCTTGGTCAACATCTGCAAACACACTACCTGCAGTTCTCAAAAGTTGATCAGCAAAGTCGGCATACGGCTCATTAGGTCCTTGAATCACTTTTGACAAGCTACCTTGTAGATCCCCAGGTCCTTGTACAGTTTTCCATGCCTCTAAGGCAGCTGCATTTATCTGAGCATATATATCTGGGTCATAATCTGTTTGAGCCTGTAAGTCTGCGAATTGCCCTTCTCCTGTGAGCATGTCTATATTATAGTTTTCAAACCCTGCAGCCGCGTTTCTTTTAGCCGTTTCTATACAAAGTTCTTGGAATTGCGATCGCCAAACCAAGAATTGCCCCCCCGCTTAATGTTGCTTTTACATAGACTTTTCCAGTCTGAGGGGTTAAGCTAAAGGTGTTAAGGGACTCCAGCATACTCAACGTGAAAGGAGCTTGGGGCCCATAAGTCATTACTGCCTCTTTGAGATTTTTTATTGTTTTGAAATCTACTGACTGATGGACACTCTGTCCATTTTTCTTTTCAAATGCTGGCGGTTCCCAATGTATCTGTGAGTTGTCCTCGAGAGCGCATAAGCGATCAGAAAGACTTTTTATTTCTGTTTCTAGGGTATGCAAATGCCTAGTAATACCCTTCATATTTTCTGTAATGGATTCCACCCATGGGGGAGTAGAGGACACAAGTGACTCCTCTGCCTGACGGACCTTTTTCTCGGTCTTTTTTAATTTCTTTTTCCTCATTTTCTCAGGATCACTTTTACTAGATTCCTCACCACTGCTAATTTCACTGACAGCAATATCCTGAGGCCCAGGTTCCAGTGAGAGCAAGTATCCTTCAGCTTTCGCCAATAACTCCCGAATAGCTTTAATAGCTTGGATTTTTGTCATTTTTGGGTCTCTTCTAATACTCTCTTTACTGGTCTCAGTTGGCCCAGTGGAATCTACACTTTTTTGATCACTTTCACTTTTGTCTATATACTCCTCACTGAGAACAGAGTCAGGTATATCAAGGAGTCTTTGCATAGCCTCTATCACTTGGGATTCAGTTATATTCGAACCCATCTTTAGAGACCTTTCAGTTCTTACCTGTCCGCTCCGAAGTTCCCCGTACGGGCCGCCACCTGTTGCTGTCTGAAGCGCTTGGAGCAACGGAGCCGCGGGAAAAACTTCAGAAGCAAACTGGAGACAAACAGCTTTTTATTCTGATAACTTTTCTCTCTGGTTCTAACAACAACTAACACACGCCAAAACACACCCTAAAAATGGCGCTGACCCGATCAGCAATTTCGGCCAAGTCACTCGAGATCCCGCAACAAATCCCGTGAGACTACGGGTGGCGACAATGGCCAAATCTCCACGGCTCATAGTCAACTGCAATTCAAGTCAATCCCCAAACAGGGCTCCTGCAAGTTTCAGACTAGGAAATGATTATGGTGGTGGTGGAGGTGATGGTAATGATAGTGATAAAACCATTCAATAACAGCATAGTCTCTGCAATTGTTTTCCCACTTTGTATTGTCCTTCAAATTTTAGCTCAGAAAAACTAGCTCACTATCTCCACCTAATGCTATCAGTCTTTCATCTTCTCAACATCACTTTCATATTAGCAAAACTCATTCCTGTATGACAGTGGAATGAATTCCATTCTTCCTCATTCTGGAAAGTCCTCTTTACTCTGCATGCTCTGGGTATCCCTGTCAGCTTTCCCTTCTGGGTTCTTCTCTTCCATTGAGTCACTAAATATTGGAGAAGCTAATAGGTGGTCTTTCCCTCTTGGTCTCTTTCCCTGGTAACTATCTGTAAAGTGTAACCTGTGTGCCTTTACATGCTCATCCAAACAAAAACAAACAAACAAGTGTGTGGAGAGGGATATTGGAAGTGTCTAGTCTACAGAACTGTGAAAATGACATGGGTTAGTACATCTAGAACATTTAGGAGAGTTTATGACAAATTATAACCATTTAATATATGTTCAACTCTTCATATTTGAGAAATCAACAGGTTTCTACTGTAATTTGTAAACTAAACTCTGTTCTAAGTATATTATAAAAATAGGTAGCTTAAATAATTCAAAATTTTTATATCTGTTTAAGTAAAAATATACTCTGTCTATATAATAATCAATTAAGTTTAAGATGAGGTGTTATTCATAATAATTGACTATTCTACAATAATAGTTACCTAGTAAAATTCAACCTTATCATTTCATGAGTCATTCACTATTTTCCATTCACTGAAGCACTATCTCCAACTGGAGAAAATACTGTTTTGTCTTTATTCTGACTTCATAATTCCTCCACAAGCAGATCTGAATAGCAGAAAACTATGAATTTGTGTTGCTATGTTGGGATTACTTTCCTTTGATATTTGTCTTTTTTGAGTTTTACTGTGAACTATCTTTTTCTGCATTGATTTTTAATTTAAGTCACTATATTAGGTTCTTTAGCTCTCTTTTTCTCTATGTACAAATACCAAGTGGAAGTACTATAATTGCTACTGCTATTATCAAGTTCTACCTTACTAGAGTAAATAAGTCATCAACATCCCTAATTATTTGTATTTGTCCCTTTGAAAATATTTTAATGTCATGTGTACTTTATAAATACAAGTATTGGATAATTTTTTTAAAGGTAACATATAAAAACCTGGTTTTCCTCCTCTGTAGTAAGTGTCCTTATCCATTTGCTTGTAATTTGGAATGTTTAAAATATATTTAAATCTTTCTATATTTAAATGTTATTTTGTTCACAATAATGGAATCATTGAGTATGTTTTGTTTGGTAACATGATTTTGATTTGTTATATTTCTATGAAAAAGATGTGTTTCATAATTTTAAAACATTGATTCTAAATTTTATGTTAAAGATGTTTAATTTTATATATTTTTATAAATGTTTAAAGTTGCTATTTTAACATTAAAACAAACCCATCAAATAATTTTGAATCTATTTAGCACATCATTAGCTTAAACAATTCAGGGGATTTGTTGGCCTACATAACTACATATTTCTAATGAGATCATGAATGGTCCTATAAGAACCCCAGATTTATTTATTTGAAGAAGTTTGAAATTCTCAACTCTGACATTATCTGTGTGTCAGCTTTACTCTCAAGCTAATTACAGTGTTTTTTTTAGCTAGTATGCATCTTACTTATTTGCAGAACAATATCTGATAAAACATTCTTTTGAGGTGCTCATTTAATTTTAATGAATATCCTTTACTGGAAGATTTTGGCAATTTTTCCTCCCTGTTAAGTAGCTTAGAATTGTTAAACTTTCTTTTCACCTTAACTTTCTAATTCATAGTTGAACACTTTCTTGTGCTCAAAATCTTCCTTTATGTCTTTCTTCCATCCCTGCTAGGTTATTTATGCTGGGATCAAAGTGATGTTATAGAATTTTCATCAATGTCCTATCTCTTTGATAACTCTGGGTTTCACAGGCTTTTTTTCTTACATTTTTTTCTTCTGTGATGTCAAATGCATATTTGTCTTTAACACCCATTTATTTCACATATCCCCAGAATTTCTACTGTTATTCTACACTATGCAATCTATTCATATAATTTCTAAAATATGAATCCTGTTGAATTTTTTTGGAGGGGGGAATACCAGAGATTGAACTCAGGGGCACTCAACCATTGAGCCACATCCCCAGCCCTATTTTGTATTTTATTTAGAGACAGGGACTCACTGATTTGGTTAGCAGCTTGCTTTTTCTTAGGATGGCTTTGAACTCTCAATCCCCCTACCTCAGCCTTTTGAGCTGCTGGGGTTGCAGGCGTGTGCCACCAAGCCTGGCAATTCTGTTGAATTTCAACAGTTTTAATTAAATGCATTTGACATTCAATTGGATTTCCCAATGACAAGGCTGAAGCATTCTCTATTTTTGTATCTTGGACTTCTAGTATAGTTCATCTGAATACAGAGATCTTAGTAAATATTTGTTACAAGGAAAGATGGCTTTGCCCTTAATAATAATATGCCATAATTATTTTGGCTAGTTGAGCAATTACTCTAAAAAATGTTGATTAATGAATAAATGCTATGATATATTGAGACAAACTATTGGGGTGCAGTGCTCTGTCTTGCCTTTCTACAATTTTATTGTTGTATAAGAACTCTGAATGATGACAAAGGGGTAAGCCCTTCAACTCTTTGTAGGTCACAGACCTGGAAGAATTACCTTGTAAATTGAAAGCTAAAATGTGAATTCATAAAGTCCAAAGTTCATTCAATTACTCACTTGATATTTATTCAGTGCAACATGAAAGTTGTAGCTATAATAAAAAATTTCTACTTGCAATGTTACTTCTCCCCCAACCTCATTTATCATACGAAGAGAGAGAATTTTCTAAAAGTTAAATGTAAAATGAATGTTAAAGTTTTAATTGACTTTAATAAAAGTATAATATTTCAAGGGGAATAATCTCTTCTTAATTCTAGGTTTACATGACTTGGGTTCATTCATTTTATTATTTAAAACCTGTTTCTAATGGGTATACACTGGTAGTTTCCCACAAAAAACAATTTGGTTTTCTTTATTCTAAAATTAACTCAAGTGTACTTTGCTAATAACCTATTTCACATGTAGGCTATCAGAGCTTAAACCTACTCCAGCTCTAGAAATGGGTCTTGTTTTTCTGAAAGTGAGTACATTCCCCTTGAAAGACAGTGTTCCAGGGTGCCAGATTGTAACTACAAAGCACATAGCATTTCTGTAGACATATGAACTGTTCAGGAATAGATATGCTACCAATTTTGCCCCACAAGACAGGAAGGGGAAATTGTTAAAGACTTCTGGTGAAGAATATTCATTAAAATAGTGTATAAGAATTGAAGAATATATATGGACAAAAGCCACAGGAATCTCATGATTGTGGTCCACAGGAATCTCATGTTGTGGTCCATGACCCTGGTTGTTGAGGGGACTTCCAATCCAAATGTCTCAAATCAAGTGACCCAGTCCAAGAAAGCCAACCACTCACTCTCAGCATATTTTTGTCAGCATTAAACAGAATTAGTAACAGCATAGTTACCATCAAATCTATGCTACTCTTGCTTTGTGTCAAGAGAAACATGAGTGCAATAGTCCCAACTATAGGGAAATTCCATATCAATAAGACCCTTTAAAAAATAGTATTCATAACACTATAATGGCTCTTGGGTTAAACTCTATAAATACTTGACTCAATCACCCTGAACCTAGGGAGGAGAACAGCATGGCTTGCCTGGACTGTACTGCAGGGTTTCATGTGGCAGGACTTTCTCCTTGGAAGACTCTATTGTCCCTACCGAGGCCCTAAGGATGCCCATGGAGAAACTGAGGGAGAGGCTCCAAAGAAATATTCCACTTTGCAATGAAAATCATAAAATGATTTCAGTGATTTTCAATGACTCAGGCTTGGACAGAGAAAACTCAATAGTGTGAATCCATGTCATAAGGCCAAAAAAAAAAAAAAGTCCAAGAGGTATTGAGGGGAAATAAAAAAGGTCAGCCCACAGAATTTAGAGATACATTCTGTCCATTTGTGGCACAAACTATAACTGCTGCTTCAGAGGATATGTCCCCTCACTATAAATGATTCAAGTCATAACAGAGTGGTACACCCACTCTCTGGTCACCAATTAGACAAAATAAAAATTACTGAGACCCTTTCAAAGAACCTCTATCAATGCTATGGGGTAGAAAGGTATCTCTAAATTGAAGTCTAAGTCCATCATTAAAGCAATGAAGAAAAAGTAAGAGGAGGGATTCTAAGAAAGGAAAACTTAGAATCCCTTATAGCAGCCCTCTGCAGCTCTGCATGCATTTCATGGACAAAGCTCTAATGAGATGCTCAGCCTTCCCTATACCCCAAACAAGTCAACAAAAAAATGATTCTATATCTTAGCACAAGGAGTCAGACAAAGAGGATTATTCCTTTTATATTTACCTAATCCCTTCAAAAACAATGACTAGGCATAGGGCCAAAGACTCCAGATTGCTATAGGATCTCAGGGGGATGCCTTTAACAAGGTAACAGGGAAAAAAAAAAAAAAAAGTGGATTCAAACTTTTTATGGGACTCTTCGACGTTAGTGATCAAGTTATAAAAATTCCAGGCTTCCTTTTAAAACAAATTAACAGGACTGGGGACAGATATGGCAATCCATGATTCATATGGCTCACACAGAGGTTCACATGCACTTATGGGTAGGACCCTCTGGGACATTTTGGGTTCTAGTTATCATGATTCCCACTGTAAGCTGCCTGGTACCGTAAACCGGGATAAAAACTCTCGGAGGCAGAGTTAAGCTTTTACTACTTTTACTTCTACTTTCTTAGAGCTTAGAGAGAGGGAAAGAAAGATTTTTAGAGAGAAAGATTAGCTTAGAGAAAGATTAGAGCTTCTTTCTTCTCTCTTCTTTCTTCCTTCTTCTTTCTTCTGTCTTCTGTCTTCCTCAGGAGTCTCGGCCTAACTCTGACCAGTCATTACTTCTTCTATCTGGTTTCTCTTCTGTAACCGCTCTGCCTACGTTCTGGCCGCTCTGATTCTTCTGACCGACCGAGTGACTGCCCGGCTGACTGAATTCTCCTAACTCGGACCGCTTTCACCCGGTTATATACCTTTAGGTTTGCGGGTGCCTACAGGTGCGTCACATACATATCAGGTGGAACCCATGGCTTCCAGCTAGCTACAACAGCCCTTCCTAATTAGGGCTCCTTCATATTCCTTCCCTTTAGTTTAAAAAGGTGCTTTAATTCTATTTTCTCTATTTTATTTTCTCTATTTTCTTTTGTTTTCTTGTCCCTACCTAGCTTTTCACCTTTTATTTTTGAAAGGGTGGATATTTGAGCCCTTTTTGAGAAGGTGCTGTGGCTTTAAGGAAGCCTAATGCTGAGGAGCAGCTAACGCACCTAGTTAAGCACAATTGCATAAGCGGCTTTGACTTTTTTTTTTTTTTTTCTCTCCTCTTCTTTATTTTTCTTTATGGCTTTCTTGCCAAAGCTCAATGGCTTTTTTTTTTTTTTTTTCTGCATGGTTTTTACCATGCTATTTAACTCTCTATTTTCTTTTAAGCTCATGGCTTTTTTCTTTATACTAAAGCTCAAGGCTTTTTCTCTATATTTTTTATGGCTTTTGGCCGGCTACTCGGCTTCGGCTTTTGGCCGGCTACTCTGCTTCAGCTTAATTCTTAACTGGCCTCAACTGAGTCAGAGGCTATGCTCTCTTGTTTACTACTCTTTTTGCTGGTCTCAACTGAGTCTGAGGCTATGCTTTTTCGTTGCTCTCCTTATTTCTTAGCTTTTCTTCTCTGCCTGCCGAGCCCCGGACGGACCACCATTTGTAAGCTGCCTGGTACCGTAAACCGGGATAAAAACTCTCGGAGGCAGAGTTAAGCTTTTACTACTTTTACTTCTACTTTCTCAGAGCTTAGAGAAGGAAAGAAAGATTTTTCTTCTTAGCTTAGAGTAGAGTAGCTTAGAGTAAAGAAAGATAGAGCTTAGCTTTTCTTCTTAGCTTAGAGTAGAGTAAAGAAAGATAGAGCTTAGCTTAGAGAAAGACTAGAGCTTCTTTCTTCTCTCTTCTTTCTTCCTTCTTCTGTCTTCTGTCTTCTGTCTTCCTCGGGAGCCTCGGCCTTACTCTGACCAGTCCTCTGGAGCCTCGGCCTAACTCTGGCCAGTCATTACTTCTGTCTTCTATCTGGTTTCTCTTCTGTAACCGCTCTGCCTACGTTCTGGCCGCTCTGATTCTTCTGACCGACCGAGTGACTGCCCGGCTGACTGAATTCTCCTAACTCGGACCGCTTTCACCCGGTTATATACCTTTAGGTTTGCGGGTGCCTACAGGTGCGTCACATACATATCAGGTGGAACCCATGGCTTCCAGCTAGCTACAACAGCCCTTCCTAATTAGGGCTCCTTCATCCCACCACTGAATACATTATCAATATTGATATTTTGACTACTTGTGTCAAAAAAAAAATATCACTGCTGTATCAGGGCTATGTCCCATCTTTACACAGGGTTCAAGTTGTAATAGAGTGCAATGTCTCCTCTTTTACTATTTAAGTAACCCCAGGCCTGAAAGGATATTCAACAAAAGCAGTACCAGGCAGAGAAAAGGATTTTTTCTGTTGATATAGGATTTGCTGCATACAGGGGCATTACACATTATCCAGCTTCAGTTGAACAGTCAGTTGTGTCCTGTAGAAAAGGCTAAGGAGTCTGGTAATCTGTTACAACAGGTTAAGTAGCAAGGTGCCAACACTGGTCCCTTGTAGTACCTGCCATGATTGTTATCACCAAGGCATTTGTGGCCCACATGGGAAACTGGTGCACTGTTATGGATTTGGCTGATACTGTTATCTTTTTTATCCCTTTGCAAAATCAAGACCATATGCAACAGCCTGCAGCATACCTTCAGGTACTTCCCCAGGGCTACCTCACTTTCTTTACAATATACTACCAGTGAGTAGGCTAGGTCTGCAACAAGGGGACTATCTATGTGGTCACAGACACTATGACATAGATAGGCTGGGCCATCAACACTTAATAAAATCTAGGGACATACTCAACCAATGAAGTTCTTAAGAACCACCTTATACAATAATCAGAGATAGAGAAAAGTATTTGGATTTAATATTCCTAATAACTCAGACAAAATGTTATGTCTTTGGCAGCCACCACCAATAAGAAATAAGCTCAATACTTTGCAGGCTTGTTTGACTATTGGAGACAACATGCACCATATCTGGATACTGTTGGTCTCTTTAAATGAAATTGTATGCAAAGGGACCACCTTTCCATTAGACCCACAACAACAAGCTTTCGAAGCCATGTAATATGCAAAGACCCAGATCCTACTACCATGTCAATTGAGCCTAACAGCTCTATGGAACAACAGGTGATATCCCCCTATGAAGATTGGGCCATGTGACAAGAGACTGTTACTGGATTACAATGACCCCTCAAATTTTGCATATGTAAATTACCCAAGGAATCTACCACATACATCTCCCTTCAAGCAGAAACTTCCAGACTGTTATTGGTCCCTAATGAAAACAGAGCACCTAATTACTGCAGTGCGATAAGCAGCATTAAAACTTGAGCTGCCTAAAAATGGACAAGAAGGTAAACACTCACCCTTAAGAAAAACCAAAGCCAAAAATGCAGCAGAGCTGTGTGACTCCTGCTTCTGAGAGTAAGTGATGTGACATGGAAAACTGGGCCACATGAACCAAGATATGGGCTCTACATGAGTACAGAAAATTACCATTTTAGATTCTGTTGTCAGTTATGGATTCTGGTAATTCATTGCCATGAATTCATATTCTAAATATGAGACTGCCATGAAAAAATAAAGCCACTACTGTGACTTTAAGTAATCTATCCCTGCCATTCATTTGAATATCCAGTAGGATTCCAATCCAGTGAAGGAACTATACTCACTGCTACACAGCAGTGGACAGAGTTCATTCATATTCATTAATAAAATGGGGTGATAAGACAATTAAATGGGCAGCTTACACCACAAATAAACAAAAGCCACCCAAAAAAAAGACAATTTACAATTTAGTATCCCTTCCTGATAGACACATTTGGATACTAAATACTACACTCTTAACAAATCAAAACAAAACAAAAAAAAAATAAACAAAAAGACATGACTTCATAACTCAGGTTCAAAAATGCTGAACTGGAAGGCAGAGGACCAGGCAGTTGCCTGATTAAGCTGCGCCTGCAAAAATCCCAATCTTAGTAGGCTAAACCATTTCTATTCTTTTCTCTTTCCCTCCCCCACTGTGATATTCTGTCCTGTGTGAATTTGCTCTAGGTCACTGTCATGGTAGTCTGAAATATGCCCCCAAACCTCATATTAGAAAATGAAGGAATCTTTAGAGGTGAAATAATTAGACTAGGAGAGCTGTCACCCAATCAGTGGATTAATCCATTTGATGGATTAAGAACTTGAAAGGACTACTATCTTGGATAGTAAATTTAGGCAGGTAGGGTGTAGCTGGAGGAAGTAACTTGCTGGAGGTATGCCTTTGGACTATACATATATATATTTTCTCTCTCTCTCTCTCTCTCTCTCTCTCTCTCTCTCTCTCCCTCCCTCCCCCTCCCCCCCTTCCTGGCTGCCATGAGTAGAATAGCTTTCCCCACATGCCCTTCTTCCATGATGGTCTGCCTCACCTTGGGCCCAGAATTGGCTGACCATGGAAACCATGAACCAGAATAAACTTTTCTTTTTCTAAGCTGTTCTTTTCTGGTATTTGGGCCACAGTGATGAAAAAGTAACTAATGCAGCTACAGTAGTACCACCTGTGTCATCAGGGCCTCCATATTCAAATCTGATGACAGTACTATTTTGGACACTTCATTTGGATGGCATGACACCCATAGGAAGGGGGAATAGGTGACCAAATGCTAAGGTACTGGAATTCCCGTGGTCATGTCCAGGACTCCTGATCCTTTCATACGGGTGGGCAGTATTCTAGAATATGTCCAATTTGTTTAGATTATGACCTTCCTTTCTGGGTTAAAAGACTGAAACATGATTTGAGTCAAACAACAGTGGCAGTGGGTCCCCACAGTAGTTTTAGTGTCAGTATTGGGACAAATAGTCCGAATAGCTATACCCAGGCAATCATTATCCCAGTCATTGGACAGAAGCATCTCTGGGTTCAGGAGGGGGTTGGGAATATCAATCTTCCCTCTTTTCCCTACAGAAGCCTCTGTTGCCTGGCACAATAATATCTTGCTAAAAATCAGCATAGCCATGGTGAGAGGAAATAAGCTTAAACAATGCCAGATTTCTCACTCTGGAGTGAAGGCCCTAGATAGGCTGGGCCACCAACACTTAATGAAATAGATACCTGTCATACCCTGACAGGGAAAGAATTCAGACCTTCTGTAAGATATTATTGGTTCAAATTTTGGGATGAATCTTTTGCTAACAAAGCAAATGCAGACATACTCTCAACTTTGCTGTTTTAAAATTACTTATGACATCACAAGAAAGGACTCCCATTACATATCTATTCTGGCACTTCAGGCTTGAGAGAACCTCACATAATTTTTCTTTCCATATGTTTTTACCAATACCCTGAGTTATGGAAAGTAGAAACTGAGCTAGAGAAGATCCGTGTTCAGGCTGAACAGTCGTCAGCTGTATACCCCTAGTGTCTGCTATCATCAATTTTTAGCTTTTAACTTGGCTCAATCCAGGCACTTAGTGTTCCAGTTAAGAACTGCCATCAAGGGAGGACTCATGGCCCCCCTTTGTCTGGTTCTCCTAATTGGCAAAGGGTCTATGAGCAAACTTCATCTTTGAAGGTTTGTTCAGGGACCCCATTACACACAACTCTTTCTACAAATTTGAAGGCAGGAATGATCTATCAGATTTGATCTGCTTTTTCTGCTATTCAGCAGTTAAGCAAGGGTCAGAATTGAACTGCTGGAAAGAAAAGTCATGCACAGCCAGTTGACCCTTGGCCCTTGCATAGTTGCCTAACAGTGTGTCTCAGGCTGAGAGAGCTTTCTTTTTACATGGGGGTAAAGAGCCCCTACTGCCTGTGCTGGGTACATTACTTCACTGGGAATATCTTTTCTTCTTCTAGAATTGATAGATGCTTTATTTATTTATTTATTTATTTTTTGCTGAAGTTTATCCATTATTTGGCACCTTGACAACTGCACTGTTTTATCTGTTTCTGATTGGAAAGAAAAGAAATTTTTTACCTACAACACAAGAGGATTGTGGGAGACACCCACTGATCAGTGGAGAACAAGGATCACTATTAAAACTGATCGTGTTTTGTCTCTTGTGTGAGTGAAACTTCATCCAATGCCTGAATAACTGGTGCCTTTATTAGCACCTCTGCTACCTGCAATTCATGCAGTGGGTTGATATACTGGGACCATACAATAAGATACCTTTGGGGGAGGTGAAAACCCATGTCACTTGCTTGACAGAAATGATTGTGGGAAAGAATTTGGAAGATGGAATTAAAACCTTAGTAGGTCAAATCTTTTATTGTTTAATAGGCTTTCCAGATATGCAGTGTGTTGTTCTGAGTTAGATGGAAAGTAGAGAGAAGTTTTAGTTATTATGCAAGATTATCTTCTGACTTATATTTTAAGAATATTATTCTGATAGCTATTCAGAAAATAGAATGTAAAAGATGCTAACTTAGAGGCAAGTTAATAGACCATTGGAAGACTTTAGAGAGAGAGAATAGTGGCTAAAACTAAGGAGGCAGAGATAAGGGGTTCAATAGTGCATACAAATTAAAGATAGGGCCAGTAAGACTTGCTGATAGGGTAGATGCTTGGTGCGAAGATAAATCAAGGAGGCTGATAGATTTGTGAATTGATACAGAGAAGTCAAATTGAGGAGCAAGTTTGGGAAGGTAAATCAAAATTTTGGCTTGGAATATGTGTACTTGTAAAAACTAAGTATGTTCGTGATAATGTCATGTTATCAGTAGATTATTTTAACCCAGAATTCATAGAAAAGTTCAACTGGGACAGGTGATAAATTTCTCTGGGTCATCAGTATACAAATATTCTTAAGCAACATGATAAATATCTCTGGGTCATCAGTGTACAAATATTCTTAAGCAACACCCAGAGGAGTATGTGTAGAAGACAAGATTATTGTGAGGCTGACTTGGGGAGAAAGAGATTACTCAAGCATGTATTTTAGAAATTAAGTGAAATTTAATGCCAACAATATATTTCTGGAGGTTTTGGATGGTGTTGTGATTTTGATATGAAGTTTTCTCCACAAACTTTTGTGCTTCTACAGAATATTCAGAGGTGATAAGATTAGATTGTGAGAGCTGTAACCTGTTCAGTCCACCCTAGTTCGAATGGATGGACTGGGAAGTGTGGGCAGGTGGAGAATGGCTGCAGGAGATGGGTCACTAGGGGTGCATCTTTTCTATAACCTTTCACCCTCCTCTCTCTGCTTCCTGACCCCACAAAGAGCTGAGCAGCTTTCCTCCACTGGGCCATTCTGCCATGATGTCCTGCCACACTTTGGGCCCAAAGCAATGGACTTGGCCCACCATTGACTGAAACTCTGATGTCGTGAACCCAAACAAACTTTTCCTTCTCTAAGTTGTTTCTATGGGTATTTGGGTCACAACAATAAAAGGCTGACTACAACTAGGTCATAGTGAAACGACTACAAAAGGTCATAGTGAAACGACTATGAGATCAATCATAGGTTTATAAAACTTAAGGCAATGTAGCAGAAGGACTAATAATTAAAGTGTTAATTTCAGATGTATATTTTTAAATTGTATGCTCAATTTTCAAGATGACTAGAGAGGTAAAATACATAAAGGACATGGAATGTAGGATTTTCTTCTTCCTGTGTTAAAATTATTCTTCCTAGCATTCTCAGCATTATTTTTCCTGAAACTTGATAGGAAATTTTAATTTAGAGACTTCCCTAGTTTTTTTCCCCAATATTTTCAATCAAGTGTAATATTTCTGGAAGCAATTTTATTGCAAAATTACGTAAACAAACTTCCATAGAAAATCTTTGATTTTATGTTACCTATTTGAATTTCACTCCCAACCACTTATGCACACTGTTTGATAAAGATGGTTCAATTAATCACGTTCTTAATATGTTTTACTCATATAAAGTAAA
The DNA here is from genome assembly GCA_025594165.1 of Tamias sibiricus. NCBI lineage: Eukaryota > Metazoa > Chordata > Mammalia > Rodentia > Sciuridae > Tamias > Tamias sibiricus. The sequence goes on from CM046663.1 coordinate 21,585,511, forward strand.
TCAATATAGATTATAAATATAAATTTTATTTAATAATCTTATTTGCTATCAGTTTTAGTATTTTGAAAATCAATATAGCAATGCATGAGAATTGAATGGTTTGAAATATTTTCAAATGAATACATTATAAATTTTATCAACATTCTCTTTCTGGAGTATAGCAATTAACTTATAAAACACTCAAGTGCTTTTTACTACCTATTTTGATTTTCTATGCACTAGAAAAGAATGAAACAGAGGTTATACAAAAGCACTGGCACCCAATTTTTAAAGGTGTGCTTTATTATCTATGACAAAAACAGAAAATGTACATATTTTATAGGGAGTTGACTACCATGACTAATTTCTCAGACTCTAAATGAATGTGAAACATGAAGACCAACCCAGGGCACTTAGTGGCTGGGTGCTGTGCTTAATTGTGCATAAGATTAAGTGCAGTTCTTCCATGACCATCAGTTTCCTTGCTAAAGCAGTACCCCTGCAGTGTTCATTATGTTTTCTAATCCCATTCATTGACTAGCCATTCTATGCCTCAGACTATGGAATAAAGACTACTGGGGAAAAAACTGGGCAAAATCATTTCACTGTTATCATGAGGCTAGAAACTCTTTGCATTGTAACAATTCTCATTATTATTTAGCTAACTTCCTTAATATTTTAACTTGTAGAAATTGTGGGCATTGCATTGCTATGGACATATGGGATCACCATATGCGTAATTACCAATACAAAATGAGTAATTGACACTCCTTTCACTTATGTCACTATTGTTTTTTTCTAATATTATTAAATTAGTATTATAACTATAGATATTTATTAAGATTTCACCACTGATTTCTACACAAAATTTATTGAAAGTACATACATTTAAGTTTTGAGTATTGAAACTGCATGGACTTTATTCAATGTATTGCTACCAGAACTGGAAAATGGGATGAGGAAAGTAGATACATGCACTACCTACCTTTAAGACAATATGTCTAGATTAAAATAATTTGCTTTTGTACGAGCGACACACACACTCATATATGTATAGTATATTTCTGTGATATACATTTGTATGTGCAACTGCATACATATATGGATATAAGTAAAATAATCATGTATGCATTTACATTTATACATATATATTTACTTATATGTAAATGTGTATATAGGGATACATATATAAAATTCCTTTTTTTCAGGAGAAAATATTAGAAAATACTTGTTTTTATCAAAGTTTTACTTTGAGTGAAAACAATTTACTTTAAAGAAAAGAGTCTTTAAACTTAATAGAAGTTGATATTTAAAGTAAAAAGTTACTCTTTATTACGTGGAAAATTTAGATAGAGGCAATCTTGTAATTAATGACAACTCTAATTTATGTTGGCCTAGTTATATAATGTATAGAATCATTGGCATGTTAGATTTTCTTTAACACACACACACAGAGAACTTTGAATTGCACAGTTAAATATAAATTCATAATTTTACTTAATACCTACACATAACAGCCTATCACTCTTCAAATTTGGAACCACACATTTTACTATACTTGATTGTCATGACATATACCTGATATGATGTGGGCTCAAAATAATAGAAATAAGCTCAAGAGCTTCTTTTTCTCAACATCTTTATTCAACTTTTTTGAGTTATAATTTAAATGTAGTAATATTCACATATTTTAAACAAACTGGTCATTTAATTTTTAACAATTTTATTAAGTCTCATTGACAAATAAAATATATATACTCAAAGTGAACAATTTCATATGCTTCAACATATGCCTAGAAAGGCTGCTATAAAATATTTAGGTGTAGCATGATAGCTCATTTTAGAAGACTATCTCCAAAAATTTGGCAAAATTAAATCATGAAATTTTTAAAAATTATGAATAATGTTTTATGACTTAAATAATGACCATCTTCATTAAGGTATGGAAAATTACTAGTAAGCTATTTTAACAGGAGATAGGAGAATGAGAAAAAGAAACAAGAAATCTGCGTATAACTTGAGTGACATGGGAATACAGTTTAGTGACATTGTAAGGTATCACCATTAAAATTCTACTTTAAAGAAACAAAATATATTTAAACGTTAAAGTTTGCAAAGAGCATATCTGATTAAAAAAAAAAACTGTTATACAAAATATACAAAGACTCTTAAAACTTAGCAATAGGAAAAGAAAAAACCTCAATTAAAAAGTGGGCCTTCTCTCGCCAGTTATAAAATTCAACTCAAGATGGATTAAAGAATTAAATATAAGACCTTAAATTCTAAAAATAACACAAGAAAACAAAGGACAAATGATTTAGGACAAATAAATGGACAATGATGGTTTTTTTGGACAGGATCCCCATAGCATAAGAAACAAAAGCAGAAATAGACAAATGGAATAACACCAAATAAAAAAGCTGCACAATAAAGGAAACAATCATCAGAGTGATAAGAAAACCTACAGAAAGGGAGAAAATAGTTGCAAACTACATGTCTGGCAATGGTTTAATATCAAGATCATGTATGTAAGAAACTTTAAAAACTCAATAGTAAAAACCAAATAACCTCTTTAAAAAATGGGCTACAGACCCACTCAAAAGAAGACACACAGATGGCCAACAGATATATGACAAAATGCTCACCATCACAAATCATGAGGGAAATACAAATCAACACCACAATGAAATATCTCCTCACTCCAGTTGGGATGGCTCTTACCCCAAAAACAAAAGATAACAAGTGCTGGCAAGGATGTAGGAAAATGGAACTCTTGCACACTGTTGGTGAGAATGTAAATTAGCATAATCACTGCAGAAAATACTGTAGAATATCCTCAAAACATCAAAAATAGAACTAACATGGGACCTAGTAATCTAACACTGTGTCTATATTCAAAGGAAATGAAATTGTCATGTTGAAGAGGTAGCTACATTCCCATGTTTATTATTGCACTATTCACAATAGCCAAGAAATAGAAGCAACCCAAGTGATGAATGGATAACAAAATGTGCTACATATACACAATGGAGTAATTTTTAGCTATAAAAATGAATAAAATGCTTTCATTTGCAACAACATGGAATAGAACTAGAATACATTATGCTATGTGAAATAAGTTAGGCATAGAAAGATAAATACTAAATGATCTCATTTAAATATGGAATCTGAAAACATTGATCTCATAGAACTTGAGTATAGAATGGTGCTAACCAGAGACCAGGGAGAATAGGAGGGGGACAGTATAGGGAAAGGTCGATTGATCAATAAGTTGTCATTAGTAGAAAATGTTTCTGGTATGTTATTGCATAGTACAGTGACTTTAGATAACAATAATATATTGTATACCTCAAACATTGAGAAGAAAAGGTTTTGAAGGTTTTCACCAGAGAAAAATGATAAATGGTTGAAGATATGTTTAAGCTGATTTAAACATTATAAAACATGCATGTATCAAAACATTATATGATACCCTATTAATATGTACAGTTGATGTATTTATGTACCCGTTAAAAAATTAGAGAAGCAAACACCGTGTGGACACACAATGGAATACTCCTCTAAAATTAAAAAGAGCAAAACCCTGTCAGTTGACACGACATGGTCAAATGGTAGAACTGGAGATCTTTATGTTAATTGACATAAGCCAGGTGCAGAAAGAAAAATACTGCTTGATCTCAATTCATGTATAGAATCTACAAAAGTTGCATTAGGATGATTTCCAGAGGCTAGGAGAATAAGGACAGGGAGAGATGGGAGAGGGTTGATCAAGAGTTACTAAGTTACAATTAGTTGGTGTACCACAATTTGTTGTGTGCTATTGCACAGTAGGGAGTATAAAAATAAACATTATGTCTATAAATATCAGAATGTTAGAAGAAAGGCTTTGAAAGCTTTCACTGCAAACATTGAGGAGATGGATATGTTTAACCTGTTTTAAACATTATACAATGTATACATATATTGAAATATTATATATAACCCCATAAATATGTATAATTATATGTCTATGTATTGACAAATAAATAACAAATGATTCAAAAAAATTAATAACATTATGCAATAATGAAGGGGCATATGAACACTATTTCATTTTCAAAAGTATTTTTTCTCACTAATCCTTTAGAACTAGACTAATATGTGATATGACTTATTAGATTTCAATATTTGAAATTTATATTATTAAAAATGATAATAACATCAAAAAGTCATAATTTCCTGCTTTAGGACTTAAATTGATTTGTATATGGTTTCATAATCTTATTTATTTTTCTCAATAATCTATTATAAATGAGATAAAGAAATTGGCTCATTCACTGTCAAAAACTTTGATGTGGCCTCAGCATTTATCCTTCTTTAATTTCCATTGCATGTATACACACCAACTTTATTCATTTTTATATCTAAAAATCAAAGCTCTTGTCATTCACATTTTAGCTCTGGACTCCAGTTTACATTTTATTAAAGACTTCCATATTTTTAACATTTTCCCTCTGCCATTTTCAATGTCCTAAATCATGCATACCTTACATTAAAAGAGCATTAATTGTGCCACAGTTAATCTAATTTCTTGACTCAGATAATTTACTTTTGCTTATATTAAATTTATATTTTTATTATGATTCTAGTTTGAAATTAATTTTAGTAGGATTTTTATGATGAATAATCAAGTACAAATGTATTTCATTGATGTCTTCATTGAATTATAGCACAATAATTAAGCATTTACTGTATAACATGCTTGATCTATTTCTCCTTATAATTCAATAATTTCTTGGGTGGATACCTCATTTCAAAGCTCCAAGTTACAACAGGATCAAATGTAGCATAAAACTAAGTAAACTACCAGACTGATATAACAGAAATGCAAGTATTCTGGCAATATAAGAATTTTTATGATAGAGAAAAAGGCTGGTATAAGTATCATTAAATCATAACTTTTTTTAATTACCAGAGCTACGTTGAAGCCCTGTGAATTAGAGGGACATAGCTTGCTTTTGAAAAGGGCTTAGTACTCAAATCAACAAATTTGTAGCACTCTGTCAATAAATTTGGATTGTGTGCACACTCTAAAGTAAAATAAACTCTTAGCTTTTGAACAATTTTTGCCTCTAAAGACTAGTAATCAAAGAAGAAAAAAGAGGCTTCAATAATATAATGTTAAACTTTCAGTGTCCTGTCATTTTGACGTTTTGATAGGAATTTCCATTACAGACACACTTTTTGAAGGCTTTAGATCTTTGTAACTGAAATTTAGAACAAAGGTCCTCAGACTCAAACAGTTGTTATTTCCTTGAAGAAAAAGTAAAGAAGTCTATATTTATTTTTTCAGTGACAACAACAGAAAATACATTGGTAAAAAAAATGAGATTTTAAATAGAGCACAGAAATCTAAAAACATTGTTTTGAACCAATGCTGGAAAACAGGAAATGACAAGAATTTAAATTTCTTGTGAAATTCAAGTATTATATAGAATTCTTTCACTTCTCATTTTCTTTTTTTTTTTTAACATTTTATTTTACCTTTGCGAATTTGCCTATTTATTAAAATCTTAAAATGCACTGCATTGGCTCTAATATAGCATAGATTTGTTTGTAACATTATATTTAAATAACATTGAAATATGAGAGTATTATCTGAGATTTGACATCTTATGGAGACTGAATATTTTATTATAAGAAATATTTCCATATCCATGTATCTCATGATTTTGAGTGAATAGTGATGTCTGAGCAGTGTTTATGAGCCAGTTGAAATGAGATGGCAATCTATAAAGCTCTGGGGAACAATTTAATACAAAGTGTGTGTGTGTGTGTGTGTGTGTGTGTGTGTGTGAGTGTGTGTGTTTAGTTTTAAAAGTTGAGTAAAATTTTGAAAACTTTTTATTGATGCTTATTAATTATACAAAGTAGTGAGTTTCATTGTGGCATATTTGTATATGCATAGAGCATAATTTGATCATTTTTTTTCCCAATACCTCTCTCCCCTAATCTCCTTTCTGAACCTTGGATGTTCTCCCTTCTATTTTTATGAGGTTCCTTTTTCCCTTTTTGCCCACTAACTTCCACATAAGTAAGAAAATGCATGACCCTTGACTTTCTGAGTCCAGCTCATCTCGCTTAACATAATCTTCTCCCATTCCAACTATTTTCCTGAAAATGAAATAATTTTGTTCTTTCACTGAATAAAAATCCATTGTGCATATATACCATATTTTCTTTATTCATTCATCTGTTGACAGACATCTAGTCTAGTTCCATAACTTGCCTATTGTAAGTTGCGCTGCTATAAACATGGAAGTATGTTGTCTCTTAATTCTTTTGGATAAATACTGAGGCATGGTATTTCTAGATCTTATGGTAGCTTCATTTTTAGATTTTTGAGGAAAATTCATACTTATTTTCATAGTAGTTATGCTAATTTACACTAGTATTAATTTATATTAATATACATAAATGTATTAGTGTTCCTTTTTCCCCCGCATCTTTACCAGCATTTATTGTCATCTGTATTCTCGATGTTTACCATTCATAGTGGAGTAGATGGAATCTCAGTGCAATTTTGATTTGCATTTCCCTGATGTGTAAAGATGTTGAACATTTTTTCATATTGTTGTTGGTCATCTATACTTCTCTTGAGAAGTGTCTGTTCAATTCAATTATCCATTCATTGTATAGGTCAGATGTTTTATGTAGAAGAATCAAACTAGATCTCTGTCTCTTGACCTGCACAAAAGTCTACTCAAGATTGATCAAATATCTAGGAATAAGATCAGAAAACTTGCAAATGCTGGAAGAAAACACAGGGAAAACACTTCAACACATAGGTACAGGCAACAACTTCCTGAATTGGATTCCTATAGCTCATCCAAAGTACATGTATGAAGACATGAATGAATTGAATATACTTTGTATACAGCCAGAGATATGATAAATTGTGCCATATATGTGTAATATGAATTGTAATGCATTCTGCTGTAATATATAACAAATTAGAACAAAAAATGAAAATTGACCATGTACACCTAAAAAGAGAAAAAAAAGAAAAAATGTTCTAGAAGAAACTATATGGATATAAAAATGCTAGCAGGACTATTTTAAGTAAAAAATGTATATTGTAAAGAATATATGCTAATATTCAAAATTTGATGAAAATAAAACAAACACACAAATATAGTCATACCTCAGTATCCATAAGACATTGTTTCTAGGACACCAATATGGGAACCAAAATCCATGGATGCTCTTATATAAGAAAACATAGTATTTGCTTTCAACATACATATCTTCTCATATACTTTAAATCATCTTTAGATTATTTGTATAGTTAATATAATGTAAGTGCTATATAAATGATTGTTATACTATATTGTTGAGAGAATGATGACAAGAAAAAATGTCTGTATATGTTTAGTAAAAATTTAATTTTTTAAAAAAATGTTTTCTTTATGGTTGGTTGAATTCATAGATGCAAAACCCATGAATACAGAAGGTTGATGATATTGAGAAAAAAATTCACCAAAATGAAATTGTGATTATTTCTGAATATAGTGATAGTAAGGGACACTTATTGTGTTTTGTATAGTTAATATTTTTGTATTTTCTACAGTGGGTAATACTATTTTTATTTTTACTCGATATATTTTATAAATAAACCTTTTAATTGTGCCTGATTTAAAAAAAAAAAATCAAAAACTGGGATGCTATCAAAATAAGAAGCTTCTACACAACAGTGTGAAGAGAGCACCTACAGAATGGGAGAAGTTTCTGTCAGTTATTCTTCTGAAAGAAGATTACCACACAGAATACATAAAGCACTCAAGGGAACCATACACCAACAAGACTTAACAATTATAAATAAATATGCCCCAAACAATGGAGCATCCATGTTCATTTAAACAAACTCTTCTCAAGTTCAAGACTAAAACTGACTACAACACAATCATTCTGGGTGACTTTAACACACCCCTTTCACCACTGGATAAATCTTCCAAACAAAAGCTAAACAAAGAAACTATAGAACTCAAAAATACAATAAACAACTTAAACTTAACTGACTTAAATTAAAGCAGGATGATATACACAATTTGAACAGACCAATTTCAAGCGACGAAATAGAAGATGCCATCAGAAGCCTACCAACAAAGAAAAGCCCAGGACCAGATGGATACACAGCTGAGTTCTACAAGACCTTTAAAGAAGAACTATACCAATACTCTTCAATTTATTTCAGGAAATAGAAAAAGAGGGAGCACTTTCAACCTCACTCTATGAGGCCAATATCACCCTGATCCCAAAACCAGGCAAAGTCACATCAAAAAAAAGAAAACTTCAGACCCATATCTTTAAGGAACATAGATGCAAAAAAAACTCAATAAAATTCTGGCAAAATGGATACAAAAACCTATCAAAAATATAATACGCCACAATCAAGTGGGGTTCATTCCAGGGATGCAAAGATGGTTCAACATATGGAAATCAATAAATGTAATTCATCACATCAAGAGACTTAAAGATAAGAACCATATGATTATCTCAATAGATGCAGAAAAAGCATTTGACAAAATACAGCCCTCCTTCATGTTCAAAACACTAGAAAAACTAGGGATAACAGGAACATTTCTCAACATCGTAAAAGCTATATATGCTAATCTCCAGGCCAACATTATTCTAAAAGGAGAAAAACTAAAAGCATTCCCTCTAAAAACTGGAACAAGACGGGGATGCCCTCTTGCACCACTTCTATTTAACATAGTAATTGAAATGCTGGCCAGAGCAATAAGACAGACAAAGGAAATTAAAGGGATACAGATAGGTAAAGTAGAACTCAAATTATCATTATTTGCTGACGATATGATTTTATACCTAGAAGACCCAAAAAATTCCACCAGAAAATTTCTAGAACTCATAAATGATTTCAGCAAAGTAGCAGGATACAAAATCAACACCCATAAATCTAAGGCATTTCTATATACCAGTGACAACCCCTCTGAAAAGGAAATGAGGAAAACTACCCCATTTACAATAACATAAAAAAAAAAACAAATAAAATACTTGGGAATCAACTTAACCAAAGATGTGAAGACCTCTATAATGAAAACTACAGAACACTAAAGAAAGAAATTATGGAAGACCTTAGAAGATGGAAAGATCTACCCTATTCTTGGATAGTCAGAACAAATATTGTCAAAATGACCATACTACCAAAAGCACTATACAGAGTTAAGGCAATGCCAATCAAAATCCCAATGACATTCCTCATAGAAATAGCAAAAGCAGTCATGAAATTCATCTGGAAAAATAAGAGACCCAGAATAGCTAAAGCAATCCTTAGCAAAAAAAGTGAAGCAGGTGGCATCACTATACCAGACCTTAAATTATACTACAGAGCAATAGTAACAAAAACAGCATGGTATTGGAACCAAAATAGGCTGGTAGACCAATGGTACAGAATAGAGAACACAGAGACTAACGTAAATAATGTCAGTTATATTAGACAAAGGCACCGAAAACGTACATGGAGAAAAGATAGCCTCTTCAACAAATGGTGCTGGGAAAACTGGAAATCCATATGCAAGAAAATGAAATTAAACCTCTATCTCTCACCATGCACAAAATTCAACTCAAAGTGCATCATGGATCTAAGAATTAGAACAGAGACACTATACCTAATAGAAGAAAAAGTAAGCTCTAATCTCCAACATGTTGGATTAGGCCCCAAGTTCCTTAATAAGACTCCTGTAGCACAAGAATTAATATCAAGAATCAATAAATGAGATAGACTCAAATTACAAAGCTTCTTCTCAGCAAAAGAAACAATCAGTGAGGTAAATAGAGAGCCTACTAATTGGAAACAAATTTTTACCACACGCACGTCAGATAGAGCACTAATCTTTAGAATATATAAAGAACACAAAAATCTTAACACCAAAAAATCAAATAACCCACTCAATAAATGGGCCAAGGAACTGAACAGACAGTTCTCAGAAGAAGATATACAATCAATCAACTAATACTTGAAAAAATGTTCAACATCTCTGGCAATTAGAGAAATGCAAATCAAAACCACTCTAAGATTTCATCTCACACTAGTCAGAATGGCAGCTATTAAGAACACAAACAACAATAAATGTTGGCAAGGATGTGGAGAAAAAGGCACGCTCATACATTGTTGGTGGGACTGCAAAATGGTGCAGCCAATATGGAAAGCAGTATGGAGATTCCTTGGAAAACTTGGAATGAAATCACCTTATGACCCAGCTATTCTACCCCTTGGTCTATACCCAAAGGACTTATGAACAGCATACTACAGGGACACAACCACATCAATGTTTATAGTGGCACAATTCACAATAGCTAAACTGTGGAATCATCCTAGATGCCCTTCACTAGATGAATGGATAAAGAAAATGTGGTATATAATATACACAATGGAGTATTACTCAGCAATAAGAAAATAAATTCATGGCATTCACAGGTAAATGAATGAAGTTAGAGAATATAATGTTAAGTGGAGTTAGCCAATCCCAAAAAGCCAAATGCCGAATGTTTTCTCTGATATAAGGAGGCTGATTCACATTGGGGTTGGATGGGGAGCATAGGAGGATTAGAGGAACAGTAGAATGGCCAATGGGGAGGGAGGGGAAGGGAAGGGGAAAAGGGGTAAAAAAAAAAAAAAAAAAAAAAAAAAAGATGGTAGAATGAGATGGATATCATTACCCTAAGTGCAGGTATGAAGTTATGAAATGGTGTGAATATACTTTGTATACAACCAGAGATATGTAAAAATGTGCTCTATAAGTATAATATGAAATGTAATACATTCTGCTGTCATTTCTAACAACTTAGAATAAAAAATAAATTTGAAAAAAAAATAAACTCAACACTGAAAATATGTGTTTCTTAACTCCTCTTAGGAAACTCCTTTTGTTATTATAGAGCCTTCCAATCTTCCTCAGGTACTTCAAATCCTGACAATTTTCAGTGTTACCTGTGTGAACTAGTGTCAGCTAGTAGCATAAATGGATCACTGTTTGCCCACCTAGTCATCATTAAAAAAAAAAAAAAAAGCCTAATAAACCTTGGTTAGAGTGCTTGACAGAAGGTCAATTCCTAAGATCATTCTCACAAATGGATTTTACTTTTTTAGGCTAGTGTTGTTAGTAATTCTACTTTTTCTTTCTAAAAAAAAAAAAAAACACAACTTTACCAGATTCAACCTAAGATCTCTTTTTATTCTGTATTGATTATAATTAAATATTTATATATACTAATTTGAAATCCAAATGAGTAACAATAAAGATTCTTATTATTAACTCAGATTTTTTATTTATTTGTTCACGCATTTGAAAACGATTCTAGAGAATACAATTGTCAAGTCCTGTTTGAAATCCCAAAGATAAAGAAAGAAGTAAAGCCTACTATTGGTTTTAATGAGCTTACAAAAAAGGAAGCAGATATTAAAAATAGTTTAAGTGTTATATTAGCTAATTGAATCATTAATGTAGTAAGCATATATGAAATATATTCCTTATCAGTTTCTGGACTATGTGTATACATTAAAAAATCTCACATATAAATTTACAGTCTAGTAAGGAAGATGGCTTCATGGATATTAATTAAAGCATAAGGTGTTCAGTACTTTGATGGAGTTATGCAATATTTTGCAGACCAGTAATCCAGGAAATGTCTCAAGTAAATTGATGCCTACCCAGGGTTTAACAGGATGAATAGACCTATGACAAGCAGATCATGAGAGGAAAGGAGAAATTGCAAAGTAAAATGTTATAAGAAATTATAAAAACATAGATGAATTATATATAAAATTACATTAAGCATTATAAGAATTGTGACTAAGCAGTATGGTTGTAGCATGGTGTGTTTTGTGAGACAACCAGATGTAAGACAGGAGACATGATCTAGTTCAGGAGATAGCAAAATTATGACATGTCTTGATGACAGAGAAATATTTGGTGGCAGGCTATTACTAAAGTGTGGAGTGGAGTTGGAGGTAAATATTTCCCTATCTTAGATCTTGCTTTTCAGGAATCTATTCTTAGGAGGTTAAGGCATACCAATCTTATTATTGATTCCTCAGCACTGCTTGATAATATGTTCAGGATGTGCTAATCCAAAATACTGCATTTTGGCATTCCAAATATTTTAAACTAAAGGAATCTGAGAAAACTGTAGGAGAAGGAGAGAGTTACTCTTCATTTACCCTGATTTTTCTCCTACAGTGGGAACTTAAAAGAAATCTTTTATCTACATTTAAAGATCCTCATACCAGAGGGTTCTTCCCTGTGCTCGGGAAAGGGAAGGAACATACAGACACCAAAAATCTGGACAAACGGGTCTAAGTTCTCCTGTTTATTACTATTTAAGTATAACCTCTTCATTCAATCATAGGTCCACATGACTGTCCACTCTTCATCAAACCTAAGCTTTCTCTGTGTTTTGGGGTCTTTTTTGAAGCCTCCCATGCTATGTAAAACATATTAAATAAGTTTAATGACTTTTTAGTGACTTTTTAGTGACTTTTTTCTTGATAATCTCTTTTGGGGGATCTCACTCAATGAACCTTGCAATTGTTAAGAAAAATGTGTTTTCTTTCCCATGCCTTCTAATCCCATGCTTTATTTATATTGTTGTTGAGGAAAAACAGCAAGATTGCTGGGAGGTATGACTAGAATAGGCAAATGCAGAAAGCAGAAAACATTAAAGTCATTTGTGTTATTTGACAAAATTTGAATTCTTTTTTCTGATACATAATAACTTTCCTCTTATTGATCCTTTATGGTTTATGTGATCTTTGGACAAATATTATTCAATTAGTCATAAGTAAAATCATACACTTCATTTCTAGATTTGAGCATTTAATTTCTGATGAAAATACCTACAGGAGTTATTTTTTTCCTTTGCTGAAATAACATCCTTTCCCTTCCTCTCAGGTCTCGCAATGAGGATAGCTAGCTGGAACAGAGTGGCCAATCAACCCATTTGGATATGTAACAGGAGCATGAAATAAACTTCATACTTTTCAAGCCACTGAACTTCATTTTTGTGATTGTGGATATGTAACAGGAGCATGAAATAAACTTCATACTTTTCAAGCCACTGAACTTCATTTTTGTGATTGTGGTGATTAGAGTTGTTACTGTGGTACGACCTATCTTATCCTGATTCACACAGGTATAGTTGCTTTGTCCCCAGACAGAAGCTAACATATCCCATAAGTAAAGAAATGAAAAACTTTGAATATCAATAAATTTTGCTGAATGATTCTTGAAAACTTACTACCTATGAGTTGAGATAGCAAAATTGTGACATGTCTTGATGACAGAGAAATATTTGGTGGCAGGCTGTTACTAAAGTGTGGGGTGGAGTTGGAGGTAAGTATTTCTCTATCTTAGATCTTGCTTTTCAGGAATCTATTCTTAGGAGGTTAAGGCATACCAATCTTATTATTGGTTCCTCATCATTGCTTAAAAATATGTCATTTTTTTTAACTGGATGCTTTGATTGAAGGTCACACTGGATCATTTCAGTGAGATGACCTAACTACAGTTCACATGTGGTTCCTTCCCACATCTCTGAAAAAAGATGATCTCTAAATTATCCTCTTGGTGATAACTTTTGCAATAATTCCAAATATACTGCAGACCTTGCCCATGATGGCCACCCAAACAGCATAGTGCAGTCTTAAGTGCCATTCATTTCTGTCTTTATTGAAAGGTCTGTTGTGTTTTCTAACACGGAAATCTAATTCTCTGATTCTCCAGATACCAACTGGGTATTCAACTATACATTTAAATTCAGACACTAATACCTTGAGTGAATGCAAATTCCATGGGTTAAGAGTTCAGCCCTACAAAACTGGCCTATCCCATGTCTCACTTCTGGTGCAAAATAAACATTGAATGGCTGTAAATCATGGATGCCCAAAGAACTCCTCCTCAGGTCCGGTGATGTTTTAGAATGCCTCTCAGATCTTAAGTACATACTTTATGTATACTTACTGGTTTATTATAAAGGATATTATAATGATATAAATAGCCAGGCATGGTGGTATATGCCAGTAATTCCAGCAGCTCAGGAGGCAGGAAGATCGTGAGTTCAAAGCCAACCTCAGCAATTTAGCGAGGCCCTAAGCAACTCAGTGAGACCCTGTCTTTAAATAAAAATATTAAAAGGGTCTGGGGATGTGGCTCAGAGGTTACGTGCCCCTGGGTTCAACCCCTGTAACAACAAGACACAAGCCTCTTATATCTTATGATGATATCTACTTCTCCAGTCGCAAGGTGTGATTTCCAAAATTGGGTACTTTTGCAGGCTCATTTCTCACACAGGAGACTATTTCCTTGACATCAACAAGTGTGAGTACCAGGAATATGTATATAATTAATTACATCTCTCCTTACCTTATCTAGTTCTCAGTAAGCTAAATTGTTGTCATGGGAAGCAGATAGATGCATGGTTAATAAGTAAGCTTGCCTTCAAATAACGTGGGAGGAGCTATATCACTGAGTTAAGCACAAAATGGAGTTAAGGACCAAAATTTTTTAGAAATTTTGCTATGTGACTGACCTTCAGCTTAATATATATCTTCCTATTATTTCCTCACAGATTTAGTCTGAGGACAGGTTTGTGGAGCAGAATCACCTACTCTGAATCTCTCTATTTTGTACCTTACTAACTACTGCACATGAAATAGTGTGGATAGAGAGCATATAAAATAAAAGTTTTCAACACATTAACTCCAACTAGGTAAAAATAGTTATCCAGTGGATAATAATCTTTACCATTCACCAATCACGTGTTATTTTTTCTCAATTCAGATTGAGTTTGGGGCCAAACTTCCAGAGTTTGAACTCTGGTTCCCCAACTTATTTCTTGTGTGATATTTGACAAGTTCTCAACCCCACCTTCTCACATACAAACAGGAAAATAATAGCAAATTCTCATGAAGTTCAAAATGTTACAATATAATCATATCGCTTTTGTAATCCTTTTATCTGCTTTTAGAGTGATTATTTAATTTTACGAATTTTACAAAGCATAGCGAGGCTGTGGACAAATGAGCAACCACAGGACTATCTCATTTAGTAATTAAGATTGAACTACTTAATTTAAGTGCTTGAGGTATGATGCAAAACGTGCTATGATAGTAGTGCTGCTGCTGCTGCTGATCATGATAATAACAAAGTCATTTGCTACGGTGTGGAGGTTAATTCATATTTATTATGCTGTCCTTTTCTATTAACTTATGACAAAAATGAAAATGACCTTATACACTTTTCAATTCCATCTTTTTGAACTTAAAGAAAAACTAGAAGGAGGGATATCAACTCAGATGAGTTGGGAGGCCCTGTTGTAACTTTTTATATACAGTAAGTTGCCTTCATTTTTGAGAATAATAGGGAATATTCCATATTAAATCTATCAATTCATCTGGTTGTTAAAGTGAAAAAAAACAGTGACACTACAGAAGAGCAAACTATGTCTCCTGAATTTATCTGAAAAATGCATCTTTTTTTTCCCTCTGGGCTTGACTTTTCTGACTGGGAAAAATCAGTATTAGCTTACATTCCATTATATTTCAATATTTTAGCACAAGTAACAAATTATTTCTCAGTCTGGCTCAATGTGAATCAGATGGCAACTTCCTTAACTTAGTCAATGTTGAACTTTAAAACACCTGATTTTTTCGGTAAAATGATCTGCTGAATAAATTTTTTCTTCCCTTGACAAAGCCAATAATAAAAGAATAGTTTGCATCTGTAGAGAACAGTACCCTATGGGAAATAAAGAGCTCATTGAACTGTTTCACATCAGAGTAATCTGAAGAGGAAAGCAAGTCAGTATTTTTCAAAACATGATACATGGGCTTAAAATTGCTATTCCCTTTTGGATAAAATAATCCACTACTTCTAAAATCTAGGATCAGTTGCAACTTGATACCAACAACCAAAACTATCCTAAAATTTACTCTGAACAATATATTTTCTAAAGTGGAATGGATGGTAGCTATATGTCTTATCACTTTCATTGATGGCAAATCTGGAAAACATTGCTACTGGAATTATGGGATTTAATAATATTCTTTATTTCTAAGCTTTTGGATATATCCTCTTTGACATTTGTCAGGTCATTTCCCAAAATTGTATGGAATGAATAATTTGTTTCTTTTATGATTAACTTTGAATAAGTTTATCAAGGTAAAAGTGAGGTAAATATTTAATAAAGCTGTATGTAGATTTAATAAATGTTAACACTGATGTGAATGAGGAAAACAAGTGAAAAAATAAGTGAGTAAAAAATTCAGTGTTAAGCTTGCCCTCTAAATTATACTTAACTCCAGTGTACACCAATCTTTGATGGGTATACTCTAATCTACATACCTCTGATCTTGTAAGTTAACTGATGTTAACTCTTATTTCAGACCTAGAAACAAGTCTCCCAGATATTAGACAAGGGTAAATTTGAATAATCTAAGTAGATGAGAAATCTGAAAAGTTGTCAAGTGGAGCAATAAGTATGATTTGTGCTACATTTATCCTGTCTTAAATTCATCTCCAATAGCACCTAGAATTTTTTTGTTGTTATTTATTTATTTATTCATAATGCACAAGTATATCATCTTTTTACATACAACTGCTTGTATACAAAGTATATAAGTACCACTCAGATCTTTAATCATGCATTTAGGATAGTGATATCCATCTCATTCAACCACCATTTTCCCCCCTACTCCCCCCCTGCTCCCTCCTTGCCCTCCCTTTCTTTTGACCATTCTAGTGTTCCTCTAATCATATGTACCCCCATCCAATCACAATGTGAATTAACCTCCTTATATCAGCGAAAACATTTGGTATTTGGATTTTTGAGATTGACTAATTTCACTTAGCATTATATTCTCCAACTTCATCCATTTACCTGCAAATGCCATTATTTTATTCTCTCTTATTGCTGAGTAAAATTCCATTTTGTATATATACCACATTTTCTTTACCCACTCATCTACTGAGGGACATCTAGGTTGGTTCCACAACCTAGCTATTATGAATTGTGCTGCTATAAACATTGAAGTGGCTGTGTCACTGTAATATGAGCACCTAAAATTTTTATAGACAAGAAGTTTTTAAGTTATTCCACAATTTTGCAATATCTTACCTGCTGATTTTTAACATTTTGTACCATATTTTATTTTCAAATTAGGACTTTCTAGTTGATCAGTTCTAGGTTTAATTACAGAATAGTGTGGAATAATAATTTAACTTGTTTAACACTGGAGGCTTAAAGATTTTCCACATGTTTATTCTACTGAATTATTTGTTAGGTATCCAAGATCAAAATTTGCCATCAATTTTCTTTCAGCTTTAATACTTTATATTTACCACACACATAATATATAAACAATATTTTTATTGACTTAATATTAATTTGGATAACTATTTTGGTGTTCAAACTACAGTAAGGAAATAACTGCAATTTGGATTATATTCCATTCCTTTCAGAAAAGCATTTCACTTTTTTTTATGGGCAGCAAATATTTTATATTGAGTAGAAATTGGTACAAAAGAGTTGGGACTTTATACTTCTATGCATTTTTAAATAGTGTATTTTTGTGATTCTCTGGATCAGTAATTTTTTATCTCTCCCACTTGTTCTTTTCAAGGTAATTTAGAACATCATTCCCAACATTAGTAATTGAATTTGACATCCCTAGAGTTGTTTTGTAAATGAAAAGTTAATTTGGGGACAGCTTTACACTTAGAAAACTCTTTCTAATTTATAGAATATAAAATAGAAGCCAAACTTAATACATTTTTTATACCTTCTCAACAAGGATCACAGTTATTATTGTGGACATTCTGAATAGGTATAAATGTAAGGTCTATTAAGAATATCTCAGAAAAAGAAAAATTAACCTGAAGTATAGCTCAATTATTTTGTTGCCTTTATTCAAAATTTCATCCCTTGGGCATTATAATGAGAGTTAGCTGTACACAAATTTACAGATATCAGCTTTTGAAAAGGTACTTTAAAATTATACACAATTACATGAAAGTGATTTTCTTTAGATTAAAATTTCCATTAGTGCAATAAGTATGAATTTGGAGGCAATAACCATGCCTTGCGGAATATTCTACATATGCAAGATCATTTAATGAAATGACCTCAAGTTACTAATTTAAAACATTACATGCCTCAAAAGAACAAAGGTAACAGTATGATAATAAGTGAAAAATACATTAGGCTACCTCCAAATTAATTCTAGTACCATGCAACTAAATAAATTACATAATGCATTTAGAAACTGAAGTGCACAGTAATATCAGTTATTCTATGCATTATGTTATGGATCTTTTTTGGGGGGGAGGGTACCAGGGATTGAACTCAGGGGCACTCAACTACTGAGCCACATCCTGAACCCTCTTTTATATTTCATTTAGAGACAGGGTCTCACTGAGTTGCTTAGGTCTTCGCTGTCGCTTAGGCTGGCTTTGAACTAGAAATCCTCCTGTCTCAGCCTCCTGAGCCACTGGGATTACAGGTGTGTTCCATGGTGCATGGCTATGTTACTGATCTTTCCAGATAGAGAATGATAAATTTTTCTATATGATTTGGAATTGGGAATCATCATTAGAAAATAAAGTAGATAAATTTATATTTTTATGAGTAAAGTGAGATCATGATTTAATGTCAAATATTCAACAAAGATAATTCATTAAAAAAGAACATGATCACTTGCCCCTATTTTAGAAAATTTTCACAAATATCATGGGACAGTTACACAAGTCTATTAAAATAAGAATGCTCTTTCTTTAAATATGTACGTAATTGTAAGTAGCTAGTATTTTGTTACTGAAGCAATGGATATACTTCTTTGGAAGGGTGTCATAAAAGGTAACAAGTTGAAGGAGGAGGATGTTATTTTGTTATTTACACTGAAAAAATAACGCTAAAGTTATATATATATATTTAATGATTTTAAACATGGGAAAAAAAACTATTTGGTTTGTTAACTATCAGTTCTCTTCCATTTTCTGTTTGGAATATGGGAAGAGATATCCCTGCTTACCAGACTCATCAACCTTGAAAGTTATATTTTTTTTAAAGTCAGAGAAAATTTCAAACAAATCAGTAAAATAGACCATTATATCCCTCATAAACTTGCTAATTATAAAAGAAAACCACAGCTACCATGAAAATCTTTGATGTACATTTTAAGGAATCAGCAAAGTCACTGATATTATTCATGGAGAAATATAGGAATGGTTACTTTGTCACTACTGATGAATTATTTCAACAAATATATTTGAATATATGTAAAATTATCCCAAATATAGCATAGTGATTAGTTTTTAAAAATCAATTACAATTAATACAAACATAGACTAAATCTATCTTTAGAATATTCTAACTAACACTGCTACAAGAGCATGGCAGATGCTGTGCTTGAAAAATGGCTCTGAGAGAGCAAGATTATATTAGTGGGAATGACTCCTTCATCGCTTGAGAATTAGAAATGTATCTTGTCAAACTGTTCATGAAAAATTTTGCATTTTACATAATTATGTGCTCAGACAGCCTCATAAGGAAAACATAGTGAGAGGTCTACAGAGGTGCTATACATTTGGTCCAAAGAATACTAGCATAGGGGATTTTACTCAATTAAAGAGGACACCACTCTAAATCATCATAATCATCATTGCCATCATCATCTAATTATAATCATAATCATTAGCATTACTATCATAGCTATAATCAATATCATCTTCATCAATAACTTCATCATCATCATTAAGTATTGTTATCATGAATCATGAGTTCTAAATAGTGCACTGCAGTTTGCTCAATGCTTGGATACTTATTTTTTTCCTTCATTATAAATTTAGGGTATAGGTTCTGGCATTTCAGTTGAAAGAAAAGGAAAACAAGGCTCAGAGCAAGTAAGGAATTTTTACATGACCAGATAGAAAATTGGAGTCCTTAATGAAAAGTCTGTGTTCTTAAACAAAACTACAGGTCATATAGCTCATATTTTAAATGACTGCTGAATATTAGAAAAGGTATTTGCATTCATCCAAAAAAGTCCCAAACATAGCCTATGAGTCGTCAGTTAATTCATGTCATGGTAAAGATCAATTTACTCATTTCTGATTCACTTCTCATGTGATTATAGAAAACCTTGCATCATTCTGTTTGACAAAGCCACCAAAGGGATGCTTTGATGCTTACTTCCCTGAAGCATCCTAATTTAAAATCTGCTCAAGAGTGGTCTAATCCCATTCACCTAAACTTTACCCCTTACTTGTGAATTTTGTTAATTTATTTATAATGAACTTCATAGTCATTTCTGCTGTCATAAATTTGGTCTGGGGAGAAGTTTTATCTTAAAAGTCAATTTTTATTAAAATCCCATATTGACAATGTTAGCTCAAATTTCTGAATAGCCTACATGCCAGACTCTTAAGTCTAAAACACTGCCCTTTGGATTGTATTATTCTACTCCAAAATTTCTAAGGCTCACTCACCATTAATTGGATAAGTCAAAATTACTTGCTGTTCTATTTGAGGATTTCCACGATTGGTACTCAACCTTGTATGTTGAAGTATAGCTAATTGGATTACCTACTCTATTTATTCTATATGACAGATTTTCTGAATTTGGACCATATGGTTTTTCTTTGCTTGTGCTTTTTCTGGACACCTCAGAATTTTATAAAAATTCAAGTTATATCATCCTACATTACCCATTAAACATTCCCATTGAATTTTTACAAAACTAGAATAAATAAAAGAAAATTAGATTCTGTGAACTTAAAACTAGGGAAAATTAGTGACCACATATCCGAAAATGCAATGGATTTATGTGAGGCATAAAACGAACAGCACAAGATTTAAGGAAGTTTCTCTGGGCTTAATTATAACTGTCTTTTTTTTCCCCTCGGGGTACCAGGGATTGAATTCAGAGGATTTGACCACTGGGCCACATCCCCAGCCCTATTTTGTATTTTATTTAGAGACAGGGTCTCACTTAGTACCTTGCAGTTGCTGAGGATGGCTTTGAACTTGCAGTCCTCCTTCCTCAGCCTCAGAGCCACTGATATTACAGGCATGCTCCACCACGACTGACCTATAACTTTCTTTTAAAAGTCTACACTGCTACAAGGAATACACATAAATTTCATCATCACCATCATCTAACATAAAGACAACAAATGTAGGTGCTAGATATGAGACATGGGATATTTTGGAAGCACATATCTTACTGCTGTGGTCAGCTGACATTTAAAACACTGAAAGAAATGCTGTAAGGTGCTCATGGTGTCTATAGAAAAAAGAAAAATATAAGTTGTCTGTAACCTGATGGGAAGAGAGATCAGGAACAAGTGAACTGAATTTTACTACTATGTGAGCCAACTCATGGTTCAAAAGCTATGTTTGGAACTCACAGAACAATTGCTTCATGAATTTATATGTGACAGAACAATGACTCCAGATGATAGTTATCTCTACAATTTCCTGTGTATACCTGTACTGTCCTAATCTGGCTTCCTTGTTTCCTTCTTCTGGGATCCCTCAATCTCCCTCATGATCTACCTATGAATCCACGGGTACTCTAAAACTGTTTCAATCCTATGGATAGTATCTGTACTTATATTTTGAAAGTATCCCCTGTAGAAGATTGGGATGACATTTTTATCTAAAGATGACAACTTCTAAGATGTAGTGAATTCTTGTTATGTAGATATATAAAAATAAATCAATCATTATAAATAAGAATAAACTTTCAATGTATAAATTATGCCTACAAATGTTTGAGCTTTAGTACATTTGGTGTAACTTTGCCACAATGGCATTTTTTTTGAACAATTCTTTAATTCTTGAATAAGTTTCTATAAAGAGAAGAGAAGCTTAATTTCAAACGGTCTCTCTATAAAGCAAGATACCCTTGAATCTCCTGAGACTCCAGTTGTCCCTAGGTGGGAGATTGTGAGTTCAGTGATGCTTTTCAGGATTTTTCACATCAGTACAGTTTATAGGTGTAGCTGATCATTGTGTGTCCATAGCAAAGTATCTACTTCTGCAGAGGCAGTATTTTCTAGAGGTGGAGTGGCTTGCTAAATGAACTCAATGCCTAAAGTCTAAAGCAAAGGCAAGAAGTCCTTCACAAAGCAACATGAATGTTTAGGTTTCTGCAAAGCACTGAACCTCATGTAATTTGAGATAAACTGTTGACCAAGTGGATCTCAGCAAGTAAGTAAAAATGCTACCAACAAGGCCATTTCAGCCTAAGTGAACCCATAGAGATGACAAAGCTTCAAGAAAGCACAGAGGTAGATTGCTCACTGATTCTATTAATCTGAGGGTGCTCATTGCATAGTTTGACCCTGAGTTCTACTTAATACAGAGGCTCAGAAAGCAAAGGTATTGACATGGACTGGAAGTAGAGGGATATTAATAAGTAGATACAATTGAGAAAAAGACTTACTTGAGAAAATAAATCTCTGAAAACTTTAGGGGACTGGCAGGTAGTGTTTACTTCTTCTCTATATCTGTTTTCCCCATCACTTCATTAACAGAATTTAATTGTTAGCTGAAAACATGGTACATAGAATTAAGTCTAAAGATTCCTCAACTTGATTATTCAACAGAGAAATTAAAATAACATATATATGGTATGAATATATCTCGACTAGAATCATTAACTTTCAAAATCCCAACACTGTCAAATTTTATAGAGCCAAGTACATAAAACATTACACATCACACATTACTGTCTCAGATATACTAAAAGAGTATTCAGCAATATCAATTAAAGATTAGCCAATGTGTAACTGACAACTAATTTCACTCATAGTTACATGCCCTACAGAAACTATTATATGTTTACACCAAGAGATAAGCATCACAAAAAACCCATAATGCGAACAACAGTATCTCCTCAATAGTACAATGGATAAGTTGTCTTATATTCATGCATGGAATAGCATATAGCAATAAAAATGAGTGTACTATTGCTACATGCAAAATCATAGATATATCTTACAAATAAAATGTTTTGTAAAAGAAGATAAAAAACCAAAACCGAAGGTTCTGTCCATAAGCATATCAAGCAAAATTAATCTGAGATTATTAAAATCAAGAGAGTATTTGCCTTTGGGGATGAATGAGTAGAAATTAAAGAGGAATAGGTAGTAATTAAAGAGAAAGCATTCAGGGTTGGGTGTTGGTGATGTTGTGGCAATCTTGTTTTTTAGTCCAAATATTGGACATATGGGTGTTTTCACTTTACAAAAACTGTGTTGAATTTCATATGCATGATTAGTGTACTACCATGTTTATAAAATACAAAAGACTTTTATAAATAAGTGAAGATATTGAGACATGTCATTGAATCAATAAAAATTTTAAAGAATGTACTGAATAAATTTTACCATTTCAATAAAAGAACACCAATCTGCAATTCCTAAAGCTAAGCTTCTTACCAGGAATAATTAACCCATTGTCCAAGTGTTAAAAAGAATAAGACATTGGGGAAGATTTTAATTTCGTAGGACTTTTAATTTTAAAAAATTAAGTAATTGATTTAGGATTTAAAACTCTTTGGAATTTAATGTACTGGGACTTTGCAAATAAATTAAATCCTTGTACTTTAATGTCTCGGTGAGTATTTGATAGTAGAAAAGGGTTTAAGTTCAAATTTGGATCATTTCTATGTCGACGGAATTTTATTACTGATATACATATATATATGCATTTTATCATTTGATGTTCTTTATTATTTTAATTGTATATCATTGCTGAAACACTGACCATTTCTATTGTGCAATTTAGAAGGACATTATTTGGAAATGAAAATAAAATGAAGAATGCCTTTTCAGTCATGGATATGTTGTTAATTATAGAATTGATTGACTAAATATCATGTTCTGAACAATTTCAGAGATATAGCAAATGCATTACAATGTGAAACCTCAAAAGATTTAAAGAGCTATTATTGGAGCAAAAAGGGCTATTATAGACTTTTAAGAATTTTGATCACCTCCAGTGGGGTATTCTATATCCTACACTGGCTGTAGCCTCACCTCAGTGGGTTAAGTGAGAAAAATAAAAATAAAAATTTCCATAGTATCAGTATCATGCTTCTTTCTCTGGTGTTCTTTTTTTTTTTTTTTTTTTTTTTTTACCCCCTACATGAGGAGGAAGTTTCATTATTGTAAGCCTCTGTTTTTTCCTCCACTCTTTGCCCACAACAATCTTGAGAAGAGTAACATATTTAACTGATGAGACAGGAAGGAGAAACTATCTTTTGTTTTTTCCTTTCATTCTTGGAAGACAAATACACGTAAGGGATGTAAATTTTATCTGCTTATCTGTGCAGCAAAAGGACCTAATTTGAATAATAGTGCAAAGTAAAACTGTGGGGCTTCTTCAATAAATGGAAAAATGGGTTGTAAAGATATTTGTGTTAATCACCTTTCCATCCTGATAACAAAATACTTGAGATAATCAACTTTTTTTTAATATTTATTTATTTACTTTAGTTGTACACAATGCAATGCATTTTTTTATGTTTACGTGGTGCTGAGGATCGAACCCGGCCCGCACACGTGCGAGGCGAGCACTCTGCCGCTGAGCCACAACCCCAGCCCCTTGAGATAATCAACTTTTTAAAAAGGAAAGATTTATTTTGGATCACAGTTTTAGATGCTTCAGTCCATGAGTTGACCCACTGCTCTGGGTGTCCTATGAGGCAGAACAGCATGGTTGAAGTATGTGACAGAAGAAAACTGCTTACCTCATGGCAGCCAAGAAGCAGAGAGAAGAAGAGACTAGCATCCCACAATCTTCCCTGAGAGCCTGCCTCTTGCTGAGTGGCCTGCCCTTCCAGCATCAACTGTGGGGAGCTTGAGGGCACGGAGACACCCTATTTCAGAGAACAGCATTTGCTTTATTGCACAGCAAAAATAGCTTTTATAGTGGGTATGTGCCAATTTACATGTAACAGTCATGATAAGCCAGAGGTGAGACACAACACGTCATCTTATAAGGGTCCAGACACCAAGAGTCCAGAAACTGCCACATAGGCTGACCTTGCATTAACAGGGGAATAACTTCCTGTCAAAGAGCAAGGAAATGACCCTTGCCAGTGTTCTGACAGCTCTCTGTTCCAAAATATAGTGATCTATATTAGCATTTCCCTGCTGCACAATGAGCAAGATAAGCATTCCTCCATGTAGGTCCAGAGTCAGGCCCACCAACAGCCTCTAATGACCTGAAACCTCACATTAGGTCCCACCTCTTAAATGTTCCACTGCTTCCCAATTGTTCCCATAGTGGACAAAATAAGCCTATGGCCCATGGGCCTTTGGAGAACACTTACCAAAATCACAGCATACTGAAGTAAAATGTTTTACCTTTATCATCTGGTCTCTCTCTTCACTTGTTTTCTCTCTCTCTCTCTCTCTCTCTCTCTCTCTCTCTCTCTCTCGTGTGTGTGTGTGTGTGTGTGTGTGTGTGTGTGTGTGTGTGTTTCTTTGCTATGAAATTTGCTCTAAGTAAACAAAAAATAAAATTTTAAATTACTAATATGCATGTTACCATTTGCCTGTATTTTGTACAATGTCAATCTTAAATGAGCAAATACATAATCAGTAGCTTATACATGAATTTCATTTTCATTGAAAAAATATAAACCTTACGCAGAGCTAATTAAATACTTTACATTTCACATCTTTATGCACTCATTCTATAAGCACATGTACACATTCTATAAACTTCAGTTTCCTGATGAGTAAGAAAGAAGAAATTAACAGAATAAGAACCATTTCCTTTTCTTCCTTTCCCTATAGGCTAGCATATTCAGTATAATTTTGGCTAATACAAGGAAGTAACATGAATAAGAAAGAATAAGACAGCGTATTTTGGTCTTTTATGTTTTCCAGAATATCACTATCTTCTTTCTTTTTTTGGAAAAAAAAAAAAAAAGTTTGAAAGGGAAACCTGCATTTTGAAGGCTGGTAATGACAGTCTTACTTAGTCATGTATAGTACATGCTGTGTTAGTCAGCTTCCCATTGCCACAACAAAATACCTTTATTTAGACTCACGTCTTTGGAGCTTTCAGTTCAGGATCAGATGTAACAAAGCTTTAGGTCTTTGATGGGGATGCTGGATGGCAATAGCAGTGAGCTCAAGGCAGAGGAAACTATTCACTTCATGGCCAGTAAAAAAAAACACAACAGGGCTGGGGTCCCATAATTCCCCTCAAGGGCATGTCCCCAGTGATGCAAGAACCTCCCATTAGTCCACAAGGTTCCACTGCCTCCTGATTCCCTGGGTAGCAAATCTTTGCCAGATGAGCCTTTGGGGACAATTATCCAAACCTTAACACATGCCTACCTTATTACCCGTCGGATGAACTTCTGTGCACTGTACATTCACTGACATTTTCAATTCACAAGTGTCACAAATACTAAATGCAAATAGAAAAGCAAGGAGTGGCTCACAAGAATATGGTGCACATCTTCATTGCTAATCATTGGGATTCATAGTGTCACTGGGCTTCTTTACAAAATACAATTTCAAAGAGAGATTATTAAGAATTTCATGATGGATGTGTCAGAGTCAAATGTTCATTGACGTTTATCTCTATACGATGAGTTTTAAACATGCAGGAGCTCCTATCTTTTTCTAATCATACTAAGGTTGTGTAAACAGTTTTTGTCAGTTTAGTTAATTCCAGAAATCTACCTTCTGGCAAATATTACCCATATTCTTCACTATTAAAAGTATTATTTTATTTCTCATCTGCCTTGATTTGGGGTTTATTCCTCAACTTCTGTAAAAACCTATGCTTATTAAAAGGTATTTTGAATACAGATAGGACAAACTTTTATACAGACACCACTGCAGTTAGAAATGGCAGTTTCAACAAAATCCTAAGAGACTTAGAGCCCATTAAAAAAAAAATTTGTGGTTATGGCTTGGTATCATGAATTCCAATATTTAAAATTCAGTTCACTATTTTTATAAGTAACCATAATAACATATAGTAAGTAAAAAAAATCCTGTTCCCAGAAATATTTTTTCAACAAGTTTTTACTGAGTAAAATCTATAGCAATATAAAGACAATGAGTTCTTTTCTTCACAGTCTTCTGATCATAATGTAACAAAAATTATGAAAGCAATGCCACAGGTTGCTAACTACAGATTCTTGAAGTATTTGAAGACACAATAAGAGATCATCTCATAAAATAATGGGGAGTACAAAGGGCAAGCACAATTGAGATTTTCATGAATAATGACCTATGGATAAAAGCCAATAGGGGAATTAAAAGTAGACTTCAAGTTATAAAAAGGCTGGAAGAGTGTATTATAATGCAACATAAGGAAAAATTAGTTGGTAAGAGAATATACACACAGATCAGTGGAACTGAATAGATAGCCAAGAAACAAACCTACAAAAATAGTAAACTTTTCCTTAACACGCGACCAAAAGAAATACAATGGAAAAACAGTGATCATTAAAACAAATGATGCTGAAACAATAGATTGAGATGTAAAAGATTAAGATACAGAAAATTAACCACCAATCCATCATAGGCCTAAATGTAAAATGCAAAATCACAAATCCTATAGGATAACATAAGAGATTATCTAGAGGATTTTGGATATGACAGTGCCATTTTAGACACAGCACTCCAAAGGCACAATTTAAGAAAGACTTGTTAAATCAGACTTCATTAAAATTGAAACTTCTGCACTACTATGAATGTCACCAGAAAGAACATGAGAAGAAAAGTCACAGAATGAGAGAAAATATTTGCAAAAGATATATCTGATAGAGGATTGTATTCTGTTATGGTTTAGAGCTGGATTTTTCCCTAAAGACTTATGTTTTGAAAACACTGTTCCCAGTGCTTCAAGGTTCAGAGATGGAGCTTTTAAGCAATGATGGCATCATGAGGGCTCTTACCTCATCAGTAGATTAATCCACTAGACAGCTGAAAGGACTACTGGGAAGTAGAGAGGCAGGAAGATAGATCTCCCACAGGCAGACAGGATAAGGGCCTTAGAGAAGAAAAGAAGGGGAGGAGATATCATGCTACCCTGAAAGGAGGCATCAGGTCTGGAGGATGTCCTGTGGTTTGCTATTCCCCCAACAGCTTCAACCACAGCTACTCTGTCTCACAATACCTGCTTCTGTTCTTCACATCTTCAACCCTAGCAGTTCTGCCTTAATTCCCCTTGCCCTTACCCCTAGGTATGGCCAACCACAAAGTAGATTCCAATCTGAAGGGCTTCCTTTCTCCAAAAGACATGTCAAACCATAATGGTGGAACCGTCCTCAATTATATAAATAAAGGATTGAAATTATAAACTACTCATTGACTTATGAAACTTAGAACTTAATTGGTCCATGCTGGCATCCCTCACCCTACCAATCACCTGCACTGGGCCATCAGATATGCCTTTAAAAACCCTAAACAATAGACCCCCATTCGCATCCCTATCTTGCGGCTCCTTGAGGAGCTCTGCTTTCTTTCTATTATTCTAATAAATCCTGTTACTTTCCTCATATCCTTGTGTCCTTGGATTTCATTCCTGGAATTCATGAAACAAAAAACCAGACTGCCTAAGTCCATGTTACAGTGGAATTTATTTAGAGGAAGTATGTCATGTTAGGGTATGCTCCAGATGTGCTTAACTTGTTACCGCCCCCTTTTCTCTGTCTTTGCTTCCCAGATGCCATTAAGGACTTTCCTCCACCACACATTTTTGCCATGATGCTTCTGCCTTGGAATCAGTTAAACATGAACTGAATCCTTTGAAACTATGAGTCAAATTAGTTTTTCCTCCTCTAAGTTGTTCTTGTTAGGTGGTTTGGTCACAGTGATAAAAAACTGACTAATATTATCCAAAATATCAAAGAACTCATAAAACTAAACAATAAAAAAACTAATTAAAAATAGGCAAAAGAACCCAGCAGAAACTTCACCAAAGAAGATACACAGATGGCAAGTAACATTATAAGTTATATGGAACTGCAAATTAAAATATCAATGACTACATAATCTATTAAAATGACCAAAATGCAAAACACTGATAACAGCAAATTTTGGCAAGGATGTGGAGCAACAAAAACACTCATTCATTGCTGGTGGGAATGTAGATTAGTACAGCCACCTTGAAAGACAGCTTGGCAGTTTCCTGCAAAACTAAACATACTCTTACCATATGATCCAGCAATAAAGCTCCTTGGTATTTACCCAAAGGAGCTGAAAATTTATTATTTACACAAAAACTTGTGCATGATTGTTTATACAAGCTTCATTTATAATTGCTAAAACTGGGGTGCATCCAAGATGGCCTTTAGGAGGTGAATGCATGAATAAATCAGCAGTAGCATAGCCAGACAGCAAGATAGTTTTGAGTGCTAAAAAGTAATTCATCGAGTCATGAAATGACATGGAGGAAACCTCATATGAAAGAAGCCAATTTGAAAAGATTAAATACTTTATGATTCCAACTATATGACATTCTGGAAAAGACAAAACTTTGGAGATTGTAAAAAGAGAAGCAGTTGTCAGATTTTAGGAAGAAGAGTGGATAAATAGAATACAGAGGATTTTAGATAGTGAAATCATGCTGTATGATACTATAATGGTGACTATATGCCATTCTGCATGTGTCTAAATCTACAGAACATATAACACTGTGAGTGAACACTAATATAAATTATGGACTTCACAGGTATAAATATAGGTTTATAGATTGTAACAAATACATAATTTTGATGCAAGATGTTGATAGTTCACTAGGCTGTGAATGTGTGGGGGTGAGAGAGGAATATATAGGTACTGCTTAATTTCACTGTAACTTAAAACTGTTCTTAAAATAAATCATATTTGCAAAAAAAAAAAAAAGGAGAGAGGGATGAAACATTTATAAATATCATGATATTGAATTCATAAAGTATACCCAGAGAACATTGTTTTGAGTCCCTCCTTCTAGGGCAGAAATTCAGCAAATATATATATATTATATATATATATATATATATATATAAAAATATATAATATATATTATATAATATATAATATTATATGTATATATATATATATATTATATATATAAAACAATATTCTAACAGCTATATATTATATATATATTATATATGTTATATATATAATATATGTTATATATTATATATATAACAGCTATATATATAGCTGTTAGAATATTGTTTTGAGTCCATCCTTCTAGGGCTGAAATTCAGCATTCCCCAAGGCATTGGCAATTTGAGCGCTATACTCACAGGTGTGTCCTTATTCTTTATAGATGTATTAGGCATTTTCTTGCCCTTTGACACTTCTTAATTACCCTCTTAAATGGCAATATTTTTAAAACTCTGTATGACTCTTCCCTTCCTTAAAGGTCAAATTAATATCCATCTCACTATGAACCTATCTCAATATTAAAGCCCAAAATGATCCCTTCTTTCTCAACATCCTTTTTGTATTGGTTGAATATAATGATCATTTGATACTTGCTGCATACCCACTTTTTGCTTTTAGTGAACTTTTTTCCTTTTATACAAATAACTGAACTATGAGACTTATAGATGTTTGCACAAGCATCACTTGTGCTTAATAAATGTGCTTACAAAATATCCATGCTTCAAATGTGAGTTGTGATTGACAATAATCTTTAAACAGTCTTTGGAGATGAACAACATTTTTAAAGATTTGCCTTAGTAGTGAAATTAATGATAAACATACACTTTTCCAAAACTACAGAAAAATGAAAACACTCCATGCACAAATTGAAATGTGAATCAATGGAAAAAGCATCATCAAGATATGAAAACAACTAAATTTACTCTGCTGTATTAAAAGTCCTTGGGACTTGAATTCCCTCCAGGGAATTTGACCAAGCATGACTCTTCAGGGTGATATTTTAAATAAAGTGCATGCAGTCAAGCCTCCTTTATATTTGTACTGTGATTAAAAAAGAAAAAAAAGTAATATGATAATAAACCTCATTTCAGTAGCACCATGAGCAAACTGAAAATACTAACCTCTAGCCTTTTCACCCTCTCCAATCATGCAGAGAGTTTGTAGTTTAACTAAAGCATTTGACAGTGGAAACAATGCAGGAGAACTGCATGTCATTTATAGGATCCTCAATCAAATAATAGCTTATGAAGACAAAAAAAGTCTTCCACTTTGATTTGGTACAAAGTTGCTGACTGCTGACAAATGCTAGATATATCAAAGTCATAAGCAGTTCTGGATCATTACCAAAACCATAAAAACTGCTTATAATAATCACCACAATGAAAGAGCAGTTCACTTGCTGTGATGTGTATTTGCCTGGGGAAAAAAAATATCCAAATACAGTGCATGGACAGCATTTACAGCAAAGGAAAGCTAATGAGATTCATATTCAAAATGGTTACAGTGTAGATGTATATTTATATACATACATGTATGTATGTATATATATATATATCACATAATACACACATATACACATTCAATTCATTAGATAAAATGCTGTTTCATAATATCTTCCTGTTTATTAATTCCTAGCAACATTTAATTTTTGTTCTTGAAAATTGAGCAAATATGAAAAAATAAAGATATCCTCACCTATATCTGTTCTATTCAGTTTTCACAGATGATTTTAAGTAAAATATAATATTTGTTATTCTTTATTCAAGTATTATCTTTATGTATTGTTTTATTACTTCAATGTATAATAAATAAATAACTATATAAAATACAGTAAGTATTTTCTAATTATGTATTTTCTAGAGCAACATGGAAGAAGGAAGTATTTGGCATGAAACTTTATAATTACTTTTTTCTGTAGCTGATCAAAATTTCCTAATCTCCCAGCAAAAATGGTTAGGAATATGAGGTGAAACTGGAGTTCTAATAGTGAAAGTGGAATTCTAGTTTGTCACTGAGGATCTGGGTGTTTTTGACAGATTGTTGCTCCTCATTAGCATGCTCCCTCAAATATAAAAGGGGATGGAAACTAGTCTAAACCACAAATTGTTCTAAATACTAAATAGGAATGATGCATATGATCTTGCCTCATATTAAATATACAAAAAAAATTGCATGTTAACATTATAGTCATTTTATGAATTTGAGTAATTTCTTGGAGCTGTACACTGGATGTGTTCTCTAAGTAAAACAATCTCAGATACAGATGAGAATTTCGGTTAACCTCCTTAAACAAATCATATGCCATCTGGTGACATCCATGCCATTCATTCTAGCCCACATTTATCCAATCACAGAATTTGGTACTTCTTCCTGATTCTATAGGAAATCCAATCACAACAAGCATTTGGAATCAATAATGGCCTACTGAAAATCACAGGGAAATCCTTGAAGGGACATATCATTCATTGTACACTCTTTGCCATCTAATGTATTCTTGTTTTTTTGTCATGTGATGTCCTTCCTTCCTTTCCCTTTCCATCTGTTCTATCCTCTATTTTCTATCAATTTGCTTTCTTTCTGTTGTGCACATTATATTTTCACGTCCTCTTCAGCTTTGGTATCAGAAAATTTTCTACTCTTAAGGTCAAAGTTTTCATAACATAGTGTCTTGTTTTTATTATTTTTTCCTTTGAAATGAACTGTTCATTCATCTCCAAAGAGAATGAACTTCCTTCATCTCATTATAAATGATTATGTTCATTAATAAATGAATAGGTGTACATATTCTTTGCATATATCAGCATGTGTCTGTGTGCATGTGCACATATATGAAATAAAAGTGGGGAGAGAGTGGACTTGAAAGATGATGGAGTTACACAGCAAAATGGTGGCTTAATTATTAAATAAATAGATAATGGTAAAACTCTAATAATAGGTGGCCAATTATTTTACTCTACATTCTCTAGAAAATATAATCTAAAGCAAGAATTAAAGGTATTGCTACTTTATAAAGAAAATGGAAAACCAGAGAAGCAAAGATGAGAAAGTAAAGTGAGCCAGGAAAGGATATAAACAATTTCAAAGTAATTCATTGCTCTACTGGACATTGCAATAATCTACAAAGAGACATTCATAGAATTTATTTCAACTGGTTGACACAGAAATTGTCCCATGAAATTGTACCATGAAAAAAATGTGGAGAAATTTATCCACCTAGGTATTTCCTGTCCCCTCTTTCCCATTAGTGAATATTTACCCAGTTGGAGTTAGTATCTCTATTCATCTACCTTATACTGTAAACTGATCTTGTGGTTGCTCATCCAAATTCTTAACCCTAAGATTATGAGGAAAGGATATTCCATGCCCTGAAGTATAAAATTTCATTCAAGCCAGGAGTATCTCAAAGATTATAAGATTTTGGAGTATGACATTTGTCTAAGTGTGCAATCAAGGGACAGGCCAGTGCTCTAAAGGAAGTTTGTTTGTGATTGGGGATAACATGACTATGTGAGTGGCTGATAGCACAAAATAAGTTTTTTTTATATATATATTTTCTTTTTTATTTTTTTCTCTTCAGTTATATATGACAGTAGAGCATAATTTGACATATTTATACAAACATGGAATACATCTTATTCTAATTAGGATCCCAGTCTTATGGTTGTACATGATGTGGAGATTCACTCTGGTGTGTTTATATATGTCCATAGGAAAGCTAAGTCAGATTCATTCTTCTCTTTCCTATTCCTGTCCCCACTCCCTTCCCTTCATCCCCCTTTGTCTAATCTACTGAGCATCTATCCACTCCCCATTGTGTGTTAGCACCTACATATCAGAGAGAATATTTGACCTTTGGTTTTTTAAGATTGCCTTATTTCGCTTATCATAATAGTCTTCAGATGAGTTTTAATGAAAGCAAAAGCTTGTATCTTGTTCCTATGATAACTCCATGAGCCAAAAGAAACATAATTAGCACATAATAATTGCACAGCTCCATCTTAAGTTTCAGTATAAACGGTTAATAACTTTTCTCAGTTTTCTTCTTGGAGGAGGGTGGGAGAGAATAAAAAGAAACAAGAATTCACCTCCCAATAAGAAGGTCTTTAAGTATCGTCTTAAACACAGAATCAAAAATTTTGGAAGAAAAAAAATTGCTTAGTGCATGGAACTGTCCAGATGGTTCAAGTCCATTCATGTGAATTGTATTCCTTGGTATTGTGACATCAAAAGACACCCTCACGTTTCTCAGGTTATAGTATGTATGTCCCTTTTTTAAATCTACTGTTTAATCCAAGTCAGGCTATATTATAGTCAATTAAAAAGTTCTAATTGAATATCGAGATTACTTACAATTTCATTTCTAATATATGTTGGTATCTGTCTGTCTCAGTGGATTTTGCATCTGTGGTTGAAAATATCTGAAAGAAAAACTCTGCTTCTGTATAGAACATGTATAGATTATTTTGGCCATTATCCCCTAAAAAATACAGTACAACATTTATCTACATAGCATCTACATTATATTAGAGGTTATAGGTAATCTGGAGGTGATTTATAGTATGTATAAATGGTGTGTGAAACTACTATGCCATTGTATATAAGGGCTCTGAGCATCACAGGATTTGGGTATCCACAGGGATCCTGAAACTAATGTTCCATGAATACCTTAGGAATGACTATAATTGGTTATACACCCTTTTCCACATATAGTATTATAAATGAATCACACTGTCTGAGTAACTCTGGAACCTAAAGCTCTTTTTCTTCCTTCGTCTAGCCTTTAAAATGCTAATTTACCTGAGGATTGTATCTTCAGCTTTGCTCTTATTCTCTTTCTCTTGTATTAGATGCATGTCATCTACTCTTCTATCTATATACTGAAGACTCCTGGAAATAAAATTCCAGCTGAGAATTTCCCATTGAGCTAAAAAAAAAATGAGTACCTAATGTAGTCTAGACACCTGTACTTGGATTATCAACAGCACCTGAAACTCGTTATCTCTAAAGGTGAACGTGTATTTCTTGCTGCAGTGTTGGCTTGTATTCTTATACTTTCTACCTCATTTGGTAGAAATTAGTGCTGGCTTATATTCTTATACTTTCTACCTCATTTGATAGAAATTAGATTTATTCCCTTATCCACATTAAATACAGAAAATCAGCTCTGGAAATTTTTTTTTTAAGTTTATTTTTCACTTTCCACATCTAATCCTTCACCAAAAATCTCTTACTTTTTTTGTACTGGAACAGGCAAAGTGAATTCCACAGCAGCAATTATTCACTATTTATAAAATCAAAACATTAATTTATAGCAGGGTATTCTTGATATAAACAGGATCATGCTGACATTCTCTGACTTAGCATTATATCTGGAAAAATGTTTGCCCTGCCTGGGTTTCTTTGGCTGGTCTCTACAAGCACTTATGCTACAGAGTAATGCCATCCTCGTTTTTACTGCTTTTGCTTTTCCACCTGATCAGTTTGTTGGTCTTTGGGCTCACCTGTGGAGATCTCACACATAGACTTTTGCACTTACAATTTTTGTCTGGAATCTTCTTCTCCAGTATGATCTGCAATACTTACTCTCTCACCTGTCCTCTAGCCTCAAAAATCTCATGCTTACTGTAGCCTTGAACCTTATTTCAAATTGCAGCCCCCGCCCTCAGCATTTCTCATTTTCCCCTGCGTAAGCATTGATCACCACTATAGTTGTCATATATTTAAATCTGCATATTATATAATGTTTATTTGCTGTATCTTTTAATAGACATAAACTTTATAAAGGGCACACTTTTGTCTGTTTTGCTTCCTATTCTTTCCTGGCATAAGTGTTCTTCAAAGAATATATATTGAATTGATAAATAAGTGAATAAAAATGCAAGATACCATGATAGTCATGTTTTAATTGCTAATTGCCTTCTTAGGTCTGTCATTTAGTATGACAAAGAGCATATGAGTCATGATCTTTTTAAAAAAGAATTTGAATAATTTGCTCAATATTAAGCATACTAAATTGGGATAAATCAATTAAATTACAACATATTGGATAATGTACAAATTGATTTAGGGATTTACTTTTTTTTTAAATCAGATTTCAGATTTCCATTTGTTTTTAAAATGTTTCTAAATGTTACTGAACAAAGAATATGAAAGAGTTTGTTTTGTGGGCAGGTAACAACAAAAAAAATTAAAGTGCTATGAATATATGGTCCTTTTCCATGTTTCAGGTTTTGTTTTTTTTTATAAACCTGGATAGGTGAGATTATATGTTACAATATAATTTCTGGAAGAGATTATGTGTTACAATATACTTTCTGGAAATTTAATTTTAAGACACTTTTCTTGGACTTTAACATTTCTTTTAAAGTTTTACCCATGTAAATGTGAAAGGTAATGGTTTACTGTCATGGATTTTAGTTCAAGAGCTAAAGAAGGCTTTCCAGAATTTGTGTGGCTGAAAAAGGAAGCCAACTTATGAGCTGGATTTTCCATGACATAGATCTTTCATCTATTTTAAACTTATAAGACTTTTTAAAGACTTTTTTCCTTTGCCAAGGACACTTTTGTACTATCATTCTGTTCAAAATTTTTGAGCCTTTTGGACAATCACTTGAGCTTACCATCTTATGTCCTAATGACCTAGACATCTGTATTAAGTCTTACAAGTATTAAGTCTTACAAAGGGCATTGAGTATTTCTAATGATGTTATTGAAACCTGACCAGAAATTGACTTCAGTCACTTTTGTTAGGCTAGAAACCTAACCCTGTGTCTCCCTGCTGTCTCTCTCCTTGACAACTTTGCCTAATTTTTGGAGCCATTCATGGGAGACTTGAGAGCTCCTCATTCCAAGATAGTCTTTCCCATGAGTTCATCACCTGACGGTCACCTCACTGATGTATATGATCTTGAGCTGAATCCCTTCCTGACTTTTATTTTCTTGACCTTCTGCAGTAATTCTCAGGAAGAAATTTCTCATCAGTCAGCTTCTATTACTCAAGCCCAAATCAGTGTTAGACATGGCTGCAAACTTTCTAACCTGAAAAACAAGAAAACAAAACAAAACAAAAAACCAGAGCTGACAAACAGTCACTTGACAGGTGACTATCCTGCTGTCTGTCAAATGACCACTGGGATAAAGCCAAAGTAAGTGTGAAACCCCAAGGGAGGGAAGTTTTCAAACAGTTTGCAGTGGTTGTGTGTATGTGAGAAAAAGAAAGGGAGAGAGAGAAATGGCCATCCTTTTATTTCCAAGTACAACCTGGGGATATCAGAGATCAGAATGTCCAGTGTCTTATATATTTTCCCCATTAAATACTTAGTTTTGCATTTCTTCATATATTGTTGAAAATATATTAGTAAATTAGCCATTGGATTTATATTTTCTAAACTTTGAAACTTGATAAAGATTTGCCTTCAATGTCATTTTTGTGATTCATCAACTAAGTGAAACTGTGTTTAGGTTACCTGAGATTTGTTGTTTAAAAGAGACCAAGTGTAGCATTTTTGCTTAGATTTAATTATAATATGGCATATGTGTCTTTTACATTATACATGAATCTTGCACCAAAAGCTGAGGATCCTGCCCTAGTGACCAATGAAGTCAAACTGGATGCTAATGCTCTCTACACATGCTGTAAGAAATGAGAAGTGTAAGTTCACATTAATGAGAAAGAATTCTTATCTAATAGACCTTCATTTCCTTTAAATCTTACTATACTTCAGAAAGATGACCTCTAGATTATTTTACTTCATTCAGCAAAAATTTAATGCAAACTGAAATAATTATTTTGTATTGGTTTGGTTTAGTTATAAATGACAGTAGAATCTGTTTTGATATAGTTATACAAGCATGGATTATTCTAATTTGGACCCCATTCTTGTGGAGTTACATGATGGTTGCATTCACTGTGGTATTTTCATATATGTACATAGGAAAATTATGTCAGATTCATTCCACTGCCTTATTTTCTTACATGCAGAATTTGACATTGACTTTAAATATTCAGAAAATTTGAGAATATTTTACTATTATATTTCCTTTGTTCATTCTATGTCCAAATGAATATCCTTGCTATGTATGCAGTAGACAAAGGGTGAAAGGATACAATTCTCTGTCCACAAGACAAATACCATTTAACTAGAATAGGAGTATAAACATGGGGAGGACACAATTATTGTCTTGGAAATTTAATAGTAGCAGAACTGATATATTGGATGGATTTGTGAAGATTTATCTCATTCTGAGGAAGTGGCCACTTTCTAAAATTTGATAACTTTTCTCTCTATAATAGTCAAATCCTGATTGAGGATGAAATGTTCTGGTCATCAGATAGCTAGGAAGTTATACAGATAACACATCCTTATTGTTATTATAAGAAGGCAGATATACTATGTTAATATTCTTAATATTCTATTTACTTATCACCAAATCATGAAAAGGATACTTAATTCAATATTTGATCTTTCCGAAAGAAATAGCCACTTTATACATGTTCGATTGTAAAGACTTTAAAATCTGTAATAATTTCATGGCATTTGTTCTTAACAATAAATATCTAAATATTGTTTCTTTTTTCAGAAAATGCAGAGCACTCATTGACTAGCATATGTAAGGCCTGGGTTCAATCCTAACACTGTCAAATGCAGTATATATTAGATAAATATATTACATATATATAAAATATATTATGATATAATTTCATGTATATATACATATTAGATAAACAATTTTAATTCCATGGACATCTATAAAAATAGGGACCACATTATTGTGATGACTGAATAACATATAGTCATTTGGAGTATGAAAAATCTATGCTGCAGGCAAAATTTTAAAAATAGAAAAAAAATCTATGCTGAAAAATAAATACATAGAAATAAAAAAAAAAGAGCTATAACTTATACCCACTCCAGTTTAGAATTCTCTGGGCCCCCATGAAGTAGACTGATTCATAATTGCACCTAAAATTAGACTTTCGAAAAGATTAACATCTCTAGCTTTGCTTGTTTCATGAATATATTATTTTTATATTATGAAAACAGTCTTTTAAGAAATGTTAAAGACCCATTATTATTTTTCTGTTTCATAGAAGTGCTTAAAAAGAATTTGTAAGTGCACTTAGGAAAAGGCTAATAGAAATCTTCAAGTTTTATCTAAATGAAAACACTTACCCCAGAAGCTGATGATGTAACAACAGGAGTGGGAACTGGACTTCAAATATAAAGGATTACATCATGACACATTTACTTCTTCAGGCTTCTTCTCTGATCATCCAACAAGAAGGAATATGTGAGAATTGAAAGGACAAAGAACAAAAGCTGAACTGTGAATTTAATGATTCCCCATTCTTACATCCACAAGGCTATGAAAAGCAAAGCTGGGAAATTATATTACATTTACTTCTTAGAAAAATGAAATGTTTAATGTTAACTTGTAGGCAGTTAAATGTGAGTAAATTTTATAGGGATAAAAAGACAGTGATTTGCTTCATCATTAAGACTATGAACAAACAAGATTTTGCTGTAAAAAAGACATCAAATCCTGCAATGTTCTGTTTTTATGAAAATTCTTTTCTGCTTTTTTATATGCAATAAGCCTCACCACATTAAGTATAACTCATACTAACAATGATAATTGAAGCCAGTGTTGGTTCAAATGGGGGCACCAAAAATTTTATCAATTACCTTTCTTCAGTAACCAATATCTCCATTTTGTTCACAGTTCTATAGATAGATATGTTGGAAATTTAGTTATTACAAACACCAATTTTAAGCTGTTAGAACAATAATAAAACAGTGTTATGAAATTACATATATAAAATTTTTTTTGAAATTGGTTCACAAGGCTTAAAATTGAGCATAATGGAGAAAAATAGGCAACACCAGTGATTTTTAAAGGGATGAGAGATAGAAAAAGCAACCAGGACCAGCCAACCATGGTATGTGGGAGGAGCTGCTTATGTTGAGTCCAACCCTCTACAGAAATCATTTCTTCCTCTTCATGATATCAAATGCAAGTGAAGCAGAGAAGTAGGAACTATCAGTATTGTTACTGCTTTTCCACTTACATCCAGAAATTCGTATCTGTGACATGTCTATTTTTTCCAAACCACTGCAAGTCAGAAAAGTTAGTTGTGGTGTCTTTAACTAATTTGATATAATATGTGTAATTTTAAAATGCAAGAATGTGCATCCACATACATATATAGGTAACTATTTTTAGAATATTTACCTTTATGAGTATTTACTTAAAATACATATTTTATAAAAATCGTACTACATATAATGATAGTAATAATGAAATAAATGTATCTAAAATTCAAAAGTATTAGTGAACATTGACATTAAACTAAGAGAAAATGCAGGGAGAAGAAACTAATGGTCTTAATTATCATCAATCATTTTTGGAATGAGTATCCATTAATGCTGTAATTTTCCATTATGAATATAGTTTAAAGCTATATGTTAGAAAGAAAATGTGTGTGTGTGTATGTGTGTGTGTGTAGCATGTTCCACTTTTACGAACATATTTCATTCATTTAAGCACCTTGTTTTTCTTTTCAGAAATATCATTTTTTTAAATGACAGCAATCCAATATCTCACATTTATGCTAGGATATTAATGTAGTACAAATTTATTGAAATTTGCAACAAGTGAATATTTATCATGTTGTAAATTCTAAAACTCATATTTAAAAATATTCCTTAGAAAGAAATAATTATTTAAAACTCATTAGTATCATAAAAGTAATTTTGATTAGTAATATGACTCTAATCCATTTCTTATTAATATCTCAAATGTACACAATTTATTAACATCCATAGCAAAAAAAGTGTCATTGCTTTCACATATGAAATTCAGGAACTATATTTCAATAATCCTTATATTATGTATTTACACACTGAAGAAAATCAAAATAAAGTAAAAGGATTAATGGAGAAGAATTGAGATAGGAAACCCCTTTTTGAATAAAATGGAATTCTCACTTACATGGCTATCAGTGCCTTAAATGCTATAAAATAGCAGAACTCACATGGGGAAAGGGGAACAAATACGACAAATCAACAAGTTAATAGGAAGCTTAGTCTGTATGGTGGTGCAGTCCTGCAATTCCAGTGACTCAGGAGGCTGAGGCAAGAGGAACCAAGGTTAAGGTCAACCATGGCAACTTAGACTGTCTTTGGGGGTCGGGGGGAAAGCTGGGGATGTAGCTCAGTGTAAAGAACCCTTGAGTTCAATCCCCAATAAAAGGGGAAGCATGGGGGGGTAGGGGTGAGTAGGGGCTGGCGAATCATAGTTCATTGTGAAAAGAAAATTCAGGACTTAAAAATAACCATGATAAAAATGTCATACAAAACTGACTACAGAGCTGGCTCCCACCAGAGGGCGATGGAATGCTTTCTTGCTTAACACTCAGGTGAAGGACCATTAGAGAAAATCATTCAGGAACAAACTAAATCAGTTTTTAACAAAGTAATTGATGAACCACAGACAATGAGGCTTTAACAACTGTGTTTTGTCAAGCCCCCAAAGTCTTATGTTTTGTAACTTCACTGCCCTTTATCGTATGATTTCTACAATTAGGGACAGAGATCCCTTATGTGGACATCAAAAGCATCAAATATGACTTCTTTGTGTCATGAAATGGATCATTGTGTTTGTTTTTGTCACAGTATTTAAATGTAGGAAGTACCTTCTTCATAATACTTGACGAGCACCTCCAAAGTAAAGAGAAGAAAAAAAAAATCATAAATGTTCCAATGGTTAGTTGAAGTTTGGGTTTTACAAAACTAATTTTGAAATGATTTCAACTTAACAGAAAATTTATAAAAATAATTCAAAGATTTCTTGTCCACCATTCACCCAGATTCTCCAAAGTTAACATTTATTATATATGTTGTATGTAGGTCTACATTTATGTACATATATATGTGTGTATATGTGTGTATACTTTTTTCAGACTATCCACTTTGGGCAGGAATAGGATAGTGCATATTAACAGAAGGGATCAAAGACTTCTGATATTATTTTTTCTAATTACTAACAACTTTATCATTTATCACTTGGTTAAAATAACATCTACTAGGTTCTCTACTCTAAGATTAGGATGTTTAACTTCTATAATTAATAAGTATCATCTGAATAGATATTTTGAGACTATGTAACCACAACATTACCAGCCCATAGAGGTTGAGTCAGAAATGGAATGGAAAGAATGGGTGATGGGCACAATATTAGATATTGATTTATAATATATAAATTTCAATCTCCTTTACATATTAAAAATCATGAACTCAAACTGATGCTCCAAATCCAGTTTCATACTACAGACTTCTTTCTAGTCTTCTCCTTTTTCATGCATGCAACATCTTTCTCTGATAGGAGCTGCTCTTTTCCCACAATATTTTGACTTCTTTGCTGAATATTTGAATATGTGCTAAGTACTTTCAGAATCCTGAATTCCTACCTTGTAAACGATAAAACTACAACCTACAGCTCAAAACTTAATTTACAGTTTTGCATTTTTAAAAAAATATTGTGACAGGATATAGATAAAATAAGGTGTTCAAGAAAAACTTGGGTTATTTATTTTACTTCCCTTTCATTCTAATTGTGTTATTAATTTGAAAAGTGGCTAGGTTCATTTGTTTAGTTTTATTATACTTTGCTGTATTCCACATTGTCTTTTATTTAGCTATTATTACACTAAAGGATTAATAGCCCAAACTGTTCAAATAAGTCTGGTCATCTCATATGTTTCACTCCGTTCTCACAGCAACTCCAAGATGAAAGAAAAGTGGTGCAGGACTAATCACACACACACACACACACACACACACACACACACACCTGGGATAAGAAGCAGGTTTATTGTCAGGAGCCTGACAAGGCTGTTCTGCACAGAGAGAGGAACAGCAGCAGCGAGGAGGGAGAGCAGCAGCAACTGCCCCTTGAATTTACCGTTTACAGGCTTAAAATCATGGCTAGGGGCGGGTTTAGTCTTGACTGACAGAGTAAGCATCCCCTGATCTTGTGGAAGGCAAGTTTGTTTCTTGGGAACAGAGACAGGCAGTTTTCCTGTCTCTCAGAGGGGGAACAGGGAAACAAGCATGTCCCTTTATCTTCTCAAGGAGAGAACAGGGAAACCAGTACATCCCCACCACAGGGGCCAGTAAGTTGTCTCCTATCTCTCAATGAGAGAACAGGGAGAGACCAGCATGTCTCCAGGCCGGGGTAGGTTTTATCTTGGGCTACTTTTTGTTTCTTGGGAATAAGAACAGTATTCATAAAGTGGGGGTGGGGAGAAAGAAGATGGCTGCAATTATGCTAACACAGGAGATAAGCAATCTCATTAGTTCCTGACTTATTTTTATGCTTTCTTTTGCTCAAATGAGCAGATATATGTATATTTAATTTCCCTTTCACTTAAAAGCAAAAGGTAACATGCAAAAGATACTATTCTGCATATTTCTTTTTGCCATTTAGCCATAGATCTTGAACCTTAACCAAAAAGCACAAAGCTGGAAGGTATCACACTACCTGACTTCAAATTATACTATGAAGCTACAATAAACAGAAGAGCATGGTAGAGGCATTTAACACATACACATACACACACACACACACACACACACACACAACCAATGGAGCAGCAGAGGGAGACTAGAGATAAATTCCTACATTTGTAACCAACCAATTTTTGACAAGAACACACAGTGGGAAAAAAACCATGTCTTCAATACATGGTATTATAAAAACTGACTATACACATGCAAAAGAAAAAAACTAGACTCTTACTTTTTACCATGTACAAAG
This sequence comes from Tamias sibiricus, assembly GCA_025594165.1. NCBI lineage: Eukaryota > Metazoa > Chordata > Mammalia > Rodentia > Sciuridae > Tamias > Tamias sibiricus. The sequence goes on from CM046663.1 coordinate 21,629,283, forward strand.
ATTAACTCCAAATGCATTAAAGACTTAAATATAAGACCCAAAGCTATGAAACTACTATAAGAAAACATAGGGTTAACACTTTGTAATAAGGTCTGAAAAAAGATATTTTGGAAAAGACTTCAAAAACCCAGGCAACAAAAGCGGATATACTGTTATTTGTGACAATGTGGATAAATATGGAGAACATCATTTTATGTGAAATAAGTCAGGCCCAGAGAAACAAATATCACATGTTCTCATTTACATATGGAATCTAATTTTTTTTATTTCATAGAAGTTGAGTGTAGAGGGTGGTTACCGGAGCAAGGGGTAGTTAGAGGAAGGTGTTGATGATGAAAGAACTCATACTTAAAGTAAGATAGAGAAATAATTTTAGAGTTGTATTGTGCATCAAGGTAGAATAGTTAAAATAGTATAAAGATCGACAATAGTAAATGGTGATTTATTGTATTCTTGAAAAATGTAGAAACAATCTTATACATTCCATGACAAAAATAACTATGTGAGGTAACTGATTTTTTAATTAGCTAAGCCTAAACATTCCACAATGTACATGTACTTCAAAACACTATGCTTTACAGGATTTAAAAAATGTTATCTGTTCATCTGTGTTCATTCATATATATCCTAGAAATGCCTCTACATTGGTTCATAGATATATTTGTCTTTATTTTTATTATTAATGTATAGTGATAGTGATATGTATCACAATCAATGAGCTAGTTACTCAGTGTTTCTCATGGTTATTTATTATAGTCTTTCAAAAAATGTAGTAGATATTTTAGTGGAAGATAGGTAACTCACTGTGGTTTTAATTTGTATTTCCCTGATGAATGATATGTTGCAATATCATTTCATATGTTTAGGATCCATTGGGAATACATTTATGTTAATGTCTTTTCAAGTCTTTTGCCCATTTATCATTGAACTTTTTTTTCTTGTTGATTTCAAAAAAGCTATTTATATGTTCGTAGATAAATGAAATATCAAATATCATTGCATATATCTCTCTAATGTTATGGGTTGGCTCTTCATTTTCTTAATGTGTTTTATGAAAACTATACGTGTGTTTTAATACGATCTAATTTATTAGTAATATCTTTGCATAGTGCATTTTTTATTTTAAAAAAAATGGCACTTCTTGCAAATTCCCAATGATACTCCCTTTTGTTATCGTCTAAAAGCTTTGTTGTCCTTTACTTCACATTGTATAACGTGCATCTAGGAATAATTTTTCCGTATCATTTTAGTTATGTGTCAGTTATTTTTATGTTTGTTTTCCATAAGGATACTCAAATGATGCAATACTTTTCATAAGCATGTTTTCAACTCCATTGGAAATCTGAAGAATGCAAAGGATATCTTTTCAGAATAAGACTTTAAAATATAAAATACATTTAGAATATTATTATATAAGAAGCCATTATAGTGAGCCAGGCGTGGTGGCGCATGCCTGTAATCCCAGCACTTTGGGAGGCTGAGGCAGGAGGATCGCGAGTTCGAAGCCAGCCTCAGCCATGGCGAGGCACTTAGCAACTCAGTGAGACCCTGTCTCTAAATAAAAATACAAAAAAGGGCTGGGAATGTGGCCCAGTGGTCGAGTTCCCCTGAGTTCAATCCCTGGTACCACAAAAAAAAAAAAAAGAAGCCATTATAGTGAATCATTGTTAACATATTAAATTTTATTAGAGTGACATTCTTCATAAAGATATTTTATAATGTAATTTAAAAGTGAGTTGGACTACTAAAATAATTTTGAAATTGCCATGAATTAAAGTAGTATTTCAAGATTTCTTCAACGGTACATTTGTGCTTTCTTTTGGTGCTAAGTTTACAGGTGCTGTTGACTTTATGTTATTTACTGCCTATGTTCATAGGTGAAAGGACTCATACATTCCATGTAAAGAATTGTGAAGGTAAAGATGTCACTTTTGCCCAACTCAAGTCCATGGATTACTTTAATTTGATATCTAGAGAGTGAATGGAACCCAAGTCAAAATTCACACATGCATTGAAAATAGCATTCCTATTCTAAATCATAAGAGTGTCATTGAAGTAGTCACTTTGTTAAAAGTAGATGATCATATATGCATTACATCAGTTTCTCCATTTTGTTACACATGCAAGTACTTATTCTTTCTCTAATGCCATTAGGCTTTAATTAATGCAACTTTCCAAAAGCCCTTGATATCTGGCAATGTAAACCTTCAGGTCTGTCTTCAAAAATAGTTTAACTATCTTAACCAATTTTCATTTATATGTAAATTTTAACCAATTTTGAAAAAATGTTAACATTTTGATTAGATTTTCTTCTGGCCAATAGATCATTAGAAGAAGACTTGACAGTATATAATTTTCAATCTAGGAGTTTAAAAATTACTTTCGTTATACTTAAACATACTTTCAATAACTTTTTTTAATTATGTAGAAAGCATTTTGTGAGATCTATGTGAAGATCCTTACATTGTTTTTCAGATAACTACTATTTCATGCCTCTGATTCTGTGATCAGTGGTTTATTTCATTTTCCAAAAATTTGGTAGTAAGATATGTAAATACAATTAATTTTTACATTAATTTTGAATTAAATAACTAGTAAATTTATTTTAAATTCTCATGGCTTATCTGTAATTTCCACTGGAAGTTTCCACTAAATATGAAGCCTTAATTTTATTCTTTTCAGAAACTATATTTTGTCTTTCTTATGCTGGCTTAATTGCATTGTTGATTATTAGTAGTAGTTGCAGAAATGTTTATGTCACTGAACTCAGATAAAATGTTTGCAGTATTTAATGACATATTATTTTTGCTTAATTTTTTATAGTTATACTTTATTAGATTTTAGAAATTTAATTTTTGTTCCTAGTTTCTTATTCAACCATAAATAAATCAAATTTATGGTTTCATTTGTCATGAATTGTTTCAGATGTTGGATTTTTCATCCACTGAAAGATTCCCCCTTTATTCTATAAGTAAATTTATTGATTTTTAAATATTAATCCAAAAAATGAGTTGCTGAAATAAACCCAATTTAATCATGACATGGTGTCTCTTTTTATTATATTACTTTATTTAATTTGTTAATATTTTCTGTAGTCATTTGTGCATCTATATTGAAGTGAATGATTAGGATGTAATTGTCATCTTTAAAAAAATGCTTTGTCCAGTTTTGTTTATGATTATGCTTATCTCTAAAAGGAAATTGAGAGACGCTCTATTTTTATTTGTGTTAGATTGGTGCCCTTTCTTAAAATGTTGGTAAATAAGACTGTTTAAATTATCTGTCTTGGGATTCATTTTATGGAGCTATTTTAAATTATTATCTCAAGTTTTAATAATAAATCTAAAACTCATGTTTTAGCTTTATTTCTGTGAGCTTTAGTGTGCTAGCCTGCAATTCAGCCCCTTGCTGAACAAATACTGGTGTCTTGGAATTCTAATACATCAGTTTCTGTCTCCTACCCCCAACAAGTTCCAAATGCCAAGCTGCCATTTTTATCTTGTGAGTTAGTTAAAAGGGCCATTTGCCTATATTATGTGGACATTTTTAGAAAGGCAATTTATTCAAAGCAATGGTCTAAGAAACCGACATGGAAAGCTCCTGACAGTGAATTTCAGTTTTCTGCGTGATCTTGACCAGTTACATCCACTTTCCCCTGACTATGTTATGGTGCATTCGAGCAATTGTTCTACATTCTTAGAGCCATCTTTTATGGTTGCTTTCAATAAGAGGTTAGTAAGGTAAAAGTTACTCAAACAAGCTTTGAATTTGAAGCCCCCAAATTGGTTTTCATGTATTGTTATTCTGATGAAGACTTCTATTCCCATTATCTTATTTTCTATTCTTATAACTCATTAATATTTATGGCTATCAACATGAAAGATTTTCTTTGCAAAAGCAATTAAATGCAGTACTTGTTTTAAAGCCCTTATCCAAGATCTCTTTTTTTTCAGAGTCCAAGGAAGTAGAAACAATAAATTAAACTTTTAGTCTGCTCTTACTTTAGCCTCTTGCCAACATCAACAAATGGCTTCAGAACTAGCTCTATCAATATACACACACCACATTAAAATTCCCTCTTCCTCTCCCATATTTTTCAACATGTCTGAGAACTCTCTGTACTATGAATTTTTATGAACAAGGAAAACAGCACAATTTATTGAGTTTAGTGAAAAAATGAAAAGAAGAGGAAGTACTGGCAGTAATTGAAGCCTCCCTCATGCTCAATGGGTTGTACTCTCACGACCTGTGACTTATTATTCAAGATGCATCTGTCTGGTGACATCAGGGAGTTTAATAAATCTGTCCAATCATGATTTGTCAGTGCTGGATCCTTATTTTTTAATACCACCTGGGTGAATTTTCAGTAAAAAAAAATAAATTTAGGGTCAATTTGGACTCAGAGTATCATTAAAACTTGTAAGATGCAAAGTACAACAGCATTTCCTGTCCACTTGACATTCATCTGCAACCTTATAACACATGGTAGCCATCACTCACCTACCTCCTTGCCATCAGAAGTCAGTGCACTCCTGATTGGGCAATTACATCTGATGCTGAGCTTTGCACTAATGCATTGAATATTAATATCATAGGTGGAAACATTTCTCTGGACAGAGCTTATCACCAAGTGCTAAGCAAGGTCTAGTTTGTGAAATATTTGAAACAGATGGTATATGTACTTATCCTTGAAGACTACGTTTAAAATGTCATCATACCACCTCTCTGAGGATTTTCCTCACATTATCCTAATAGAGAAGGCATTAACTTTTGTTTTCAATGTGCCACAGCAGAACACATTTTATTATAGTTAACATGTAGTTACCTTTATTATGCATTTACTTGCATTGAAAAATAAGCACTTCTTATTCACCTTTATATATACTGTTCAAAGGAAGAATCTCACAATCCAATATCATCAGGAATCATGGAAAGTAAGTTCCAATCACAAATCTGTTAATTTACTTCCACTTTCTTTAAAAGGTATAATTGCTCAAAATCATTGACCAAAACTTTGAATAAAAAACACTGTGTGAATGTCACTTTGGGCTACCAGTATAATATGAAAATTCTCTACAGTGTTTGAATTTTTGCATAGGATTTAGACTGTCAAAGTAAGCATATTCAGTATGGGATATAATTTAGGTATATTTTAAAAGGTTACTGGACAATTAAATTGAAAGAGATAGAATTGGTCAAGCTGGAAAATGTGATCCATATCACAAGACACTAACCAAAAGAAACAAAGAGGCAACATTACGACACTTGAAAATACTTTGTTAGAAATACAGAAAGGTATTATTACAAGATGATCCCTGATGATCACTGACTGCTTTAAAATATTACAGAGAAAACATATTTGAAAACCAGATGTGCTTGCTTTGCAACATGTAAAATTGAGCAGAGTTGAATCATCAGCTGAATCAAAAACTTAACAGAATAGAAAACAAAGCTTTTCAGATATCCAATTTTACTTATTACTTATTAATATACTAATAAAATGCTATCTTTGGAGCACTAGAGAAGGAACAGTAAACTCAAAATAAATACATATATAAATAGAATTAATGTTTTTCAGAGTTGTTTCCAAATATTTTTGTGGGATTCGCTCGTTATTGACATTTAATGAAACCCATGCTAAACATTCTTCTATAAATGGTAAAATTTGTGTTAAAATAAAGCCTATCCTTTCTTTTTTCTATAAACTTTTATTTGCTAATTATTTTATCAAAGTAATGAAAACATTCAGGGCCCACAAAACTTCATTATAGCTTTTAAATTAACACATTTGTTTCCATTAGCAATATTATTTATGTATTTTGCTTGAGTATTCCACTTGAAATTTAATTGATAAAAAGGCAGTCATTTAGTTAGTCAATGAAGAATTTACTAATTACCACCATACAACAAGCATTCTTATCAGAAATGAAATACCAAGTCAAGCAATAAAATACTACATGACTTCAAATAACTTGATTGAGAAGAACCAACATTTATTTATTTAATAGATGTCTTAATCCTTTACCATCCTTTCTGTATCTAGAGTATATTGGACATACCTAAAATGTGCAATATAAAAAAAATGTAAAAATTGAAAAAGATACATATATCATTAAATTTGATAATTACATGGATAAGTCTTCTTTTGATCTCATTTATTATGTTTGAGTTTTGATATGGGGGTCTTACTGTTGCCCAGTCAAGTCTCAAACTTGTAAATTCAACTGATCCTTCCACCTTAGCCCCTGGAATAGCTGCACTACAGGCACGTGACACCACACTTAGCCTCTTTTGATTTTGAAGTATGACTCATTTACTAGGATAATTTGATATAAGATAAACACTTCAGTAATACAAACTATTCATAAAAGTAGACATCCAAAATCTCTGTTAAAAATGTTCATTATTTGGATGGATATATTTCTGTCCCAATGTTGGCATGCTTATTAACCACAACTTTGTATAATTTCTTAATTTTTGTGAATCTTTCCTTGAAGTTTTGCCAAAATATTTGTATGTGAGCAGTGAGCTCATGGGAATGCTGAGTAAATAATTCATTTTTCTCATCAGAGGATATAAGCGTGATAAAACAATCTGTAATTATCATTTTAACCCAAATTACTTAATCTTGTTCTGGACAAAATGCATCTCTTTGCAAATATTATAAAATGAAAGTAGGGTTTGTTACAATGATTGCTAGCAAAGTGTGTAAGTGCTGATGCACTGCAGACCAATTTTTGCAAATTGGTTTCATTCTGTTCTTTATATTTAGGGAATTATTTTGAATACACATTTGGGTCATCAATGTAAAACATATTTTTGTTTCATTGATCATGTTTGAACAAAAGTCTCATTGTCTTTTATGAAAATTCTGAATTATTAAAACAATATCTACATTGAACTCCTGTGAATGACTATAGTTCTCTAATAAAATATGCTCCTTTCTGTCTTCATATTTCAACTCCCTCAATGCCTGATTATATAAATCGATTCTGATTTTTAAAGGGTGATTTCTGTCTCTCAACTCATAATTGCGTAATAAATTGCCAGTGGGATAAGACTATTAAAGATGCTAGTAGATATTTCAAAGAACTTTAAATCATCAAATGCTTTTCACAATTAAATTCTCTAAAAAGCATTGACATTTCTCCCCCCAAAAATATGGTTCCCCTAAGACCCATTAAAAACAATCTTATTACCAAGTTTTTCCTTTCACATACACCATAGAGCAACAATAATCATTAGCCGATCCTCCCATTTATTCTGCAACAAATATAATGAGTAACTCATGTTATACCAGACACACAAGTTAACAAAACATAGTGTTCTGCCTTTATCGAGCTTCCAAGACATTAAGGTTCAGTTAAACATTTACAGTCATAAAATAAGGGCTATTAGGAAAATTTATGAAGAACCATGAAAGCCAATAGAAAACTACAAATTTCTTTGCATACAAAAAAAATTGAAATATTTGAGTAGACTATATAAGGTAGGGAATTAAATTGGATGGGCTTCCAGAGGAAGAAAAGTGTTTATTCAACAGCATGAATATTAAAAAAATTAATAGGCAAGTTCATGAAATAGGAGATATGTTCTGGAACTGGACTGCATATCTATGTCAGTTTTAATACAAAGTGAATATTAATAATTTGCCCTGAGTTAGAAAATTTTACAATAAGTGGAATGCCTATTGTATTTCAGTAACTACAATGGATGAACAGAAAGGGGAAAAAAAAAGTTTGAACTCTAAAAAAAAGGCTGAGTTACCTTGTCAATAATATGACCAAATATTTTCCAAAATGAACAATAAATTTCTCTTTAAGGCCACGTTCTTCACATCTAGCACTTGATGGCCCCTTTCCTTACATGGATACAATCTATTAACAGCTTTTAGCATTTGTAGTATTGTTAATTATCTCTTAGGAAATATTGACCCTTTCCCAATTTTCACTTTCTAAAGTTACAACATAAGGAGGAAAGGGAAAGAGAAAGAAGCAAAGCTAAGAATTGGGATATTCCAGAACTGGAGATCTAGTAAACTCTATAAATGAGCTTGGAGTATTTGTAACTGTTTTCTAGCAATTATGAAAACCTGATTGCTATGGTCTGCATGTCTGTGACCACAAAAATTCATATGTTGCAGCCCTAATTGCCAATGCCTTAGTATTTGAAGATATGGTCTTTCTGAGGTAATTACATTTAGATGAGGTCATCAGGGTGGGGCTCCCATGATGGCATTAATGACCTTATAAGAAAAGACATAAATATCTCTTTCTCTCTCAATCGCTCCTTCATCCTCTAATTTATTGTAGATTTTCCAGCTCCCAGAACTACATGAAATAAATTGTTTAAGCTACCAGCCAATGGCATTTGCTATAGCATCCTTAACTGACTTATACACCAATGAATACAATACTAATTTAAGAAGACTTACAACCATGTTATACATAGTCAATTGAAAAATACTGTTGTCCTTCATTTTGTAATATCACCAGATATGGACTCTTTTGAAATCATAGGTCTGGTGAGTGGCTCATGAATAAAATCAATAAATTCAATTTACTTGATTCTTTGCTCTTCTAGATATTCTCTAATCTCAGCAATGATGCATGTGATAACACTACAGTTTATATAAAGGAAGTGGGTCCTAGCATTCCCCAAACCATGAATACACTGCTTCTGTTCCATTGATTCCAATAACAGGAAGTTTAATCTTTTCCAAAGATTTCTATCCTTAAGTACTACTGATACTCATCACAAGCTGATAAAAGGCTTTTACTCACTTACATATCTATATATTTATTTGAGGATATCCTGTGGTATTAAAACAGGTTTCATTCACATTTTACTAGCCACTTCCCAAAGCATTGCAGTGCTCTCCCTCCCTCCAGATTCACAAGACAAGATCATCCTTGAAGTGCTCGCCACTCTCCAGGGTTCACTATTCTACTTTGTAGTATTTTAGGTTCTTCTTAGAAATTATTCTTCTTGTAGGATTCTATGGTAATACATTTCTCTTCTTTTAACCATGGCTTCTTGCCAGAAAATAGTGTCTTTATGCTAATTCCACATCTTCTTGATGGTTATAGGTTTATTTCTGGCCTTGAAGTCAGTGCTGAGCCTCCAAAATTAGCCTGCTATTTTAAGTTATCTAGCCTATATAAATCCTTTGAATTTCTATATTACTTTTAGGTTGAATTTGTCAATTTTCACACACAAAAATAGTTCTGTTTTTTTTTTTTTTTTTTTATTGGGATTGAGTCTATAGATCTATTTGAGGAAATTGATACCTTAACAATAATGAGTTTTCTCATTACTCATTAACATGATTTACTTCCCCGTTTATATGTTTTCTTTATGTCCTGTAGATTATGTTTGGTAATTTTTAGTATGCAGGAATTTCATATTACTTGTGTTTATCCTAAAGTATTTTTACACTATTATAGATGCTTTTTTCAGCTGTACATTGCTAGTGCTTAGGAATACAACTGTGTTTATATATTGATCTTTTACTCTGCATCCTTGTTAAACTCACATCTGGAAGCTTTATTGTATAATTTATTGAATTTTCTATAAAGATAATCATGTTACCTGAAAGCAAAACTTAAGTCACATATTGTAATTTTCATCTCTAAAAGTATGACTTGGGTCTTTTTTATGTACGTATCGTTACTTGACCTATTGAACATGGAATGCAATTACTAATTTAAAAAAAAAATTAGTTGTAGATAGACATAATATCTTTACTTATTTTTATGTGTGCTGAGGATCAAACTCAGTCCCTCACATGTGGAGGAAAGTGCTCTACCACTGAGCTACAGTCCCAGCCCTACAATTACTAATGTTTAATATTCATATTGTATTACAAGATATATGTCATTTCTGAGTTAGTTTACTATAAGTAATTTTCCTCCTCAATAAGGGTGATTTTACTGCTTCTTTGTATGCTTGATAATTTTGTATAGGATGCCTGACTTCAAGAATCTTATGTTTTGAGGTCCTCATTAGTTTGGTATTCCTATAAATATCCCACAGCTTTGATCTGATATGAAATGAAGTTATGTGAAACAGTTTGACATTGTTAGGTATTTCTTTTAAGATCTATTAGGTAGCAATGCTCAGTCTAGGGTTCATTTTCCTTCACTATTCAGTCAAATCCCTCTGATCTTCTACCAATTCTCCATGAATCTTGAGATTTTCCAAGATAGAAACAGATTCTGTTCCTAAACTTATGTAACAATGGGACACTGCAAATTTGAATCCTTCCAGGTTATTCTTTTCCTGGTCTCAGTTTCTTCACACATACATACTGGTTATTAATCTGCTAAATAATTGAGTGAAACTCTCTGATCTCTAAAGTTTTTCTCTGTGCAATTTTCTCCTCTTCAGTATTCCATCCTGTGAATTCTAACTACCTTGATTTCCTCAGACTGTCAGCATCACCTCAGTTCTATGCTCTGGCCTACCTGAGTTTCCAGTTCTGAGCCATAACTGGAAACTCTCTCAATGCATTGTTAAATGTTGGCAAACTTCAGGAACAACATATTTGTCTCATTTGTTTCCTTACTCTGTAGGATCACTGCTCTTCATCACCTGATAGGCAGTGTTTTCAAAAATGTTGCTTCATTTGTTCTTTTTTTTTGTTTGTTTATTTTAATTAAAAGAGTAAATCTTATTTTTATGCAATCTAACTAGAAACAGAACATATCTTTATTCTGTTTTGAGTATTTTAAAACTGCATTTCTTATCGTTGTCTTAACACCTTATTGTATAATTAAATGGGTTTATTTTTTGCAGCATTTTTCTCCTAAGCAATTTTATCATAGAACAGAAGATAAATATCACATCAGGACTAAGTTTTGAATGTGTTAGGGTTCTACAGAAAAACACAGCCTTGAATGGAGCTCATATATCCTCCATTTAAGTGATACATATATTGGGCATTGAGGTGTGAGTGTGTATACACTTAGGGGAACTGGCTCACATGATTATGGAGAAATCCTACCATCTGCCACTGGCAAGCTGGAGGACCAAGAAGACCAAGCCAATGGTGTAATTCAGTTTCAGTTCACAGCCCTGCAAACCAGAGGAGCTAATGATGTAACTCCCATTCTGAGGCTTAGGACTGAGACTACATGGGTGGTAGGGAAGGGGGCCACTTGTGGAAATCCTGAGTTCAAAATCCCACAGACCAGGAGCTCCAAAGTGCAAGGGCCAATGTAAGAAGACAGAGAGAGAGAGAGGGAGATGGAGAGAGGGAATTCTATCATCTTCTGCCTTTTTGTTCTCTTTGGGTGATGTTGGATGATGCACTCCCACAGTGGTCATGGCAGACCTCTGTATCCAATCTACCAGTTCATAGGCTAATCTTTTCTGAAAACAATTTAACAGAAACCCCAAAATAATATTTTCCAGCCATCTGGGCATTTCTTAGCCCAGTCAAGTTGGCACATGAAGTAAACCATCATAGTGTGTTAGAACTCTCTTTTGCTTATCTGAAAGGAAAACATCTATATTCACATTCATGTCCTTAAATCTTCTGAGTGATCATTCCCTAAGCTTAGCAGGTTGGCACATATTCTTTTAAGAGATGGACAAATTTTATGTGGATATTGGCCTAAGATATTCTCAGAAACAACCAGAAGAGTTGTTGTTGTTTTTTTTTTTAATGGGAGATTTTAATTAATGAATCATTTTTAAATATAATATTGTGATTGCCAGGATTACAACCCACAAATCATAAAAGAGGCAATTTTGACCTAAAAAAGTAAGATTATTTGATTAATTTCTATAATTTAGCAGTGATTTGTTGAGCTATACAACTTTTCTCAGTGAAAAGTTTTATTTCACTTATTCTGTTTCAGTAATGGTGCTTTATTTGTTTTGTTTATTGTAAAATGTATGGAGTTTTCCAAAACACAAAACAAACTATGGGGAGGGAAGTTCAGAGAGTAGTATCCTAGAAGGAGTAAGAATGTGATTATTGGAAGGGGACAGAGGTTGACTTCTGGGATGGTTTTCTGTCCCAACTCTGCATCCTGGATGGTGGGACAGTCATGTGTTATATTTGTGTTAATTTATTGGACTCACTTATGCTTGCACAATCTGGTGAGACTTAGATAATAAAACTGTGTTATTGAGGCCATTTATTATTTATGTTATTTCCTATCTATGGTGTTAAGTCTGCAAGTCTATATAGTCCCTCCATTTAAGCTACATGGTCCAACATTACTTTGATTATAATAAAGGAAATAATTTGTCCTACCCTAATTTTTTTCCATTTGATTTACCAAAATAATTTTATTTGCAGTACTTCCTGTGTTTAAAGATGCCTTTTTCTTTTACTAATGAATTCATCAAATGATAGTCATATTTTGTATTTATTTGCAAATACTATTTGCATATTAAAGGCATTAACACTTGTCAGTATCCTAATATTTTTGCAATTTTTTGGCAGCATCTTTTATGAATTTTTAAATGTTCACAAGTTTTCATTTTTCATTAGAATTTTAAATCAGTTTTTTTTCTTTATACAATTTTCCTTTATTTGTAGGCTTGCAAAGAATTTTACAATTTGAAAATAAGTGATCTATGATATTATCTTTGTAGCTTATTTTAAATTTGTGATTACAACTTAAAACGTATTTGTCAGTTTCAGATAATTAACAAATTGCCCCAGAACAATATAATAAATATAATAAATAATAGATAAACAATATAATAAATAATCTAAGAAATAGAACCAATAAGTAAAAATGATGGTAAATAGCACATTTATTATAATTTATTGTAATTTTGAATTGTGATCTCTTCTTAAGCCAGTAATGGAATATAATGCTCTGACCTTCTCAAAGCAAGCTGCATTCCCAGTTAGCCATGATATCACCAGATCCAAGAATCAACATGCTACAGTATATGGTGTTACAAAGCTAGAATATTAGATAGGTTAGGCGTAGTAAATGTATTTTCAACTTAGGATGTTTTCAACTTAATATGAGTGTATTTGCAGACCTAACCCCATTGTAAATCACGGAGAAACATTTGTTCAGTTATGAATGACCATGCTCTTGTTTGGATGCTAGGACTAAAATCCGCAGGGCAGTCAATGAGGAAAAAGATTTGACAAGAAATAGGTCAAAGTAAAGACAAAGTGGAGCCCACACTGATAAAATTTGATGAGGTTTGAGATATGCAAAAGCAGGCACCCTTTGCCAGAACCTTAAACATAACACCTTACTCTGGAATGAGAGCAGCTAGGGCAGGGCATCTGGCCACAGCTACATAAACTATAGACCCATTTGTTGCTCCAGCAGCTGTGTGTGCTTGCCCACAATTCAGAAAAGGAAAAAAAGAAGATCTGGCTGAGGTCTGTGGGACAGCAGCCTATCCCACTCTAACAACAATTAGCCTATCAGTGATAGTACGCTTGAGCATCAAGAGCAACGAAGTTTCACATCATCTTCTGGCATGTAAAAGGAATATAAATGCAATTTAACTTCTACTTCTGTATTGCAATACATGCAAAATGTCTCTTGTGGTCTTCTCTAAGTCAGAACACTGAAGTAAAGTGATTTATGGGAAATGTACTTTCAGATTAGATAAGTAGACCAATAAAATCTACCCTAGACTAATCTTATATTAAAAACAGATGTATTACATGTCCAACTAGCTCACTTAGTAGAGCATTAAGACTTAAAACCTTGAGACTTATATGTACCCTGTACTGTTCACACATGTACACATATATAAATACAAGTATAAGCTGTCCTGTTGGTGGTGTCTAAGGTTTTAAAATTATGACATATGTAATTTTAACTTTAATATTTTTGCAGTTACATATAATAACATGAACCATTTACAATGTTAAGCAATCTGAATAACAAGCAAATGGTTCCATTTGCATAAAGTTAAAAAAATCTATGTATTAGTAAACAGATATTGCTACCTCTTGAGAAACGAAATGGTTAGTTATTTAAAAGAAGCCTGGGTAATGGGGTTTGATTTAGCCATAAAGAAAATGAAAGTATGTCATTTGCAGGAACATGGATAGAACTAAATAACATTATGTTAACAGAAATAAGCCAAACTCAGGTCAAGTATCCTCTGTTTTCTCTCATATGTGGAAGCTAGAGGGGCAAAAGGAAAAGAAAGGTGCATGTGTGGGGGGGTGGGAATGTGGGTTTCATGAAAATCAAAGGGAGATCAGTAGGGGAAAGGAACCAGGGTTGTGAGGAGGAAAGGGCAAGGGGAAGTACTGGGGAGTGATACTGTCCAAATTATATTATTATATTGTGTGCACGTACAAATATGTAACAACAAATCCTGTAACTATGTACAACTATAATGCACCAATAAAAAAAAAATGGAAAGAGAAAAGAAGAAGAAGAAGAAGCTGTCACCTAAGGAGTGATGATCCTGGTATGCACATAGCATTTTATTTCTTGATCTGGGTTTTGTTATGTAGATACTTTGATTATATGATCATTTAGCAGCCAGTGCATGTGATTTGTGCACTTCTCAGTAAGTATAAATTGTCACCATAAAAACTTTTAAAATGTCATTGTATTTCTAAACTTATGAACAAAAATACTTCTAAATAATTTACTCTGAAATAAATGTTTAAGTAATATTATTTTTTTGTAAATTATCACAGAATCATCATGATTTATTTTAGGGAAATCATCTCTTGAGTCTGGATTAATTTTCTTTAAATTTATTAAAGTTTTATCCACTTAGCAGCATGTCTTCTGCCATCCTCTACACATTAGTCAAAACTATATTATTCCAATCATATTTCTTCCTAGCATTTCTAGGTAAAGAATTATATAATGAGCTTTTATTTTAAGAAAAGAAGATCTTGTGGCATGGGTTAGAAACACCTTTAATTTAGTATAAGGTACATAATGATTCTGAAAAATAGTACTCTGAGACATTCTAGGTGATGTCTCTGAAACTTTTCTGTCCCATTCCTCTCACATTTTATCAATATTTATTTTAAATATTTATCCATTTGCTTTTGTTGCACACAATGCCTTTATCTTTACGTGGTGCTGAGGATCAAACCCGGGCCATGCACATGCTAGGTGAGCACTCCACTGCTGAGCCAAAACCCCAGCCCAATATCCAATTTCTTTAAACATTCTTTGCTTTTAGAAAAAAATTCACTTGCCACCATTCTAGTTAAAATTCTTTTAACTGTTGGTTTAACTTGCATATAATTTCCCCTTGTAAAGTTACCTCAATCTGTCTGATATTTTTTTACATTTGGTCTGTCATTCAATTCTTCCTATATATTCACAACCAACCAATTTTTCTAAATCCTTTCCTCTGGACAAATAGTTAATAATTCTCCATTCTTTTTTCTTTTTTGAAGTTTTGCATTCTTGAACTGACATTCAAAATTCTCTCAAATTTGTCTTTACTATTTCATAATACCTTCCATTCTCATGCCAATTTCCTTTGCAAAGAATGCTCTTTGACTTTTAGGACTTATGATTTTAGAGGCAGAAAGAGGAATGGGCAGGTAGTGACCTGTCATAGAAATACAAATTTAGCCAAGAAAAACATTTGGGAAAAGGTACTACAAAAAAGTGGTATGTGTGTGTGTGTGTGTGTGTGTGTGTGTGTGTGTGTATTATACTTAGAAAATATGGGGAAATAATAAAAATATGTTTTGCAATAAATATTTTAGCATAATTTTTTTTAATCATAGTATATTAAGTCACCTAAAAATAAAGATAAGATTCCCTAGTTGTAAAATTATTTGACTGATAGCCATTGGTCTCAGGGATACTATACTTATTTAGTTCTGTGAAATTCTGGGTACTTCTAAATAATAAAGTTAAGTTGAAAAAAATAAAAGATGAAAGAAAAAAAAAAACTCAGGAAAAAATACATTCCCAGTAATAACTACCACTCTTTGTGTTTTAAATCTTGGAAACCAAGAAGCCAAAAAGAAGGCAGGAAGCAGAGGAATCTCATTTCCCTGGCCTACATTTCTAATCTAATTCTTAGACATTATCCAATCTAGGTCTAGATTCCTATCAAAATCGACAAGGGTTTGAAAGAATCTTAAGCTTTTATTGGGAGTAGCAAAATACTTGAGAAGCCAACTCAAAAAGAGATGGCATATAAAGAGAAAAGGGTTTTGGTGGGGGCACTGACAAAGTATAGAGAAATATCGCCAAAAGCACGATTTATAAACCTGATTCTTGTGTAACTAGGAAAGAAAAATATAATAGCAGATGGCGCTAAACAGGCAGTAACTTCTAATTTTCTTTTTCCTGCCATCATTACCCAAACTGTCATTTCATATAAGACAACCCAAACAAGATATATAAGGGATAAGAAAGCAAAATTTCAGAGAAGAATAAGGAATGTGTGAGCGATGGATCACTTAAACTATTTGGATATGCTTAAATTTCCAGCTTCAGTGATTTCAAGAGTAGAATTTACACAGTTACCTAAACTTATTACAAAGCCACCAGCAATCATTTCATATGAATCAAGGAAATGTAGAGAAGGACACTACAGCTGAAAATGTCAGAGTACTATTTCTATGATAGAGGAGACAAAAATCATGTCTTTTTTCATAATTTTACTTCATATTTACCAGATATTCCTGAATGTCTACTCTATTCCAGGCTCTGAACTAGAAAATAGAAATCAAAAAGTATATATGTGGCTGACCTAAGAAGACAATAGATTTGTATTGGTATAGGTTTATAAAATTGAGGGTATAATGAAAAGAAAGTCCTCACATGGAGATAAGTACAAAATATTACACAGAAAAGAAAGTAATCAATTTTCACTGTAGGAGACATACAAATAAAAGGAACACAAAAAAATAGCATCATAAGGGACAAGCAGAAATCTGAAGGGCAGAGGAAACAACATCAAATGAAATTGAATAACCATGTTTCACTGAAGAAAAGGAATGTATCGGAGCGACCAGACTACAGGCCATATTTGAACTAGAAAAGGGAAAAAGTGGTAGGAGGTAGATTTTTAAATTAATTTGAGACAAACTTTTACATGTGACAGCAGGGAGTTTAAAGGTTTATCCTTAAAAACCTAAGGAGCACATCCTTTTGTGTTGGGGGGTATGATATTTTGGGGAGGTGCAATAGCAATGCATAGGACTTTCACATACACCTGTTACCTACATACACATGGTCACAGCATCTTCCAAAAGAGTTTTTGGAGCCAAAGATTGGCCTTTCTTGTGGCATCTATTGAGTGTAGAGAGATCCATTCAAAGGACTGCACTCACAGCTGCTGCATCTGGCTGCCCTCCTCAGGAATGGAGCAAGCTGAGGGGCAGAGGCAAAGCTTTGACCAGGTGAAACCCCTCGGCTTGGAGCACACAGGAGTATGGTAAGGAGGTGGAGAAGGTGGGAGAGTTTAATCAGAGTCAGAAGTGACTGTAAAAAATGGGCATAGGAAAAGACAGAGAAACCAATTATACGTATAATGAATTTTAGTTTTCAGAGTGATTTTTTGAGTGTTGTTGAAACCTCATAATTATTATCACATATTCCACTTGCAAGAGATACTGAAATTAAAAAAAAATTGAAGTGATTCAAATCTAATTTAATATGTAGAAAAACCAAAATGTAAACTCATTCTAATTTTAAGTTTAGTACATTTTCACTGCAATATAAGAAGAACAAAAGCAAATAATCCAACAGAAATCCCCAAACTCAAATATGCACACACACAGAAAAAAAAAAAAAAAAAAAAAAACCTTGTATAGTCTAAACTGTAAGTCATTTTCATGATTTTCATGTTATTTGTTAGTAACTAAGAAGAGATTTTTACATAGATTTGATTGATTGTACAGCAGTGTTTGAGCAACTATGAATCTAGGCTGTCCTCTTGTTTGTCTAAATATGGCTTTACTGGAACTTGGCCAAGTTCATTTATTAACTTATTTTCAATGGCTAGTCTTGAGCAGCAATCACTGGTATTTATGCAGCAAATATATACGGTTTGCAAAGTTTAAAATAATAACTACCTCGAATATTAAGGAAAAACACTGCTCACCTGTAATTTTGACCTAACATCTTTTGCTTAATATATTCAGTTATTACATACATTGAAATATAATCTGGTATCTTTTATTATATTAAAAATAGAACTTAAGAAAGGTCAAAGAAGTAATGCATTCTTTTTTATTTACTTAGAGGGACACAACAATATTTTTGTTTTTATTATTGTAATTACAAAATTTACCCTCTTTTATTCTTCTATTCAAAGGGTTTGGAGTATAATTTATAAATTTTTCTTTAATCAGTTCTGTTTCTGGAATTATATCTAAAAAAATGTTTCCCTTGCTTTCAATTACAAAGATTTTCTACTTTACTTTTGTCCTTAAAGATTTGGTGTTTTAGGTTTAAAATTCAGGTCTTTGTTCAATACCACTGTGTGTATGTGTGTGTGTGTGTGCATGTATGTGTCTAAATGAGACATTCTCAATCCCTCTCTCTTTTTCTCTGCAAGTTTTCAAAAGTCTATCCTTTCTCCATCTAACATCACATATGTGTAGATGCATTTCTGCTCTGCACTATTGATCTATTTGTCAAAACCACAGTACGCTTTTTATTGTGGCTTTAGAGTAAGTCTTAAAATCAGGTAGTATGAGTATCCATCTTTGTTTATTTGTTAAAAAATATTCTTCTGGGAGGATGTGGTGGTGCATGCCCGTAATCCCAGTGTGCTCAGGAGGCTGTGTCATAAGGATTGTGAGTCAAAGCCAGCCTTAGCAAAAGCAAGTCCCTAAGCAACTCGGTGAGACCCTGTCTCTAAATAAAATAGAAAATAGGGCTGGGGATGTGACTCAGTGGTTGTGTCCCTGAGTTCAATCCCTGGTGCCTGGGGGGGGGGGGGGGGGAAATATATATATATATATATATATATATATATATATATATATATATATATATGTGTGTGTGTGTGTGTGTGTGTGTGTGTGTGTGTGTATAAAATATGTAAGAATGTATATATTCTTCTGGCTGAGTAAGGTGACACACACCTGTAATCCCAGCACTTACGAAGGTTGAGGCAGGAGATTGCAAGGTTAAGGCCAGGCTCAGCAATTTACCTGTCTCAAAATAAAAAAAAAAAAAGGACTGGGGATATATTCTAGTTAAAGTGCCCCTGGGTTCAATCCCCAGTACCACAAAAAGAAATAAAAATTATTCTATTCTAGATCTTTTGCATTTACATGTACATTTTATATTCAATCTGTAAATTTCTACCATTAATTCTTCTGGAATTTTGATTATGATTATGTTTAACCTGTAGGTCAATTTTTGGAACAATTTGCATCTTAACAACATTAAGTCTTCCAATCAATGATTATGGTGAATCTCTTTTTCTAGATCTTCTTTGATTTGTCATAAGTATTTAAAATATATTATACACGAACTTGATTCTGTTATATTCATACTATCATTTTATGATTTTAGTGTAGTATAAAAGTATATGTGTACTTATTAAAACTTAAATTTCCTAGGTAGTTCATTTAGCCAGATAGAGCTTGCTTTTTATATTGACCTAAAATATTGAACATATAGATTTTTTTTTTTTTTTTTTTTTTGTACCAGGGGTTAAATTTGGGGCCCTTAACCATTAAGCCTCATCCCCAGCCCTTTTATTTTTTTTAATTTTGAGACAGGGTCTTACTATGTTGCTTAGACCTCACTAAATTGCTAAAGCTGGCCTCAAACTTGTAATCCTCCTATCTCAGCTTTCTGAGCTGCTGGGATTACAGACATACAACACTGTGCCTGGCCCACATTTATTTTTGTTGTTAATCAAATATTTCATTTTTATGAGTTGCTGAAGTTTTATTGTTTTAAATTATATTTTTAATACAAAATGTACATAACAGATACATTAAAAATCTCCTAATAATAATGAACTACAGTAAGACATAAAACTATTTCTATTTGCAGTCTTCTGGACTAATTAAGCAAAAAAAGATGTGTTGATGGTTTGTTACATAATGCTTCTGTCCTAGAACTTAGAAATATAGAGAATGATGTGACATAGCAATTACCCAGGATGCTATTGTAGCTTAGAATGTGATATTTAATAATTAGGGTGATGAAAAAGTGTGGGCATGGAGGCTGCCAAGAGAACACTCACTAGGAGCCCTATGAGACCAAGTGTCAGTTAACTTGAAAAGAGGAAAAAACTGGATTACAAAAATATACAGATATAATATGTAAAATGATATATCTATATCTGATATTTACAGATATATCTGTAAAATATACAGATATAATATGTAAAATGTTCCCAAATGATGAAAATGTACAGTATTTTCATGAAATTTCAAATTATTCATTATATATGAAGTATTTTTTAATTTATTTATTTTTTATTCTGTTGTTAGAAATGACAGCAGAATGCATTATATTTCACATTATACTTATAAAGCACATTTTTACATATCTCTGGTTGTATACAAAGTATATTCACAACATTCGTGACTTCATACATGCACTTAGGGTAATAATATCCATCTCATTCTACCATCTTTTTTTTCTTCTTCACCTTTTTCCCCCCTTCCTCCCCCCCCCCTTCATTGGCCATTCTAGTGTTCCTCTAATCCTCCTATCCTCCCTGTCCCAACCCCACTGTGAACTAGCCTCCTTATATCAGAGAAAACATTCAGCATTTGGCTTTTGGGGATTGGCTAACTTCACTTAACATTATATTCTCCAACTTCATCCATTTACCTGTGAATGCCATGATTTTATTTCCTTTATTGCTGAGTAATACTCCATTGTGTGTATATACCACATTTTCTTTATCCATTCATCTACTGAAGAGCATCTAGGTTGGTTCCACAGTTTAGCTATTGTGAATTGTGCTGCTATAAACATTGATGTGGCTGTGTCCCTGTAGTATGCTGTTTTTAAGTCCTTTAGGTATAGACCGAGGAGTGGGATAGCTAGGTCATAAGGTGGTTCCAATCCCAATTTTCCAAGGAATCTCCATACTGCTTTCCATATTGGCTGTACCATTTTGCAGTCCCAATGAAGTATTTGGTATGTTTTGTTGACATGAGAGAGGATTAGAATGGAGAGAGAGAACCAGTTGATGGAAGGGCTTCCTTTCAAGCTATAAAATTCAATACATATAAATCTACTTCAAATGCAGGTTTTTTTCTGATATGGAATGGTAGCCAGATGGATATAAAGAGGTTAAAAGAAAAGATTCATTCTTTAATTATTCAGATTGGTCCATAATTTATTGTGTTGGTGGCATACAAAATGCCAACACTCTTAATAAGAGTATAAGCAAATTTTTATATTACTTTTTTCATCTTAGCAGCGCATATTCTAAGCATTTTAGTTTATTATTATTATAATACCTTGTATTCTATTCCCTAAGTGACTACTGTGTTTAACTTCTCTTTTGTGGAACACTGAGTTTATCTCTAGATTTTGGACCTGTATAAAATATGTAAATTATCTTTGTGCATATATGTTTTCACCATTTTATATTTTTCCTCATCCAAAAGTGATATGTGTGGATGAGAAAAGAAGTTCTGAATAATTTTATGATTATTAAATACCCATATGGCTTTCTTACAATAATGTATGAAAATTCCATATACCCATCAATCTCAAAGGTTTTATCTACACTGTACCCTTTCTTGATAAAAATGACTGCTAAAAGGATAACTTCTGTTTACTTAGTGTTTATGTAAGGTTATATAATCTCACTATTATAGTATATATAATAAGTGTGATAATAATTGTGCATAAATTTTCTCCTAATACTACTTTTGCAAATATTTTTGAGAGATTAGAACTTCTGTAGTCTTAACTGTATTTCTAACATGGAGTCTGAATAGAATTTGGGAAAAGCCGGGCGCAGTGGCGAACGCCTGTAATCCCAGCACTTTGGGAAGCTGAGGCAGGAGGATCACGAGTTCAAAGCCAGCCTCAGCAATGGCGAGGCACTTAGTAACTCAGTGAGACCCTGTCTCTAAATAAAATACAAAAAAGGGCTGGGGATGTGGCCCAGTGGTCGAGTGCCCCTGAGTTCAATCCCCAGTACCAAAAAAAAAAAAAAAAAAAAGAATTTGGAAAAGTTTATCACACCAAAATAGAGCTAGACATCCCTGCTTTCGTTGCAGTAAAGATATAAGGTCAAGCAACCAAGAATGGCTCAATTATTGATAGTGTAAACCAATAAGAAATGCCCTTTGCTGTTTGCTTTCCTGGGAGCATTCTATGATACATTCAATGGCTTTGTCTTAGACTTTCAAGTGATTAAATAAATGCTTCCATTTTTTTCTTCACACAGATTAAATGTATAACAGATAAAGCAGCCTTGGGTATGACTTTACGCATATTTACCTATATCAGAGGGGTTCTGTGCAGTTCATTATTAGGGAAAAAATTCATTGATAGAGTGTCTTGAGTTCCTTAAAAGAATAGAGCAATAAAAATGCAAAATAATAAATATAGATGGTTTTACAAAGCTGCTTTACAAAGATTAAATACTTTTATCCTGCTGCCTTGGATAAATGAAATATATCATAATGAAATAACAATCTAGTCATTTCATGTATCTGGATCCCTAAATAACCATGGTAGACATGTCTATACATTATGGGAACTTAATATGAACACATTTGAACTCTGAAGGTTCACTTAATCATAAGCTTAAAGATAGAGTTTAAAGAAAAATTCAAGAATTTTAAAGTGGAAAAATCTAGTAGAAGGGAATTCCAAATTATCATCTTCACACATGAATAAAGAACACAACATGACTCATGGCTTATTCAGTCCATTCGTCTTTCTACATTACTAATTCTCAACTTCATCTCAGTCATAGTATTAGTAGTAGCATACAAAGATGAGTAACTCATTTATCTGTTAATTTTAAGCTAACATATTTTATTATATATCATCACATGTACGACATATGCTGCTCATATTGTAAGTAGTAAGACTATCATTAAAATGTTAAGGTGGATGATGCATGGCAAAACCCTCTCAAGGCATTTGTCTGGGATATACACAATGAAAGTTTCTAAGGCAGATAACTTCATAGTCATGGCTACCAATATCAGGGAGAACCCAATATAAAAGTAACATTGCTTCAGAGAAGACCATAGGAGGGTTGCAGAGAGAGGATAGTGCATCTATGTATTTCTGATACAGAGCTAGGGCCTTCCAAAAAACTGGGGCAGCACGAAGAACTTCTCTTTTAATGCCGATTCTTGTGATCAATTCAGAAAGATTTCAGACCTGTCACTCAGAGTAAGTAACAGAAATGAGTTTATTGAAGGGGTAAGAATGGAAACACTCTCAAGGGAGCGAGTGGATTCTCTCAAAGAGGAGAGGGAAAATGTGCCTCTCCTGCACTCCAGTCTTATTGGGGAATTCCAGGGAAGTTTCCAGAGAGTTCTGCACAGGTCCACTTCTTGACTTTTGACTGACAGCAAGATGACATCGAACTTTCAAGTACCCACTGCCATGACAGTTCTAGGTCAACTTGGCCCATGCTGACTGGTTCTAATTGGGTTCTTAACAATACATTCTTACAAATTTTATTGTTAGGAGGAATTATCCTTATCCTTTGAGTTTCAGGATCTGGTCACCAAAGTCTTCTGGGTTCCTCCCATTGAAATTATCTTGGACCTGCATTTCTCCTTCAGATAATAGGTAGTTTGCTGAGGAATACGACATATCCTGCCCACTTAGGCAAGGCAGGAATTCAGATAAATTGCTTCTTGGAAAAAAAAGCATGTGGGGGTCAGCAAAGTGGGCCCATTTTATAGAATTATTCTCTTAACCTCATGTCCCCACCATCCTCATCTGTCTGTCCCCAAACACTGCACACAAAATGATCACCAAATGTCTTTACAAAAGCTTATATGAAATGATGCTCCAGTCAAATCCAGCAGAAAACAGTGTAGACTGATCACATTTAGACTTAACACATATGGTAAAAATTAAAAGGAAAATTCTCAAATAGAAATGCAAAATATGTATATTAAAGCATTGTGAATGTATTCATATGGTTAGAATGGGCTGAGACAAGAAAAGTTGATGGTAAACAGTTATAGGTGAGCTAAGTAAACATTTTATGCCTTCTTTTGCAGTATATGAAAAAAATGTATTTGGTTTACTTGTATTTAAAAACCAAATTAAAATTTTCCTTTTCTTCCTTTATATGTAAATTCAGACATTTATGCTATTTGCAGGATAAAATTAATATAACAGTGAAAATTAGAACTAAGAGCCAGATATATTAAATGTTTTAATCAACAACAACGAAAAATACTTTCTTATTTAATTAATCACTGTGGAGTTAAGTCATGAGTTAGAAAAGGAACTAAATAACCATCTCAGGCAGGACTGTCAATATCTATTTCTCTTAATGGTGACAGGAACAGAATAGTGGCAATCAAAATTTCAATAAGGAATACAGAATGCAGATAAATGTCATTAAAACAAAAGGGAAAGTCAGATTCAGGAGGTATTTTTTTAATATCTCCGTCACTAAAATGATTGACTGATATAAGAAACTCAGAGACACTCAAAATTTTCTCTTTAAATATGAAGTAATTTTATAGATAAATGTGCAAAATTCCTATTAAGTCAGAATTCTTAATGGTTTTAAAATCTTAAGGTATGACATATTTTTCAATCTGATGAGTCCTACAATTTTTCACTCTGGTCCCAGCAAAAACCAAACAAATGAAAAGGAAAAATAATCAAAGTATAACAAAAGGTAAAATATTGCTTTTTTATTTCTAATTTTGGTTTCTCCATAATCACTATTTGGAGAAACACACTTGAATATGTCAAGCTAAAGCCATCTTATTATACGCAGATCATGAGTATGTCTCTTTAAGAATCCAACAGTATTGTCTCACTATCCCTGAAATACTTATGAGTTAAAAATATTCTGTCTTCCCAAATAATTTAATTACTAATAAATTAATTAACTTATCTGAATTTGAGCAGGAAAAAAAGTGAAGCTAGAAATCAAATTAGGTACCTCAGAGCCTTGCTAACTACAACACCAACACACAGGATCAATAACAGAGGAGTCATGGAAGACTGGGTGTTTGATCTTTAACAACCAACCTCCTAGGAACATCATTATTATAACTATGAGAGGGAGATGTTTTTTTCTACCTTTTCCACAAATCAGTGAAATGTTACAATAGAAAAGAGCAATAATAAGAAGCAGCATGCAAAACATAAAGGAAAAAAAACACAAATTTAAAATGTATCCTCCTTGTTAATGAATGTGACACTAAAAGTTTATAATGATTCCATTATTAGTAGCATTAAAACAAAGTAAATATCATTCAGAAAATATTGACCATTACATGTAAGTTCCAAAGAAATTTGTTTATATATGCAATTATTGCTTTTAAAAATACTTAAATTCAAGCCGGGCGCGGTGGCGCACGCCTGTAATCCCAGCACTTTGGGAGGCTGAGGCAGGAGGATCGCGAGTTCAAAGCCAGCCTCAGCAATGGCGAGGCACTTAGTAACTCAGTGAGACCCTGTCTCTAATAAAATACAAAAAAGGGCTGGGGATGTGGCCCAGTGGTCGAGTGCCCCTGAGTTCAATCCCCAGTACAAAAAAAAAAAAAAAAAAAAACTTAAATTCTAAGTTTAATATTATGAAAGATTATCATAGTTAACCTAGAAATTAGCTATACTCTAAAATACTTAAATAATGTACCAGTTTATCACTGTGTGGAATGATATATTTATGTATTTATTTAGCCTACATACTAATTGAGACATCATTTTTTTTCAAAAGAAGCTAATGCATAATAGAAAAGTGAGAACTTAAGATGCAAATGAGAAAATGATACACAATTGACTCTCAAGTTGCAGTTGTAATAAATTGATTATTTCTATTCTGCATATTTTGACTGGATGGCAAACTATATCTGTCTTACCTTTTCTGAATTTGTATTCTCAGAAGGATCCATTTGCTTTCATTCTTTTATGCAGTTTTGGAATATTGCACAATTACAAGTAATTGTACAAACAAACAAGCAAACACACAGACTCACAAAGATGGTGCTTCATTCTGGGAAAGTAAAAGTCCTTATGTTTGTTATGTTATACTCCACTATGTGCCTAAGCATATCAATGCATAAGAAAGTATTCATTGATAAAAGTAACTATTTAAATAAATAGTTCATTTCCTCTGTGTAATGGCTAATTTGAATTGTCAACTTGATTGGATTAAGAGATGATGAGGACAGGCTTATGGGTGTGTCAATAAGGATTTGTCTAGGAATGATTGGCATGTGGAATAGCCACCTGATATGGAGACCTTCCCTAAGTGTGAGGCAGCACCATCCAATAGAATGATGGCTTGGATGGAATAAATGTTGGAAGAACAAGGAAGCAGCAGCAGATGCAAGCTCAATTCTTCTTGAACAGGTTCTTGATTGCTACTGCAATCGTCTGGGGATATCGGACTTTTGCTTCTCTTCCAAAACACACTCTGCCAGTGATTCTCCAGAAGGCTTCAATCTCCAAATAGGGTAGCCATGTTGATCCCTCTTATTCTGGGGCTTGAGACTTTTGGACTGCATAGCTACTGCTTCTTCCAGTTCTCCAGACTGCAAAAGGACATTGTGGACTTATCCAGCTTCTGGTCACATAAGCCAACCTAATAAGTCCCCTTTTTATAATCATACTTCCTGTTGATTCTTTTCCTCTAGAGAACCCTAATATACTCTGGAAAACATGTGCTTTTATCTAGCAATTTTGTTAATGAAAATAGCAAGCAGTCTTTTATGTACATAATATTTTTGGATCCCCCAGATACCTGCTAGGTGGCATCAAAGGCGTGCTCCTTGATCCTGTAACCCAACACTCGGGTGTACATAGGAATACTTGAGGAGTGACTGGCATGTGTCTTATAATCTTAATTAGCTCACACATTTGGTATGTCTTGAGTTATTTATTAATTGTATAGTATGTTAAATGCTATAAAATCAAAATATAAAGTTCAAACTACCATAGTTAATATTAATAGGAGTAGATTTGAGTGAAAGTAAATATGATGATAGTTTTGTTTTGTTCTCAAGAATATAGAGACACTTTCATGATCATTTATGAGGAACAAGGTTTAACTCCCAAATTAAAATTCCTTTGGAAAATGTGGACAGCCTTAGCAACTTGATGTTTTCTTCCATTTCTGTGACATACTTTCCTCTTTTAATGGGAAAAACTGTACCAGGTACTTGTGACTATTGATATTATAGGTTAAAGACTCATTTGTACATGTTTCTCAATAAAAGCTAACATGACCACAGATATCAGAGATGGTAACAGGAAATACCTGACACAAAAGTAGATGATTTTGTGAAAGTAGACCAAATTCAAAATCAGCTAATTAGTCATAAACCTTTATTTTAAATTTTTTGCATGTGAGATATTTATTTTCCTAAGCCAACTAAGTGTATATGTGTGTGTGTGTGTGTGTGTGTGTGTGTGTGTGTGTGTGTGTGTTTTGTGAGCCAGGGCAAACTAGGGATACACCTTCCAAGATTTTGTTTCTCAGATTAAAAAAATATATTAAAGGTCTGGTATAGTGATTCACTCCTCTTACTAGGGATTGCTTTAGCTATTCTGGGTCTCTTATTTTTCCAGATGAATTTCATGACTGCTTTTTCTATTTCTATGAGGAATGTCATTGGGATTTTGATTGGCATTGCCTTAACTCTGTATAGTGCTTTTGGTAGTATGGTCATTTTGACAATATTAGTTCTGCCTATCCAAGAACAGGGTAGATCTTTCCATCTTCTAAGGTCTTCCATAATTTCTTTCTTTAGTGTTCTGTAGTTTTCATTATAGAGGTCTTTCACGTTTTTGGTTAAGTTGATTCCCAAGTATTTTTTTTTTTTTATGCTATTGCAAATGGGGTAGTTTTCCTCATTTCCCTTTCAGAGGATTTGTCACTGATATATAGAAATGCCTTAGATTTATGGGTGTTGATTTTGTATACTGCTACTTTGCTGAATTCATTTATGAGTTCTAGAAGTTTTCTGGTGGGATTTTTTGGGTCTTCTAGGTATAAAATCATATCATCAGCAAATAATGATAATTTGAGTTCTACTTTACCTATCTGTATCCCTTTAATTTCTTTTGTCTGTCTTATTGCTCTGGCCAGTGTTTCAATTACTATTTTTAAATAGAAGTAGTGAAAGAGGGCATCCCTGAATTGTTCCAGTTTTTAGAGGGAATGCTTTCAATTTTTCTCCATTTAGAATAATGTTGGCCTGGGGATTAGCATATATAGCTTTTGCGACATTGAGATATGTTTCTGTTATCCCTAGTTTTTCTAGTGTTTTGAGGATGAAGGGGTGCTGTATTTTGTCAAATGCTTTTTCTACATCTATTGAGATAATCATATGGTTCTTATCTCTGAGTCTATTGATGTGATGAATTACATTTATTGTTTTCCGTATGTTGAACCATCCTTGCATCCCTGGAATGAACCCCACTTGATCATGGTGTATTATATTTTTGATATGTTTCTGTATCCGTTTTGCTAGGATTTTATTGAGAATTTTTGCATCTATGTTCATTAAAGATATGGGTCTGAAGTTTTCTTTTTTTGATGTGTCTTTGCCTGGTTTTGGGATCAGGGTGAAGTTGGCCTCATAGAATGAGTTTGGAAGTGCTCCCTCTTTTTCTATTTCCTGAAATAAATTGAAGAGTATTGGTATCAGTTCTTCTTTGAAGGTCTTGTAGAACTCAGCTCTGTATCCATCTGGTCCTGGGCTTTTCTTGGTTGGTAGGCTTCTGATGGCATCTTCTATTTCATCATTTAAAATTGGTCTGTTCAAGAGCAATAGTAACAATAACAGCATGATATCAGCACCAAAATAGGACAGTAGACCAATGGTACAGAATAGAGGACACAGATAATAACACTTATAATTTCAGTTATCTTACATTAGACAAAGGCGCCAAAAATGTACATTGGAGAAAGAAGAGCCTCTTCAACAAATGGTGCTGGGAAAACTGGAAATCCATATGCAATAAAATGAAATTAAACCTCTATCTCTCACCATGCACAAAATTCAACTCAAAGTGGATCAAGGATCTAGGAACTAGACCAGAGACACTACACCTAATAGAAAAAAAAGTAAGCTCTAATCTTCAAAATGTTGGATTAGCCCCCAGGTCCCTTAATAAGAATCCTGTAGCACAAGAATTAATACCAAGAATCAACAAATGGGATAAACTCAAATTACAAAGCTTCTTCTCAGCAAAAGAAACAATCAGTGAGGTGAACAGAGAGCCTACTAATTGGGAAACAAATTTTTACCACATGCACATCAGATAGAGCACTAATCTCTAGAATATATAAAGAACTCAAAAATCTTAACACCAAAAAAAAATAAAATAAAATAACCCAATCAATAAATGGGCCAAGGAACTGAACAGACACTTCTCAGAAGAATATATACAATCAATCAACTAATACTTGAAAAAATGCTCAGCCTCTCTGGCAATTAGAGATATGCAAAGCAAAACCACTCTAAGATTTCATCTTACACCTGTCAGAATGGCAGCTATTAAGAACACAAACAACAATAAATGTTAGAGAGGATGTGGAGAAAAAGGCACACTCATACATTGTTGGTGGGACTGCAAAATGGTGCAGCCAATATGGAAAGCAGTATGGAGATTCCTTGGAAAACTTGGAATGGAACCACCTTGTGACCCAGCTATCCCACTCCTTGGTCTTTACCCAAAAGACCTGAAAACAGCATACTACAAGGACACTGCCACATCAATGTTTATAGCAGCACAATTCACAATAGCTAAACTGTGGAACCAACCTAGATGCCCTTCAGTAGATGAATGGATAAAGAAAATGTGGTATATACACACAATGAAGTATTAAGAGAGAATAAGCAATAAGAGAGAATAAAATCATGGCATTTGCAGGTAAATGGATGGAGTTAGAGAATATAATGCTAAGTGAAGTTAGCCAATCCCCAAAAGCCAAATGCCAAATGTTTTCTCTGATATAAGGTGGCCAATTCACAGTTGGGTTGGGATGGGGAGCATAGGAGAATTAGAGGAACACTAGAATGGCCAATGGGGAGGGAGGGGAAGGGAGGGGGCAAAAGAGTGAAGAAAAAAAAAAAAAAAGATGGTAGAATGAGATGGATATCATTACCCTAAGTGCATGTATGAAGTCACGAATGGTGTGAATATACTTTGCATACAACCAGAGATTTGTAAAAATGTGCTCTATATGTGTAATATGAAATGTAATGCATTCTGCTGTCATTTATAACAACTTAGAATAAAAAATAAATAATTTTTTTTAAAAAGCCATGAATGCTTAGTTAAAATAAGAAAATAAAAGTACACCACTGTTCCATCACTAAAAAAAAAAAAAAAATCTGTATAAAAAATATTAAAAAGATAATTTTCATAGTACCTAAATAGGGTTGTTCTTGTCCTCTAATTAAATCTAAATAACAAAATGTTAATCTTAACAATTTGAAATTATGTTATCAATATTACAAATAAAATCTAACCATTGTCTAGGCCTTTACTTGTTTTGTCCTTTCAGAAATTCTAGACATGGGGAACATTTGCAATCTAAATCTAGTGTGTCTGTGGAACTAAAGCTGTTAACCACCATAGTCTACTTCAAATTCAGAATTTGTAAGACCCTTCCCAGCCAATGCAGATCTCTCATTACCTTTGATCTTTTAATATCTTTTAAAATGACAACCTATTCCTGTTAAAATATTTTCAGTGACTAAGCACATATGATTTCACAAAGTATATTTTTATACCGTTGAGTACTTTTACTTTTAGTTCTGAAGAGATGGGATACGAACAGTTCTTTCTTATATTGAACTCAAATTTAGTTCTTAGCTTGTACTTACTAGTTGTACTTTCAAAATCATGAGAGATAAGGACAAGTGCACCTTTAATTCACACAAACTTCAAATATTTGAAACCAACTGAACGTTCTCTTTTCTTAGTTTGTACATCAGAATGCTGAATTTTTACACTATTGTCTATACCTGTATTCAAAGAGTCTTAGGAAAGAAAGTAAGAGATATCCAGTTTCATAATTCACATTCTACTTTATTGCAAATTATTATATATTCCAGTTTGTTTTGGATAGTCGTAGTTTAGAATTCCTTGAAAGTGATTTGGTTTGGACTACAATTATCTGGTTACCCTTTCATTTGTTCACAATTAAATATAGCTCACTGAACATGGATGGCCATTTTAATGGTAAAAGAGGCACATTTACAACAAATTTTGAAGTTACTGGAGAAGATTTTCAATTGGTATTGATAAGGAAAACATATCCACATATTTTGGAACCTGAAACACTATAGTTTGGGTAAAACTCTTTAAAAATAAAAATAATGTGTAATTATACAAGTAGGTATAAAGCTAGGTATGGTGGTGCATGCCTGCTTATCCAGCAACTCAGGAGGCTGAGACAAGAGGATGCAAGTTCAAGGCTAGCCTCAGCAAATAGGGAGATCTTATTTCTAAATAGAATAAATAAAAAGGGTTGGGGATAGGCTCAGTGGTTGAGCATGACTGAGTTCAATCCATGGTTTAAAAAAAATAAACAAAATAAAATTAGGTATAAAATGACTGTTAATAAGTACCCTGCAGTTTCAAATGCACTACCTTCATGTTAACTCCATCTTTGGATTTAAATGTTGCTGTTTGAATCAGAAGTCAAAAGCTACCAGTGCACACTAATCCCCAGCAACACAGTATTTGTTTTTCCTTAAGTGTCTCCATGTACAATTGCTAAACACAGTTAGAGAGAGCACAAGAAACCTACATGATTGTCCTGAGCCTTTAAAATAGGCAAAAAATGTAATACTCTGAAATATGTTGGCTAAAATAAAGCCTAAGAAATGAGAAATATTTATTTTAAATTTAATAATAATGTCTTATCTAAAGAAAAGGACACTTAAATTTTTCTATGTTGGTAAAAATGAAGAGACAAATATAAATTGTTTATCATTTTCAGTCTACATGTTGTCAGCTGTTTTAACCATATGTTATTTTATCTCTCACACCCTCAGTTTCACCTCATTTGAAATGGGGAAATTGAGGAGTATGTAAGTATAATATAGAGCATGTGAAATAACTTTAACATAAAAACAGTTATGTACTATGTACACACACACACACACACACACACACACACACACAAAAAAAAAAAAAAAAAAAAACAGTTAATTGCAACCTTCCCAAAAAACAAAAGGCTGAATATTTTCTGATATGCGGATACTAATTCACAATAAGGTGGGGGTGGTAGGGGAGAATAGAAGTAGGGAAGAATAGAAGTACTTAGATTAGACAAAGGGGAATGAAGGAAAGGGATAGGGAATAGAATAGGAAAGACAATAGAATGAATTGGACATTACTATCCTATGTGCTTATGTGATGACATGACCAATGTAATTCTACATCATGTACAACCAGAAGAATGAGATGTTACATTCCATATATGTATACTGTGTCAAAATACATTCTACTATCATGTACAACTACTTAGAACAATTTTTTTAAATTATGTAGAATAAAACAAATGCTGAGTTTCCTAATAAAACAAGTTTAAGAACAAATAAACTCTAAATAGTTTTTTAAAAAATAGAACAAAGAACTCAAGCTACTTGCAATCATCTAAGCTAACATGTGGACAACTCAAATCAATATATCACCCTCATCAGCTTGGCAGAGTAGCTTTAAAGGTGACTTATAAAGGGAATTGTCAAAATTCCCTCAACTGGAGCAATAAATGATGAATGTTCATAATAGCTGTCTAAAGGGAGCACATTCAGTACTCTATTTCATATAAAAATTGCTTTTTTTCTTTGTGCTTTAAACTAATAAGTTTTTAAATATCCTTTTTAGCTCCTCTAATAGGGGCATTCAGGACACATTTTGCCACAGTTGAGGGATCTTTGACAATTCCCTTAGTCAGTTACCTTTAAAGGTTACCGGGCAGTTGCATTATAAACTCAAGATTTTAAAGGTTTCTACAATTCTTATTATTTATCTCATCAAAAAAAGGGTCATTTTTTAAAAGAAATTAAGTCACACACTGCTTATTCCTGCACTGTGGTTAGTACTTTCGGTATTTTGAAACAGTTTTGAACAGATGGAATATTTTGCTTAGGGAAAACGTGCATTTGCTAGCTTTTTTAAAAAAACATATTTTCAAGATTGTCAAAACATTACAAAATCATTAGGAGACTCCCATGTTAGAGTCCTGTCAGACATTTCATTATAAACTTACATTAGGATTCTAGCTATTTTTGATCACAAACAGCCTCCGCCAAGCACAATCTGTTAGTAAGTCAAATTTTGTTTAGGGAATGTTATAAATGAATTGCTGTAGTTGTAGCCCAAAAGTGTCAAACTGAGTCTGCTGACAGAGCTCTGTGAAATTAGACTGGTACCATAAATCAAGGCGTGCTACAAATTCTCTAAGATTCAGTGATATATTGGGGAAAATGTTGTTTGTGGTCATTTCTTTCTTATAATGTACCAAAGATATAAAATAAAATGTTATATATAACTGAATTTGACATCACATATGCAAATCTATTTTCTGCTTTCAATTATTTATATTTGTATTACCTAAAGCAAATAGGTAAATCTTATTTTCCTTTCTAATTCAGGATCCAGGGATTCTACTTTATGCCAGTAAAACTGAATCAAAATAATGCAGATAATTAAAATAAATTAAATTAATTAAACACTTTTATGCATGAGTTTAGGCTAAATTATGTAACAATAAAAAAGTCACAGAAAATTTCAGCAGGTTTATAATGACAAAGATCTAGTTTCTGTTACATGTACTTTTGTTGTTTGGCAGAAGCTCCATGTAATCTATACTACAGACCCTGATATCAATGTTGGGGTATTTTTACACTATATAATGGCTCCTACTATTTACATCCCTTTGAACAAGGCAGATTAGATAGACAAACCTGAAGTCAACATAAAGGAAAGATAGTTTCCCTTATGAAAGAGTAGCATAAAAATAAGTTTGGAAGATAGCGTCAATAAATATTTTGAACAAGTAATGAAAGTCATCACAAATTATAGGTAGATGAAAATTTATTGGGAAAAGCATGATATTTTATTTCATAAAGAAATAGAAATCATTTGGAATTAGTTCATAGAATAGTAAGATTGTGGGAAGTTTCTGGATCAGCTTTTTAATTTGTGTTGTTGATTTGGATTGATTGAAGATGAGATTCTAAGGGAGTTAAACGTTCAATATGTACCTTGAGATAGTGTTGGTTCCCTTTATAATTATTGAAAAATTCTTCAGACAAATGAATTAATCTGGTCTGAAGAAAACAAATTTACAATAATTTCTATAAAAGACATTTCAATAGCAAGAAAAAACTCTTTGGCTTCAATCTGGATCTGTTGTAATTCTTATCTTAAATTCTTAAAAATGGACATGTAATATATCTACTTAGATTAATGCACATATTCATAATAAATATAGCAAAGACAATTAGTAATTTATTAAATTACTAAATGACTTATATGGCTTCTATGTCATAAAAGTGATTCGGAGTAATTATAATTTCAAATTTGTTTTGTAGGTATTTTTTATAGAGGCTTTATATCTGTGTTAAGATAAAAACAGCATGCTCTCTAGAAATATGAGAGATTTGGGATCTAATAGAACTCTATTTAACCTAATTTTTTTCTAAGACGTTTAGGATATGTTTTAACTATTTCAATTGTGATATTTGCAAAATGGAAATACTCAGACATTTTCAAGATGATTTTGTTAAATACAAAAGGTAAATTTTAGTTGAAATTCAATTAAAAAAAATCCCTTTCTTCTCCTCTCCTTTCTTGATGAGTGTCTGCATCAGTAAAAGGTATTTTTTTAAGACAATGATCTTATGTGTGTGGGGGGGGGGGGAGTATTCCTATGGAAATTCATGTGGAGTCTACAGAAATGCTTCTCTTAGTACCTGAGTTCACTAATGAATTCATGACATCTTTTGAAGATGATAACTTCCAAATGACATTAAAAGTAAGGGATATATTCTGTACTTCCTCCTGTGAGGTAAAACCATTCAACATGAGCATGAAATGAAGAGCAAATAGCATCTGAAAAGTTGAGATAGATGAAACAATGGGCAGCTCTAGTTTTCCTCAAGTTAAATCAATTAAATGATTAAATTTATTATTACCATTTACTATGTATTCTTCAAAATCGTAGGAAAAAAAAGATTCAAAATTGCAATTCAGAATCAGGCAGCTCTGCATTAGCCACAGATCCATCACTATACATTAGCAGCACACTAAGATCTCTAGTCAAAGGCTTTAACTTACATTGTGAGACAAATATACAAAGATGATATATTTTTAGCTCTCTTATAGTAGAAGCATATTCTTTTAATCAAGATTTAATCCCTTAAGGATATTTTTAATTGGAACTTCTAATAAATCATGAGTGCTTTCACAATAGTATGACATTTCTGGAAGGAAGCACAATGAGAGAATATACAAATAACAGAATGTCATAGATTATCAACAGTAGTGAGTCGTTATTTGATGTAAGACACATAAAATTATAGCATTTTTTCATCTCTTCATTTAGCTTTCACAAGTATAATTATCCAGATATTTAGTTTTCACTCTCTCAGATCAAATGTATTGTCTAAGTTCTTCAAAACCTTTCACCTGCATGGAACCTTGAAAGAAAATATCAACTGAAGCAATAGAAATCCTTTTTTTTTTTTTTCTTGAGAGCTAATTTAAAGAGGATACTTATCATACTGTTAGTTCCTGAAAGTAACTAATTTCATATTATTAGTCATTTGCAGTAAAAGAAGTGAGTGTACAGAAATGTGGTTGAACAATGGGGATAGAATTTAAATCTCTAAAATCTATGCAATTTTCCCTAATATGTATTGGATTATTTGATTTTATGTTATCTGAAGTATAAGATGATATCTAACATGTACTTCAACCGACCTTTCTTTCTTTCTTTTTTCTTTATATTTCACACACCATTTTAATATACATAGTTAAAAGAATAAATATTCTTTCAGGAACATAAATGCATACATAGTTGAAAGAATAAACATTCTTTTAGAGACATAAGCACATAAATAGACAAATTGACGGGCAGAAAACAATAATTCTATCAATGTTATAATTAATATATATATATATATATTCTATTTAAGAAGAGAAATCAATGAAGATTAAATTTTGATTATTTATTCATAACAAATACATTAATATAAAAATTATTCTACATAGATTATATTTTTATGTTTGTATGTAAAGTATATTCACACCATTCGTGACTTCATACATGAACTTAGGGTAATGATATCCATCTCATTCTACCATCTTTTTTTTTTTCTTCACCCTTTTGCTCCCTCCCATCCCCTCCCTCCCCATTGGCCATTCTAGTGTTCCTCTAATCCTCCTATGTTCCATATCCCAACCCTACTGTGAATCGGCCTCCTTATATCAGAAAAAACATTTGGCATGTGGCTTTTTGGGATTGGCTAGCTTCACTTAGCATTATATTCTCCAATTTCATCCATTAACCTGCGAATGTCATGATTTTATTCTCTCTTATTGCTGAGTAATACTCCATTGTGCATATATACCACATTTTCCTTATCCACTCATCAACCGAAGGGCATCTAGGTTGGTTCCACAGTTTAGCTATTGTGAATTGTGCTGCTATAAACATTGATGTGGCTGTGTCCCTGTAGTATGCTGTTTTTAAGTCCTTTGGGAATAGACCAAGGAGTGGGATAGCTGAGTCACAAGGTGGTTCCATTCCAAGTTTTCCAAGGAATCTTCATACTGCTTTCCATATTGGCTGCACCATTTTGCAGTCCCACCAACAATGTATGAGTGTACCTTTTTCTCCACATCCTCTCTAACATTTATTGTTGTTTGTGTTCTTAATAGCTGCCATTCTGACTGATGTGAGATGAAATCTTAGAGTGGTTTTGATTTGCATTTCTCTAATTGCCAGAGAGGCTGAGCATTTTTTCAAGTATTAGTTGATTGATTGTATATATTCTTCTGAGAACTGTCTGTTCAATTCCTTGGTCCATTTATTGATTGGGTTATTTATTTTTTTGGTGTTAAGATATTTGAGTTCTTTATATAGTGCTCTATCTGATGTGCATGTGGTAAAAATTTGTTCCCAATTAGTAGGCTCGCTATTCATCTCACTGATTGTTTCTTTTGCTGAGAAGAAGGTTTGTAATTTGAATCTATCCCATTTATTGATTCTTGATACTAAGTCTTGTGTTACAGGAGTCTTATTAAGTAACTTGGGGCCTAATCCAACATGTTGGAGATTAGAGCTTACTTTTTCTTCTATTAGGTGTAGTGTCTCTGGTCTAATTCCTAGATCCTTGATCCACTTTGAGTTGAATTTTGTGCATGGTGAGAGATAGAGGTTTAATTTCATTTTATTGCATATGGATTTCCAGTTTTCCCAGCACCATTTGTTGAAGAGGCTATCTTTTCTCCAATGTACGTTTTTGGCGCCTTTGTCTAATGTAAGATAACTGAAATTATAAGTGTTAGTCTCTGTGACCTCTATTCTGTACCATTGGTCTACTGGCCTATTTTGGTACCAATACCATGCTGTTTTTGTTATTATTGCTCTGTAGTATAATGTAAGGTCTGTTATACTGATGCTACCTGCTTCACTCCTCTTACTAAGGATTGCTTTAGCTATTCTGGGTCTCTTATTTTTCCAGATGAATTTCATGACTGCTTTTTTCTATTTCTATGAGGAATTTCATTGGGATTTTGATTGGGATTGTATTAAATCTGTATAGTGCTTTTGGTAGTATGGTCATTTTGACAATATTAGTTCTGCCTATCCAAGAACAATCTTTCCATCTTCTACGGTCTTCCATAATTTTTTTTCTTTAATGTTCTTTAGTTTTCATTATAGAGGTCTTTCACGTCTTTGGTTAAGTTGATTCCCAAGTATTTAATATTTTTTTGATGCTATTGTATATGGTGTAGTTTTCCTCATTTCCCTTTCAGAGGATTTGTCACTGATATATAGAAATGCCTTAGATTTATGGGTATTGATTTTGTATCCTGCTACTTTTCTGAAATCATTTATGAGTTCTAGAAGTTTTCTGGTGGAATTTTTTTGATCTTCTAGGTATAAAAATCATATCATCAGCAAATAATGATAATTTGAGTTCTACTTTACCTATCTGTATCCCTTTAATTTCTTTTGTCTGTCTTATTGCTCTGGCCAGTGTTTCAATTACTATTTTTAAATAGAAGTAGTGAAAGAGGGCATCCCTGTCTTGTTCCAGTTTTTAGAGGGAATGTGTTTAGTTTTTCTCCTTTTAGAATAATGTTGGCTTGGGGATTAGCATATATAGCTTTTACGATGTTGAGATATGTTTCTGTTATCCCTAGTTTTTCTCGTGTTTTGAACGTGAAGGGGTGCTGTATTTTGTCAAATGCTTTTTCTGCATCTATTGAGATAATCATATGGTTCCTATCTTTAATTGTATTGATGTGATGAATTACATTTATTGTTTTCCGCATATTGAACCATCTTTACATCCCTGGAGTGAACCCCACTTGATCGTGGTGTATTATATTTTTGATATGTTTTTGTATTCGTTTTGCCAGAATTTTATTGAGAATTTTTGCATCTATGTTCATTAAAGATATGGGCCTGAAGATTTCTTTTTTTTGATGTGTCTTTGCCTGGTTTTGGGATCAGGGTGATATTGGCCTCATAGAATGAGGTTGGAAGTGCTCCCTCTTTTTTTATTTCCTGAAATAAATTGAAGAGTACTGGAATCAGTTCTTCTTTAAAGGTCTTGTAGAACTCAGTTGTGTATCCATCTGGTCCTGGGCTTGTGTATCCATCTGGTCCTTGGTTGGTAGGCTTTTGATGGCATCTTCTACTTTGTTGCTTGAAATTGGTCTGTTCAAATTGTGTATATCATCCTGCTTTAATTAGGGCAGATCATACAACTCTAGGAATTTGACAATGCCTTTGGTGTTTTGTATTTTGTTGGAATATAAGTTTTCAAAATAATTTCGAATTATTTCCTGTATTTTGGTAGTATTTGTTGTTATATTTCCTTTTTCCTCGCATTTGTTAGTAATTTGAGTTTTATCTCTCTTTCTCATTGTTAGCCTGGCTAAGGGTCTATCAGTTTTATTTATTTTTTCAAAGAACCAACTTTTTGTTTTGTCAATTTTTTCAATTGTTTCTTTTGTTTCCATTTCATTAATTTCAGCTCTGATTTTAATTATTTCCTGTCTTTTACCAGTTTTGGTGTTGGGTTGTTATTCTTTTTCTAAAGCTTTGAGATGTAATTTTAAGTCATTTATTTGTTGACTTTTTCTTCTTTTGAGGAATGAACTCAATGCAATAAACTTTCTTCTTAGAACTGCCTTCATAGTGTCCCAGAGATTTTGATGTGTTGTGTCTGTGTTCTCATTCACTTCTAAGAATTTTTTAATTTCCTCTTTGATGTCATCTGCAACCTATTGTTCATTCAGTAGCATATTATTTAGTCTCCAGGTGTTGGAGTAGCTTTTATTTCTTATTTTATCATTGATTTCTAATTTCATTCCATTATGGTCTGACAGAATGCAGGGTAGTATCCCTACTTTTTAATATTTGCTAATAGTTGTTTTGTGGCATAGTATATGGTCTATTATAGAGAAGGATCCATGTGCTGCTGAGCAGAAAGTTTATTCACTTGTTGAAGGATAAAATATTCTATATATGTCAGTTAAGTCTAAGTTGTTTATTGTATTTTTTAGTTCTATAGTTTCTTTGTTCAGCTTTTGTTTGGAAAATCTATCCAGTGGTGAAAGGGGTGTGTTAAAGTCACCCAGAATTCTTGTGTTGTGGTCAATTTGACTCTTAAACTTGAGGAGAGTTTGTTTAATGTACATGGATGCTCCATTGTTCGGGGCATATATATTTATAATTGTTAAGTCTTGTTGGTGTATGATTCCCTTGAGCAGTATATGGTGTCCTTCTTTATCCCTTTTGATTGACTTAAACTTGAAGTCAACTTTATTTGATATGAGGATGGAAACCCCTGCTTGTTTCCTCAGTCCATGTGAGTAGTAGGATTTCTCCCAACCTTTCACCCTAAGCCTCTGGATGTCTTTTCCTATGAAATGAGTCTCTTGGAGGCAGCATATTGTTGGGTTTGTTTTTTTGATCCAATCTGCTAGTCTGTGTCTTTTGGTTGGTGAGTTTAGGCCATTAACATTCAGAGTTATTATTGAGATGTGTTTTTTATTCCCAGCCATTTTTGTTTATTTTTAGTATTTAACTTGACATGGTTTCTCTTCTGATTGTTATTTCCTTTAGTGTAATAACTCGCTCTGTTGATTTTCATCATTGTTTTTCTCTTCCTCTTCATGGAATATTTTGCCGAGGATGTTCTGTAGTGTTGGCTTTCTACTTGTAAATTCTTTTAACTTTTGTTTATCATGGAAGGTTTTTATTTCATCCTCAAATCTAAAGCTTAATTTTGCTGGGTATAAGATTCTTGGTTGGCATCCCTTTTCCTTCAGAGCTTAGAATATGTTGTTCCATGATCTCCTAGCTTTGAGTGTATGAGTTGAAAAATCTGCTGTGATACGAATTGGTCTTCCCCTATATGTGATCTGATTCCTCTCTTTTGTGGCCTTTAAAATTCTATCCTTGTTCTGTATGCTAGGGATTTTCATTTTAATGTGTCTTGTTGTAGATCTGTTGTAATTTTGTACATTTGGTGTCCTATATGCCTCTTGTATTTGGTTTTCCAATTCATTCTTCATGCTTGGGAAATTTTCTGATATTATCTCATTGAAGAGGTTGTGCATTCCTTTGGTTTGAAACTCTGTGCCTTCCTCTATCCCAATAACTCTTAGATTTGGTCTTTTGCTGTTGTCCCATACTTCTTGGATGTTCTGTTCATGGTTTCTTACTATCTTCATTGTGTGGTCAACTTTATTTTCAAGATTATATATTTTGTCTTCATTGTCTGAAGTTCTTTCTTCCAGTTGATCTAGTTTGTTGGTAATGCCTTCAATTGTGTTTTTTATTTGGTTAATTGTTTCCTTCATTTCAAGGATTTCTGTCTTTTTTTTTTTTTTTTTTTTTTTTTTAGTGTTTCTATCTCTTTTTTGAAGTAATCTTTTGCTACCTGTATTTGATCTCTTATAGCTTTGTTGTAGTGGTCAATTTTTGCCTGTATTTGCTCATTTACGTCATTCTTTGATTCATAAATCATTTTAATTATGAACCTTCTGAACTCCTTCTCTGACATTTCTTCCACTTTGCTGAGCATGGGTTCTGTTATTGTAGAATCCTGGTTTGTTTGGGGTACTTTCCTCCCTTGTTTTTTCATGTTGTCTATTTGCCTTACTTTCTTGCAGTGTAGATCTGAGATATTACAGCTTCTTCCCAGGGGTCTTATAATATCCTTGCAGGCTGTTTGTGCCTCCCCTTCTTGTTGGGCTATCAGAACCTGCCATTGTCCCTCAAAATATGCTAATGGGGCTGGGTCCACGCAGGTTGGTGTGGGCTAAACTGGTTGAGTCTGAGCTCCTGTGGTGGTCTGCTAGGCCTGGTGTCACTCCAATGCAGAATCCTGGGACTGCCCTGGGCCCACCTGGACTCAAGCAGAGTTGGCGGTTCTGTCCTTGCTGGCTCCTGCTCTGGGGCAGAGGTCGGGAGACTGGCTCTGGCCTGGGCCTGGTGGCACTCTAATGTAGGACCCCGGGACTGTCCTGGGCATGCCTGATCTCAAAGCAGAGTTAGGGGGTCTGTCCTTGCTGGCTTCTGCTCTGGGGCAGAGGTCAGCAGGACTGGCTGAGGCCTGGTCACACACCAGCGGGGGTCAGTGGGACTGACCTGGGGCTGACCACACTGGGGTGGAGGTCAGGGGGACTGACCTGGGCCTGATGTCACTCCAGTGCAGGATCCGGGACTGCCCTGAGCCCGCCTGGACTCAAGCAGAGTTGGTGGGTCTGTCTTTGCTGGCTTCTGCTCTGGGGCAGAGGTCCCGACCTTTCTTTCTTACCACCTTTTTACTGAAAACTAGGTTGTCAAAGATAAACAAAGTCCTGAAACTTAGTAATTTCTCTAAATTCTGAGATTTGAATAATAAAAATTTCCAAATGGGAAAGCTTGATATAGATAGAAAAGCAGCAATATCTTTGCCCTTTCTAATAAGCTTTATTAACTTGCATTAGATTGTACTTGTCCTATAAAATTTTCTGTGGTAATTATTCTGTTTAGTAAAGAGTATCCTATTGATTCTTATGTAAAGAAATAGAAGGATATAAACACTTTTACCTTCCTTGTTGGTTCAATCTAGGAAAAAACTCCTTTGGAAAATGAATGTAGATTATACTATATATGCAAGCAGTATTTGTTCTCTTTTGATTTCATTCAGATTGGTAAGATGGAATTGAATTGTAAAATTTGGCAATCAATTCTGTAATACAGAGTCAAGCAAACATTTGAGAAAGTAAGTTCTTAAGGAAAACATATAATTGCATTTTGCCCTTAATTATTTAATCCCAAATACATTTTAAGCCTAACTTGCAAATTTGATAAAATATTCATGAAAGCAAAGGACAAACATATTAGTTAGAATGGCTAGAAAGGAAAACAACACATTAAGTGAAATAAGTCAAACAGAAAAAAAAAAAAAAAAATACTGTTTGATCTCAGTTATCTGTGGAATCCCAGAGAGTTAAACTTGTAATAGCAGAGTTTAAAAGTGTGCCAGAGACTGGTGTGTGGAAGAAATGGTGAGATACTGGTCACAGGGGGAAAAGAAAGGGCAACATTGATGAAATACATGAAAAATATTTTTAGTGCTTTGAATTCATTTTTATGATAATAATGTGACTTCACACTTTTAATTTAACATTAGAATTCAAATTTATACTACTGTCCTCCCATTGCTGCTTGTAAAGGACAAAGTCATCTGTCATTGAACTTCTCAGAATATCATTTAATTAGGGCTTTGCAATTAATACCGGGCAGGAAAACTATTCCTGACATTTTCATATTTTGTCTACTAGAATGGCAAACAAAATTATGTATCTACATTCATTTTAAATCTTCTTTATTTTTTAAGATTAGAAATACAATCTTATTGGTACATATATGAATACACTATAGTAAATCTCCATATCATGTACATCCCCAAGACAAGGATCCTAATTTGAATAAGATATACTCTATATTTGTATAAATATGTCAACATTGACTCTACTGTCATGTATAACTAAAAATAACAAAAAAAAAACCCAGAAAATTATAAAAAGGATCTTAAAATGATCATAAACTTGGACAATAAAAATGCCATTCAACTCTCAAATGTAAAATCTAAATTCTTTCATAAGATGTACACTCTATTTTCTATTATTAGAATTCAATTTTGTTAGCACTTATTGTAATGCCCAGAGAACGGACCCCCCAAAGACCACCAAGGAATCCAGAGTGTATGCAAAAACAAAGAGCCTTTATATGGGCTTAAGCTCGGACTCCCAGACCTCACCAACACAGTGAATCTGTACTGAGAGTCCCAAACACAGGAGGGATAAGTCTTTTATGGGAATAGAAGCAAGGAGAGGGAGGGGGTTACATGATTGGCCATCTTTCCAGTTAGGGTGTATTGTCTCATTGTAATTGGCCAGGGAAGCTCGAGTACGTGCCAAGCACATTTTAAATTGATTGAGAAATGACTTAGGGGATCTTCATTGGTGGAGGCTATCCTCAAAGCAATGGAATGTGCTGATTACAAACTGGAGTCAGGCGCATAAGGTTTTAGGTACGTAGGTTTAGGCACGTAGGCTTGCGCAATGCGTCCAGCTCCAACTGGCCTTGAGGAGAAGCTTTTTGACTCTTATTATCTTAAAGCCAAGCATTTTACAGATGCAAAAAGAAGCGGTTAAACTAAAAAGGGCATGGGGCTAAAAAGGGGAGTTGTACAGTTATGTAAGTAATAAAATTTATAATCAGCAAAAAATAAGAAAAGTATCATACAGCGATATTTCATTTAAGAATAACTTGGGTTTTTTTTCTACCTACAGTTTAATTAAATAAGATTCTATTTAGAGGTTAACTTGAAATAGTATTTTAAATATGTGATTTCAATATTCAGAAGTCATGCTATCTATGAGTAT
The DNA here is from genome assembly GCA_025594165.1 of Tamias sibiricus. Classification (NCBI taxonomy): domain Eukaryota; kingdom Metazoa; phylum Chordata; class Mammalia; order Rodentia; family Sciuridae; genus Tamias; species Tamias sibiricus. The sequence continues at coordinate 21,673,535 of CM046663.1, forward strand.
ATTTAAAGTCAGAGTGACACTGATTTTATTGTCTCTTATATCATTTGCTCTACAAGAAATCAGCTGCAAATTGAGCTACATCTGTTAATCTCTGAGAAGTGTTACATGTATAAATAAATAAATAAATATCTGTACATAATAACAACTTTTCTGTGACCATTTTCCCCTTTGACCCTCATTTTGATGAACTATGACTGCTACTACATAAATATAATTTGTTTTCCAAGTACTTCTCATAATAATTGTGAGAATGGAAGGCACAGCTGAGTATAGTCCTTAAATGTTTCCAAATCTGCCATCTCTATATGACTAACTAGAGAGACCTCCCTCGTTTCTTGCTTTTCATATATTGTCACACTGGACTCTAAATATCAAATATATTCTCAGATTTTTTGCTTCTTAGAAATAAGTTCATCAACTCCTCAATGGCTCTCAGCCATTCATCTCTCTGATAAGCCAAGGTCAGGCACCAGGCCTCCTTCTTTCTCATTCTTTTTTCCCCCTGTATTTGGCAACAGAAAATTTCTCCTCAGACTCCTTTTCTGTTTATCAAGTAAGTTCAATCATATGTAGATTTTTAAATTCTGCTCACACAATTAGAATAATCACATAAAGTTAAAAAAAAAAACTAAAAAATAAAGCCCTGAGTTATTTTTTAATTAAAAAATGTATATATATCCAGTGCTACACTTTTCAGCTCCAAGGTGAAAAGATCCTGGATGTTTTTACTAATATCTTTTAAAAAATAGAAAAAAAATCAATGAGTTTTTAATAGTCATCCTTGGACTAATTCACCACTGTCAAATCTGGAGAGTTAGGTTAACACAGAGAATCACATCAGGGCCCTTCTTACTTGAGCAAAAGGCATTGAAGCCTCAAACTGGCAGGCTAACATAAATAGTAACTTCAGTGAATTGTTGAGGTTGAGTGTGAATTATCATGAGATGGTCAAACTCCTGGGGTCTCAGTTTTAAATGGCTTTTGAAAGTTTGGGGATTTTTACCCCAATAATTCACTCTATTGTAATAGTGAAGAGAAAGAAAAATTCTGCATTCATGACTAGGCAGGGAAAAAGTAACCATTTTGAAATACACTCAGAATATTCTATAAAACAAAGACTTACGTAAAGGGGGAAGAAAACATCAATGGAGTCTCATCCCACCTAAGTGAATGGTAAATTTATAACTCTAGTCACACTAGCTAAACTATCTCAAATAAGGATAGAGAAGGTGAAAACAAAGAAAAATGTGTGGAAGTCAAGTCAGGAACAAATACCTACTAAATCATTGATATTTGATCACATTATTATAGATTTCTACCCATTGGTCACACCGTAACACAACATCAATAGGGCTCTTGTATGAGAACAGTTAATTACAGCTGAAAGAGCTGCAAGGTTTATGCTGTATTTGAGGAAGAATTTGTGTGTGGAGGGGTGGGAAAACCAAAAAACAGGCAACAAAAAGGACACTAAATAAATCTGAAGCTCTGTGTTCAGTTTCCAAGAACAAGAAAAACATAAGGGTTTAATCATTTTAGACTTCTTTAACAAAATCCCATATACTAGTATTATAAACTTATAAACAACAGAAAATTTTTTCTAACAATTCACATTGCTGGACATTTTAAGATCAATGCACCAGTAGGTTCAATGTCTGGTGAAGGCCATTATCTGGTTTGTAGATGTTGCCTTGTAGCTACATCCTCACATGGTAGAAGGGACAGATGAGCAATCTTGGACCTACCTTATAAGGGCACTAATCCCATTTTTTTTTTAAGAGATCTTCCCTCATTGCCTAATCACCTCTCAAAAGGCCCCCCCCTCCTACTACCATCATCTTGAGGGTTAGGGTTTCAACATATGAATTGTGAGCAGAAATAGAGTACAGCTTAAGGTATATTAAGATGCAAGAAGCAATGTAGTTTGAGAACACAGAGCAAGAATCAAATTCACTCAGATATGACTATCAGTGCTATCAGACAGATAAATTAAAATTACTAGAATTAACATGTTAAAAATTCTAATGGAAAAGTAAGTAGCAAGGAGACAAATGGCTAAAGCAAGCAGACAAATGGGAATACCAAGAAAATTAATTAATCAAAAGGAAACACTAGAAATAAAAACACTGTCACAGAAATTTAAAAATGTCTTTGATGGACTTATTCATACACTTGAAATGGCCATGGGAAAAATCTGTGAGTATGAAAATATGACAATAGAAACTTTCTAAACTGAAATTAAATAGCAAAGATGAAGTATATAGAACAGAATATTCCAGAACTGTGGAAAAAATTCTAAAGATATACTTACACATGGTTAGGATACCAGAAGGAGAAAAAAAAAAAGAGAATTTAGTAGAAGAAATGTTTGAAATACTAATGTCAAAAAGCATTTCAAAATTAGTAGCAGACACCAAGCAGGAAGCTCACAAAACGTAAAGCACAATAAACAGTCAAAAAATATATACTGAAGAATATCACAAAGGGCAGAAAACAAAAAGGAAAAAAGAAAGAAAAGAAAACCTTAAAAACAGATTATAAAAACAATTTAAATATAGATTAAAATAGATAAGAAATGCAATGGGCTTCTCATCTGAAACCAGGCACGAACAGATAAGTGAAGTACAATCATGCTTAATGACAGAAATCTGCCCTGAGAAATACAAGCTTAGGTGATTTTGTTATTGTGGATACTGTAGAATGTATACACACAAACCCGGATGTTATAGATTCGGCAATATGGTATAGCCTATTCCTCCTAGGCTATAGAACTTACAGCATGTGCTGAACAGTACAGACAAGTGCAACACAATGGCATTTGAGTATTTAAATATATCTAAGTATAGAGTATATTCAGTAGGAATATCATTTTAAAATCACAAAGTATACCTGTATTGAACATGTATCATAAATGGGGCTTGAATGAATAGAAACCACTCTGGACCATACAATGAGTGAATGGTAAGTGAACATAAAGGTGTAGAACAATACTGCACACTGCTGTAGACTTTATAAACTATACTTAAGCTACAATAAACTTACTTACTTTACATTTTTTTTAGTAAAAAATTATCTTTACTGCAACTTTCTATATTACTCAGCTTTTTGTCACTGTGACAAAGTCCTGGGATACTTAACTTAGAAGAAGGAAAGGTTTATTTTGGACCATAGTTTCAGAGGTTTCAGTCCATGGTTGTTTGGCCTCTTTGCCTTTGGACCTGTATGAGACAGTAATCATGGCAACAGCACATGGTAGAGGGGGCTATCTCATTATGCACATGGACAAAGGGAAAGAAAGAAGAAAGGACAGGGTCTAACATCTCCTTCAAAGTGCCCTTGCTTCCACTAAGTTCTACCTTCTAAAGTTCCTACCACCTCCCAATAGTCCCATGGAGGAGAGACCAAGGTTTCAATGTGTGCACCCCTGGGGGACATTCAAGATCCAAACCAGAGCATAGTCTATGTATGTTTATGGCTTTATTTAGTCCACTGATTTTAACATATAAAAGAACTTCATGCTGTGTCCCGAGACACAAACACAGGTCCTTTCCACCTCCCTAATGCCATGTAAAATACATTTGTCCACACAACAACTTCTGGAACTGGGTAGACATTTATTTGGTTAATATATTCAGGACTATGGAAAAATGAAAATAATCTTTCCCAGCAATGAGGAAAAGAATCAGGAAAAGTCTTAAAGTTGGCATTTGTAGAAGACAGTATCAGATCTGTATCCAAAAGAATAATAGATTTCAAGTGATAAAGAATTGTGCAAAAAGGTATGAAGGAAAAAAAAGAGACAACTCCATGATTTTTATTTTAAAAATTTATGATGAAATGTCTTGACTTTATAAAGCACACAACTTTTCTTAAATTCAGCAATGGCAAGTAGGTAAGCTGTATGTATTAAATATTTTAAGAAAACTATCTATACCACATATTATCTTAGGCTTTCTCAATCTTTGATTCTAACTCCAGGAATCATAATAATTAAAATATTAACATTAAGCATACAAAAGAATCATGCAATTCAGTATAAAAATTTCTTTTAAAATTTAAATTATCATAAAGAAAATAATGAAGTCAATAATAATATTAATTGATTGCCACAAGTCAAGCAATCTGCTAATTGCTTTACATGTACTTTCTCCATTAATTGCCGTTTAAAAAGCAACACTTTTAGAGAGACAGTCTATCCCTATTTTATAAACTTATAACTTAGCAAATAATGTTTGAACTTCTTTTTCTACATATCAGAGGGTATCATGGTACAAACTTGAGGGAAACAAAGTTCACAGTCTCAAAGACATTACATGGTATTAGGGAGTAGCAGTGACGTCAGTAAATAAGTAATCTGATTTCAAATAATGTTCAGTGCTGTAAAAGAATAAAAATGTAGGGCAATCAGGGAAATTCTTGTGACAGGGATAATTTTGTGTAGTCACAAAAACTTAAAGGGGGAGACAAGTGTACTAGTACATGTATGAAGGGGAGGAATTCAATTGTTTTAAACCAATTAAGAAAAAAATTAAGAAAACAGTAATCTAGGCAGAGGTAGCATCAAATACAAATATTTTGAAACAGAAAAGAGCTTGATAATTTTAGTGGACCAAAATCAGCAGTGTGGCACAATCCTTAATAATACACAGAAAAGTATGGTTTATGAAGTCAAAGAGATAGGCAGATATAAAAAAGAAACTTGAAGGGCATGTCAGCTGATTCAATGACTAAAAGAATCCATTGCGGAGTTGTAAATAAAAAAGATGTGATTTTACTTAGGTGGTAGTGTGTAAGATGGTGTGAGAAAGTACAAACAAGAAAGTAAAGAGACCACATTGATAAAATTCAGTTTGAGTATTAAATTTGTTCAAAGTCAAACTACTAGTAAGTAATTGGGCCACTCCACACTTAATGGTGATGATCTTTTAACCAGGATTCTCAAGTTGCCTACTTTTATGGAAACATTAAAATCATTCTGCTAGAACAAACAGTTGCTCCTTTTTTAATGTATATTCAGATTAAATATTCAAGCTATCAAGCATGATAACATTTCTAGGAGGGAAAATGAATGTATATATGACTTTAAAATACCATTTAATATAGCAAAAACTTTAGACAAATTTTCTTATCCTGGAACATTTTTGAAATCATTTTTACAAAATATCCCACATAGAAATTTTACTTTATTTTTTCACTACACTTAAATAATTTGAGAAACCCATTTCTAATGAGATAGTATGGTAGAGTGATTAATAACAAAGGTTGAAACAAAAATACTGCTTCATATTTTGTGTCCACCACTCACTAGCTTCATAAATTTGTAAATCAGACTCATTGAAACATCTCAAAATGAGACCACTTATATTTCTTATAAAATGCAAGTAATTATAAAAATTAGAAGACTCCATGTGTGTAAAGTATGTCAGAATATTGTCACACAGTAAAGGGCTCAACAGATATCAGCTACTATTTTTAATTCTACCATTTTTTTTCTTTATGAATTTATAATACAATGAGGAAAAAAAGTATATTTTTGTGTATTTCTTTTGATATTAAAAATATTATTACTTAAAGTTTGATGATTATCACTCAGCAAATTATATTTCTTCACTTTGGGAGCAAATTTGATTAAAAAATAAAAATGAAATCTTTGGGAATTTTAACTCAATACTATGTAGCTATCCTAGAGAGATTGAATATTTTACTGAAAAATAAATAAATAACCCTAGGGTCCACCAATGGCTTATATAAAATAGAAAGTTCCATACTTTCTTGGCCTTTGCTGTTTCTTTGCTGTTTTTGCTATAAATTGAAAACTATGCAAGATTGTGCTTATTTTCTGTCTTTTACTTGATTTGGGTATAGATTACTCTCCTTTTCCTATTTTATTAAGCTGGACACTTACACAATTAATTTGATGTTCTTTTTAATAGACTTGTGTGTACGTACATTTGTGTTTGCGTGTATATATGTTTGGAGATATAAATTCCACTTAAGCATGTTTTTAATTATAACCCATAAGTTTGTATACATGTACTTTCTTCTAATTTACATCAAAATATTTGCTAATTTCCCAGCCGGGCGCGGTGGCGCACGCCTGTAATCCCAGCACTTTGGGAGGCTGAGGCAGGAGGATCGCGAGTTCAAAGCCAGCCTCAGCAATGGCGAGGCACTTAGTAACTCAGTGAGACCCTGTCTCTAAATAAAATACAAAAAAAGGGCTGGGGATGTGGCCCAGTGGTCGAGTGCCCCTGAGTTCAATCCCCAGTACCAAAAAAAAAAAAAAAAAAGAAAATAATATTTGCTAATTTCCCTTGTGATTTCTTTCTTGATCAATGAGTTCTGTAGATGTATTTTGTTTAATTTCCTGTTTTTATAGATTTTCTATGTTTCTTTGTGTTGTTAATTTCTATCCTTTGATTTTTAAAACATTTTATGTGATTTCAATTCTTTTAACATATTGTGTCTTGCTTGAGTAAAAGTCCTATCCTGTATATATTCGCGAAAATAATAGGTATTGTGCTATTATTGCCTGAAGAATTGCTGATATTTCAATTGGATCAAATTGTTGAAGTTCTTCTTCTGCAAAATTGCTGTGTTTTTGTCTAGTTTTTCCATAAACTACTGTGACAGATTCATTTGTGTTGAGTTGTTTATCGTATAAGTAAATTCTGACAATTTTAGCTTCATGTGTTCACATCTATCTGGTGGTAGATGTGAATGTTATTAAAACATGTTTTAACTTCTAGATTAATTGACATGTGCAGGGTGACTATAAAATGCTCCTGTTATTCTCTAGTAATATTCCTTTTTTATCTTTTTACCTCTTTCAGATTAATCAGTTTTTATTGATCTACATCTATGTCACCAGTTCTTTAAATGTGTTTTTCTTTAGATTCTTAAATCTATTTACAATAGCTTCATTGAAGTATTTTTCTCCTAAACAAGCATTATGATCTTTCAGAGGCAATTTCTTTTTTCTTTTTTCTCCAGAGTGCAAGTAACATTTTCTTGTTTCTTTGAACATTTTGTAATTACGAGTTGAAAACTGAACTTTTTGATATCACATTCTACCAACTCTGGACTCAGAACCACCACCTCAGAGCACATGTGCTAGTTGCACATTTGTTTAAGTGATTTTTCTAGCTTAATTCTGCATATCTGCACCTCAAAGTTTTCAGTCACTGGTGTTTCTGCTTTTATTTATTTATGTTTTGTTTTGTTTTGTTTTGTTTTGTTAAGACTAGAATCCCAAGAGTTGCCCCTGGTTGGTCAGAGGCTGTTTTTACATACTTTCATGCAGTAATTCTTCCCTCTTTGGCTAATGGAGATGCATGTGGGTTGAGGAATGGCAAGAAACCATCTCAACATTACTTTCTGGCAGGTCTTCACAAACTGCTTCAGTTCATGTGTAAGCCTTCACAAACAGCAAGAAAAGCACAGAGAGCTATGGCCTCTCCTGAGGAGTCCCATGCATGTCCATTCAACTTTCCAGATGACTAACTAAGGACATGAGAGATCTTATCAAACTCACATTCCCGAATCACTGTTGAAGTTTACTGCTAGTCTACTCATATCTCTAATAAGTGTCACACACAATATCATAGTAGCCATGATGTTAATTTTGCCAATCATTTGCTACCTATGTATACATTATTTTAAATTAAGAACCTGAGCTTTTTTTCACCACAGCACTTAGCTGCAAATGCAATCATTCTTTCCTGGCAGTGAAGTTGTTGGTTTCCAAAGCTTGCTCTACCCTAGAAGAACTACTGAGATCATGGAGCTGTATATGTGGGATAAGGGTGGAAGGTAGATTTAAGCTATCCTAACTAAAATTCTAGAGAACCCCATGGCTATTCCCTGATTTGGGATAATGCTTCTTTTTAAAGTGAGTCTATTTATTCTATGCCTTTGGGTGTTTTCCAGACTTCACATAAATTAACTTTTATCATGTTGGGCAATGCTGAAAGTCTGCTCTCTGGTAGGTTTCTTCTGGTTCCCATTCATACCAAGTAGGTGTCCCTGAGATTGAAGACTCTCACCTTGGTCTTCAGGGACACTGCTAGATGGTGCTCTTTGACCATCTTGGGGAAAGTCCCAAATTCCTATTCAGACTTCTCTGATACAACCCCAGGAGCAGGGACTTGAGATATCTTATTACAGTTCCACAAAACTGGAAATATAGGTTCTCCACTCAGCCTTTTCTGACATGGTTGAAATGAAGATATGATTTATATCCATGTTGTTTTTTTGAAGTAGAGTATTCACTGTCTACAATATTTCTTGTCTTGGCAGACTTGTTCTTTCCTAGTTTGAGGAGAGAGAGTAGGCTTTTGTTGTTTTGTGATTGGTTTTATATACAGTTTTGTTTTTGTTTTTCTGTGTGCCCTTAGGCTTTGTAGGTTACTGACTTTTCTAGCACCAAACCTAGGATAACTTGAACAAAAAGGAGACTCAGAGAACTCATTATTTTGTCACTACTTGAGTTCTGTTTTTGATGACCTGCCTTCTCTTCTGATTTCAGGGTTTGCTTATTTTTGTTTTGCATATAATGTTCAGGGGTTTCAGAAGTGGATTGGAAAAGTAGATCTTTTTCCAGAAGCACATATTCTACCTGGTTACTTTTTAATGTACATTAGTTATGACATAGAACTACTTGAAAAGATTGTTTGAGGCTCTTGGCAGTGTTATCTTCATTTTGAAAACATTTACATTCGCTACTGGCATGAAGCTAAGGCTAGCATATCATAAAGCTCAGGTAACCTTCATCCAATCTGTTTCTTAGATAGCTCAAAACCTCAATGAATGCTAGCTTACTTCTCAGTAGACTTAATGCTAAGACTGTCCTCTTTGAGTATCACCCAAAGATTCCTAATGTTCAGAACCTGTTTTCTTCCATGTTGAGCATGCAAAATGTGAATTTTGGCTCACAATTCATTTTATTTTACTGTCTATAATGTAAGTAATTAAATGTACTATTGTATTTGGCAGCTTTTTGTTACTGTGATAAAATACCTCACAAGGATAATTTAGAGGAAGAATAGTTTATGGTTTCAGTTTCAGTCCATGGTTTTCCAACCTCTCTGCTCTGGGCCCAAGATGGGTGGAAGGAATATCATGGCATAAGGGTAAGACAACGGAAGCTTCTCATTTCTTGGTATCTGGGAAGCAGAGAGAGGGGAGAGTGCCATAGAGAAGATGAACACATCCAGCATAGCTACCAGAAACCCACTTGCCTACAGGTAGCATCCAGTTGAGCCACTCAAACTAGGAACGACTGATTAGGCTGCAGTTCTCACAATCCAATCATTTCACTTCTAAACATTCCTGAATTAACACAAGAGCTTTGTTTGGAGGACACCTTATATTCAAATCATAACAACAGTGGAAAGTAAATGTACCCTTTATGAATCTTACATACCCTTTTACTTAAAATCAGTTAAAGATGTATCCTATAGAAAATTTGTGAATATTACATAACAAAATGCATACAAGCTAATTTGCAGTATGTCTAGCAAATAATTGGTCTATATTAAATAAATGATTATTGGCTGATGAAAGCATATTTTCATTGGGTATATGTTTGCTCACCTGGGTTTGAACCCTATTTTTAGTAAAAACTTTTTATGATTTATGGGTTTTATGAACATTCAAATTACTTAATTCTTAGATCACTTTTATGATAAGCCTTACAAATTGAATCAATTCTATAATTGTCTTATGCTATCTAAACTACAGTTAGTTTCTGTTAAAAAATAGCTATTTGGATTCATCTTTCAGTAGCTTCAACTATGCAGAAGTTTCTTATTTTAGCCTTAAAGTTTTTCAACAGTAAAGGTGATTTTCTTCATATCATATAGCCTATTTCTGTTCACACTGAAATACTCATGTGAACATGTCCTTATAGTTGTGCTTACTTTCATACATCTGTCACATGAATTAGCTTTCTATTCTTTTATCTTATTTATTCTTCCATATTTGTTTTATATACTGTCCTTTATAGTCTTCTTTGATCTCCAAAAGCCACATATATGTGTGCAGAGCTTGATTTAGACTCAACCTAGAGCACTTCCATTAGTTGACCTTTATATCATATCAAGAGTGTATTTATCTTAGCTGCACTTTCAGGATGAATATTGAGGACAGAAATCATTCAGTGGACTATATTATAATACTCCAAATTCACAACAGCAGTGAACTCAGAAACAAGAGTTTATTTGTTTAAGGCTGATGAAATTAAACTATCTATTACCTGTGTTATATGATCAGTAACTGAGAAGATATTGCCAACCTGTGTTCTTGATCAACAATCCCTAAATATTTTCAATTTAATTTCACAATATTTAATTCTGCTTCTTTAAAATGAAATTAATAAAATCATAAATACCAATTGAATCTCCACATACAAAATGCACGTTTAATTTCTCACCTATTGGTTTTAATTGTTTCATCTTATGGCAGCACTCACTGGTTAGTGAATCCACACACATTTTTAGCTACTAGAAGAAACATTGAGAATTAAACTTTGATCTCTTTATACTATTAAAAGAAGTCTCCAAAATATAGCTAGATTTGAGATACTTCAAACAATATTACTTTTCAGATATAAACATTTCTTTTTTTTTTTTTGTAGTTCTGGGGATTGAACCCAGGGCCTTGTGCATACAAGACAAGCACCCTACCAACTGAGCTATATCGCCAGCCCTACATATTTATTTTTAGTTGATATTGATATTTTAAGTCAATTTAAATGGTAATTATCTTATTGTGAATATATATTATTTCTTGTTTTAATAATGTTTACTGGATAATTGAGAGAGCAGGTAACTGTGGTGGATAAGAGTATTAACATTGATGAAATTATTACTGAGCCAAAATAATTTTTATTATTATTATATTTTTTTGGTGCTGGGGATTAAACCCATGGCCTGTGCATGTGAGGAGAGCACTCTACCAACTGAGGTATATCTTCAGCCCAAAAAATAAATTTTTAAATCATCATTTTCTATACCTTTTGCAGATGATGCAAATATTTATAGTTAGGTCAACAAATTTAAGTACCGGAAGAGCTACAATGAGCATTAAAAATAAGGATAAATGGCAAGGTGGAAAATACTGGTTGTTATGGCAACATGAAAATGCACTTAAAGCAAGATTATAGAAAAGGTAATATACTTTTATTGTTCTGAAGTGAAAATCACAACTCAATAAAGAATGATGTCTGTATCAAATCAAATTACAAAATTCAGTTATAGAGTTTACATTCAGAAGTTGAGATATTTGGTTGATAAATTTTTTATTTTTTTCTGGTGAACCACTTCCCCTTAACTTCTGATAGCACTCTATTTAAACAACATACTATTGCCATCATATAATTTCTTAAAAGACAGGATGTAATGGATTGTTTAAACTGTGACAGAAATTTTAGATGGCCCATTTATGTGAGTACATACACACATACACACACACACTGTTGAAGGAATATAACCTTGAATTGACTTCTTAATGAGATCTAAAGAGAAGAGTAAAGACAACATAATTTTCTTGCCCTGGGCTCAAGAAACAGTAGGGAAAATACAATATTCCTCTCTATAGGAGCAAATTTGTGATGCCTTGATTTGTGATCAGATAAATTCTTGCATCAAACCTTGAAGAGTTAAAATAAAGAATATTTTAAGTGTACATTTGTTATTCAAAAAATAAAGCTAAATAAAAGCAATTTGTCTGCATGAATGAACAAATAAGAACAGATTTATCATGAGAACAGTAGATATAAAGCTTTTTATACATCATGTAAAATCAGATACTAATGAAGTCTTAGCACTGTATATTTGAATATTTATACATTCATTCAAACTATGTAGTATTATTTATATAAAATTTGGCTAAATAAATCACTGTCCATAGTTCAAATAAATGCATTTCTCAATTTCATCTACATGAAGTGATGATAGCTCAGTTATATTGACACAATGCTGTAAATCCATTGTGAATGAAATTCATATCTGACTATGTTAAAGTATTTTTGACTCATATAACTCAATTAATTCATGTGTTTTATTTGAAGTAAAAATATCAATTTCCATATTTTATTAAGGTTCTACAGTAAGATTAAAATATTTGATAATGTGTTAATATATAACAATCTGTGCAAAGAAAAAAATCATGTAAATATCAGGTGTGACCATCATATTTCAACATATAGGTAGATGATATTTTATGTCTTTTTGATTAAATATGTGTTCTGTCCTGCTATATGCTAGGTGTGGGTTAGTAACTGAAAATTAGATGAAGATTGCAGGAGCCCTGTTTGGGGATTGGCTTGAATTGCAGTTGACTATGAGCCGTGGAGATTTGGCCTTTGTCGCCACCCGTAGTCTCACGGGATTGTTGCGGGATCTCGAGTGACTTGGCCGAAATTGCTGATCGGGTCAGCGCCATTTTAGTGGTGTGTTTGGCGTATGTTAGTTGTTGTTAGAACCAGAGAGAAAAGTTATCAGAATAAAAAGCTGTTTGTCTCCAGTTTGCTTCTGAAGTTCTTCCCGCGGCTCCGTTGCTCCAAGCGCTTCAGGCGGCTACAGAAGATATTTTGAGTCTTCCAAAAATTGCACAGATTTGAAAATCCCCACATATAATCAAATAAATAATAAAGTTTGAACTAATATTTATATGAAAAATTCCAAATTTTATAAAATTCATCCTATGGTAAAAATTCGTATGTAAGCAAACTGTGCTCCTAATAGTTACCGTTGTGGTTTTCTAAAAAAGATGCAGAGTCTCACTCTTCGTCTCGTCTCTATATCCTCAACTGATTAAGAGATCAGAACTTTTCCATGACAACTTTTCCTTCTAGAGATACTTTTGGTTTGCAGACTGTCCCCTAACTTCATTCCAGTATGATGGCATTGACATGGAACCAGTGTCTTAATTTGATTAGAATGAGGAAAACTGTATTACTAAATAAGTCAAGAAACAAGATCATAAAATTGGGTACTAAGAAGTAGAAAACATGAAAAATCAATGTAAGATTTTAGTGGTATGCAGCATGTATATAACATTTCATTTATGTGAATAACACTAGCACAGGTTTTCCATTATTTTAAGAATATATATATGCTCTCATAACACCATTCTTCCTGGCACTTATCACATTGGCAAAGCAGTAGATACTTAAGAATTCCATATCCATTCATTTTGCCCACTAGGCTGTGAGCTCATTGGAGGCAGTAACCTTGTCTGCTCTTGATCACATTTTATTTCCATAGCTTAACTGAACAGAGAGGCACATGGCACATATTTAGTAATCACTTGTTTAAGGAATAAATTATCCTCATTGTATAGAGTTACAAGCCTCAATTTCCAAATGAAAAATGTAAATGTGATGTAAAAGTTACTATCCATGCCCCACCAAGGTCCACATATTATGCCATATTTCCACGTGTACCAAATCAGCATTTGTAACTCCATGCTCCCTAGCTACATATGTCTGGTCCAGAAAGGAAAGGTCTAGGGTGTTAGAAATGAATGTTTCCTCCTAGACACAACCTTTCAAAATATGCTGGATTGGTGGGAAAATTCTTAAGTACTTTTGCTTTTTGGAGGTGTAACTCTAAAGACTGAATTCTATGTTAGTTGGCAGAGAGTTCATGGTAGGATAATGTTCCAATAGGAGACAGAGGGAGCTTATTGGATTGTATCATTTCTAGTAGTTTCTGGGTTTTCTTTGTTTCCTATTTCACTGTTTTTTTGTTTGTTTGTTTGTTTGTTTGTTTTCTAAGTACTGAAATCTTTGGGGGATTAAAGAAACTACTTGTATTGAAATACTTGTCTCAGGACTAATTCTGTGTGAAATCAAATTAAATCAGATCAATACTTAACAAACAGAAGGAAAGGTTTTATAGAAAAGGATTTTCCATCCTAATTTTTTTTCTTGCTTTAGATATTTTGTTAAGCTATTTTGTTAAGACAGCTCTTAATGATATAAATGGAAATTTTAGTGTGATGACATATATTTTCTCTAGTAGTAGGAAGCTGCAATTCATGAATTCTTAGGGAAAAAAAAGTCTTTCAAATCTTAGATTAAAATTTATTTCAAGCCGGGCGCGGTGGCGCACGCCTGTAATCCCAGCACTTTGGGAGGCTGAGGCAGGAGGATCGCGAGTTCTAAGCCAGCCTCAGCAATGGCGAGGCACTTAGCAACTCAGTGAGACCCTGTCTCTAAATAAAATACAAAAAAGAAGGGCTGGGGATGTGACCCAGTGGACGAGTGCCCCTGAGTTCAATCCCCGGTACCACACACACACACACAAAAAAAATTATTTCAGTAATTTACTAATTTTTTACTAAAACCTAGTTAATAACTGTTATACTCTTCTTTGAATTCACCAATCGATTTAACCAGTGATTTTCCATCTATCCAGTGACCCACTCATCCACCCATGCTTCTAATAATTATCTTTTGAGCAACAAATGCAGGCTAAAGTGTATATTTTCCTAATAGTAAAAATGGCTTACTGTTAGTAGAGCTAGAAATTCACTGATTGAGAAACTACATATATCAATTTTTAGGCTGCATACAAACAAATCAATTGTACTTTAATTTTAATGAAAATATGCTCTTTAAAAGTTACATGGGTATTAGCACATTCCAATGGAATATGTCTCTTTTTGAAACTACTATGGATTATGAAAAGCATGCTGAAAAAGCAATCCCAAAAATCATGGCAAAACTCAGTGTTTAAACCCATAATTATAACTTTTTACAAATCATAAGTTTCTTATTCTTTTAGTAATTTAAAGAGACCAAAAAGACCTATAATAAGCCAACCATTACATTGTGAATATCTGAATTCTTTCCTAAAAAGACATGTCCAAATTAGACTGGTCATTGCTGGAAAGTAAGTCTCATTTTGATGAACTGCTACTTTATGACTCACCTTCTTACTACACAGGATTCAGTGAAGTAAATATGTTTCCATGCAAGTATATTGAATTTACTAGTTTGCCATAAATAGTATTCATGTAACACAAACTTCATTGCTAACAAATGAATGCATGAGTTAGGATATCTACTACAATAAATTCACACAGGCTATTATTGCTAAAGTGAAATGTGAGAACTACATTTCAAACCTCTATTTGTCTCCATATCATTCATTTCATTGCATAGGAGATTGTACTTTTAAAGTGAAATCAAGTTGGATTTGAGAAAAAGACAACATTCAATGTACTTTATGCTTACAAAATATTAAGAAATGATATACAGCATTTAAAATAGCATTGTGGGCACCTTTCGAATATTTCCAAGAGTATCAAGTATTTTTTTTTTTTTTGCATTGTGATTTGAAATTAGAACTCTTAATTCATTATTTACTTTAAATTGGTATATGTGTGAATCACCAAAGATCAGGTGATGAAACTTGTTATTTCTTAATTTATAAGATCAACTAAAATGCTAAGAAGTAGATATGAAGAAAAAAAAAAACTAAATAAGAAGGTCTTTCATTTAACATTATAACTGAATCCTTTCAGATAATCTTTAGTTTGTTTTATTTTGTTTTTAACAGAATAATATTTATCCAAATTCTCAGAAGAATTTAACACAATGATCTATTAATATTTTAATTATGGAAAATATATTTTAGAAGTAAAATTATGAAAATAAGTTTCTTATATAGAGGACATAGTTAATTGTCACTTACCCAAATGATACCTTTAAGTCACTCAAAGATACTTTTTACATTTGAAAGCTATGATATCTTAGTAATTTACATTTAGATCTTAAAATTGTCCTTACAAATATACAATAGTAAATAACTAAAATTAGGCTTGTCTACTAGAACTTCACCAATTTTTCTAAGGCACAGTAGAGATTCACCAAAAGTTTCTTTACCTAAAAAACAGGCAGGAACAGATATGCAGAGATTTTCTATGACTCCTCGGAAGCTCTCCTTTCTCTCTCAGAGAGGAAGAAGTTAAATATAAGGGAAATGAATGAGAGAGTCCCTTCCACTTACAAGGAAACGGGTATCCACATGTTCCAGAGTGTGTAGAGGGTAATGTTTTTGGTTTCTCAAATGTCAGGAACTGTTGTAAGATAGAAAAAGAACTTTTTTCTTAAAATATGGAAGAGGAAGTTAAAAACAAAAACAATTTTGTAATTATTCAGTTAATCTTCACCAGGAAAGTAAACACTATGGCTAAGGCAGCTGGCTAGCTGAGCATTCCTCCTGGGTGTTTTAACCTGAACTGTGTCTAATCATGATTCAAATAGTGCACCTGCTTAGCATCAAGCAACTGGTGAAATTGCAATGAAAATAATCTAGGCAACTTAGAAAAAATGGATAAATAATTTGGCCCTCAAAAATGGCTCTCTCACTGTGATTGTTCTTACCTCTATCAACTTCCTTAACAACTCTATGAAGACTAATTATCCTGATTTATAGATAAGAAAATTTTAAAAACTCAGGTGGTTTCAATAACTTTTCCAAAATGAGCTGTCTTTACAGCTCTTGCTACCTATTGCATAGTTCTTGCCTCTATGCTACTTGGCTAGCTTCATATCTTTGGGAGGAACATCAGTTATTTACTATTTATACATTGCTGCTAAGGAAGCAAAGAACTAATAATAATAGTTAAATTTTAAAATCTTACAAAATGAAAATATGTGTATCTTAGGTAGGCAGAATTTTCCCATAATTGTAGTAAACTCCCAAATTCTAAAGCCCTAGGTAAATTATATATTTAGAAAAATAGATGTTCATAGCATACGGCCTCAAACAGATTTTCAGATGTACATCAGAGGCCTGAAAAAGTATTTTTTGCTAAAAGAACATTTCAAAGAGAAAGGTTGTAGGAAGATTAGAGCTCTTGGATCAGTGATAGGGCACTGGATATCTATCCATTAAACCAGTTTGTTATACAATATAGAAGTGCTATGGTTTAAAAGTGTCCCCCAAAGTTCATGTGTTGAAAAGTTAATTTCTAATACAGTTGTTGAGAGTCAGAACCTTTAAGAGGTGATTAAGAGAAAAGGGCACAGTCCCAATGATTTCAATTAATGTCATTGTCATGGAAGTGGGTTCTTTATAAAAAAATGAATTTGGCCCCCTCCCTTTCTCTTTTGCTCAGGATACCATCTGCCGTATTAGGATGTAGTAACAGGGCCCTCCCCAGATGTAGCCCCGAGATCTTGGACTTTCCTGCCTTTAGAAAAATGAGCCAAATAAATTTCTCTTCATTATAAATGATCCAGTCTGTTGTATTCTGAAAAAGCAGCAGAAAATAGGCTGATGGGAGAATCCTTCTGGGATCGAAAAGCAAGAGTGGATGGATGGGTGTTGTTGTCCATGGCTTTGGAATAGAAAGCTAGATCAAATTCTAATGAAACTGGTTGTCAACCACACCATCTCAAGAAGACTCTTGTACCAGAACCATTAGACAAGTGGATCTAATTGAAATAGTTTTCAAAAGTGTAAACCTGGAGTACATTCTTACACTTAGGAAAAGTAACAAAGAAAATTCTCAGCAACAAAATTTATGCTTTGCCACTATGCCAATAGCAAACCCAGGGAAGGCTCTCAACCCAGAGTCCAGGATTATGTCCATAGTGAAAGAAATTGGACTACAATGCAAAAGTTAAATTTTGAAATGTCATAGTGCAGATGGATGCATACAAAAAAAAAAAAAAAAAGTATGTCAAAGACTATCTAGAAGTTTTGTCTTTGCTAATAAATTGGTTCATTCTATGTACATATAAAATAGACACCTTACATATAAGGCAGTCAATTTTTAGTGCAATTTCAGTGGCACCTCCCCAAGCCAATTTGAATATTTGGATAGTCAAATATTAGAAGACAAATTTTTTTGTAAAATATTTTTATTATGAGCAGCTTTGAAAGGTGTTTTGATAAGACCGCATCTATTAAAAGTTAACATGGAGACATTTTGACTTTTTATCCTGAAATCAAAGGATATTGCTGAAGATCCCCTAAACATGAAGAGGAAGAAAATCTTAAACTGTGTGTGTCTTGAGGAGGAAAGCAGCAATTATATCATCAGGGGATGAATAAATGTTCAAAATAAATTTCCATAGTACTCCAAAGGCAGATCATAGTGGTTTGGATTAACAACAATAATCCCAACTTCTTCAAAAGGCCTGTGAACTACTTTTAATGGTGGTGGAGTTATTTTCAATAATTGGATTCTAAATCTAAACTGGGTGACTTCCAGCTTCCATAAAAATTAAGAGAGGTAGCCAATAAGAGAGTGAACATAACCCATGAAGGATTGATTATTATCTCACAGTTTTTAATATTTCCAAAGACATTTGCAATATTTTGTTTATTTTTGACATGGCATTTTTATGCTATTTTAGAATTCTTTAAAGAATGGGTCATATCATTGCTTCTCCCTCATTAGAATATACTGAGTTCACTGAAATATAAATTAGATACTCACATTTCATGTAACATCTCAAAGCAAAAATGATATTGAAGGTCAGTAGGGGAAAAGAAAAGATGAATGGTTGTACAATAAGTAAAGACAACAAATAATTTAGTGTTTACACTATATTCTTAATTTAGCCTAAGGACAAGGTACAGGGTCTTTGAGATCTCTTTACCCAGAAACAAAATGATGGAATCTATTAGATTAAAATGATATACTCCTAGATTAATAGTATCAGTTACTGAAAATATTACTGAAAATTGCTTTTGACAAGAAAGATGATAGTTGATTGTATTAGAATCTCGTATTTTCTCTTACAAGTTCCTATGTTAACATATATTTATAGTAAAGAAATAAGTCTTTCTACAAATAAGTTACAGATACAAAAAAGTTTTTATATTCTGTCAATATTTGTTAAAAATTCTATTCAGCTAACACTAATAAATAAATGTAAGAATGTATACTTTGGCCTCAGTGAATAAATTCAAGAATATTTTAAGAGACTTCTCAGATCATTATGAACACAGAGAGATAAGGAGCTATCAAAGTACTAACACTACATAATTCACCATGGCTCATTTGCACAGAAAAATCACAGAACTTGACGATCCATAGCAATGTATAAGATAGGCACCAAACATTTTAGTCAAGAGATCATTTGGAGGGAGTATTCTTGCCTAGATGACAGTATATGCTCTTAAGCATAATGGATATAATAATTTTTAAAAATATATTTGTTTTCCAGATTTCAAATGTACAAACATTCATTTTAAATAGCTGGCAGCTAATGATTCAGAAAAAAAAAAAGACATTTATTTAGCCCGTTTTATGTTCAGATCATTCTTAATCAGACTCTAGCCCCAAATTTTGTACATAATAAAAACTGTGTGGCTATAGGAAAATAAGAAAAACCCAAATATAACATCATCATTTTTAAAAATACACACATTTATAAAATCACTTTTACATGAAAAATTATAATGAAATAAATGGAAGCATTGGAAAACCCATGCAGAGAAACTCCACTGAGCATTTTTTAACTCACTCAAAGGAGTTTGGCAAAACATCCTGTGTGAAATTTGTGACAGGATCTGTTAAAACTAAAAAAATGCTCCCCAACATCTTTCTCATCTTAAGATACTGCACTGCAATGGTCAATTAGTGTTTTAGTCAGCTTTTTCACTACTGTGACCCAGCACAACTGTAGGAAGAAAAAGTGTAGAGGAAAAAAGGTTTATCTGAGGGCTCCCAGTTTCAGAGGTCTCAGTCCAGAGAAACTCAGCGTCATTCCTCGGGGCTCAAGAAGAAGTTAAACATCATGGCAGGAGATGGTGAAGGAAAGCAGCTCACATTATGGTGGTCAAGAAGCAGAGAGAAAGAGACTTCAGCTCCATATACAAAATACATACCCTATACCATGCCCCCCAATTAACCACTTCCTCCAGCCACACCCCATCTGCCTCTAGTTACCACTCAGTTAATCCCATCTGGGATTAATTCACTGATTGCTTTGAGATTCCCACAATCCAATCATTTCTCCTCTGAAACTTCTTGCATTGTCTCACATGTGAGCTTTTGGGGGACACCTCAAATCAAAACCATTACAATTAGCAGAGGAAAAACTTTTTCAAAAGGTGAAAAGAAGAACATAGGTAGAATTTTTCATTTGCTATGGAGCCTGTGTAAGCACAGATCATAGAATTCCACATATAGCACACAATATGGCAATGGCAGGTGTTTACTCCCTCTTAATAAAGACGCGGTGAAACTGAACCATGACATATCTTTCACAATCTTCACATTTTATTTCAGAACATTCATAAATTTCTAAATTTTCCATCACCACGGTCCCAACACATACACTCCCCAAATCTGAACTTGCACAAGATATTAAGAATTTGTAGCTGAGAAAGTATTTTCTCTGATGTTAAACAATGTCATAAAGATATCTATGCACCTTTCCTGTTTTAACAACTTATTATATTGGTGGTTTTGCGTTATATTCACAAGAGCCATCCAAAGACAGCTGCAACTGTTATGTAGTAGACACCTCTAAGATGACCACTAGTGAATCTTGTCCCATTTTTATAGGCTGGGCTTTTAACTCATTTGTTATGAATAGAATTGACAGTTTGGAATATTCCTACAAATATTGAGTTAAACTAAGACTATATATTACTTCGTAGTGCCTGTTCCCTTGCATATGAATGCCTTCTCTAATGGAAGCCAACTGCCATATTCTGAAATGCCCTATAGAAGGCATCTCAAGGATTGTAAAAGACTTAAATACAAGGGTCAAAAAGGAAGAGAGAGACCACAAGGACTAAATAGCCCACAAGGACTAAATCCTGCCAAAAATCACACAAGTGAATCCTGGAGATGGATCTTTTCTCAGTCAAGTGTTCAGATGAGACTGTAGCCCCAGTGGCAGGTTTAACCACACCATGTATGAACGCTTGAGCCACATTCAGTTAAGTTTTTCCCACATTCATCATGCACAGAAAGTAGGAGATGATAAGCGTCCATTGCTTTAAGTTGCTAAGTTTCAAGATACTCTTTTATGCAGAACAACACAACATCACTCGTACAAGTTGTTTATACAATGCTAGTTATCATTTTCCCAATGATGACACATAAAAACTTGCATAATTCCTTAGATCTGCCTTCACTCTCATAGCCTGAGTTCTCAGAATCTTTAATATATATTCAAAGCCGGGCGCGGTGGCACACGCCTGTAATCCCAGCACTTTGGGAGGCTGAGGCAGGAGGATCGCCAGTTCAAAGCCAGCCTCAGCAATGGCAAGGCACTTAGCAACTCAGTGAGACCCTGTCTCTAAATAAAAATACAAAAAAGGGCTGGGGATGTGGCCCAGTGGTCGAGTGCCCCTGAGTTCAATCCCTGGTACCACAAAAAAAAAAAAAAAAAAAAAAAAAAATATATATATATATATATATATATATATATATATATATTCAACACAGATGGATTCAGACCAACCAAACCATAAGAAATACCAAATTAAAACTGTAATTATAATAAGAATCAAAACTGCTAAAAAATAAAACTGTCAAACATTATGGCATTTACAATGATTTCCAAATAAATAAAATGAACCTAAAATTTTGTTGATTCAAATTCATTTCAAAATTTGATTTTAGTCTCAGGAAAAGACATTTTCCTTTTTGTTTTTCTCAATTTTTCAAAATTGGAATTATAAACACTTAGAGTAAATCCCAAAGAGAAATTCAATATTGTGCTTAAAAAGAAGAAAGACAAAACAAAACAAAAAATGCCTAATTCTAAACAATTAGTTAAAATAATATGCACCAACTAATTGTACTTTGTTATATTATCTTGAAAGAAAACCTGATAAATGCTGATAAGTAGGATATATAGCCTCTTTCACTTTAGCAATATAGTTTTGTATGCTGTAAAATGTGATTTGAATATAAAACACTGGTAGAGTTAAATGATTAATAAAGAAAAATGATTAAAAAGAAAAACATTACATGGAAAAATGACCTTACTAATCAAGATTTGATTTATAGCTCTAATAAATAAATTTACATGCCCAACCAAATACAAAGATAGCAAATGAAGGGGCAAAGTGAACAAACATTTTCAGGGAGAAAGTAGAGCTTTTTCCTTAAAGGCGGAAACTGAAGAGATTCCATATTATCCAGAGCCAGGAAACAGCATATTACTTAGCCAAGGTTGTTAGAGACTGTAAGGAGAAAAAAAATGGAAAATGGGGAAATGACTATACACTTGGATAACTAGGGTTTATGGCCAATTCAATATGTTGCCTGTTTTGAGCCTTATGGACATAAATCTTATTCCACAAGCTAAAGAACAAAGAAATATCAATTATTTTAAATTTAATGAAATTTTACTTTGAATTATACTGTTGGGGACTTAAGAACACATCAACCGAAAGAATGGAAAAACTTCACTCCCTGATACAGACTTGGCCTAATCAGGAGGCGTTCCCCTGACCTGTTGTGAGAACTGAAACCAACCTAAGGATAGGCCAGGGGCTCCGCCAATGGGATTTGCCCATGCTCCTTATGTGTCCCTATAATCTTTCTACTGATTGGCCTATGTCTTCTATAAAAGCTGTCCAACTTCCTCAATAAACTTGAGTTCCAGCTTTGACCGGGCTCCCTGGTAGGTCTGAGTGTCTTCCGTTGTGAAGTTGTGAAGGGTGGGTGGCCACCAGCCGGCCCCTACCTTTCTCGATCATGCCTGCGCTAGGGTGTGTTTTTCCCCTAGCCTACTCGGCTGGCCAGAAGAAGCAAAACCCAGGTCGGGAAGAACTAAAAACCCCAGCAACTTAAACAAAACCCCCACATTATACTTTTGTGCACATGTGGAAAAACTAAATACCACTAATTATCAGGTTTCCTTTGCAGTCCTGGGGGATGTCCAATGTTTCAGGAAGTACAGCTTCAGCGGGACACTTAAAGCACAAGATTTTTGATGGCTCCCATTATCCTTGAAGCCTAAAGTCCAGTCTCTTGTGGTGCATTATGTAACCATTCTCCTCTGAGCTCTAACTACCTCCTTAGAATGTATTGACAAAGTACAGCCTGAGTCAGCAATATCAATAAGCCCATCTGATCTCAACAATATGTCAAGAAAAGATCTTAAGTATAAAACTGTCTTCTTTCCTGCTATCTTAAAGGTAATCTGAAAAGAATTCACTCATTTATTTATGGATGATAATTCCACAGAATGAGAATTTTAAAAAATAAATAAATAGATGCAGGAAGGGAGTGTTTTAGTCTGCTTTTGCATCACTGTAACTAAAAGGATGGATATGTACAACTTAGAGAAGGAAAAGTTTATTAGTCCTTGGGCAACTGAATGCATAGCTATGGGCCTGAGATGAGGAAGAAGATGATGATGGAAGGGGCATGGTGGAAGAAAGCAGCTCAGCATATGGCAACTAATAAGCAGAGAGAGCTCACCAGGGGTAAAATGTAAATCCTAAAGCCATGCCCCCAGTGACCTACCTCCTCCAGTCAAACTCTACCTGCATAAATGCTGTGCTGCCTTAAAATCCCCTCCACCAGAATAATTAGTCCATTACCTTTAAATACAGCCTCGGAGAAAGTCTCAGGATATGGGCAAAATATAGACAAAGTCATTGTCAGAATGTAATATGAATGGTCTCTAGTCTAGTTTCCAATAGAGTTCTCCTTCCCCTCTGGGACCTCTTTACTTTCCATAATTCCATCAGCATTCTGGTTTCCTGAGCTCCCATCAGAATCACCCATTAAGTTCTGCTTACAACATTCTAAGGCTCCTCCATCATGTACCTCCAAACTTGCCCACACTCCTCCTGTAAACCCATGCCAAGCACTTTGTAACCACGTGGTCAAATTAGTCACAGCAATGACCACACTCCAGAACCATTTCTGTTGTAGTTGACTTTGCATTGCGTTGATAAATGTACTTGACTAGAACAACTTTAAGGAAGAAATGTTTATTCTGGCTCATAATTTCAGAAGTCCAGTCCATGGTAGGTCAGCTCCACAGAATACCATGGTGGAAGGGCATGGTTGAAGAAAGCTTCTCGGTTCTTGACAACCAGGAAGCAAAGAGAAAAAGAGAGGGAGTAGAAGTTCCCAGGGACAAAATAGAAAACCCAAAGTCATGCCCCAGTGACCTACCTCCTGCACTACACTCTACTTGTCTTCAGTTACCACCCAGTTGATACATATCAGTGGATTATCCACTGATTAGATTATAACTCTTCTAGTCAAATTATTTCATCTCTCAACATTCATGCATCGTGTTACACATGAGGTTTTGGGGGACGCTTCATCATGGTTTAGATATTAGGTTTCCCACAAAGCTTATATTGGAAACAATTCAAGAAAGGTTAGAGGTAAAATGATTGTGTTGTGAGAGCTTAAACCTAATCAGTGCATTAATCCTCTGATAGGACTAACTGAGTGTCTCCTTGTAGGCAGGTTGGGTATAACTGGAGAAGGTAGATCATTGGGGTTGTGCCTTTGGGTTATGTGACCTGAGGTCTATCTCTATCTGCTTCCTGGTGACAATGTCCTGAGCTGTATTCCTCCTCCACATTTTCCACCATGATGTTTTGCCTTACCTCAGGTCCAAAGCAATGGAGCTGACCATCTATGGACTGAGACTTCTGAAACTATGAGCCCCAAATAAATATTTCTTCCTTTAACTGTTCTCATCAGGTCTTTCAGTCATAGTTGTGAAAAAGGTGATGAAAACAGTACAAAAGTTTCAAACCTTAAAACATTAATATTTGCTGAAGCACAAGGCCATCAGGCACCTGACAACCTTATTGAAATGAATTGGAAAGGGAGAAGAAAAATTCACACAGAGGAAAAAAAAAAAAAAAAAAACATAAACTACCATTAAAAGAAGCATTTATGCTATATTTTTGCAAGTCTGTAATAGGTATGAAAAGAACTGAAAAATGAAATAGAAATTATTTTCATCTTCATAAATTTAAAATATAGATTATAAACATTTTATAAATTTTTTAAAAATAGATTTTAAAAAATATGGAAGACTCTTCTTTCTTAAATATTTATTTTTTTTAGTTATATGTGGACACAATATCTTTATTTTATTTTTATGTGGTGCTGAGGATTGAACCCAGTGCCTCACACATGGTAGGCGAGTGCTCTGCCTCTGAGCCACAACCCCAGTGCCTAAGACTCTTGTAAGTAATCAAAAAGGGGATAATTTAGGGCCTTTGAGAATAGACAGGTTGGCCGGGCGCGGTGGTGCACGCCTGTAATCCCAGCACTTGGGAGGCCGAGGCAGGAGGATCGCGAGTTCAAAGCCGCCCTCAGCCATGGCGAGGCACTTAGCAACTCAGTGAGACCCTGTCTCTAATAAAAATACAAAAAAGGGCTGGGGGTGTGGCCCAGTGGTCGAGTGCCCTGAGTTCAATCCCTGGTACCACAAAAAAAAAAAAAAAAAAAAAAAAAAAAGAGAATAGACAGGTTTACAAAAATAAGATATACTTTAGGTACTCAAAGTGCCATACGAAAGGGAAAAGGAGGTACAGAGATCATACAAAATTTATCTGAAAAAATATATATGAGATGAATATTTACTCAACAAGAAAACTAACTGGTCTACTACCTTCAGACTGTCTTAGAATGGGTTCCCTAGAAAATAGAGTCCAAGGGAAATCTTGTGAGTTAATATTTTACAAGGAGGTACAAACCCAAAATTGTAATATTGATTGAAAAAGGTAATGAGACTGAGAAAGAAGGAGAGCAATTTTGGATGTGCATATTGAGCTAGCTTCCATTTTTTATCTCATGTAATTTATTACTCAGCTTCTCAGAAATTTTATCTGGGAAGCTAAATTAATTTCTGGAAATTCTTTCCACATGAAGGAAGGAGAAACCATTTATCTTTTGCTTTCCAGTGTTAGTTACATTGATCAAAGACTTTTCCAGATGAGATATTAACTTCCCTGCACTTCTGATTGCACATTCATAGGCATAATGCAATCTCATGCTATCGTATGACTGTGCCTGAGACAACCTAACATTTCCACCTGAAAGTGTGCAACCCAGGCAAGGGAGAGCAAAACATGCATAGTGATGACTATGCACTCATGAGGTCATTCTCTATGTAGCTAAGATGGTACAATTTGCCAAGTGTGCCCATGTCAAGAAGCCCTGATATGATACATGAGAATTGCTGATTTTTAGTCTACACTGGCAACAGGTAAATACTCTTACCCCCTTTCAATACCCAGCACCAGTTCTACAATATGGGTCTCTATTTTTGTGCAAAATACACATTTTCACTACCTTTCCCAAATACAAATCTATGTTGTTTCCTAATTTCTTCCCATATGTGGTTCCTGGTACCATAGTCAATCCAGACACATTCTAGGTGTTCAATCATTTCCCTCCTCAATCATACATCCTAGAATTTCTTGTCTTTTGTCAGCACTTCAGTTGGTCTGGGTTACTTTCCTGCTTTCTTCATAGGGGAAAGCCAATCCTTTTTTTCCCCCTGGTACGGAAGATTGAACCCAGGAGTGTTCTGTTACTGAGCTATATCTCCAGCCATTTTTAATTTTTGTTTTGAGACAGGGTTTCATGAGTATGAGTTGCCCACATTAGTCTCAAACCGGTGATCCTGCTTCCTTAGCCTCACAAGTAGCTGGGTTACAGACATGTGCCACTGTGCCCATCACAAACCAGACCTTTATCACTTCCTTGTCTTCTCTGTGTTAGGTGACATTAACTGTCCATTTATTGTGATCACTAGACTTGAAACTGAAGACCTGTCCCAGTTCACTACATAGGTTTTGAAGCATAAAACCTCATTGTGCATCAGTATTCCCAGCTTTTCATGGTAATCAGTGTTAATCAGCTCTGTTGTCTAATGATTCCTTTCCATGGCCATTCATCCCCAAAGAGATGTGAGTCACAAATTTCTATTTGTTGGAGTTCTTGTTTTCCTGGCAGCTTGACCCCTGTCACCACCTCAAACTGAAGAGAAATCTCTTAACAAGATAGGATAGGACATAACAAAGCCGGAATTAAAAGCATGAAATTGGCAAGTGTGTTGCTGGACATGAGTGAAAGAGGACAATTCTATGCTAATTCCTTTGTTTCTGGGCTTGAATATTCTATATGTTAAGGACACAGTAACTTATATTGCCATTTGATCAAAGCAGATCAGGTGCCTGCTTATACTGTCTCTTTGAGAACAAAACCTCAATCTCATGTGGTGTCATCCCAAAGCCGGCAAGTTAGCTCAACCTTTCATAGGACATCCCAGGATTTTATCTGTGTGACAGGATACATTGTAGGAGGAAGATGTTCTTTATGTCAGGATGATCAAGGTTAAAAATGACCTGAAGGAGAATTAATATAGCTTGAGGATCAGAAAATGTTAAAGCATGGCCATCCTTCCTATATAAAAGCAAAATGATTTTGATCCTATTTGATTGTGAGGATTTAAAAGGATGCATTGTCTAGGTGAATAGTTGTGTAACAATCCACTGTGTCAGTGAGGATTTCTATCAACAAAGTTGCATCTAACGGAGGACATAGATTTTAGTGTGTCACTTGATTAAATTTAAGATAATGTAGAATTAATTGACTAACTATACTCCACCTTTTCTCTCTGCTCAAGAAACCACACAGATGAAGTGAAATCTGACAATATGGTACACTAAAACTTATGTCTTTTAAGTGTTTGAGGGTGTTGGTAATCTCAAATTGGTAACCTCTAACATTTCACCAAGGATATATAGCAAGGTTTCTGATTAACTGTCTTGGCTGATGTAATAAGGGAAAAAATTTCCAGCAATTTCCACTTCCAGTTTCCTATCAAAAGAAGTTCTTGTATCACAAATTAGGGACTTTTGTAACATAAAATTTAAAACGTCTAAGTGTGAATGTTTTTGCCAGTTATTTGGTGTAAACATATTTTTTTTTCCTCGTGGACTAGGAATAATATAAATGTAGGTGTATGGAATGACTGTGAGATACAGAGGGTCAAGATTTCTTCTATCACCAGTTCCTCAGTAATAATCCTGAAAAACTATGTTGATATTGAAAATCCCACATTATCAGTATCAGACCACATCCTGCATGCAGCAGCCCCATAACTTTCCTCAGTGTACTTTTAGGCTGGTAAATGGTACAGGACTTCTTGGGCAAAGAAGTGGGGGAAGTGTATTTTGTGTTCTTTCAGTGACATTGAAGACTTTCAGATTACGAAATTCAACTTCCCCTTTATCTGGTGATCTCAGGGTCTGAAAGCTAAGATATTTTTGTTTTCATTTTTGCAGTTGATTTCATTTGCCTTCTCTCTATATCCAAAATTCTTAATTGTGCAGAAAATAAATAAGATTATAAAGAATGTCATTACTATACCAATAAAAAAGGAAACAAGATTTCCAAGATTCATGATTGTATTTAATAAAAGCGATATATAAAGAATATTGTTAAAAGAACCATCCAACACATGAGGAAAATTCATTAATCTTGCACAGAATATATTTTGGAAGACTTTGAAATTTAAGATGAAAAAATAATTACTTAGGGATAGTATTTAAATTTTTTCCCCAATAGTTGAAACATTTTCACCTTTGGACAAAGATGGAAGACATGGTAATTAAGCAGATAACCAATTGATAATAGAGAAAATTTTTTTAACCAAAAAAATTTTAAAACTTCTTTTCTGAGAAAATCAAATCAACTAAATCATACATGTAAGTCAGAAACATCACCAGCTTGATCAAATTTATATTTGAAAATATAAAGGAGACCAATGCTCTGTTACAAGTGTGAAACAGACAATTAGGAAGTATACATATTTAAGTATTTCTCAAAAGGGAAATTTGTGAGAATGTTGCTACAGGCCAATATGTTTGTTTACTTTGTTTGCTTTTTTTTTTGAATCTTTGTTTAGCACTGTTCCTAGTTAAGAAATGAACTCTAGTAAATTCTGATACAGAAAAATGATTATGATTAAAAGCATACCATTGAAATGTTATGAATTAAGGGTAGTAAAAAAAAAAGAAAAATATTTTCAAAATAATGTATTTAATTGAGAAGTGGTGATTTGGCAACAGTACATCACAGTAGAAGAAAGTCCATTTGATGTATGAACATGAAAAAATATTCATAGGTATTTTGTATAAAAATAAAGGAAGGGCAAACAAATAATAGCAGAGTGAGTCACATTCTTTCTGACTGAAAGAAATAGATTGAACTTTCCCCTTGGAATGAAAAACAATATTTAGCCAGGCGCGGTGGCGCACGCCTGTAATCCCAGCACTTGGGAGGCTGAGACAGGAGGATTTTGAGTTCAAAGCCAGCCTCAGCAATGGCGAGGCACTTAGCAACTCAGTGAGACCCTGTCTCTAAATAAAATACAAAATAGGGCTGGGGATGTGGCCCAGTGGTCGAGTGCCCCTGAGTTCAATCCCAAGTACCAAAAACAAAAACAAAAAAAAAAAAAAAAAAAGAAAGGAAAAGAAAAAACAATATTTAAAAACAAAGTGTCTATATGAAAGCAAGTTATCTGTTTCATCTATAATCCATAAACTATTCAAAAGCTCCTACTATGAGCCACTTACTGTGAATTTCTCCCTAAGTGCTGATCAGACAACAATGTTTTTTCTTCTGGTTTCATTGTAATGAGGATTGCAACTTACAGATATCGAAGAACTAGAATATCATAGCAAGATGTGGTAGAAATACAAAATAGAAACTTCGTAGGATTGCCATGCTCAGTCCCATATGTCAGATATGCAGAAGAATGTTAACACATTGAGTCTAAAATACATAAAGAGGAAACCAAAGTTTAGAAAACGATGCCATAGAATAAATTGTTGGATAAGTAGGCTTTATTACACTAGAATTAACAAGTAACATTTTGTACATAACTTTATTAAGGAGGGATTTTTAGTTAAGAAGTTATAATGCAAGTTATTTGGAGAATATAAAACACTATATTAGATATCGTCCTTCACTTAGAAAGAAATGGCAGGTATTTTGAGAATTTTTAAATACCATTTACTACAATTGTGCATATTCATTCTGTAGTCTGTTATCTAAAAATGAATTTTCTTAACTAGGCTTCCAAAAAGGTAAAGAACATTCATGTAAATATGAAGGATTACTTTTATTTATTATCTCTCAAATGTTATTAGCTTCTAAACTTGAGACTCTAAATATTTTAAAGTAGTGATTTCTAAAATATTTTCTCAAAACCTATGTTTTTTAGCAAATATACTTCTCTGACCATTGAACTTGTTCACCAAGTATCTTATGAATATACAGATTATTTTGATGTTGTTGATGTAGTATATAATTAATTCATTATAAGAACTACCTATTACCTTATTTGTTTAAAATATTACTTCTTACAAAAGATTAATACAGGTAAAACACCATTTCTCTGACATTGAATTTCGAACTAATATTCCATACTTTAACAGTATTTCAAAATTTGCATATATTTATCTTAAAATAGAATATGTAAATAACATGTATATTTCATGTATGCATAAAATGAAAACATTAATTAATGACAAAAGCTTGTCATCTGTATGAATGAGTTTGTATTTAAAATTGTATGTTTACACACTGCTTTTTTACTTAACAATTTATCGCTAATTATTCTCATATTTGTGGAATATAATATAATATAGCAGGCTGCGTAGGTGCTAAGCATGAGTTCCAAACTTAAATCCCTGGCTGAATCTGAGCTCACTTATTCACAAGTTATTATTTCAGTGTTCATCACTTAAAACTTTCTTTATGTAATGATCTTATGCTTCCTTATTTTGAATATAATTTGTTACTTATACAATCCCAGTGTATTAGGAGTTATGGTCTGGTTTTCATGTTTGCAATTGTAAGCAACTAACTTTTAAACAAACAAACTTGCACACCAATGTCTTTGTACACATTCAAAATATTATCACATGATAGATTTAAAGATAAAATAACATGCATTTGCTGTAGATACTTTTGTGTTCATCAACAAGTAAGAGAAAATTTGACTATATTGGATTTTAAGTGTGGTTTATTATTTTCAGATAAGAAGGAGGCTCAATACCTCAGGAGTACCAGGACCAAAGTAATTATTATTAACTCTTCATGATGGACAGACAGGAGCTTTTTCAGCTTCTACTTTCATGTTTTTGCTTAAGGGAAGAATAAACAAGAATGCCAGTGTTAAATAAAGCAGACAAAGCAACCATTTTTGCAAATGCTCATTTGTTGTATTTTTAAGTAAATATTCACAAAAGCTACTTTTAGATCTTTGAACTGGTGTACAATTCTAAATTCACTACCTTCTGCTTTTTAGAAGGAAGTGAATTAAATTTGGAGACACAAATTCTAGCTGTGACTGCTTTTTTTTGGTACTGGGGATTGAACTCAGGGGCACTTGACCACTGGGCCACATCCCCAGCCCTTTTTTGTATTTTATTAGAGACAGGGTCTCACTGAGTTGCTAAGTGCCTCACCATTGCTGAGGATGGCTTTGAACTCGCGATCCTCCTGCCTCAGCGTCCCAAGTGTTGGGATTACAGGCATGTGTCACTGTGCCCTGCCTTATGATTGCTTTTTGATATGTGAACTTCACAAGTCTAACCTATAGTTGCCCAGATGTTCTTTTTAATATGATCTCCATTAAGTTGGATTACAAGGGATTTATTTAAGGAGAACTGAAGGACAAAAGTGAGTAGTGGTCAATATTTAGTACACACACTTCTTCTCCCAGTTCACCAAAAACCACTAATGTAGGCACTGATGTGAAGAAATTTTGATGTGATTATCATCTCTTATTAGTGAGTCAGAATTAAGCAAAAAGGAAATTGTGTTGGGGCACGGGGAGGATAGATAGTTAATTTAAAAAGTGTTAAGTGTTTTCCCTGGGAGAAAGATTGCCAGTATCCACAGCGTTTGCCACTGCTCTTTCAACGCTTGCAATCTTTTTGACTTCTGCTCTTTGGAAAAGATGAAGATCATGCCGGACTAGGTGCAGCCTGCTCATGAACTTCTCTCCTTGATTTCCTATCAAACTGAAGGACTCTGCGATTGCTTAGTGAAACCCCACAGTTGTACAATACTAATAAAAAAATATTAAACTTAGGAATTCTGAATGCATGAAAGAGTGTATACCACACGATTAAGTCAAAGGAAGAGGGAAGATGATGGAGGAGTGAGTTGTAGTGTTGAAGGAAGCATGGTGTCATTCTTGTTCAACCTGATAGTGAAATGTTTTCATTGAAGTTTTAAAAAATAAAAACTGAACTGGCATCATGAAAAAATGAACAAAAAAGCAGGAAGAAATTAATTCTGTGTCTCACAAATAACTAATGAAAGATGCTGTGAATGCTGTACAAAACAGAAGCAACCTTCAAATATCATTATTTAAGACTTTGAGTTTTGTGTGAATTTTAAACAGAAAATGTCCTTGAGTTGCTTCCCCTGAGCAAATAAAAGCAGAAAACTTTCCAAGAGTGCACTGTATGTTACAATATGATAAAATGACTGCAGTGAAATTTAAGTGTATGACATATAAAATAAGAAATTGTAGAACTCTAGATTATTTAAGTACACAGATCAAGATGAGGAGCCTCAAAAACTTGTTTGCATAGAGAAAATTAAAATATTATACAGGAGTCCCACTGCATACATTTGCATGCAATAAAATGATTACCTGTATCATATATTATGTATAATTCCAATTCCATAGTAACTTATCAGTTGTGGTAGTGTAATCCTTTGTTATATGATAAAATTCTCAAAGACAGCCAAAATAAATTGTTCTAGGCTGATATATGAACAAAGAAAAGCTTACTGGATTCTAGTACTCAGTGGTAGCAAGCCAGGAAAATAAGAACACTTTATGAAGGGTTCTTTAGAAGAATAATTTATTTCTGGGAATAAAACACATTAAATTTATGTATAAAGAATGTAATATGAGAGATTTTGAAGTAGTATCACATAAAGATAGAGGTGGGTTTATTTTTATTTGTTATCACTTTGGGATAGATGTTTATGTGTGTATTACCAGGAAGCAATAGAATAGGCTGATTAAAATAATCTAGATGTTTAAAGTAGATAAGCTAAATCCATTCAGCTGTGATTTGTTAGGCTTGTCACCTTTGGAAAATTAATTCAACTCTCAGCTTCTTCATATTTTATCTGGAAAAAAAATAGGGATAAAATATTACTACCAAAAGTATAGGATTGTTTTGTGTAATGCCATGAATATACTAATAATGAACCTCATGTTAACTACATATTATTCATATTCCTTTTGCTAGCTTATTTTCTACTTCCCTTTATATTACATTTAGTTATATTTTTGTGTACAATCAGGAAGATTGTCTTGGTGTGTGTGTGTATGTGTGGACTTCTTTGAAAAAAAGCACATAGAGTCATAGAGGATATAGCATATTTCAAATAAAGCTCTGTGAAGTGAAATCTTGGGGTATTACATACTGGGACAAAGATAAGCAAGTCTTGGAAAAGAATCTAGAGGCACATAACCAATCCATCAACAAGCATAATTTCAGAAAATCGTGACAGCAAGCTACCATAGATATGGAGAGATTGGAAAGTTAATTCCCAATTCAGCTTGGCTTCAATATATTTTCTTTTCCTGGTTGAAATCCCACAACTCATTCATATTATTACTTCTTTGTAAATAATCTTCCTACCTATTTTTCTTTCCTTTTACTTTTCTCTCCTCACAAAACCCGTCTTGAACTCTAACATTCATAGTCTCTTTCCCTGAAATTTGTTGAAGAACCCAAATGTCCCTCCCAGTTTCATTTATAAGTGTATAATGCCAAACTGACAGCAAATATTTCATAGTAACTCCCATAGACAATATGCTTTCATACTCCTTCAAATACTCTTACCTAACTATTTTATCCGTCATTCTAAACAGTTCTCAGTACTCCTCTTGTTTCATACCTGTCTGATGACAGCATTGCATAATTCAGTTTCAAACTGTAAGATAGCACATAAGGCATCTCCTACCTTGCCACCATCAAACCTGAAAACCTATGTACTGTTCACCCATTTTCTCCTGCCCTCCCTTAAAGTGTAGAAATTTCCATAAGTCCCATCTCCTATCAAAGGTTTACTCCTCTAATTGTATTCCAAAACCTTAACTGTCATGAATAAGAATCACTTTCTTACAACATGGATTTCTGCCTTATAGCACAGAGATTCTACCTTTCTCTTTAGTGTCACCTTTTACTGTTCCAAGTTGGCATATACATGCACACATACACACAGCCATATGCATACACATATCTACTCATATGTATACATGGACACACACAACTATTCCCTTTCCTGTGCATGAAAACAGTACACACATAATCACTTGTACTCATATGTACATACTGTTTGGGCTGAATAGTATCCACTCAAGCTGGTATGCTAATCTCTCATGTCTTAGAATGTGACTGCATTTAAAGACAGAGGTAATGAAAGAGGCTGGGGATGTAGCTCAGTGGTAGAGTGCCTGCCTTGCATGCATGAGGCCTTGGGTTTGATCCCTAGTACTGAAAATAATAGAAGTAATGGAAAAAAACTAAGGTCATATAGGTGGGCCTCAATGCAATATTACTGGTGTTCTTATAAAAAAGGAAAATTAGGACACAGGCACACAGAGATGAAACAGCATATGAAAGCATAGAGAGAAGGTGGCCATCTACAAACCAAGCAGTGAGATCTCAAAATGAAATCAACTCTGCCAACACCCTGATATTTGACATCTAGCCTCCAGAGCTGTGAGGAAATAAACTTGCAATAAGACCCCAGGTACATGGGATTTGTTATGGCAGCACCAGAAAACAAATACACATACCTACAACAATGTTCCTCTCCTATATACATATGTACTCACATACGCACATCCCTGTGGAAAATCATGTGGCTTGAGCAACAACAGTATAATTTCAGCTTTATTTTTTTCAATTATTTTTCTAGCATGCTAGACTCATTCCTCTTGTAGGAGCTCTGGACACATTTGCCTTGTTGCATGGAATGCTTCTTCCCACTTTTTGCTTAGATTTTTTTTCTACTTTTCAAGTTTCATCTTACCTGTCACTTTTGCACACACACACACACACACACACACACAAAGTCTAAATAAAGTAATCTAATCACCCTCCTTCTACATTATTACCTGTCTCTACCAGTTATATGCTTTATTCAAAACCATATTACAAATTGAAATTTTACAATTCATTTGCCATTTGATTTTTATTTGGCCTGATAGACCATAAAGGAAATTATCTCCATGATTGTAAAATCTATGTTATGCTATTAAAAAAAAAAGTTTATATTGCACAATGCCTGGCACAAAGGAGATACTAACAGTTGTTGTTTATATGAACAGAAAACATCTATAGCTTGGTAATGTTTTGGATTGTGAAGCTACATGCTTCTGTAAGAGTGAATATATGTGCATATATCCATGTCTGCTTATGTGATGTGTGCATCTGTATATTTTCTGCTGCAGAAGCTGCTTAAGAACAAAAGTGGGATATAAATAAGTAGCCTGAATAATTATTGCCTGTCTTCTGTTGATGTTTCCCAGGACCATTTCATTTCCACATGCAATTGAGGATTAATAAAGCAGTTCACTGCAGTTTTAAATATCCTGTATATTTTGAAAGCAGTTACAATACATATTAAGCTAATGTAAGCATGAGGTAATAAATAGAACTTGTTACTACGTGACTATGAGGAGCTTGGGAGAAGACAGGCAGATATTATTCAGATAATGCAAATTATGTGATAAGAATAATAATGTTAGCACTGGCACTAAAGAGGTTTCAGAGGCAGAACTATTTGGGAGAATAGATAATATAACTAATTCAGTTTTATACATGCTACTTTCAATGTTGTATTGGTAGATCCAAATTGAATGATCCAGCTGGCTGTGCAAAATTTAGTTTTGGAACAAGGGAAAAATTCAGCACTCTGTGCACAAGCATGCTAATGTAATACCATGGTGTTCTTATTAAAGCCATAGAAGAAAACAGTATTATTTATATCTGCTGGAGAAGACTGTAATTAAAATATCAGAGCCCTGTATGACCTTTCAATGAGGATTTAGTTATGGATCTAGGTTACATGATCTTGATTCAACTGCAGCATTCTTTCAGGGAAGATATACAATTTCCTAGTTTCTATCATTTATGTCAGCTGAAATGAAGTCTATTTCAGTCATTCACTGACTTTAGTTTTTAAACATGCATGTTATGGTTTAGATGTGGTATACCCCAAAAACTTACATGTGAGACAATGAGAGAGGGTTCAGAGGGGAAAAGGTTAGGTTATGAGAGCCTTAAACTAATCAGTGAATGAATCCCTGATGGGATTAACTGAGTGGTAACTGGAAGCAGGTGGGGTGTTGCTGGAGGAGGTGGGAATTGGGGCGTGGCTTTAGGGTATATATTTGTATCTGGGGAGGGGAGTCTCTCTCTCGGCTTCTGATCATCATGTGGGTTGCTTCTCTCAACCATACTCTTCCACCATGTTGTTCTGCCTCCCTTCAAACCCTGAGGAATGGAGCCAGCTTTCTGTGGACTAAGACCTCTGAAATGGTGAGCCCTCAAATAAACTTTTCTTCCCCTAATAATTGTTCTGGTCAGGTCTTTTAGTCCCATAGGTGAAAAAGCTGACTAAAACAAGGCATATTTGTGCTTTAGTCACTGCTGGTTAATAGATATCATCAGTGTTATTGTGCAAGGACCTAAAATAGAAAGTCAAGAGAAAAGGTTACACTCTGTGATCAAATCTTCATTGCTTCATGACAGAAGTGCATTTTACAAGTCAGCTTCTTTGATGGGCTCAGTTTGATAGGAAAGAAGGCAATTAATTATATTCCAATTACCAAATACTATTTGCAGTTGATAATTACTTGAGAGTAAAGTCCAAATGGTGAGTCCCATATATTAGGGTGTGTTAATTTTCCTTCCAACAAGTGATATAATGATTGCGAATAAATATCCATAATAATAAATTAGGTCATATATATATCCACTTCAGTGGATGATTAGCCAAACTGTTTTAATATGCAATGTGGTCTATAGCTCATCATCTAACTTAGGTCTTACATAGGTACTACTATTTAAAAATAAGGCACTATAGTAAGAAGAGTGATTATGACATTATAATAATTGTTGCACTTGGAATTTAAAGCCTATAAAGACAAAGGTCAAAATTTGACATGTGTGGGCTGGGGATATAGATCAGTTGGTAGAGTGTTTGCCTCGCATGCACAAAATCCCCAGCACCACCAAAAAGAAAAAAAAAAAAAGACTTTCTTTACATGTGTGACTTTCATATCTGCTTCTAACAATTGTTACAAGAAGTATCACCATGTCTGCAAAACATCTGATTTCCAATAGTGATAAACCAAGAGTATCTCACATTTGAGAATAATATGCCCTGGATATTTGTGATATCATAGTATAAAATCTTTGCAAATATTTAAAAAATATTTAACTTTCATACACTGCAAATAAACCAATCTTCTAAATCAACAAATTTTTAAAATTGCCCTTTATATTTAATTTTTTTAAATATTATTTGAGCAATGTCTTTCTCTTGATCTAATTAAACACAAGATAGAAAGTCTGAATATTTCTGATCAGTTTACAACACAAAGTCACCTTACCAAAATAATCCCAAAGATATTTAAGCTTTTAAAATAGACTTTCAATTTGATACATTTACCCTGTGATGAAATTTGTAGGTTCTTTCCCTAAAACAGATATTTTCTTTCATTGCTTCCAGCTTTTTGGCAGAAACAAAAACTGAATAACTAACACCTGGTTACTAGCTATCAGTCAACCTTGCAATTTCTGCCTCTGGGGGGGAAAAAAAAGTTTGAATGTTAGAAATCAAAGTACAGCGAAAACTTCAAATCTTTAGCTTTGTATTCTATAATACAATATCTGTGCTCAGGGAAGAGAATTTTTTTTTAACTAAGAGAATCTATTTAAAAGTTCAGTTTTAATATTTTAATATTTTGATCCTGATAGTAGAAAAAGAAATATTGCCTAATGGTTATAATTTCATTTGTCATATTAATACCCTTCAAACATTGTTAATTTAGTTTATTGAAAATTTAAGAAATTAATGAAAAATCTTAACTGATGCCTAGATTTTTTCCTATTTAACATCATAATATTCTACAGAAAAACTATAATCAATATTTATTTCTTATCTTTATGGAAGAAAATAGATTTGAGAAGACAATTCTAAGATTTCAACTTTAAAAAAATGCTTTACATAAGTTTATAATTTAAGTATATTATATGATATTAAAAATTAGCGTGTAGCATTAAAATATATTTTAGATGCATAACACATATCCATTTACATATTTTTTATGAAATTATAAAAGCTTACCCAAGGATTTGGTTTTATAGATCCAAACTTCAAATGAATTAAAGAAGCTGGTAGGTAGCATATCTTCCCTGGAATCTTTATTGGAGCATTTCTAGTAGTGGGCCCTTCTTGACACCTCGACTCCTTGCATTTGATAGGAATAATATTTGCACATAATCCTAATACACTTGTAAGTTCAAGCCTCATATAATCATCAAATCTGAAATTTGAGTCAAATGATCTTAAAATTTATTAATATTTTGATGAAATATTTACAGATGTATTAACATTTCCATTGTATGTGTGAAAGAAAACAAATCTAAAAACAACCCAGCATCTCAAATCTATATTTCACTCCCTCAGAACACAGAAATTGCTTTCAGAATTTGTCATTTCTCTCTTATCCTTAAAACATCCATTCTTAAAGTAGCTCTACCCCATTTCTCCCTTTGTTATACCTTAACTCCCATTACATAATGGCCGACCCAGCACAAAGTATTCAAATAATATCTAAAGTTTCCTTATCTATAAAATTGTGGTGATAAGATCTACTTTATAGAGTATTTATGAGGATTCAGTGAACTTTGTTGGAATGCACTTTGAATAAATGTGTTAAAATTATTAGGAATTATAACCATTGCTCTAATGCATTACTATTGTTTATCAAGCGTCAATTATATGGACTTCACTTTCTTTCACTCTCAGAATAACCAGTGAACACCAATGGGGAAAATATATACAGTAGGGGAGCTTAAAATTTAGTGGGAAAGAAAGACAATTTGAAAGATTTGTCAGCAAGATATAGATCACATTAGTTTACATTCAGTTTTTAAAAGGGAAATTAGCTTTGGGATTGGCATAAGAACAGAAAAGTGAAGAAGGGTGAAGGTTTAGATAGTCTAGCTGGAAGGCATGGTAGTCAGGGTTGCATTGGATCAGTGACCTCAAAAGGAAATAAAGAAATTGGTTATTGGTATAGCTGAGGAAAAAACATTTCAGGCACTGGGAAGAGCAACTGAAAAGGCCCTGATGGAGCAGCAGGTGATGCATTTTTCCAGAAAAAACAAAGAGGCTATCCTTTTAACTCAATGAGTAAGAAAAAAGTAGTAAGAAATGAGGTGAGAGATGAGGGGAAACTGATCTTTGTAGGCATTGTTGAGGATTTGAACAGATTATGTTTTTCTGTTTAAGTTAAATAGTAATCCATTAGTGGACTTTAAGAGAAGGTACTCAGTCACCTCAATGTTTATAGCAGCACAATTAATAGCTAAATTATGGAATCAATCCAGATACCCATCAATAAATAAATGGATTAAGAAATTGTGGTATACACACACAATGGAGTGCTACAGCTACCCAGCCATAAAGAAGAATGAAATTATGGTATATGCTCATAAATGGATGGAAATGGAGAATATATGCTAAGTGAAATTAGACAAACTCTGAAATTCAAAGGTCGAATATTTTCTCTCATATGCGAAAGCTAGAGGAAAATAAAGGAAAGTAACAGAAAAGTGAAAGGAACAGTAGAGGAAGTAGAATAGGTAGGGAGTACAGGCAGTAAAAGGGAGGATCATGAGCTGAAATCAATTTCCATGCATGTATGAGTTTGTAGGAATGAATGCAACTACGATGTGTAGCTATAAAGCTCTAATACCAATAAATAAATAAAAGAGAGGATTCTATTCTTAATAAAAAATCCATAGTGACCCCCTTAACTTCTTCTAATTCACCCAGACAGGCAACACACTAATGTGAAAAGTTAGCACCCATTTGGTAAGCAAGTCACACAAAGAACCTTGTTAAAATACAAAGAAAGCAATGAGAAACCTATACCCTTTTCATACTGAACATAAATGTCAGTGCTCCAGTACTCATGAAGTTAATACTTGATTGGCTGTCCTTTACACCTCATTAGATCCTTATTTAATCCATCACACCCCCATAATTGTTACCACCTGTGATGAGTCCTTGCTTCCCCAAATGTTGAAGTATAACACCAAAGAAGCACACCAAAGCAAGGGTAGAGTGGAAAAGGAAAGGCTTTATTTAAGGACAGCAGAAAAAGACTTCCCCTTGAGAGAGAAGGGGACCCGGAAGGTGGGAATCCATGGGAAGGAGAGGTTTTCTCCCTTTTATCTCTAAGGTCTTCTTTTGTTCTCCCTAGTTTCTTTGCTTATCTCTTTCGGTCCTCCCTGTGAGGGAAAGCCAAAAGATGTGACACAGGTGGGCCCATGGGGGTGGGGGAAGAGTGGTCTGGCAGGAAGGGCTTAGGGCAAGTTGATTAGCATCTCCCTGTTTGCTGGGAGCTGCCTCATTAACATTTTTTTAGAATGGGCCCTGACCTTGCAGACATTAACATTTTAATCTCCCAGGCATTGTTCTGGTTCCTTTATGGACTCCATTTTCTTTATTAGACTCATTATTAGACCCTATTTACTTGACTACAGCTCACTAAGCTCACTACCTATCTTTAAATGTGGCTTCAGTATGACCACTCTAACCTCTCAGAGGCTCCAGTTTATTTTGTTGGTTGAGCTGCATCTCAGTCCTCTTTATTGACCTTCTCCATTTTTGCCAACCACTGCCCACTATAAGCTGCTTTTACAGCTTCAA
Organism: Tamias sibiricus; assembly: GCA_025594165.1. NCBI lineage: Eukaryota > Metazoa > Chordata > Mammalia > Rodentia > Sciuridae > Tamias > Tamias sibiricus. Next base: position 21,714,524 of record CM046663.1, read on the forward strand.
GATGGATGTAAGCACATGGTCCTGTTAGGCAGTGAGGTCTTCCCTTCCTTCCCACTGACTTAATCATACAGACACCATTTGGAGTCCTGAAAGTCTGTGCACTGGGACGGGAACGGCTTTTAGAAACAGCCTGTGCCTCTGCTGAACATTCTCCTTAATTTTATTAAGAAACCTTAACAGTTATACAGCAAAGGTTAAGAATGTCACATTGAAACCCATATAACTACCATTAAGATTCTAACTATACTGTTTTGCTATAAATGCTTTATTTATTCATCTCTCCATCCATTAAATTAATCTATTTTATCCATTGTTCTGTGACTGATATTTAGGATGTTTTTCTTTTGGCTCTTTTGAGTAAAGTCACTTTGCATATTTTATATGAAGTCTTTTCGTGAAGATGCATTGTTTGGGTAAATACCAAGATGTGGAATTTATGGAATGTATAGTAAGTATATGAAATTTGATAGAACATTTTTTCCAAAGGGGCTATAACATTTTACATTCCTACTAAATTCTTTGCATTGTTTCAGAAACAACAGAGACAATAAGCTCACCAACATACAGTGCTGTCAGTCTGTTTAATTTTATTATGGAGCTTGTATTGTGTTGTAGTTATAATTTACACTTCCCTAATGACTAAAGATGTTCAAAAACTTTTTCATGTACTTTTTAACCTTTTGTATATCTTCTTTTTTTATTCTAAGTTGTTACATATGACATCAGAATGCATTAAAATTCATACTACACATATAGAGCACATTTTTACATATCTCTGGTTGTATACACAGTATATTCATACCACTCATGTCTTCATACATGCACTTAGGGTAATGATATCCATCACAGTCTACCATCTTCTTTTTTATATATATCTTCTTTTATGACTATTTTGTTTATATTATTTGTATTTTTAATTGGATATTTTGTCTTTTATCACTAAACTGTAGTCTTTTATATATTATGAATATCTGTCCTTTGTCAAATGTGTTGTTATGGTTTGGATGTGAGGTATACTTATGTGTGAGACAATGCAATTTAGAGGAGAAATGATTGGGTTATGAAAGCCTTAACTCAATCAGTGAATTAATCCCCTATGGAGATTGAGTGGTAACAGAAGGCAGATAGGGGTGTGGTAGGAAGAAGTGGACATCAGGGCCCTAGCTTTGGGGTATATATTTTGTATCTGGTGAGTGGAATCTCTGCCTTCTTCCAGTTCATCATGTGAGTTGCTTCTGTCCACCACACTCTTCTGCCAATATGTTCAGCCTCACCTCAAGCTCTAAGAAATAGAGCCAGCTGTCAATAGACTGAGATCTCTGAAACTAAGAGCCCTCAAATAACCTTTTCCTCCTGTACAATTGTTCTGGTTGGGTCTTTAAGTCACAGCAATGAAAAAGCTGACTAACGCATGTGTTTTGTGAATGTTTTCTTCCAGTTTGTGGCTTGACTATTCTTTTTCTTAGTTGGGCCTTTTAAGAAATGGATGTTTTAATTTTGATAAAGCTTAATATCTCTGTTGTTATCCTTTTTGATAATTACTTTCTATGAACAGTCCAAAGAATATTCACCTACAACCATAACAGCAAGATATTCTTCTGTGTAATATTCTGGTGTTTTATGATTTTAGCTGTTGTATTTACACCTATGTTTCATTTTAAGTTATATTGGGTACAAAGTGACATAGAGTGTTCCTCCACATGGACGTTTAGATATTTCAGATCACAGCAGAAAATAAACATATTACAGTCAGTCTACCAGCTTTCTTTGACCCTGTATTTAGAAGCAGTCCTGAAAGTTACAGTGGATAGTGCTACATTGTGATTACTGTGGCACACAATGAAAGTCTGATAATAGAGAAAAGTTATATTACTAATATCCATGAAATGCTAAATCAAATCATTATAATTAATTTTGAAAAAAGCATACATTGGTTTAAAAAATATGCTTTCCTTATAGGGTTACACTGGTTCATTTGTTAAATATCACATGATTATATATGTGTGGGTCATTTCCTGCTCCCTGTTCAGTTTGCTTGTTCTATTTGTCAATTTTATGCCAGGTCTCTCTTTACTTTCTTGATGTATTTTGGTAGTTCCTAATCAGTCTAGCACTCAAGTCATGCAATTTCCCTAGCATTTTACATTACTTTGCAAAAATATGATTGTCTGTCCCTGTAAGTATAATTATATAGGCATTAGTTCATTTTTCACTTTCTCAAAGTCATTTGCTACTTACTACATAATTGAACATATTAGCTTTATTTATTAGCATATATTAAATTCAAAAATTGATGTGTTCTTTGCTCTTGTATTCAGATTTGATCATTGCAATATTGAAACAAATATTGTGCAGTAGTACAGAGGATTCCTTCCATACAATTTGTAGAGTTTCCAGGAATTTGATAATTTCAGTAAGAGTAGGAGGAGGAATCACTATAACCATTGTCAGAGCAATAGCAATAGCAAATTTTAGGTTCTTTGTAAATATGTTATTTATTAATATGTGATATAATGTGTGATTATATTTTCCCTTCTCATTTAATCCTCATAACTGTACAAGTACAAATCATTCTATGCATTTTACAAATTAAATTTTTTCTAAAAGATGAGTAATTTACAAAACAATCCATATATGCTGCTATTTACAGTTCACAGTAAACCTTTCATAGAAGTCAGTGGTAACCCTGAGGCCCACAGAGTGTTCAGAAGGCTAGGCTTGGTGCAATGTTAATTGAACACAAAGTGATGATAAGGCAGTAGGCAGAGCTGTAGCTTTGAACAACTCCAAAAAATGCTGTTTACATTGTAATAGATATGGTGCTGCTCTCTTGAATTGTGCGATGCATAGCATCAAGTTAACATGCTTTTGTTTGCAAGTAACAGGGTTTCTTCTCAAATTTTCATCTATACAAATGTGATTTATAACCTCATAGAGCAGGATGAATAGTATAGGTCAGGATTATTTAGGACTTTGTTAGTCATAGACATAACTAAGTTTCCTTTTCTCTATTCTCAGACTTCCATAGTGTGCCATATTAATCCCAAAGTAGGACTGTCACCAAGAACTTCCAAGGATGCATATAAACACAGGGACATAGGCTGGTGGCCTTTTGTTCTACATAAGCTGGAATTCAAACTCTTTTAGACCTATTCATTTCCTGAGTGTCTCCATGTATATGTGAAACAAATACATGCTAATAAACTTGGATTTATTTTTCTTCATAACTTGTCTTTTATAACAGGGGTCTCTTCCAAGTTTAAATCTATGGGTGTTAAAGAAAAAACCCTATACTGTACTTGCAAGATATCAACCACAGATAATACCTAAACACTGAGTGTGGCTAGAGTCCAACACAAATGAATCTATGTATATAGATAATCAGGAAGATTTGATCTGAGAACACAGTTTGCTAGCCTGGGTCTGAAATAGTGACAATTACCCCTTCTACTTCCTTAAGCTGAGAAAATGAGGTGTCATTGTTGGGATCTGCAGTGTCCCCTAGAGACTCATGTGCTGAAGGCATGGTCCCCAGTGCAATAATATTTAGAAATGGTGCTTTGGGAAGTGAGTGAATCATGTAGGCTCTAAATTTATGGTGGATTAATCCACTGAAGTTTTCATAATTGATGGCATTATTGGGAAGTGGTGGAAACTGTCACAGGAGGTTCTAGTTGGAGGAAGTAGCTCACTGGGGGTGTACCCTGAAAGGTTATACCTTGTAAAAAGTTCTTCCCTCTCTCTGATTCTTGGATGCCATGAGGTGAGCAGCTTTGCTCTACCACACCATTCCACCATGATATTCTACCTCATCACTGGCCCAGAAGTAATGGAGCTGGCTGATAATGGACTAAAATCTGAGAATCTGAGCCACAATAAATCTTTCCCACTTTAAGTGGTTTTCCTCATGTATTTTGTCACAGCGACAAAAAGCTGACTAACACAGATGGACATTCTTTTCCTCTTTCAAATGTAGAAAATACAAAGCAGAAACCAGTATGTGGAAATCCATCCCTGGGAAAATTTACTTTGTTTTAAAAGAAGCCATTTAGCCACCTCTGATTTATACAGATACCATTATTTAAGTAAAATTCACTATGCTATTTAAACAATAATTTACCTAATTTAATCAAACACAATACCAGAGCTTAAGACTGTGATGGATATCAATGATATTCTTGTTCATTCTGTTACTATGGCTTTCTGTTTGTTAATAGCATAGCAGAACATTTATTTTATTTTACATGGAGGTATAGTTTGAATCGGAAATGTCACCCAAACACTCATATGTTGAAATTTATGTCCCCAAAGCATCAATATTAAGAGGTGGGGCTTTTTGGACATGATTGATTCATGAGGATTCAGTCTTCATCAGTGGATTTATACTTCAGTGGCATTACAACAAAGTGGTAGAAACTGTAGGAAGTAAGGCCTCATTGAAGGAATGGGTCCTTGAAAGTGCACCCTTATGGACTTTATCTGTGCCTAGCACCTTCTTCTCTTTCTGTTTGTTTCCTGGCTGCCATGAGGTAAGCAGCCTTGCTCTACCACACCCGCTCTGCCATGATAGTCTGCCTCATCACAGACCCAGAAACAACGGAGTCACTGAGCCATGGACTGAAACCTCAGAAACCATGAGCCCAAATAAATTTTTCCTCTGTGGTGATTCTCTCAGAGATTTTGCCCTAATGATGAAAAACTAACACAAATACATATTAATGGTTTTCTGTGTTTTGTGCATGCATTTTGTGTGTGTTTTGTTCCCTCACTGCTAGAAAATTAAACAATAGTCTCCTTTTGCAATGAGAGAGTTTAAGGTAGTAGCTGAAAAATACAGGCTCAGAAAGTGGGGAAACATGAGTGTCAAACGTGGTTCTTTTACTAATAGTCTTGTTTATTTTATGATGTGCTTCTCAACGTCCCAAAACAAAAAATGCTGACCATAATAGTACCTATTTCATTGATTAAATAAGAAAATGCATGCCAAATTCTTACTACATCATGCTTTGTATACTATAAACTTTCAATAAATGTCAGTAACTATTTTTAATTTGATTATATTTTTTACTAATAAGAAAAATTCAAGTCTTGTGAGGCTTTTAAAAAGTCAGATACAGGCTTTGAATCAAACCTTAAAAGATAGATTTCTGTTTTTTCCTACCACAAAAAAAAAAACTGTTCGTAGCAAAATGTTTAAATCAATGAATCTATCTGAATAAACTGATTCAGTTTTTCTTCAACCATTTTCACAAGACAGATATGTTCAATTTTTATGATAATATAGTATCATAATTACTTAAAGGCTTAAATAATAATAATCAAATTATAAAAAGAACTTGGTTTTCCAAAACAAATTTCTGAATAGTTTCCCAAATTAAACCAATGCTTATTTGTAGAGTGGCTGATCAATTATAAATCTGAAATACAGAGAATTAAATTCATTATTTTGTTCAGTTTAGATTGTTTTAAGAAATATTACACACACATACACATGCACACATTTCTTTTCTAGAGGCAACCAATTTAATGATTGAATATGCATTTTGTTTTCATTGGTTCTTTTATATTCTTATATAATGCATATTTTTATTCTGTGTTCATGCAATTTTAATTTATGTAAATGGTACAGTGGCAAAAATTGCTAATTTTCTACTCAAATTTATCATTCTCTTACTCAACAGTAATAAAAATACAAACTATGTGTCCCAGGTGCCTCTGCAATTTGGTGTGTCCATTTTTAATGTGAAAAACCGCCAGGACTGAGTCTCAAAATACTGATTCTGTTTTTCCTTTTCCTCCTCTCTGCTCCCCTAGATGGAAATAATTCAGTTTCACTGGTCAAGTAACAGCAGTGTTCCAAGGTATTGTCGCTCAAAGTGTTCTTGCCAGACACACATCCATGTCAACCCATAAATTGATAGCAATAGTTATTATTGAAATACAAGGCTTCATGAGCCAGAAACTTCAAGATGAGGCCTGAAATGTGTTTTCAGAAAACTTACCAATGGTTTTGGTACATACTCCAGTTCTCAAACTGCAAAGTAATAACATACAAAGTAACTAAGTCTCTGAATGACTTTGTAGCAAAGAACAGCAAAACTTTTCCACCAAGTTCCAGATAGTAAATATTTGTGACATATTGCTGCTATAGCATTCCTTCACCACCTCTTTCCTTCTTGCTCTCCTTCCCTATCACCTCTTCTTTCCTTCTTTTTCACTTCCTCTTCTTACTCCTCCTCCTGTGTTTTGTTTTGTTTTTTTCACTTATTTTAACAATCATTTAAAAATTTTAAAACACTGCTTGACTATCACACAAGTCATATAAGAATAGACTGGTATAAAGTTGAATAGTTATACTAACTTGGGCATATCTCACAAGAAATAACATAAATAAGCATGTTCTCTAACACACATTTTTGAGTCTCTTTGTTATAGCAATTTAATCAAGACACTGGAATTGAGAGGGATAAGAGGTATATATTTTGTGTTTTCCACTCTTTTTTAAAAAAATATTTATTTGCTTTTAGTTGTACACAATGCATTTATTTTTACGTGGTGCTGAGGATCGAACCTGGGCCGTGCACGTGCTAGGTGAGCGCTCCACTCTTTTTTATTCAGCAATAAAATTCTAAGGTTCACCTGATTTATTTGCATACTTAGCTTTATTTTGTTCACCGATGCTAACATAGCCAAGTACTTCGTGCTGTGCTCTTACTGCATTTTGCTATGCCCTCCCCAGACACGAACACAGACCATTTCTACCTCCCTAATGCCTTGTAAAGTACAAATTTCGACATGACTCCTGGAACTGTGTAGACATTTATTTGGTTCATATATCCAGGAGTTGAAATGTTGTATTGTGTATTCATTTGACTTGGTTTTCTCAGATTGATCTCTAGATGGACCACACTAGTCCACACTCTTGGAAGTAAGGGAACATTTGTGGCACAGACTTTTAATCTCAGTGGTTCTGGAGACTGAGGCAGGAGGATCTCAAGTTCAAAGTCAGTCTCAGCAATTTAGCAAGGCCCTAGGCAACTCAGTGAAACCCTGTCCCTAAATAAAATAAAATACAAAAAGAGCTGGGGATATGGCACAATGGTTAAGTGTCTCTGGGTTCAATCCCCTATACCAAAAAAAATAAATAAGTAAATAAACAAATAAATAAAAAATAAAAGAAGTAGTAGTAGTAAGTAGTAAGGGAGCATTTCCGTATCATTGACTCAGCATTACCCAGTTTTTTCAGGTGTGCTTATGGAAATGAACAGAGGAACACTTTATTGCTTTATTCCTAGGTGCCCACAAATTAAAGCAAACCAATGCCTTCAGTCACTTCTAAACTTTTAAAATATATTGTTTGTAATTCCTACTCTGTGTGATAAAAATGTGATTATACTTGAAAATTTGTGCTAAAATAAAAAATTTTAATGCATATACAAACATAATGTTATAAACTGAAACAAAAACAGAAGATATGGTATATAATAAACATATAAGCATATAAATACAAGCAAGAAATTCTTACATATTTCCTGTGGAGAAGTGGGTAAATATTGCTCAAAAGGTATAAAATTTCAGATAGGAAGAATAATTTTAAGAGCTCTGTTGTACAGCATAGAGATGTACAACAATAAATTGGTGAACATAGTTAATAATAATGTATGGTATTCTTGAAAATTACTGAGAGTTTAGATTTTAAGTACTCTCACCACAAAAAAAAAAAAAAAATGAAAAAGCATGTAAGGTAATGCATATGTTAATTAGCTTATTTTAGTTTTTACATAAAGTATATTTGTGTGTGTATATATATGTACATTATATATTTACATATTTCAAGACAACATTGTACACAATAAATGTATACAATAATAAAGAATTTTATAAATCGAGAAGAAAAGAAATGCTAAAATTTTAAAGAATCTCTTTGAGAGATATATTGCTCTAAAACTTTGGAGAAAATGTGGACATTGATGATAGAACATGCAGCAATATTCTACTTGGGACAACAATGGTATAATTCAGTGTATAGCAATATCATTACTTATATTATTACTTATATAATACTGATGCTATATTTTCCTATTTTTCAAAAATATTTGCCTTATTAACAATTTTTGTTATTAGGGGTAAAGGCAAACTTATAATAAAGAACTTTCTGTACATCGAACACTTTATTTTTAGAAAGAACTGCTAAAAGTTATATTACTGGGTCAAATAGTATAAACACTTTTCAACACTTTTATGCTAGCCACCAAATTATTTCTGAGGAGATATTCCAATTTCTACTTCCATAAACAGTAAATGAATACTCTCAATAATAAATAAATATATATATATATACACACACACACATATATATATATAACTAGAGCTTTACATTGTTTTTTCTTTCACATTTTTAAAAACTATTTCTTATATTTCACACATGCAAAAATATATGTAATATACATGGCAGCTAAAATTATACTATTAGTACAAATTACAACTTTAAATCATTATATTAATAATTTGAGAACTTCACTCATCTTTAAAATTTACTAGGTGTGTTTTAGTTAGCTTGTTGTCACTGTGACCAAAATACCTGACGAGAACAACTTATAGAGGAAAAGTTATTTGGGGCTCAGAATTTCAGACTATAGTCCATAGATGGCCAACTCCCTTGCCCTGGATCCTACAGGAGGCTGCACATCATGGGAGAAGGACCCAGTGGAAGAAAACTGCACAGCTCATGGCAGGATCAGGAAGCAGAGAGAGCTGGGTGAATGGCCCACAGGAATAGCAACTCTTCCAGAGCTCACCCCTGGTGACTCAGCTCCTCAGCCATGGCCCACCTGCCTACAGTTACCACCCAGTCCATTCAAAGAAGGATGGAATGATTAGACTACAGCCCTCACAATTCAGTCATTTCACCTTTAAACATTCCTACATTAACAGAGGAGCTTTGAGGGACACCTCCTAGGAAACCATAACAAGGTGTTATTTGCTCTCTAGAGGTCCTGAAATTTTTGTCCATCATTTTCTTACCATTTTGTCTATGCTCACCATATGTATTGTATGTGTACATATGCATATTTATATACAAATATTTATCTCCATATTTTCAATATATATTTTCTTTTACCAGTTTTTGGTAAAATTGCTAAAGGATACATGCTACATTTATTATCCTACTTATAAATTTAAGGATTAATATTTTTAGTTTAATTCATCCAACTATGTTATTCATTTGAATTCTGCATGATGTTCCTTTGTGCTAACAGTCCACAATTTATTTATTCTTGATTTTGTTAAGAAGGTTTTTCCAGGTTTATTCTACTATCTACTGCAGTACCTGTAAGTACTATGCATTGGAGAAGACTTTTTCTAGTGTCTATATATATATGACCAAAATCACTAAATCATATTCTATGGGAATGATCAAATTACTTCTGATAAGTAACTGGCAACTTCATGATGATCATCAAGTATTATTAGCACTAGTTCAGATCCAATATGTATAATATCCTGTTAAAATTCATCATATTATTGTCAGTTCTGAGAGAGATGTACTTTCTATTCAATCATTTATTCTTTGGAACATAGTTATTTCCTCACATTACAGGGATAGTAATCAACCTGTGCTGTAGTCTCCTTTGAAATCTTGTCAATCACCATCTGTAATAGCCGTATGAACAAAGTACACTTATTTTTCTTTACCTCAACCAAGCCTTCTCAACTGCACATTTTTTTTTAAATGTAAGATTCTTCATCAGAGGTTTTTTTCTTTTTTAACATGTACAGATGATATAGGGGTGGATTTATATGCATGTATGCATATCTATATCTATATCTATCTATCTATCTATCTATCTATATATGTATGTACAAGTGTTTGTGTGTATGTAAGTAAGGTATCTTAGTGATTAATGTGGGGTCTGTGAAGGTCATTATTTAAGTGACTCCTGTTCTCATCTATACTTCTCTTGAACCAATGAATGTACAAAAGAAAGATACATGCACACACAATCTAAGCAAGGTGGGGGGGGGGATGGAAAAAGTAGAGACTCAAAAATCAGAAGAGATAACATTTCAAAATTTAACCTGTTAGATAAATTTGCTTAGAATCATAAGTCATAGAATAGCCTGAATTTGTCTAGCAACTTACACCTCTCTAAGTATTCCTTCTTGTACCATTTAATTGCAACTTTGAATTTTTCCCCAAAATTCAAAGAACAAACTAAATACATAAAGAATCAGCAAAATTATTAATGAAGAAACACAATGGAGAAATTATTCAATAATGAGAAAATATGAAAGAGTAGAAATGAAGAAATAAGAAAACACACAAAAAAAGAAAAATGTAAATTATGTCATCAATAGGAATTAGATTTCCTTGGGTTTGTTGATATTTCCTTCCCAATTGAAGGACTCCTTTTAGAGAAAAATTTTTTTCTTCCTTTTTCCCACTTTTCTTAATACTCTTTATCACACTCATGTAATTATCATGCAATACACTTATTCAAAATTACAGTTTTCATCCTAAGATACATTATTTTGAGAAATTTCTCAAAAGAGCTATTCTAAAAAAATATGATTTAAAAGATAACTTTTGTTACTAAGTATGTTTTTTTTCTTTTTCAGTTATATAGAGAAAATTGTCTGAGTATATATGAAAATGAATTTGTGTTTAGAATTACAGGCCCTTCAAAATAATGTTCAATAATTATTTTTTTGAGAAAAAAGTTAGTATTGTTACTAGCCATATATGTTTAACCAATAAATAATTGTTACTTGAACAATTATCACTTTTACTGTGTTCCTATAATTAATTATATAATACTTAAAATTATTATCAGAAATTATTATTAGAATCTTATCTCAGTATATTACAAATACTTCAAATTTTTAATTGGAAATTTTCTTGGCTACTATATATAAGGTTGATTTCAGGTTATATAAGGTTGATTTTATTTCATATTTGTAAGGTGAAAAAATCTTTTATCACAAAAGTGCTTATTTTATTTATGCACAACCTCAAATAACCTTTGTCTACTCACCTCATTCAAAGAGTTAATTGTTTTGGACATATGAGCATAAGTGGGTCATGAGCAGAGGTTGACGTGAACTCTGGAAGTTCATATTGCAATTACTATAATAAGTGTAAAATCCAATCTGCCTTACCTCAACCTCAAAGGAATGTCTGCACTTCAACAGCCTTGTTCAACCCATGGACCCTCAAAATGTTAATGTGTTGGCAATGTGAAATACATCTAAACTTGGAGTAATACCTCTTATCCATTAATTCTCATATCAAAACTATATTAAATGTGTCACTCTTCTCATTTTAGGCATATCACAGTGAGTACAGAATGTTGATTATTTGACTATGAGATTTAATACCAACTCACTGGTGGAATAATGAACAGAATTCAGTGAGCTTTGTTTTGTCTATTGTTAAAGTCATTTAACTTTTGGTTATATGCATTGAGAAATTAGAGCAACCATTCAATATCATTTTGTGAAATCTTAGCAATAACATGCTAAATAATAATTGACTGGTTGAATTGTTACAGTAGAAATGTTGTAATCAGTAGCATTACTTGCATAGGGAAAGGAAACTAGCAAATTAAAAAATATCCCTTCTTTAAACAGTCCCTTATCTTCTCTCAAAGAGAAAATTAAGAGGAATAAAAGGGCATTTTTTATTATTAACTCACTTTAACTCCACAGAATAGCTCATTTTTATTTATGGAAAACCAGAAAAGTTTCTTCCTCAGCGATCTGTTATTTTATTACCTTTGTAGTGATTATTTAACTTGACAAAGGATGGAAGGCAATAATTAATGTTAAATGAATTTATACTATGTATTAGGAACTTCACTTATGCCATCAGAGTTAATGCTTACCACTGATACATGTTATCAAGGGGCAGGTTATCTTGATGAGAGTGAAGGAAGGGCTCTGAAGGTTATGGGTGATGAGTTCTGCTTCCTCAAATGTTTAAGTTTGAACATTAGAGAAGCTCTGAAGCAAGTGTATAAAGCAGGCTTTATTAAAAAAAAAAAAAAAAATAGTAACAAAGACTTCTCCCAGTGATACCACTGGATTTTGGTGGTATCTGCTCCCTTACTTGTTGAAGTATAACATTAGCAAAGCATTCCGAGGCAAGCATATAAAGCAGGGTTTATTTAAAAAGGGGTAACATAGACTTCTCCTGGGAGGGAGAAGGGTATAGCTGGTATCCTGGTATCCCAACAAGGGAGGGTGTTTGCCTTTTTTATAGGTCTTAGCCTTTCTTTATTTTCCTGCCCTCTTCCCCTTATCTCTCTCCTTCTTGCATTCAACTAGGCCCAGGAGATGCTTGGTGGTAAAGCCAAAATCTGTTAGGCGGTCAGTATAGATAGGTAAATCAAGTCAGGTTGGATCAAGAAAGCCAATTTTGAGTGAGTCCAGGGAAGTGGAAGTCTGTTGGGAGACTGTCCCCTGAGGGATTGGAATGTTAATTCCTTCAGAGCCCTTCCTCCACCCTTATCAAGAATCTGCCCTGCCCCAACCTGTTGCCAACTTAACCTGTTCCGGGAATTGCCCCTCCCTACAGGGAGCTTTAAAGTTGTTAATGTGTCCTGGGCTGCACCATCCTGTCCTTCCCCTTCAGCCTATCTACTTCTCACCTTTTGGCCATCCCATCTGACCTGGTCCCACTTAACAGAAGGAGAGTGAGCAGGAGAACAAAGGAAGCCCTGGGACATATAAAAAAGGCAGAACTGCCTCACTTCTTGGGACATGGGAATACCAGCAATGGCCCCCTTCTCCCTCCCAGGAGAAGTCTATGTTACCCTTGTTAAATAAACCCCGCTCAATATACAATCCCTGAGACAGGTTACCTTAGCAACAGTGAGAGCAGGGGCAGGTTATCTTGATAAGGGTTATGGAAGAGCTGTGAAGGAATTAACATTTCAATTCCTTCATTCTCTGGGTAGGATCCTTGCTTCACCAGGAGGGAGAAGGGGGCCATAGCTGGTGGCCTGGTATCCCAAGAAGTGAGAGCATCCTGCCCCTTTTATACATTTTAGACTTTCTACTGCCCTCTTCTCCCTTATCTCTCTCCTTCCTGTGTACTGACTAGACCCAGGAGTTGTCCGTGGGATGCCCAAAAGGTGAGAAGCAGATGGGTAGGAAGAAGGGCCAAATGGAGTGATTCAGGCAGGAAGCAGCCCAGGAGGCATTATTTAACAACCCTCCGTCTGCAACCTTTTGGGAGAGGTAATATAGGCAGGTAATCTTGGTAATCAAAGGGCTCTGGAGACATTAACATTCCAATCTCCCTGGGGCATTCTCCAATTTATTGGACTCACATCAGCCTCCGTTTTCTTGATCAGACTGCCTGTCTTTAATTCTTGCTTCACCACAACTCCTTAAGGCAAGAACTTTTTTGCTTTTTTTTTTTTTCTATGATGAAATGGAAATTCATAAGAATTGCCATATTTTGTTGAATTTAAAACTAATGCCACTGTGGGTTGTAATCAGCCTGTGATTCTTTATTTGAAACTAATGTCATTCATTGTAAGATACATATCATCTTGTTGGAACAATCAGAAAATACTGCCAAATTTAATTGTAAGATTTGTCTATGAATTAGTACTGAGTCAAAAACATTATCATGGTGAGATGTGTGTGTGTGGGTAAAGTCCCTCCTACAATGATGTACCTACTGCATCTGTCCTAGGCAAATCAGTTGGCGAGCTGAAGCCTATTCCTGGCCCCTCTGACTCCAAAGCCCCAGTTCTTCTATTAAACTTCACAACCTCAATATCATCACAAAACAGAATGCATTTGGCATTTTTCTTTATTACACCTCTTTTTTTTCTGATGGTACTACCTGCTCTTTGTAACCTTCATGTGAAGGAAATCAAAGTCCAGGGCAGTGTATTAATCAGAAAAAATGGATTGTGCCTGCCTCTTTCTGTCAATCACTTGATAAGGAAAAACAAATAGCAAAGATTAAATCACAGGCTGCTCAAATGCTTTGTACTTGGAATAAATACATTTCAGCTTTCATGAAAGTCCATTATGCACTGTTTGGCTTTGATTAGCAGGGGGGCATTTCACAAAGCGTAAAAGAAAGCTACAGTTAGTGGAAGAAAGAAGAAATGTGTGAGCATTTTCTTACTCTTTAGTTAAACAGCTGATTCACCCCAGTCAAAGAAAACAGCAAAGGCTCTGACAATTACAAATGTCCTTGGCAAAAGGATAAATTTATCTGCCTGTAAAGGAGACGTCTTTTGAAAAGGCAGTGTCTGCAGCAAACAGAACACTAGCAGAGCATGACTATAAAGAACAATCCCTATTTGCTCTTACACAGGAGAGCCCAACAATTGCAACTTGATTGTAATCCTCACTTGGGAAATCTGGAATCACCACCTGTTTTCTTTGGATGCTTGTGTGACACACTTCAGTTGCTTTCTACAGAATTTAGAACATTCATTGACTCCAGTGGATACACTTGGAGCTTTACTCAATTCATTTTCATTTAGCAACCAACATACCAGATTTATTAGAGCTATGCAATTCACTCTGATTTTGTATTCACATTTTTTATTACTAAGTAGATACTATATATTTTGTTTCTAGTCTATAATATCTTTCCATACAAGTGCTATAATTAGTTGCACTTCATTAATAGGGGTGAGATACTAAATGCAAGAACAGTTAGTCTGCAGTCAGTAGTCATAAGTATATTAGAGAAAAGAATAAGTGAAATAAAACCAGAATCACTACTACAAACTCTAATTCTCTTTTAATGAGATCTTCTACACTTAATTGAAAATGTGTTATCAGGATCTTTGTTTTTTTCAGTTCAACCATTCCAAAATATATAAAAAGAATTAAAGTAATATTGATAGACAAAAACTTCCGGTGTAGACTTATGGTCATCTATGCTTCTTTTAAGATAATCTTGATAATCTGTAGTATTTAATTTCTTGAAACTCTATGACCATTTGCTATTTAGTTAAGATTAAGTATGCCATCCACTGCATTGCAGTGCCAGTAAAAATACACAGATCCACCAAACTATGCGCATTATTATTATCGGAGCAAAGTAACATCAACAAAACAAAGAAACCAAAAATATCTAATAAATTCCTTCTACAAAATTAAATCTGTTAGATCCCTCTTGATTTTGAAAGTGTAGTATAGTAATATGCACCATACTGTTACACAGAATAGTTTGGCTTTATTTTTTCTAAATTTGAGAACATTAGTTTAAGAATGATAATTTACATTATGAAATTAATTTTAACAAAACTTGTAATATAATCCTTGAATTCATATTTATAAAATGGAGAGAATAGTAGCAATAAGCCAAAAATATAAATGTTTTACATAAATAAAATCTCAAAATATTGTTCCAAACTTCTTGTAATCAAGTATATCTCCCTGTTTTAATCTACTAATGAACAAAGAATGATTGTGGCTAAGCAAATCTTTGTCATCTGATACAAGTGATGAAATTTTAGGATTGTGTAATTATTGTGAGAACACCTAGGGAAGTCCAACTTTAGTTTTTGCTAAGTGACACTGCCATCTTCTGGTTTTATTTGTCATAATACTGTAATGGCTGAGGGTTGGACATGTTGGGTTTTGTAGGCACACATAACAGGTGTGACCAAATGTAGATATTTCTGAAGGTATGGTCTATTAAGTTAAAGAATGAACAGAAATCAATACTGCTATGAATTAATTGATATTTCAGACTACGAAGGACTTTTATTCATTAAGAGATTTCCAGAATAAAGGAGAGATGCTTTAACTAGGTAAAATCATGTTAGCGCTTTTATTCAATGACTTAAATTATGATATATATCCCAGGTTTGAATGCTTAATCGATGCTCTGCCCATCTGGTGCATTGAATGCAATTTGTGTAACAAAATATTGACAGATTCAACAAAATGCACAGCATTTAAGACAGGAAGAAAAATTGAAAATGATTCCTGGCTTGAAGTTTTCAGATTGAACAAATAAAATAAATAGACATGAAACAGTTAACAACAACAACAAAAAGTATTTGGGTAAGGGTTATTTTAGGTTACAAATGTGGGTATATCTTTTGATTAGCTATGGATTTGAAGGGAGTTGCATTTGAAAAAGAAGAGGCAAACAAAATGTAGGGGAACAACAGCTCAAATTGGGATAAAGAAAGTGAAAAGGACAAGACAGGAGGAAGTTTTCTGCTTTAGCTTTTGCAGAGCAGGCACAAACATAAGCTTAATTCTGAAAATACAGTTCTTAACAGTTACAACACCATTGGGTGCTAGTATCCATACTGAACACAGGAAATTTTGCGTTCATTCTTGCTACCTTGTTGTGTGTGTGTGTATGCATACGCATGCGTGAACACACACATATAATTGAATTTATATATACAAGTTTTACCTGCTGATGAAAATGTTTGAAAGGTGACCAATTTAAACACTGAAAATATGACAAAAGTGAGACTTAAACATAAAGAGTAAAAAATGTTGGGAAGAACAGCTTTAGTACCAGTAAGAGAACAGAAAAGTAGATTATCATGGAGTTTTCTGTTTCTTGGCTTTTGAACAGCAATAAATTACACTCCTCAATGATTCGATTTATTTTGACTTTGGTGTAGGCTTTGTCTCTTACAGGATTCTGCCTTAATCAACTCAGGGTACAATGATCTGCCTCTTTACTGGCGACCTCTATCAATCATTGTTCTCTCACTTGTATGGCATGAAATTGTATACTACTTCAAATATGTTTACAAATTGTGTCCGAAAATTTTGTATTTCTAAAAAATATATATATATTTTTTGTGGATAGGATGTAATTATTACTTCATTTGAATCACCCATAACACCAAACATAATGTGATGCTAATAGCTTATGACAATTATAAATAACATTCACAATCTCTCTCTTGTTTTTTTCTTTCAAAACACACACATACACACTCATGCATAAAGACCCAAATATATTAATTGACATTATTCAGAAGTGGAAATGTAACAGGTTGGAAGTCATGAAAAGAGATGATTCTGCTCATGAAAAAAAAAATTAAAGTATTTCAACTTCCAAATATAGAACATTATTCTGTAACTGTCAGAGTCCCCAAAATAAGGATACTTTATAGGGTAGAGATCAGACTAATAAGACTCACTTCCTCAGCTGGCAGGATTGGATACTACTGAAACAAAATTATCTGTCAGGTAACAAAATGACATATCATTTACATATACATTAAGCCTTGTCATGTTTTTTGTGGACACATATCACAAAACCATGATCAACATGGCCATTACGAAAAATATACAAAGATAATCCATGTAGTCTTGTTTTGTTGATAGGAAGCCTAAGCAACCTAAATATTTATCCTTGGAGTGTACATGTAAGATGTAGTGGATGAATCCCATGGAACACCAGGCAGGAGATGTATGTTGAAATACAGATGGACCTAAAAATTTAATTGAAAGATAATGAAATCTTTAAAATAACAGCATTACACAAATTTTAAATACACATGCAAGATAATAACACATGGGTATATTAATATATGAGCATATATAAATAAAAGGATTTGCACAAAACAGTGAAAATAAGGATAAAATAATCAAACAAACATAAAACATATAAACAAATGAACCTAGAACTGAAAGCAATAATATATATGGTTGAAGAATACTCAAGTGTCTGCACCTGAGACTTAACTAGGAAAAAGAAGGACTAACGTAGTACTCTTCAATGGAATGCAAAAAATAGAATGTGAACATGTATGGAATTCAAGATCAACCTTGCATTGCTTTTTGTTTTCCTCATTAGAATACAAAGCATTTGGGTTCAAAATTTTATTGTGATTTTCAATACACATTCACCTTTTCCATCCACCCTAAAGCCTGATCTTTACTCATCACACATGTCTTTCTAGATTGATTCTATATCTGCTTTTTTATTACACATCAGAAAGGAACAATGTTTTTTTAAAGTTACCTTGAACTGGGTAAAGTGACAAAACAGCTGGCCTCAATGATACTGAGAACTCTGTCAGCCTGTCTTTTCTCTCCAATGGCACAAATATATCACAGTGTAAAGAAAGTATTTTTCTGCTCATTTATTATTTTTTATAATTTTATCAAGAAAAAAGTGTTCAAGAGAAGAGTGTTCCAGCTGCAATTGCTTTTAAGCCACTGAAAGACCTCTCTCTTGTGTACTAGCAACAAAGAAGATAAACAGGAAGTCAGGAATATGGTATTTTTGTCTCTGCCTCTGTAACTGGCAAACTACATGTTAGCATATACAGAAGGCCAAGACTTCACTTTTTATTTCCTCATCATTAAAAATCAGACTAATAGCATAATCAGTATAACTGTAGTTCAGTGAAGGATGAATAAATCACCTTCAACACATAGAAAAATATTTTAATATTAAAATAGCTAGTTATTAGCCCAATGTGGTTGTTCCATGTGAACAGAATTTTGGTATAGGTAATCATTACACGCTTTTCTTCCAGAGTTAAATATGTAACTCCATTCTAAATATAAATTAATTAACTAGTATGAACAATTTTCAACATTGGGCTATTACTGCTAGAAAAGGGTTGATAACCAACAGAAGCAGTTTTTTCCAATGCGGCCTTTGTATTATACTGCATTTCTATTCAGTTTATCTAAGGAAAAAATAATTAATATATTTAGAGCACAACTCTATTTCAGCAGTAGCTGATTCCCAATCTCTGAAATTAGTCATCTTTTGTTTTGGATTTGGGAAGACCAGACTAATGATCAGGAGTAATGTTTCTTCTTCACTGACTTGAGGAATATTCACAAGCCTATTTTACATACTTTCTGCTCTTCAACAAAGTTATACACTGTGGTGGGAAATACAGATAAAGGACAGAGTCATATTTAATTCCTAACAACCTTTGGTGGTAAGTACTAGATTACTGTTCTGCCACAAGAAGGCACAATGGTGCCACATACAAACTGATATCAACTTGGTATGGTTCGGGTATGAGGTGTGCCCCAAAATCTCATGAATGAGACAAATCAATGCAAGAAGGTTTAGAGGAGAAATGGTTGGGTTATGATAGCCTTAACCCAATCAGTGAATTAATCCCTTCATGAGGATTAACTGAGTGGTAATTGAAGGCAGGTAGGGTGTTGCTGGAGGAGGTAGGCATTGAGGATACGGCTTTGGAGTATATATTTAAGAATGGAGTCTCTCTCTGCTGCTGATCATCACGTAGCTGGTAGCTGCTTCCCTCCATTACACTCTTCTGCCATGTTGTTCTGCCTCACCTGGAACCCTGAGGAATGGAACTGGCAGTCTGTGGACTGAGACCTCTGAAACCATGAGCCCCCAAATAAACTTTTCCTCCCCTAAAATGGTTCTGGTTAGATCTTTTCACCACAGCAGTGAAAAAGCTGACTAAAACACAGCTCATATTTCTGATGTATTTAACTTCATTCACTGTGACTTCATCAAATCCATGGAAAAAAGAAAGGATATGCTTTTATTTTTGTTTTATATATGTAAAAACCAAATCCCATAGTTTGTGACTCTCTCAGTGCTCCAAATAGTAAATGCCAAAACTAGGACTCAATTATATTTCTTCTAACTCCAGAGATTAGCCAAGTTCTTTACCAATGTCACAAACCTTGCCACATATAGTCTTGTTTAAACTAACCATCATGAAATGGGATCAAGTCATGAAAAAGTAAAAGGAGATAGATTGTATAGATAAAAACTGTAATTGAAAATGGACTTGATTTTGAGGGCAGAAGGATTCATTGTAGAACTTAAAGCAGAGTAAAGACATGTGAAAGCCGTATTTTAGGAGACAATCTTGTTGAACTATATCAAATAATTTAAAATGGAAAGGATTTAATTCAGAGATAAGAAGAAACTATTGCTATCATCCTGATGTGAGATAAAAGTCTGCCTTAGGGCAGAGGAAAAACCAATTAAGTAAAAACAGAATCCAGAGATATTTTAATTAAAAATATAATGGAATTAGGGAATTAATAAGTGGATAAAGAGAGGTATGGATAAAAATTATATGTGAAAATATTGTATTCAATTATTTTTATTGTTAGGACAATATTCTGAAAATAGTGCTTTAGTCATACTTAAAATGTTTAATTATTAAACTTCTTATTCAAAGAAGAAATATTAGTAGGTTAATAATTATTATCCCCATTGAAAATTAGTTCTAATTAATAATTGTAAATAGAATTTCATTAAAGTGGAACAAACAGAACAAAAAAAATGAATCTTTTAGCAAATAGGATAGTCTTAATGTTGCTGCTTTTGCAAACAAGTTTCTTAATTTTAAAATCTGGGTGGGGTGGCAAATAAAATTGCATGTTTAGTAAACAAATGTGCAATTGAATACCTGGAAAAGGTCATTTTTATTACCTGCAAATGAATTTCCCTGGCATAGATATTAAGTGTAAATATTTATTCTTTTAATTGTGGTAAAACTTAATAAAAATTTACCATTTTATCGTAATAAAATACAAGTTTCAGCTGTATACCATCATTACCATCTAATTGCAGAAACTTTTTGTAATCTCTTTTTGTTTGTTTATTTAATTATTTATTTACTTATTCATAATGCACAGGTATAGCATCTTTTTACATACAACTGCTTGCATACAAAGTATATAAGTACCATTCAGATCTTCAATCATGCATTTAGGATAATGATATTCATCTCATTCAACCACCAATTTTTTTTCCTTCCCCCCCCTTCCTCCCCCCTTGCTCCCTCCCTTCCCCTCCCTTTCCTTTGACCATTCTAGTGTTCCTCTAATCCTATGTACCCCCATCCAACAACACTGTGAACTAGCCTCCTTATATCAGAGAAAACATTCGGTATTTGGATTTTTGAGATTGACTAATTTCACTTAGCATTATATTCTCCAACTTCATCCATTTACCTGCAAATGCCATTATTTTATTCTCTCTTATTGCTGAGTAAAGTTCCATTTTGTATATATACCACATTTTCTTTATCCACTCATCTACTGAGGGACATCTAGGTTGGTTCCACAACCTACCTATTGTGAATTGTGCTACTATAAACATTGAAGTAGCTGTGTCACTGTAATATGCTATTTTTAAGTCCTTTGGGAATAGACCCAGGAGTGGGATGGCTGGGTCATAGGGTGGTTCCATTCCCATTTTCCCAAGAAACCTGGGAATCAACGAAAGAGGTGAAAGACCTCTATAAGGAAAATTATAGAACACTAAAGAAAGAAATCATGGAAGAACTCAGAAGATGGAAAGACCTACCTTGCTCTTGGATAGGTAGAGTCAATATTGTCAAAATGTCCATACTACCAAAGGCATTATACAGATTTAATGCAATTCCAATCAAAATCCCAATGTCATTCTTCAAAGAAATAGAAAAAGCAGTCATGAAATTCATCTGGAAAAATAAGAGACCCAGAATAGCCAAAGCAATCCTGAGCAAGAAAAGTGAAGCAGGGGGCATCACCATACCAGACTTTAAATTGTACTATAGAGCAATAGTAACAAAAACAGCATGGTATTGGCACCAAAACAGACTGGTGGACCAATGGTACAGAATTGAGGACACAGAGACTAATACATATAATTTCAGCTATCTTATATTAGACAAAGGTGCCAAAAATGTACAGTGGAGAAAGGATAGCCTCTTCAACAAATGGTTCTGGGAAAACTGGAAATCCATATGCAATGAAATGAAATTAAACCCTTATCGCTCACCATGCACAAAACTCAATTCAAAGTGGATCAAGGACCTAGGAATTAGACCAGACACAATACGCCTAATAGAAGAAAAAGTAAGCTCCAATTTCCAACATGTCAGATTAGGCCCCAAGTTTCTTAATAAGAATCCTGTAGCACAAGAACTATTACCAAGAATTAATAAATGGGATAGATTTAAACTAAAAAGCTTCTTCTCAGCAAAAGAAACAATCAGTGAGGTGAATAGAGAGCCAACTAATTGGAAACAAATATTTAATACATGCACATCAGATAGAGCACTAATTTCTAGAATATATAAAGAACTCAAAAAACTTAACACCAAAAAAGCAAATAACCCAATCAATAAATGGGCTAAAGAATTGAAAAGACACTTCTCAGAAGAAGATACACATTTAATCAACAAATACATGAAAAAATGCTCAACATCGCTGGCAATTAGAGAAATGCAAATCAAAACTACTCTAAGATTTCATTTCACTCCAGTCAGAATGGCAGCTATCAAGAACACAAACAACAATAAATGTTGGAGAGGATGTGGGGAAAAAGGCACACTCATACATTGCTGGTGGGACTGCAAAATGGTGCAACCACTATGGAAAACTTTTTGTAATCTTTAATGGAAAATCTGCACCCACGGGCAGTCACTGTTCATCCCCTACTCCCCCATGCAGTCCCTGGAAAACATTAATATGCTTGTTGTCTCTATGGATTTGCCTACTTTGGATGTTTTATATAAAAGGAATCATATATGTAGTCTTGTGTGTCTGCATTGTGTTTTCAAGTTCACCCTTATTTTAGCATGTATTAACATTTAATTCTTATTGTGGTTGAATAAAATTCCATGATATGGATATACCACATTTTCCTTATCCATTTATCAATTCATGTACATCCAGGTTGTTTCCACAACTTGAAAGTATTATGTTCATGACTAAAGCATGATTTTCAGATTATTTTTGGCTATTGTGACTATTGCTGCTATGAACATGTGTTCATACAAGTTTTCTATTTGAAATTCTTTGAGTATATAAACACAGGGGTAGAATATCTGGGATGTGTGGTCATTCTTTGTTTAACTTATTGAAGAACTGCCAAGCTATTTTTCAGTTAGTTCACCATTTTATATTCCCAAAGGTAATGTATAAGGGGATCAATTTTTTCACATCCTCATGAAACTTGCTATTTAACTTAAGCCAGGATGGTGGTTCATACCTCTGGACCCAGCTACATGGGAAGCTGAAAGCACAAGGACTGCTTGAGACTAGGAGTTCAAGTCCAACCTGGGTAACATACCAAGACCACATCTCAGAAAATTAAAAAAAAAAAAAAAAAAAAAAAAAAAAAAGTAAGTAAATAAATAAATACAAATTTTTTAAAAAGCTTTTATACCTGTTCTAACAGATATATAGTGGTGTTTCATTATGGTTTTGATTTGTACTTATCTATTGATTAATGACATTGAGAATCATGTGCTTGTTGATTATTTGTGTTATATTCTTTGAAGAAATATGCACGCAGGAACACTGCACATTTTTTATTGAATTATGTCTGTTGATAAGTTAAAAGTATTTTATTTCTTCTGGTTAGGTGACTCTTTTCAGGTGTATGACATGCAAATATTTTTCCCATTCCATGTGTTGCCTTCTCATTCTCTTGATAGTGTCCTTTGACGTGCAATTTTTTAAAAATGTAAAGCTCTATTTGTGTTCTTTATCCTTGTGTTATGTATGATTTTATTGTTATACATAAGAAACTATTATCAAGTATAATATTATGAAGATTAATCCTAATATTTTCTTCTAAGTGTTTATTAAGTTCTTATAATTTTTTAATCTTTTTAATTAATCTTTGTATATATTCTGAACTAAGAGTTCTCTTTTTAGTTTCTTGCCTGTGAACATCCAATTCACAGCACCATTCATTGAAGAGACCCTTCTTTCCCTATTAAATGGTCATGGCACTTTGTTGAAAATCAATTGACCATAGTTGAATTTATTTGCAATAATAAAATAATCGTGTTTATTTCTGAGCTATCAATTCTATTTCATTAGTCTGCATGCATATCTGATGCCAGTACAATCCTGTTTTATAGTAGGTTTCGAAATTGGTAAGTGTGAGTCCTCCAAATTCTTTATTCTTTCTGAGATTATTTTGACTATTCAGAGTACCTATGAACTTGAGGATCTCCTTTTCCATTTCTGCAAGATGACTAGTGGAAGAGTGTTTAGGATTTTGTTCAGTCTGTAGATCATTCAGAGAAATATTGTCATCTTAAAATATTAAATCTTCTCATACATAAATACAGAATGTCTTCCAATTTATTTGTGTCTCTTATATTTTCTTTCACCAGTCCTTTGTAGCTTTCAGCATATAAACATGGCAACTTCTTAAATTTATTCCTAGATATTTTATTCTCCTTGATGTCATTGTAAATGAAATAGTTCTTAATTTCTGCATATAAATAAAAACTAATTTTTAGGGTTAAGCTTGTATCCTACAAGTCTGCTAAGTTTATTTAAATAATAAGTTTTCTTGCACAATGTTTAGTCTATATCTATAAAAAATCATGTCACTTGTGCATATAGCTCTACTTTCTCTTTTCAAATTTGGATGCTGTTTATTTTTTGCTCTTTCCTAACTACTGTGGCTTGTGCTACCAATTGAAGTAGATATCCTTGTCTTCTTCCTCATCTTAGGAAAACATTCAGTCTTTCACCATTGAATAGAGTGTTAGCTCTGGGATTTTCATAAATGTCCTTTATCAAGTTGAGATGGATATTTATCCACCTATTCCTAACTTGTAATTTTTTTTATCATGATATGGTATTGAATTTCACATGCTTTTTCTGTATCTATCTAGTTGATCATTTTTTCTTTGTTCTATAAATGTGATGCATCACAATTATTAGTTTTCATACATTGAAACTCCCTTGCATTCCTGAGATAAATTCTACTTATTTACAATGTATAATCTTTGTAATAGGATGCTGGATTTTGTTTGCTAATGTTTGGTTGAGGATTTTTGCATCTATGTTCATAAGGGATATTGATCTCTATGTTTATTTTATTGTAGTGATTTTCTCTGGCTTTGGTGTCAGGGTAATGCTGAACTCAATGGATGAGTTTGGAAATGTTGACCGTATTTTTTAGAACAGTTTGAGAAGGACTAAAAGGAGAATTAAATTGAGAAAGAATTAAATTATCCTTTAATTGTTTGGTACAGTTCATCAATGAAGCATATGGTCCTGGGCATCTTATGTTGGGAGGTCAGAAGCAGAGGTTGGAGTGATTTGCTTTAATGATAGAGGTAAGTTGATAAGAGCCATGGAATATGGGAAAAGTTTAGAAGCTGAGAATCCAAGGAAATGGATTCTTTCCCAGAGTCTTCAAAAGCAACCTAGCCCTACTAATTCATTTTAGATTCCTGACTTCCAGAACTACAAGAGAATAAACTTCTGCTATTTTAAACCACTGTTTGTGGAAGATTATTATAGCATTAAAGGGAAATTAACACAGCCAATATTCGACCATATCTCAAAGTTAGTAAATTCACTGCCAGTAATTTCAAGTATGTTTTTATGAGGAATTTGAAACTATTCACATTCCTATCATCCTATAAAATTACTTTCTTCATTCAATATCTCTTTATGTTTCCTTGAGAGTTTTTATGCCCAGAATTGCCCACTTTTAGTGTTGCAAATATCTACACAACGTATTAACAGATATAATTATAATTGCTATGTGTATGCAAGCATGAATACGTAACAACAAATGCCATTGTTAAGTACAACTATGATGTACAATAAAAAATGTGGAGGGCTGGGGATATAGCTCAGTTGATAGAGTGCTTGCCTCACATGCACAAGGCCCTGGATTCAGTCCCCAGAACCACAAAAGAAAAAAAAAAGAAAAAAAAGTGGAAATGAAAAGAAAAAAAAACAATAATAATAAATTTTGAAGAGAAGTTGTATCAATAGCAAGCTATCTGATATCAGGCTACTTAAGCTTGACTTAGCCCCCGCAATTATTAAATGTATGACTTCGGTAAGTTTACCCAAACTCTCCAAATTTTACTTTTGTAACCGGAAAAAAAATGACAAAAACAACATTTGCTACAAAAGATTGTTTTTTGGATTCTGTGAGATAAGGCAATGTAGATGTTGCTACACAGAATCTATTTAAATAATGCTGTATTATTTTCCGTCTGTATGTAATATACTGAAATAAAATATAAACTCATTTTATTTTTAAATTGGAAAATTTAGTTTATAAACAAAATACTTCAGTAGAATGTGAAGCAGAATGCAAAGAGTTTTGTGTGATTTGTTCACTGATACATCCTCAGAGATTAAAGCAGTTCCTGAACTGCCATAGATGCTTTAGGGTTGTATTTTAAATGAAGAATGCATATATATGCATGACATGTTATGTATCATTTATGTATATATATATTTCTGAGCTTTTATGATTATAATACCTTGCATAATACAAAGACTAACATAAATATTTAAATATCTTCAACTACATCATGGATTTTTAACCAAAACTTACATTGTTTTATATGAATTTATGTTCATTATTACCTTTGTTACAGTATTATATTACAGTTTCTTAAAAGAGAATTAAAATATTATTTTTAAAAGTAATATAATTGACATAACTAGACACATAGTTAGATTTTTGCATTCATATTTTAATAACTGATTTTAAAAACTGATTAAAATCAATGAGATTAATATAATCCTCATAGATTAAAATTTTAGGGAAATCCTTCAATTGAATAAGTTTATCTAAAAGTTCATAATGTATTATATGTATATTTGCAAAAACAAATCATTTATATAGAAATCTAATTAGCACAAAAATCCCTTAGTGAAAAGGACAGCATGTTACTTATACTAGATGAATATGATCTCAATTGTGAAGATCAGTCAGCATGATTCCATATCATCTCCCCATATAAAATGAAACATAAGATGTTTGAAAATAATTACATCTAGAGGTAAATGTTGGGGCTTATACAAATGGGAATAATTTAAGTTGATTAAGAGAAAAACATTCAATGGGAAATTTAGAAGGGTGCCAAATCATATATTTTGGCTTCTGCCATTTTATTGCATTTTTATACCAACAAAAGTGACCATAGAAAGAGATTCTAAGAAAATGATCAAATTCTGCATTCGCCAAAAACAGTAGCTTGTAAAAACAAAAATCAAATTGTGTGTTTTACAAAACAATGGTTGACCAATTTAGAAACTACTGTTTGTGATGTCCTGCTTTTTTGTCTTTTTTTGGCCACATATATTTTATAAAATCTCCTTCTTACACCAAAAGCTAGGTCTTCAAAGCAAGGCTTCCACCCTGCAATATGTGTAGGTTTAACAATTTACACCCACTCCAGTTCCCAGCTTTTGCCAGGATCAGTACTACATGCAAAAAATAAAAGAATGGAAGAACAGGAAATGGTTATTTTCTTTAGAGCTTGGGATACTTTCTCATAATTATTACTGAGACTTACATAATTATTGTCTATCAAGATAATGCTATAGTCTTACCAATAATAAAAATGATAACATCAGTTTCTTACATAGGATGAATCTAGTGAAAAAAATAAGATCAAACATTACTTGTTTTCATAATTCCAAAGAATGTAAAACCAAATATATCTAACTGATTTTGTGGTCCATTCCAAGCAATATAAGTACTTGAAAGATTTTTCCTTATCATCCTTTTTTTGCCATATGATTTCTTTACTGTCCTGCCTTTCACATTTTTTTACATTTTAAATTTCCTCATGCTTCTTTTGATAAATATGAGTATATATACACAGGAACTTCTGTACATATAGATGTGTGTGTGTGTATAATTGTATATGTGTATGTATATTTATGTACAGAACACATATGTTTTGATATATATGTGATCTTTTTGCAAAAGAATAATAATTAGGTTCTATTTGGATTGTACTTTTTGAAACTATGTTATTTACTACAAAGAAATTTAGAATGGTGGACTGTTAAGCATTAGACCACAGACCCTACACCTACTAGAAGAAAAAGTAGGCCCAAATCTCCATCATGTCAGCTTAAGAACTGAATTTCTTGACAAGACTCCTAAAGTTCAAGAAGTAAATTCAAGCCAAACACAGTGGCTCATGTCTGTAATCCCAGTGGCTTGGGAGGTTGAGGCAAGAGGATCAAGAGTTCAAAGCCAGCCTCAGCAAAAGCAAGGTGCTAGGAAACTCAGTGAGACCTTGTCTCTCAATAAAATACAAAATAGGGCTGGAGATGTGGCTCAGTGGTTGAGTGCCCCTAAGGTGAGTCCCTGATACCCACCCACACCCAACAAAAAAAAGAAGTAAACTCAAGGATCAATAAATGGTATAGTAAGAAACTAAAAACTTCTTCATAACACAGGAAACAATGAAGAGAGAGCCTTCAGAATGGGAGAAAGTCTTTGCCACCTGCACCTCAGAGCATTAATCTCCAGCATCTATAAAGAACTTTTAACACCAAAATCCAAATAACCTAATCAGTAAATGGGCAAAGTAACTGAACAGATAGTTCATAGAAGAAGAAATATGATCAGTCAACAAATACATGAAAAAATGGCCAATGTCACTAGCAATTAGAAAAATGCAAATTAAAGCTACACTTAAGATTTCATCTCTAGTTAGAATGGTAGTTATCAAGGGGCTGGGATGTGGCTCAGCGGTAGGGCGCTCGCCTAGCACGTGCGTGACCCGGGTTCGATCCTCAGCACCACGTAAATCATTGTGTACAACAAAAGCAAATAAATGAATATTTAAAAAAAAAAAAAAGAATGGTAGTTATCAAGAATACAAGTCACAAAAAATGTTGATGAGGATGTGAGGGAAAAGGTACATTCATACATGACTGGTGGGACTGCAAACTGGTGTAACCACTCTGGAAAGCAGTGTGGAGATTCCTTAGGAAACTTTGAATGGAACCACTGTTTGACCCAGTTATCCCATGCCTTGGTTTATACCCAAAGGACTTAAAATCAGCATACAATAATGATGCAGCCACATCAATGTTCATAGCACCTCAATTTACAATAGTTAAAACTATGGAACCAACCTAGATGCCTTTCAACAGATGACTGGATAAAGAAAATGTGGTATATATACACAACGGACTATTACTCAGCCATAAAGAAGAATGAAATTATTGCATTTGCTGGTACTTGGATGGAGCTGGAAAATATCATGCTAAGCAAAATAAGCCAATCCCCAAAACCAAAGGCGAATATTCTCTCTGATATGTGGATGCTGACTCATAATAGGTCTAGGGGGTCACCAAATTGGATAGGGGGCCAAGAGGGAATGGGAACAATAGTAGAATGAATTGGACATATCTTTCCTATGTTCATGTATAAATACACAACCAGTGTAACTCCACATCATGTACAACTACAAAAATGGGAAGTTAACTCCATGTATGTATGATATGTCAAAATACAGTCTATTGTCATATGTAACTAAAAACAACAAATAAAAAATTAAAGTTTTAGTTAAAAAAATAGACAACAATTCTAAAAATGAATGACACATTTATTTTGTTATAAAATGCATGGTACAGTTTAACAAAGTCATATATATTTAGCTTTATTTATTTAAATGATTATGAGAACATTTTGATATAAAGAAATTCAAAATAAAAATGTCTAACCCATATAATTTCAATGTAAAAATCAATTCAAATTTATTTATTTGTTTAATTTTTGGTGCTGGGAGTTGAACTTCAGGGCTTTGTGCAGGATAAACATGAGTTTTACCACTGAACTACAGACTGAGTCTCTCAAATGTTACATAAGAATGTAATATAAAAATGGAAATGTAAGAATGGAAACTGGCAAGTTTTGTAGGAGATAAAATAATATTAACTTGAATAAGGGTAATGTTTCAATACTATGATTGTAATTTAGGAATTAAACAGGAAATTTAAATTTTTGGTCACAAAATATACATTTTACCACTGTAATATAACTATCCAAGTATAATCTGTTTTTTTTTCAATACTCTAAACAAGTTCAAAAAATAATAATTAATTAATTTTCAAATGTTTACTAAACTCTAACACATTAAGCAGAAAGGAAGAAACAAAATATTTTTCAATAAAAAAAAAATTTTAAACCTTGATCAAACAAATAAAGAAACCTAATTTTGAAATTGTTCTCTTTTGCCTGAGTTTATTCCTGAAAATTAAGGTGTATTTTAACAATGACTGAAAGATTAATAAAATATTTAAATTTCCCCACATCCTAATCCTGAGAATCATAATGAGGAAATAAGGATTAAACATCGTTTTTGTCTTATTAAAGCCTAGATTCACCACATTATTTAAAGGAAGAAAATATTATTGATTAAAAGATTAAATTTGCATAAAATTTTTATGCCTTTAATATTGTTAACATTAAATATCATGTTTATTTAAAGATTGAATGATCATAGTGATTATAGACAGCATATTTTGGACTGCTTTTGAAGTCAAGAATGACTTTACCTCCTTGTAGAATGGCACATAGTTCTTTTTTAAGATTGCTAAACCAAGCCGGGCGCGGTGGCGCACGCCTGTAATCCCAGCACTTTGGGAGGCTGAGGCAGGAGGATCACGAGTTCAAAGCCAGCCTCAGCAATGGCGAGGCACTTAGTAACTCAGTGAGACCCTGTCTCTAATAAAATACAAAAAAGGGCTGGGGATGTGGCCCAGTGGTCGAGTGCCCCTGAGTTCAATCCCCGGTACAAAAAAAAACAAAAAAAAAAAAAAGAAGATTGCTAAACCAAGTTAAATGAATGAATGAATGAACAAAGCAGCACAGGCAGTACAAAGTGTATACCATAAAATAAATCTAATTGATTTGAAATGAAATTTAGGGAATTAAAAATGTCAATATTGAAAAGGTCTAAGGTAATTATAAAATCCAGATATTTGTAGGTGACAACATCTTGTTAAAAATGAAAGTAAATCATTCCATATAGAAAACTTTGTCATGATTATGTAGGGGGGTTATATTCAAAAAGAGCACTCAGAAAATATGCCTATGTTGATGTTTAAGAAATCCTAAACATTTCTCTCTTATTTCATCCAGTAGATAAAAAATGGCTTAAAACACTGACTCTGTCTAGCCACCTGGGACATTTCATGAAGTCATTAACCAATGCTTCAAAACTCGTGTCCAGTCCTGTGAAATAATTAGAAAAAAAGCTTTAGAATACTATATCATATTATTTTTATTTTTTAATGTGAAAATCATTAGATTTTAGGTTCAATTTTGCTTTTTCTTGAGTATAATTAAAAACACTTACATCTTTGTCCTTAAATATTTCATTTTATTCTCCATCTTCTCTTGTGCTACCTAACAATATGGTGAAGTATTTAATCCAAAAATTATTGTTTCCAAAGTTGTTTATCTCAAAATCATAGTAGAAGACTCTTTTGTGAGTCACAATTTTTTGAGTTTTATCTTTGGTGTTCTAAGTTTTGATGCTTTGAATTGTTTTTTCCTCCAGGAAAAAATGATATTCCAAATTTACATTGGTTCTTATCAGCTGGTGTAATCTTTAAGGAAAAATTCCAGACCCAGCACTTTCTCAAGGCAAGTTGTGCATTTAATATCTGAAATTTTGAATTAGTGAAAAACCTATCCAACTTTTTAATTTATTGGCATAAATATAATTGAGCATACGAATGTCATAAGCACCATTTTCATGTTGTTTCTTCATATCTGAAACCCAAAGGTGACTGTACCACACAGTGAATGAGGTCAGAGAAAGTTGTTACCAATCATTGCTAATGTTTTCTGGAAAATATTTTAGGAATGATCTTCCATGTGTTTGATAAAGGTCTAAAGTATGACATTATAAGTCAGTACACGTGAGTTTTAAATAATGTAGCATAATGTAGCATCAGCATATTTGTATTGCCTTTGTCCCTTTCTCTCCTTAAGAAAGCAACTTTGCTAATAATGCTAATAACTCTTTTCTCATGAAACCTGACCATTTTTGATTAATTTTAGTGAAGTGAGTTACATGAACAACGTTGACTTAAAAATCCTTTGGGAAAATTTTTAAAGTTGAATTGTCATTGGGTGCTGAAAGAAAAGGAATTGATATAACAGCATGACTCAACTGTTTACATTAGATTCTGGCTCACAGTACCTTCAGATTAGTGTAAATGTAAAAATTCTTCAAGATGGTAAAACTCCTTTTCAGTGAATTCAGTGGCCTTGTGGTTGCATAAACTCCCCCAAACCCCTAAGGTTTCATTTATTTGGTCTATCAATTGTAATTTTGATCTGAGGAGTTGTTTCATAACTGAGAATGTTTGTTTAATGATACATAATTCAGATAAGGGTGTTATTTTCTTTTGCGTCATGGTTGGAGGGATTCTCATTTAATAAAATTGGTTGGATTTTCATTTTCTGTTTTATTCTTTATGAAAATTATTTATGGATCTTTTCTTCTATTTACTCTTCATTTTGTAATACATTATTTTTACAGTTCAGTAACACCAGGTTCAGAGTACCATATATCAGTTCAGAGTACCAGGTATTACCACTTCTTACCATATCACCATGAACTATGTACTTACTAAAGTCATTTTCATGGAATGTTTCATGAAATACCTTAAATATTATTCAGATAAATAGTTTACATGGAAAGGTGTTACTTCATAAGCTACATTAAGTAAATTGAATTTTAATATGAATAAAATATTTCATCTGTTACTTAAAAATATATCTAGAAAATACATAATAAAGCAAATTTTTCATACCATTTTGGAAAATAATATCATCTATAAACAACTAAGTAAAAAAATTAAAGTATATATTCTATAATTATTATACCAACATATCTCTTATATATGTACCAAAAAGGCCAAATGTAAACAAAAGATAAATAATATATAGGATAAACCATTTTAGTTACTAACAAATAATATAGAAACTCAAGTTGGTCCTAGTATTATACCTGTCTAATCTGTGCTTAATAACTTAAATAGAAAACAAAGAATCTGGCTCAGCATCAGTTTATTCACTAATGTTTAAGAATTTATTTTTAACCAGGTATTTCATAATTATAAAGGCAAGACAAGGATGACTAAATTGCAAAGTTTATTACATGAGCTAATGTTTTTCCTCTATGTGCAAAATTGTAAAGTGTTTGTAGATAAGTTAAAAGCTAAAATTCAATCTGTATTTTAAAAAGATAATTAAGATATATTACAGCAGTGTAGGAAAGAACATGGTGGAAAAGAAACATGAACTTTACTAAGCAACTTGAAAGTACTTCAGTCATCTTTGTTTGGAGGTCAACTTGAAGTTAACTGTTTAAAACTCTCTATTGAGGACTTTATTAATGACAGGTTACTGACAAGTCTCTAATGTTCATCCGTTCAGTAACTATTGCTTAGTTAACAATCTTACAATAATATAGTTTGATGAAATTAATGGGAGATGAATATGTAGAGCAATGTGCTAATAAGGGATTGCATATTTAATTCATATTTAATTCAAGGTCAGTTAAGTCAAAGCTTAGGCTAAACCATGAATAAAATAAAGGAAGTAGTCTAAACAGCTGAAGAGGTAGCAGGAAAAACTATTACATTTGAAAGGGAGAGAAATTTCAAGAGAAAGAAAAGAAGGAACATGATTTAGGGAGCTACAAGTATTCTGGACTATTTTAAGGACAGTGTACATAAGATGGAGCAGATCATATTACTAAGCAGGACATTTGAGTCATTTCTTACATCTTTGGAATAAAAAGAACTATGAACAGTCACTTTATGACCCAGACATCCCACTCCTGCGTCTATTCCCAAAGGACTTAAAAGCAGCATGCTATAGGGACACAGCTACATCAATTTTTATAGCAACACAATTCACAATAGCTAGGTTGTGGAACCAACCTAGATGCCCCTCAGTAGATGAGTGGATAAAGAAAATGTGGTATACACACACAATGGAATATTACTCAGCAATAAAAGAGAATAAAATAATGGCATTCGCAGGTAAATGGATGAAGTTGGAGAATATAATGCTAAGTGAAGTTAGCCGATCTCAAAATTCCAAATGCCAAATGTTTTCTCTGATATAAGGAGTCTGATTCACAGTGGGGTTGGGTCGGGGAACATAGGAGGATTAGAGGAACACTACAAAGATCAATGGAGAGGGAGGGGAAATCGGGGAGCAAGGGGGTATGAAGGAAAAATAAAAGAGAAGATGGTAGAATGAGATGGATATCATTATCCTAAATGCAGGACTGAAGACATGAATAGTATGAATATACTTTGTATACAAACAGTGTTATGTAAAAAGCTGCTCTATATGTGTATTATGAATTGTAATGCATGCTACTGTTATATATATATATATATATATATATATACAACAACTTCAAATAAAAAAATAAAGGTATTGTGTCCAACTACAACTAAAAAATAAATATTAAAAAAAGAACATAGAAAAAAAACCAGTCACCTACTTTGCATTTTGCAAATATAAGTTTGATAACAGCATGGAAGTTTTTCTTGTGATATAAATAAAGCAAACAGCTTGAACCATTAATAGATACACTCCTGAAGAGCAGGCTTCCTCCTAGGTTTCTCAGCTCTGTTATTTCTACTGTAGGGTATCAGTGCTTCATACTCCCCTTCTCCCAAGGAATTTATATTTCAGGAGTCTTTTCATTGTTTGCAATTGTTACGGTTTAGATGTGGTGTCCCCTGAAAGCTCACATGTGAGACAATACAAGAAGGTTTGGAAGGGAAATGATTGGGTTATAGCCTTAACATAATCAGTGAATTAATCCCTGATGGGATTAACTGAGGGGTAACTGGAGGTAGGTGGGGTGTGGCTGGAGGAAGTGGTTTGTTGGGGGCATGGCTATGGGGTATATATTTTGTATCTGGAGAGTGGAGTCCCTCTCTCAGCCTTCTGATCATAATATGAGCCGCTTCCCTCTGCCACCCTCTTCTGCTATGATGTGCAGCCTCACTTTGAGCCCTGAGGAATGGGCCTGCTGTCTATGGATTAAGAGCTCTGAAACTGTGAGTCCCAAATAAACTTTTCCTCCCCTACAGTTGTTCTTGTTGGGTCATTTTTGTCACAGCAACAAAAAAGCTGATTAAAACAATAAGTATTTCTTGTTTAGAGCCATCCTTTGATTTGGTCGCTCAGAATGGCTATTGAGATTATACATTTGTTCCATGTCAATAACAAAATGTACAGGGATCTTAAAAAAAAAAAAAAGATGCCCTTAATTGGTTATAGACAATTTTATTGAGCCATAATTCTAGAACAGAAATCTCTTAAATTTCTATATATGCTTTTATGATAATGATTCATTTATTCTTTCCATACCAAAAATGCCAACTTCTTTTATAAGTACAAAACAAGTT
Organism: Tamias sibiricus; assembly: GCA_025594165.1. NCBI lineage: Eukaryota > Metazoa > Chordata > Mammalia > Rodentia > Sciuridae > Tamias > Tamias sibiricus. The sequence continues at coordinate 21,749,696 of CM046663.1, forward strand.
GAAGTATTCAATTATAATGTGTTCATCATTACTTTGATACACCAACTTTCTTTTTTCCCCTATAAAAATTTTTTTAATCATAGGCCAATCAGAATGACAATATAGTTGCCAATATTCAGCTCAGTTCATTTGTAGTCAAACTGTGGATGGATAATAATATTTAATGAATGAGGAAATTAAGACCTCAATAACACAAGTGACTTTAATGATGCCCAGCAATTAAATTACAGAATCAAGATTCAAACCTGATTTTCTCTGATGACAAAGGCAATTTCATTTCTGCCACTATCACATGGTTCTTATTATTTCTCTAGCAACTCTACTACAAAACTTGTCTCACAAATAGGAATTTAGGTTGCTTCTTTATTTGACTGAATTACTCATTCCTTCTTTCTCTAACAATACCCAGTTATTTCTTTTCTAAACTGGATATGAAAGTGAGAAGGACATTCTGGGAACTATAATCATATTAAGCTTCTGGCAGTAAAATTTATGGAGCCTTGATTCTAGTAACTCTAGTTACTTGTTTGATTTATAGTTTGAACTTGGTGAGTTAAAAATATAAAGCATTTTGTGTAATTATTTATTCAATTATGCTCTGTTCAACCTCAGTTCCCTTTCTTTGATAATGTACCTGTAATGTTCCCCTTGTCTCCTCAGCTCCACTCTCCACCCTTTCCCCACACCATCTCTTCCCTAGAGAGTTGAGTTGTCTGGAGTAAATTGTGGTGTCTGTTGACCTCTGGCTTCCAGTTTGGCTGAGGAAAGGAAAGCCAGACTGAATATCACAGGGAAAGAGGAAAGAGGATCCAGGTATTTTTTTTCTCACTCTCACCTCTGCCTGAAGGTCATGGCTCCTCCTGTAATGGCCTTTCCCTAGGCTCTCTTTTGAGTCCTAGTAACCACTCCCTCCCTCTGCTGCTCAGGCCTGAGAAGCTATAACACAGACTCTCCTGTTGTTAATCCCACTATCCTTTGGGGAATTTTAAAAAAAAATAACTAGTTAAGGGCTGGGGTTGTGGATTGGCGGTAGTGCTCACCTAGCATGTGCGCAGCCCGGGTTTGATCCTCAGCACCACGTAAAAATAAATGCATTGTGTACTACTAAAGCAAATAAATAAATATTTTTTTAAAAATAACTAGTTAATTGTACATTATTAAGTTCTCCTGAAATAACCCTGAATTAATGTAACAGCAGTTTTCTCTCAGGGTCCTGATTGATAAAATGACATGGCAAATCTTTCAACTCTCTATTTGCCTATATTAAAATATCCCATTATTCAACTTAAGTAGAATTAATTTTGTCCTTAGTCATGTTAGGTAGAAAGAGAGAACAAAATGACGGGTACTCTTGTGAAGTGCTGTCCTTTACTTTTGGTTGACTGTTTCCCTGTTTAATATAACTGGCTACAGTGAAGAATGCCATCTACATACTGGCCCTGTGGTGGTGCAAAGACGTGGCTTTTTCTGGGGTCCTTTGGTAAGAGGGAGGGGTTTGCTAAAGGAGATCCACTCTGGTCGCATGTCCAACAACTTGTAGGGAGTTGTCACTCTTGCTGCTGGAAGCTTCTGGCCCAGCATGTATCTGAATTTCCCCTACCCACATCTTTTATTTGATATGGAAGTTGTGGGGGTAAGAATACTCAAACACTATGCTATATTAATAACTTTATGATCAATGATTTCTTCTCTTGCCTCCGGCTTTTGTTACTAACCCTAGAATTTGTGGGTAGACTTGCAGCTTCAGAAGAATTGAGTAAGTTCTGCAAAAGGTATCTTCCCACAATTATTTTAGGATTTTGGTTTTGAATGTGGCATATTCAAAGAGTTTTTGTTTTCACCATGGGTCTTACTTGCTACTTCTGAAGCAACAGGAAACTCTAGTTATCATAAGATCACATCTACAAAAACTGACTATACAATTTATTACATTCCCTCAAGAAATATGTATCATATGAAAAACACATATACTTCTTTCCATTGATGATGTATATAAAAATAATATGTGGGCTGGGGTTGTGGCTCAGCATCAGAGCACTCGCCTCGAATGTGTGCGGCCCGGGTTCGATCCTCAGCACCACGTAAACATAAAAGCATTGCATTGTGTACAACTAAAGTAAATAAATAAATTTTTTTTTTTTTTTTTTTTTTTTTGGTACCGGGGATTGAACTCAGGGGCACTCGACCACTGGGCCACATCTCCAGCCCTTTTTTGTATTTTATTAGAGACAGGGTCTCACTGAGTTGCTAAGTGCCTCGCCATTGCTGAGGCTGGCTTTGAACTCGTGATCCTCCTGCCTCAGCCTCCCAAAGTGCTGGGATTACAGGCGTGCGCCACCGCACCCGGCTAATAAATAAATATTTTTAAAAAATAAAATAATATGTGATGGACCAATGAACATGATGATTAATGAGTCGAATGGCCAGAAATAAAACTGCATCACTAGCATAATCTTAGTGACAGATGTATGAAACGTTTACACATTTCTCTTTGACATGTATTTAAAATTTTTCATAATAGTTTTATAAGCGTTAAAGTTCAAAACAAATATATATTTCAACAGAAAACATAGAACCGAAGGCCACATTAATGGTCCTCTTCCCAATGTACCTACAACAAGATCCAAATCCCTAACTGATCTAAGACCCTGCCTAACCTGCTGTAATGCTGCTGCCACAATATGCTCCAATTACATTGGAAATTTTCTTAGTCTTACTGAAAGAGCCAAGTTATTTCAACCTGACATAATTTGACCTGCTTGGAATTCCTTGACTCCCAATGCTCTTCTCCCCATCTTTACTAGGCCTGCCTATTTTCACCCTTCAGATCTCACCCTAAATAACACCTTTCACCATGGTTTTCTGTGGCTAACATGTCTCTCAAAAAACTTCCAACATTCACCAAATTCTTGCTCAGGGCATCCTATTTGCTCTTCTCATAATTCATATCACTGCTTTTAAAATAGCTTTGCCAGCCATACTTTCAAATGTATCGACCTTCTCTGTTTTATTCAGATTTGTATTTCTATAGTGCCTGGTATATAGAAAGGGCTCTAAAAATGCTTGTGGATGATGAAATAATTTGAATAAATCTAGCTCTTGGCTTCAAATGAACACTAGGGTAGAACTGAGATAGAAGAAGACCCACTCTAAGATTCTTTTTACCATGAATAAGATACGCTCTAAGATTATTTTTACCATGAAGTTGTAGTGAAACATTGTTTTAAGTTGTCATTTTAATGTCGGGAAAGATTTGAACAAATATCATCATTACCTCTGAAAGGTTTTGTATTTGTTTAGATACAGTGTAATTGTTAATAAAACCATCACAGCTGTTTTACAATGTTTTTATTTATTTCATTAATTAAAAGTTAATTCACATCTTCAGGAAACAAACACAAACAAACAAATTCCCAATAGAATGTTCCGTTGTAGTTTTAGCAAATACCAAAGAAATCAATCAAGGAAAGTGGTTTACTCAAAGCTTCATTTATAAAGCTATAATCAACCCGATTTTCTAATCCCTTTGTCAGGAAGAACAAATGTTCAATTTTTTTTTCTGACCACTTGCCCAAGTACCAAACACCTGTACTGTGTAGATATAGCATTAATCATTCTACCATTTGTCTAAATCTTCTCTCAGTGTCTGTTTTATCATGCCATTATTATCCTCAGCTTACTTTCTCAAGATTTTTTCCTGTGGCATAAAAAATGTTTACATTTGATGCAAATTATATATTCATAATGAAACACTACACTGATGAGATCATACTCTTTCTCATTAAAGATCTGTTTACATATATCAAATGTTTACATAGTTTGGGGCAATTTGGTTATATGCAGTTAGTAAAATAATGTGCTTAAATATTTGAAAATATTACATCACACTTAAAAGTTAATAAAGGTAAAATCAAGAATTAACTGAATAGAATTATCTGAAACTGAAGTTCATGAGCTTGAAATCATGGAGGAAAAAATCAGCTATAAAAGCAAGAAGCTACAAAACAATGAGAAAAGCAATGAAATACAGCATGTAAACAGAACGAGCAATGGGAATTGATAGTAAGAACAAAAGAAATTATGAGTTGGGAGTGAAAATGTAGTGTGAGAGAACTCAGGAGCAAAGAGATTTAGGAAGATGGAAAGATAATACAGGAGATTGGGGGAAAAAAAGGAAGTGTGTTTCAGAAGCAAGAAGTAAAAAAATTAAGACAATCATTATGGAAAAAAGGTAAAAGTAAAAGAGAGATGGTAAGATAGAAAATGAAAACCAGAGAAATAAGTCTACAGGGATACTAAAAATAAAAAGGAGAAACTACCACCTAAAGAACGACTGCACATACTCATTATAACCACTCTAGGATAAATAGCCAAGTTCCTGGTTACTACTGATATGCAAGAGCCATACTCATGAATTCCTAGAGGATACTGACAAAAAATAAAATAAATGAGAATGAAATCAACTGGTGGAGAGAATATGCTTCCAGTTATAGTCAATGGAAGCCATGTAGGCGGAGAGCCCAGTAGTTCTAGTTCTTCTTATCTTTCAATAGTATATGGGCACATTTGACATTTTATACTACCTACCCTAAATCTATCTTTTCCTTTGTCCTTACAGATAAAAAAAAAAAATGATTTTGGGGAAAAGCAAATGCCTAACTTCAGTGATTATTTTCCAGCCTTCCTTTCAGATAGGGTGTCCAAGTGAATGAACTGTGAACAAAGAGAATAAATCAGCTGTAGTTCATTGTAGGACAGAGGCAGTGCGTGCTTTCACTTGCCTCGAAAGGATGAACAATGTGGCTAGCATCTTCTCTTTCCTTCTTACAAAAGGAAGACATGATAAATGGAGCTGCAGTAACCATCTTGGTCCCATTGGAATTGCTACTGCCAAGTAGCTGAACAAACACCAGCAATTTCTTAACTGTGAACCTTTTTTTTTTTTTTTTTTTTTTGGTACCGGGGATTGAACTCAGGGGCACTCGACCACTGGGCCACACCCCCAGCCCTTTATTGTATTTTATTAGAGACAGGGTCTCACTGAGTTGCTAAGTGCCTCACCATGGCTGAGGCTGGCTTTGAACTCGCGATCCTCCTGCCTCAGCCTCCCAAGTGCTGGGATTACAGGCGTGCGCCACCGCGCCCGGCCATCTGTGAACCTTTTTGCAAGAAAAATGAACTCATTTAAGTAAATCACAATTACTATATCAATTGAAATTAAACATATTCAAAATGAAGTGGTGGAAATATAGATTATGTTGTCATTTATTTTTCAGTGTTATTTGATATTTTATGTGTTGCATATACCATGATACTATTTTTGAAAAACTAAATGTGTCTGCAAGACAGTTCCTGAGCATGGACAACAAAACTCACTCTACCTATTGGGTCCTTTTGGCAAATAACGCAAAATTTACCATTCTAACAGAATGCTTTTTATTCAAAGTTTCTGTTTCTGAGGAGTTTAAATAATTATAAAAAAATATCCTATGTGGATATTATGTCCTTACTTATATAATTTTTCACATCTGTACAAGCATACGGTGAAATGAGAACTTGGGGTCTCTGGGAAGAATCTGAAGACACCGCATGGTGCAGAGAAACAGGAGGCAGGAATAAAATTAAAAGCAATTTCTAATCCAAACTGGCATAGGAAATGTCATGCCATGTATCAGTGAAAAATTATATATATATAACTGAAGATATGTTATGTACAGCATACTATTTATATACATAATAAAATACATAAATCCCATTAATGTAAATTCAGTATTTGCCTATATAATTACTTTCACATATCCCATGTTGAAAAGCCAACATATAGTAAAACTTCAAATACAAATGCATGTAATGAGAGAAATTGCCTCATATTTATGATTAAGATTCTGAAACAAAAAGTAGAGAAAGGCAAATAGCATTCTTGTGAAATGCTGCCTTCACAAAGTTTATTTCTTTGTAGTGTTCTATTAGTAGATTCATTCTGGCTTATATTAATTATATATATACATATATTATACATAATGATATTTCTGTTGATAATAACTAAGGCTTTTTTTTTCATCATTTCTATTCACCAGTCTGAAATGATTTCTTAAATTACAGGTTAGCCATTCTGCTTTTATGGTGTTGTTTGAATTACTTTTAATTTATGATAAAATTCTTAGACATTATTTCTAATTATCCTGAACATCTTGCAGTATATAATTTTAAGGAACCTGTAATTTGTGGACAGTTTCCATAATATAAATAAGTTCTTATTTCCTTTTTGAACATGTTAAGTTGTTTTAGTTATACTTTGATGTCAGATAACATAGTGAGTTAAGTGTGTATCTGCAAAATGTATTTTTGTATTTTCTCAAGTATAATGCCATATTTAATGGAAAATCTCTTTCCTAGGCCTGTTCCAAGCTGATAAGTACAAAAAATTGCTCCCATGCTTTTGCATTTGCCAGTAGTTTTCCTTCATGTCCACAAAGCAACATTATAGCTAAAAGCCAGAGTAACATTGTTCCATTTTCTTAAGCTTTGTCCAGAAACAGAAATAAATAAACCTAGTATTTGTCCTTCACAGTTCTACAGCATTCCATGGAAATTATGCATACTCAGGAAATAATCTAGAGTTGTATTTCTCTAGTTCCACATAAACTCTCATATACATAATAATCTGGAATTTAATAAAATATTGGAAATATCTATTCCATTATATTTGCTGTGCTTGTTCTTCACTAATTTTCTGTCTACCTGAATGCCTCCCTTCTGGAGTTTGTTCTGTGATTCTGGGGCTGGGTCTATATTATATTGCCAAGTTCTTTTTCCTATGATTCTGTCTGTTGGAAACATTTGAGGCTGAGAGGATGAAAAAATATCCTGTCTCTAATCTGAGTCAGCATCACACCAGCTATAGAGCTCAGCTTCTGGCTTCTTTTGTCCCTACTAGAAAGATCCATGGGGGGCCCCTCAGAGCTACTCATACCAGCCAATCACATTGTTTTGCTGTTCTGAGTATCAGGACTTAGGTCTAAGCACCATCACTGCTATGATCTTTTCAGAGATCTGAGCACTAGCTATTTGGTATGTTCCCTGAATTCTGATCATCCTATGGTCTGAAAAAAATGTATGTGTTGAAACCTCATCCCTAAAGCAAGGGTACTAGGAGGTGGGATATTGGGAAGATTATTAGATCATGAGGATAAAACTCTCAAGAAATGTATTAATGCCTTTATGAATGGCCCCAAAGAACTGCCTTGGTACTTATGCCAAGGGAAAACATCAAGACGACAACTTATATATAACAAGTAATTGACCCAAAACAGACACAGAATCTGCTAGCAACTTAATCTTGGACTTCTCAGCCTCTAGAACTGTAAAAAATACACTTCTGTCCTTTATAAGCTACCCTGTTTATCCTATTTTGTTACAGAAGCTCAAATGGACAAGACCAGTCAGTTCCTACAGTGTGGAATCTTTTTCAGCCTAATGGTAACTTCTCCTTGCAATTAAAAATATCTGTTATCTCAGTATTCCCTTTTTAACTTTTCAACTATGTTACATATATCACTAATTCACCATTTAAAGTCCTTTCTGTTTAAATAAATAGTGTGGCTTTAATATTCTTAAATGGACTTTAAGGGCTAAAGTATTTGGTAGAGGGAATAGCTTTTAATCCCTCACCTTATAGCAACTAAATGATCTAAGGAAGTTGCTACCTCTACCTGTTAGAACAAATAACATGATCAGAGAAGTGTAGTGGGCCAGCATGATTTCCCTTCAGATGTTAAGATGATGAAGATCTAGGCAGGACTGGAATGTGGTGGAGAGCAAAAGGGTTGACAGAACCCTGAGGACGACTATGAAGAAACACAGTGACTGCTGCAAAGTGAGAACAAACACACTGCTTGTACCTGTAAATAGGTCCAGATAAGGATCTGCAAACCAGAGCCACTATGTCAATGTCAATTCCAGCCTACTGTCATGATTTTGTTTTTTTGTTTTTTTTTTTTTTTTACGTTTTTTACTGAAACCCTGCCAAACTCATTCCATTACATAAAGAGATGCAATAGCATGGGAAGCCTAAGATATTTATTATCTGGCCCTATACAGAAAAACAAATACATCACTGGCCCATTATGTTAGTTTCCTAAGGCTTCCATAACAAAGTACCCAAAAGAGAAATTTCCAGCGGGTAGAAGTTCAAGATCAAGATGTAGGCAGAGCCATGCATCAGTTTCATGTCTCTCTTCTAGCTTTAAATGAATCCCTAGTTTGTGTTGGCATAACTGCAATGTTTAAATTGTGTTCTCTTAATGTATATATGTGTCCAAATTTTCCTTCTATAAAGATTCTCATCAGGTTAGGAGTCCACCTTTCTCCTCTATGTCCTCATCTTAACTAATTGCCTCATTAATAACCCTACTTCTAAACACAATGACGATGACCTTCTGAGGTAACTGGGGATTAGAAGTTCAGCATGGAAATTTCCAATATTTCAAACCCAAACACTCCTCATCTAGAGAAATCATCTGAATTCCATGTGTCAGGGAATATATTCATTTGTTTCTTAGCAATTTGAAAGGGCAGCTGCAATTTATGTCTCCCACTATTCAGTTTATATTAATCTAAAATCATCCCCCAAGATCCACTCAGCTATAGCATGGAAAAAGAAGCAATTTACATGAAGTTATGATGGGAACCACTAAGCCCTGCATCTCTGAAACCTTTGACAGTGGCACCAAATTTGGCAAGTCCCACAGGGAAGTGACATTCCTTTGGTTTACTATACCAGTAGGAGAATCATTTTCAGGGATTTCCATGTGGCTATTCTTAACCTAATAACTCACCCTCCTGTCAGAGAACCAAATAAGAGGATTCTACAAATCTCTGAATATAACTATATTTTTAGAAACTAAGTTCACAGTTACAGGTTTTATGCTGGCACATTGAACATATTTAGAGATTAACTTGGGTTAAAGCTGCTTTTTTGAACTGACTTCCATAACTCCTAATTTGACTGATGAACCATAATGTCAAATTTGGTATCCAGGTCCTGGTGTCAAATCAGAGTCAATATCTAGAAATCTACTAAAGTTTCTTTTTTCATCATGTCCAGTAAACACCAAAATAAAGAATGAATTTTTTTTTATAAATGTTGTAATATTCATAACTAATATTTTTAAAGAAACTCTCACATATCCTTCAAGTAAATTGAAAACTGAGTCAGAAACTTTGTCCAATGTTGATCCAAATAAAGATTCTGTTTTACAAATAAAATGTTTATGTAAAGTAGATCAAGTGATACTTGAATGAACTGCCAATCTTAAGATTCTGTAATTAATTAGCATCTATCAAAGATCCCTCAAAGCACCTCGGTTATCTCTTTGTTTCTGCTGCCCAGTAGAGAACAGATGCAGATCTCCTTCTGCTTTTTCATTTAATTGTTTCCTTGGGCCTGTGGCTTTCTAGGGTCCATCATCTTCACAGTAGAAATAGGAAGGGACTCTCTGTTGGTGGAGGCCCTTCCCCTTCTCCCAACCTATGGGGAACTGCTGCTGCACAGCAATTCCCTGATGCGATCCTTTCTATTCAATCATGGATTACTAGTTCCTTAGGGAAGAGGGTGTTCTCTCAGCCCTCTTGTGCTATATAATGAGGGAGCAGATGGCATATGATACATCTATTCCAACATTCCTCTTTTCCTAAGCTTTTGGATTTTTTCCCCCCGTAGCTTATGTAAGATAATCTCTGGTATTTTAGCCTCATAATTGGCAACTATGAAACACAGATTTCAGTCAACAAGACAAATTATTACAGCAGATTTGACATACTAAAGGCAGAACATCTGAGTGTAGCCATATCAACAAATTTGGCCCCATTCAAATAATACATTCTGTACTTTCAAAAAAAAAATTCTTAGAATTGATTCCCACACAATCTACAGGTGGTAATGATATAAATTAACTAAATCTGAGTCTTTTTGTCCTAGTAACACCAACTCTTCCTTTACTGCTTTTTTAGCTATAATAACAGTGGCTGCTTCCTACATTTTGGATTATTTCATAACCTACCATTTGCTCTTTCAGATTTTCAGCATCATCTATGTAACCAACTTATGTATTAAATTGCTTCTATTTGACATATGCTTGTTGTTTATGATTCCTGGCAGGCCACAAATTAATTGGATCAGAGATGAATGTATATGATAGAGACATTAAAATAAAAATTATTAGAAATATGCTAAGATAGTTTTGGTCTTGATATTTTGGTCTTTTTTATATTGTTATAAATATTGACCTCTAGATTATTCTATATTGATAGGGAAATTAATTTAATAATTGTTATCTAGAAATGAAAATAGGTATCACCCAATTCAATTTTCCATCAAGTAGAGAAAATCTCATATAATTCTGAGTGACATGTTCATTTTCCACTATCAAAAAGATAAAAATTTAGGCTGGGTGTAGTGGTGCAGGCCTGTAATCCCAATGGCTCAGGAGGTTAAGGCAGGAGGATCATGAGTTCAAAGCCAGCCGCAGCAAAACCAAGTCCCTAAGCAACTCAGTGAGACTCTGTCTCTAAATAAAATACAAAATAGGGGTGGGGATGTGGCTCAGTGGTCAAGTGCCCCTGAGTTCAATGCCCCCTACCTAAAAAAAAAAAAAAAAAAAAAAAAAAAGATAAAAATTTAGAAAATTTCTTTTAATTCTTGATTTCTGTTCTACCCCTTAGATTTAAGTAGATGAAGTAAGTCTAAACAGCAGATAGTTCTTTAAATATATGAATACAGTTTTGATCTAAGACCTTAATACATTTCCTGTCATAGCTCTGAATAAAGTATTTTAATTTCCTCAATAGAAATACTTTTTCATCCAATTGACTTAATTAAAACTAAATTTGTGTTATATAATGCTACACATATCTTATGACCACCCCTCCCACTTGTCCATTTGTTAAGGAAGGTTCATTCTGTTATTGTGTTTCTTTGGAGTGATGAAAATATTCTGGGTCTAGATAGGGTGATGGTTGCATAACATTGGGAATGTACTGTCAGGAGCTCAGCTAGAGATTCAAGGTGATGGATATGCTGATAAAGATAACCTGAAGTAGGCCAGTTAATCTCATATAATTTAAGGGAGAATCTAACCCAAGGAAATAAGCTTCCCCACTGTTCCATTTTTTCCATTTGTTCCTGTAACAGTGTTAGATGGATCAGCTTAGACATGAGGCTCATTTCACAGCCATATATATATATATATATATATATATATATATATATATATATATACACACAAAATAAAGCTCCTGCAGCTTTATGAACCAGAGACCAGGAAAGTAGGTGGGAGAAGAAGAAAAGAGGAGAAAGTGCCACATACTAAGTCAGAGACCAGGAGAAAGGGTGGAAGAAGAAGTAAGAGAGGAAAAGTGCCATATACTGTCAGAGAAGAACAATGTCTTCAAATTTTCCTCTCTAAGAGGAAGACCTCTGCTCAAGGATTCCATATAAAGGTTTGAATAAAGGCACCTGGACCAGGAATACAAATATGCTGAAGTACATGGCTGGCCAAGAGAGACTGCGTCCTTGACCACAGCTCCCTTAAGAGACCACAGTGAACTGGTGGTGCCCTAAATTGGCTGGGGGAAAAAAGCCTTTCTCTTTGAGGTTTGACAGGTAAAACTTACCATTTGCTAATGGTTGGGCCTGAAAAATCAAAGGTATGATTTTTTTTTGCCAAGAGAGAGAGTCCTTGCTAACTGCCACTGAAATGTCACTTTAATATGGTTGAAATGTTTCTGTTACATGCATTTCATCACAATCAAAAATATCTTTAGCCTGGCATGCTAGCGCATGCCTGTATTCTCTGGGACTTCGGAAGCTGAGGCAGAAGGATTGAGAGTTCAAAGCCAGCCTCAGCAACTTGTGAGGCCCTAAGCAACTCAGCAAAACATTGTCTCTAAATAAAAAAAAAAAAAATTTAAAAAAAAAAAGGGCTTGGGGATGTAGCTCAGTGGTTAAGTGCCCCTGAGTTCAATCCCTGGTACTGAAAAAAAAAAAAAAAAAAAAAAATTCTTTAAAAATATGTAAATCTTGAAGTGTATGAAGTTGGAAATAGAAACATAGTTAAGATATTCTCCTTCTCCTTAATAAATATTTAACATGATAGAAGATATATACTATGGAAAACCTCATGAGTAGTATACAAAAAAATAAATCAACTATTCATAATAGAGCAAGAATGATCTTCATATATCATAGACATGAATATGATAGTATTCTTTATAAAATCCCCAATGTCATCTCATTGACTTTGAATGAACTCCAATTTCCTCAGGTGGTTAGGAGGTCCCCTCATGTCCTAGTCTCAGCTCTGCTTCAGTCCTGCGATCCTCCATTCATCTCATCGCTGTTTCCAGCCACTCTGCTGGAACTTTCACCAGTTCCTACAGTGCATGGCATTCTCCTCTGGACCTCCTCAATCTGCTGATCAGTCTGCCTGGCAGATTCTTCTCTATTTACTTGGATAACATCACATCATCCATCAGTTCTCAGTTCAATATCAGTTAATTACATAGATTGTCCTTTCTTGCTTGCTAGATTAAGTGGAATTACATTGGGTTTACAGGACCTCTATTATAACCCTCACTAATGTTGGTTTTAGTTATGCAGTTAGCGTCTCTTTTTCCAAATAAAGGGTAAGTCCTGTGAGAACAGGGTCTGAGCCTGCCCTATGCTCAGTGCCTAGCAATGAGCCTGGACCATTTTAGACAGAAAACATACCTGTTGCATAAATTAACATTGATTCATTAGAAGGGATGTAGCCAAAGCTTTTGGCAATAGATGAAAATTATTAGGTAATTTATGACAAGGAAAATAATTTGCTTGAAAGAACAGAGATGGTTTTAGCAAGAAAAGTGGCATTTGAGTTAGAGCCAGAGAGGTAAGAAAAAGAATGTTAGATGAACAAAGCAGCCTTCTCCCTGAAATGGATAATGCAGAAATAAGAAAAACAAGGAAGGGAGAACAAATATAGTTTTCCTTCTAAGAGCACTAAAGAATTATAAGTGTTTGCACTGGACAAACTTTTGTGACATTTCATCAATTGTGAACTTTGTGACTTCAGAGATTCTCTAAAATAGTTCCCTATCTCAGATTTCTCTATTTTTTTTTTTTTTTGAATTGCCCTTTTTCTCATACCTAGGATTTTACTTCTTATTCTATGGTTATTGTTGACTTAAAAAGTATGGATTTCCCAGCCCGCCCACCACAGAGACGCCATCCCAGCTCAGGACAGCAGGGGAAAAAGCCCCGGCCTGCCAGCTTTCCAGCTAGGCCCTCCAGGGGACTTTCCCAGCCTGCTCATCAGGGAGACACCACCCCAGGGAAGGAAGGCAGGGGAACAAGCCCTGGTCTGCAAGCTTTCCAGCTAGCCCCCCCCACACACACACACACAGACTTTCTCAGCCAGCCCACCACAGAGACGCGATCCCAGCACGGGACAGCAGGGGAACATGCCCCAGTCTGCAAGCTTTCCAGATTCTCTGTGATTCCTGGACATAAACCAGGACAACTAGCTTAAACCAGAAGGGAAAAAAGAAAGGCTTCACAGGGTGCTGTTTGTCTGAGATTTGTTCCTGAGATTTATTCCTGGGCTCAACTTTGATTTTTTGTTTTTGTTTTCTTTTCTTGTTTGATTGTATGTTTGTTTGCTTTTATTCCTCTTTTCTTTCTTTCTTTTCTTCCTTCTCACTTTTGTCTCCTTTATTCTTCCCTCATCTTTCCTATTTACACCCTACCATTGCATTCTCAACAGAGGCAAAAACAAGTTATATACAGAAATTGGGATTTCTAGAACTGGGCAACTAAACTATAAAGCAAAGCGGTGTTATATATAGTTTATTCTCAATTTTTTGGACTCACTTTCTCTTTCCTCTCATTTACACTAATTCCTACTTCTTTGTCATTTTATTTTTCTTTTTTTCTTTTCCTTCTTTCTTTCTTCTCTCAACGGTTGCATAAGTTTGATTTATATATAAATCAGTCTTTCCACTAAATCGTTCACTCCATTTTCTTTCTTCTCTCATTTGTGGATATTAAACCACTTCCATAAAATTCTCTTTTCACACTTCCTAACAAAGAACAACTCAATATCCTCACTTCCTTCTTCCTAAACATATCACCTCTGTGTCCAATACTTGAAATTATAAACCCCATCACAAACATACAGAGTAAATTTGAGACAATATCTGAGTCAATTACATATGTACATTGTGATCAAACTGTGATTATCTGAATAGAAAATGTCTGGTTTTAAAGTGTAAAGTGTTTATAAGGGGATCTGATAGCATTGTACTACAGGAACATGATAGGCTTTAAGGTAAAAACAAAATAGTTGAAGTTCCACAGTGCTGGAAGAAAGTCACACAAGCAATATGAAGAAACAAGGGAAGAAAGTGACTCAAACAAATTAACATACCTCCTCAGTAGATTCCATGGCAAGCACAGTTGGTGAAATGCAAGAGATGGAATTCAGAAATTATATATTCCAAATGTTTGTGGAATTTAAGAATGAACTCAAAAATGAGATGAGGGAGCAAATACAACAGGTGGTAAAAGATCATTTTGACAAAGAACTTCAAAAACAAATATAAGAAGCAAAAGATTACTTTAATAGGGAGATAGATGTTCTAAAGAGAAATCAAACAGAAGTTCTGGAAATGAAAGAAGCAATAAACCAAACTAAATGTTCAATTGAAAGCATCACCAACAGATTAGACCACTTGGAAGAAAGGACCTCAGATAATGAAGACTATATATATATATATATATATATATATATATATATGGAGAAAAATGTAGATTCCACAGCAAAAATGGAAAGAAATCAAGAACAGAACATTCAAGAAATATAGGACAACATAAAAAGACCAAATTTAAGAGTGATTGGGGTAGAGGAAGGTGCAGAGTTCCAAGCCAAAGGATTGAGTAATTTATTCAATGAAATAATAACAGAAAATTTCCAAACTTGAGGAATGAATGGGAAAACCAAGTTCAAGAGGCTTACTGAACACCAAATGTACAAAATCACAACAGATCCGTACCAAGACACATTATAATAAAAATGCCTAAAATACTGGGCAGGGAGAGAATATTAAAAGCCAGGAGAGAAAGGAAGCAGATTACATATAGGGGGAACCAATCAGACTATGTTCAGATTTTTCAATCCAGACTTTAAAAGCTAGAAGATCCTGGAATAGCATATTTCAAGCTCTGAAAGAAAAGGAATGTCAACCAAGAATCTTATATCCAGCAAAACTGAGCTTTATATTTGAAGATGAAATACAAACCTTCCATGACAAACAAACATTAAAAGATTTCACAACTCGAAAGCCAGCACTTATGAACATCCTGGGCAAAAATATTCCATGAAGAAGAAAAGAAAAATAATAATGAAAATCAACAAAGGGGATATTAAACTAAAGGAAATACCAACCAGAGGAGAAACCAAATCAAGTTAAATACAATAAACAAATAAAAATGGATGGGAATATGAATCACATCTCAATAGTAACCCTAAATGTTAATGGCCTACACTCACTATTCAAAAGACACAGACTGTCGGACTGGATTAAAAGAAATGACTCAACAATTTGCTGTCTCCAAGAAGCCCACCTCATAGAAAAAGACATCAATAGACTGAAAGTGAAAGGCTGGGAAAAGTCCTATCACTCACATGGGCTGCAGAAGCAAACAGGGTTTCCATTCTTATATCAAATAAGGTAGACTTCAAGCCAAAGCTAATCAAAAGGGACAAAGATGGATATTTCTTACGGCTTAAGGGAACCATTCATCAACAAGATATAACAATTATAAATCTATATGCTCCAAATAATGGAGCACCTACATTAATCAAACAAACCCTTCTCAAGTTCAAGAGTAAAATAGACGACAACACAGTTATTCTAGGGGACTTCAACACACCTCTCTCACCAATGGACAGATCATCCAAACAAAAGCTAAATAAAGAAACTTTAGGCCTCACTCAAACAATTAATAAATTTAGACCTAATGGACATATATAGAATATTTCATCCCTCAGTAAGCAAATACAGTTTTTTCTCAGCAGCACATGCTCCTTCTCCAAAATAGATCATATATTATGTCACAAGGCAACTCTCAGCAAATATAAAAAAAGTAGAGATACTACCCTGAATTCTATGAGACCATAAAAAGGATGAAATTGAAAATCAATGATAAAACAAGAAATTAAAAAAAAAAAAAAAACTATTCCAACAACTGGAAGCTAAACAATATGCTACTGAATGAAGAAGGAGTTGAAGAAGACATCAAGGAGGAGATTAATACATTCCTAGAGATAAATGAGAACACAGGTACATCGTATAGAAATCTCTGGGACACTATGAAAGCAGTAGTAAGAGGAAAATTCATTGCACTCAGTTCATTCCTTAAAAGAAAAATAATAATGAAAATCAACAAAGGGGATATTAAACTAAAGGAAATACCAACCAGAGGAGAAACCAAATCAAGTTAAATACAATAAACAAATAAAAATGGATGGGAATATGAATCACATCTCAATAGTAACCCTAAATGTTAATGGCCTACACTCACTATTCAAAAGACACAGACTGTCGGACTGGATTAAAAGAAATGACTCAACAATTTGCTGTCTCCAAGAAGCCCACCTCATAGAAAAAGACATCAATAGACTGAAAGTGAAAGGCTGGGAAAAGTCCTATCACTCACATGGGCTGCAGAAGCAAACAGGGGTTTCCATTCTTATATCAAATAAGGTAGACTTCAAGCCAAAGCTAATCAAAAGGGACAAAGATGGATATTTCTTACGGCTTAAGGGAACCATTCATCAACAAGATATAACAATTATAAATCTATATGCTCCAAATAATGGAGCACCTACATTAATCAAACAAACCCTTCTCAAGTTCAAGAGTAAAATAGACGACAACACAGTTATTCTAGGGGACTTCAACACACCTCTCTCACCAATGGACAGATCATCCAAACAAAAGCTAAATAAAGAAACTTTAGGCCTCACTCAAACAATTAATAATTTAGACCTAATGGACATATATAGAATATTTCATCCCTCAGTAAGCAAATACAGTTTTTTCTCAGCAGCACATGGCTCCTTCTCCAAAATAGATCATATATTATGTCACAAGGCAACTCTCAGCAAATATAAAAAAAGTAGAGATACTACCCTGAATTCTATGAGACCATAAAAGGATGAAATTGAAAATCAATGATAAAACAAGAAATTAAAAAAAAAAAAAAAAAAACTATTCCAACAACTGGAAGCTAAACAATATGCTACTGAATGAAGAAGGAGTTGAAGAAGACATCAAGGAGGAGATTAATACATTCCTAGAGATAAATGAGAACACAGGTACATCGTATAGAAATCTCTGGGACACTATGAAAGCAGTAGTAAGAGGAAAATTCATTGCACTCAGTTCATTCCTTAAAAGAAAAATAAATAAATAAATAAATGGCTTAACATCACACTTCAAAGCACTAGAAGAAAGAAGAACTGATCAACACTAAGAGTAGTAGGAGACAGGAAATAATTAAAATCAGAGCTGAAATTAATGAAATTGAGACTAAAGAAACAATTCAAAGAATTGACAAAACTAAAAGTTGGTTCTTTGAAGAAATAAATAAAATTGACAGACCCTTAGTGATGCTAATGAAAAGAAGAAGAGAAAAGGCTCAAATTACTAACATCAGTGATGAAAAAGGAAATATCACAACAAACACCTCAGATATACAGAGGATAATTAGAAATTACTTTGAAAACTTGTACTCTAATAAAATAGAAAATATGGAAAGCTATGCACAATTTAAACAGATCAATCTCAAGAGAGGAAATAGAAGATGGCATCAAAAAGCTACCAATTAGAAAGAGCCCAGGACCTGATAGAGTTACAGTCGAGTTCTACAAGACCTTTAAAGAAGAACTAATAACCATGCTCTTCAACTTATTTTAAGAAATAGAAAAAGAGGGAGCTCTTCCAGACTCTTTCTATGGGGCTAATATTATATTAATTCCAAAGCCAGGCAAAGACACAGCCAAAAAAGAAAACTTCAGGCCAATATCTCTAATGAACATAGATGTAAAAATCCTTAACAAAATTATGGCAAATCAAATACAAAAACATATCAAAAAGATAGAGCACCACAATCAAGTGGGGTTTATCCCAGCGATGCAAGGTTGGTTCAACATTTGAAAATCAATAAACATAATACATCACATCAATAGACTAAAAGACAAAAACCATATGAGCATCTCAATAGACGCAGAAAAAGCATTCAACAAAATACAACACCCCTTTATGTTCAAAACACTAGAAAAACTAGGAATAACAGAAACATACCTCAACATTATAAAAGCTATATATGCAAAGCCCCAGGCTAACATTATCTTAAATGGAGAAAAATTGAAAGCATTCCCTTTAAAAAATAGATCAAGACAGGGATGCCCCCTTTCACCACTGCTACTTAACATAGTACTTGAAACTCTGGCCAGAGCAATTAGACAGACAAAAGAAATTAAAGGGATCTAGATAGGAAAAGAAGAACTCAAATTAGCACTATTTGCTGATGACATGATAATATACCTAGAAGACCCACAAAACTCTACCAGAAAACTCTTACAACTAGTAAATGAATTTGGAAAAGTATCAGGATACAAAATCAATACCCATAAGTCAAAGACATTTTTTGTCCATCAGTGACAAATCCTCTGAAAGGGAAATGATGAAAACTACCCCATTTACAATAACATCAAAAAAATAAAATAAAATACCTGGGAATCAACATAACTAAAGAGGTAAAAGACCTCTACAATGAAAACTATAGAACACTAAAGAAATTGTAGAAGACCTCAGAAGATGGAAAGACCTACCTTGTTCTTGGATAGGCAGAATTAATATTGTCAAAATGTCCATACTACCAAAAGCATTATACAGATTTAATGTAATTCCAATCAAAATCCCAATAACATTCTTCAAAGAAATAGAAAAAGCAGTCATGAAATTCATCTGGAAAAATAAGAGACCCAGAATAGATAAAGCAACCTTTAGCAAGAAAAGTGAAGCAGGTGGCATCACCATACCAGACTTCAAATTATACTACAGAGCAATAGTGACAAAAACAGCATGGTATTGGCACCAAAACAGACTGATAGACCAATGGTACAGAATTGAGGACACAGAGACTAATACATATAATTTCAGCTATCTTATATTAGTCAAAGGGGCCAAAAATGTATAGTGGAGAAAGGATAGCCTCTTCAACAATTGGTGCTGGGAAAACTGGAAATCCGTATGCAACAAAATGAAATTAAACCCTTGTCTCTCACCATGCACAAAATTCAATTCAAAGTGGATCAAGGACCTAGGAATTAGACCAGACACAATACGCCTAATAGAAGAAAAAGTAAGTTCCAATTTCCAACATGTCAGATTAGGCCCCAAGTTCCTTAATAAGAATCCTGTAGTGCAAGAATTAATATCAACAATTAATGAATGGGATAGATTCAAACTAAATGCTTCTCCTCAGCAAAAGAAATAATCTGTGAGGTGAATAGAGAGCCAACTAATTGGGAACAAATATTTAATACGTGCACACCTGATAGAGCACTAATTTCTAGAATATATAAAGAACTCAAAAAACTTAACACCAAAAAAACATATAACCCAATCAATAAATGGGTGAAGAAATTGAAAAGACACTTCTCAGAAGAAGATACACAATCAACCAACAAATACATGAAAAAAGGCTCAACATCACTGGCAATTAGAGAAATGCAAATAAAATCTACTCTAAGATTTCATTTCACTCCAGTCAGAATGGCAGCTATCAAGAACACAAACAACAATAAATGTTGGAGAGGATGTGGGACAAAGGCACACTCATACATTGCTGGTGGGACTGCAAAATGGTGCAACCGTTATGGAAGGCAGTATGGAGATTTCTTGGAAAACTGGGAATGGAACCACCATATGACCCAGCTATCCCACTCCTAGGTCTATTCCCAAAGGACTTAAAAACAGCATATTACAGTGACACAGCCACTTCAATGTTTATAGCAGCACAATTCAAAATAGCTAGGTTGTGGAATCAACCTAGATGTCCCTCAGTAGATGAGTGGATAAAGAAAATGTGGTATATATATACACAATGGAATTTTACTCAGCAATAAAAGAGAATAAAATAATGGCATTCACAGGTAAATGGATGAATTTGGAGAATATAATGCTAAGTGAAGTTAGTCAGTCTCAAAAATTCAAATACTGAATGTTTTCTCTGATATAAGGAGGCTGATTCACAGTGGTGTTGGGTTGGGGTACATAGGAGGATTAGAGGAATACTAGAATGGTCAAAGGGGAGGGAGGGGAAGGAAAGGAGCAAGGGGGGATGGAGGGGGAAAAGAGAAAAGGTGGTTGAATAAGATGGATATCATTATCCTAAATGCATGATTGAAGATTTGAATGGTACGAATATACATTGTATACAGTGTTATGTAAAAAGATGCTCTATATGAATTATAATGCATACTACTATTATGAATTATAATGCATACTATTATTATAAATACAATAAATTTGAATAAAAAATAAAGAAAAAAAGATGTAGGGAACAGTGGAATTGAAGAAGGAGCTTGAGAGGGAGGGAAGTGGGACAGGAAAGGGGAAGGAATGTAAAATGAATCTGACAAAATTTTGCTATGTGAATGTATAAATATATCACAATGAATTCCATCTTTATGTATATCTACAAAACACTAATTAAAAATAAATAAATAGGAGCTGGGGAAAAAACTAAATTGGCTTTGGGTTTTTCACAGATATTGTTTTTGATGTTGAGGTAGGTTCCTTTTGTATTTTTTATCATTAATGGGAACTGAAATTTATCAATGCTTTCTCTGCTTCTATTGAGATGAATAAAGAGGTATTTTTTAATTCTTTTTGTGTGATAAATTATATTTTATTGATCTGTGTATGGTAAACCATCATATCATCTGTGGAATAAATCAACATGTTAATGATGTATAAGTTTATTAATATGTTGTTGAATAAAATTAGCTAATATTTAAACAATAAAAAAAAGTATGGTAACTTTCATGTAATCAGTGATTTCTCAATGATCCAAATAAAGTATGCAGTTAGAATTTGTTTGCTCTTCTGCTTGTTATCAGCAAAGTCAATACTTTGCTTGGGTGATTGGTCTTTGCTGTGAGGAACTTTTCTGGGCTCCAGAAGATGGTTTACTTTCTTAGCCTCTGGAGGCTTCTTGCTATTCACCCTCTATAGTCATTGTGTTAAAGTCCAAAACACACAAAAAGCTAAACAATGCTTTCACTCCTCATCTCTAGAAGAGGGATAGGTACCTCCTCTCCCACTTGAGAAACTTTTAACTTCTGAAAATCATTAGGAAATAAATTCAAACAAGTGTTTTGGTGTGATTTTATAATAACATAATCAGCTGAATCTTTTTTATTATAGCTATTTATTTTCTTGGCTCAATTTTTGATAGTGCTAAAAAAGTAAAATCACTTATCTGACCAGTTGACTAAACACACTATTAGCAGATGAATTTCTTTAGAAACATGTTTATCCTTGACACCTTTGTTTAAAACACAACTTTTGAATTAAGATAGAATTAATTAATCATATCCTTTAAATGAGCATAATTTTTGTGCTCATCTAGCTGATATTAAAGAAGATAAATTTCCAATGGGCATTTATAATGCCAGGCTACATCTGTAAAACCTACCCTGTAAGTTTTTAAAGAAGTTTTGTATCTGTATGTATATTGTGGAAATTGTATACATTTACTGGCATATTTCAAGTATCCTCCATGTTTCTGTTTCTGTTTTGTTTGTGCATATGCTAAAAGTAGTTTTACATAAGTCCCATACTTTTTTGTGTGAGAACTGTCCTATATTTCCATCATTGTTCTTTTTTTCTATATTAATACTGCACTCTAGACCCCACTGTATTTTATGAAACTGTTTCATCTCAGCAGTTTTTTACTTTCTCCTCATATTTTGCCTTAAGGCCTTTTGGAATAGTAGAGTTTATCTCTCCAATCAATAACTTAAGGTTTTCATAAAAAGTACTCTCTTCTTATCCAGGAGCTCATTGCTCTGATATCATAAAAACAACAATAAAAATCCACTCTTTGAGGCAATGTGATGAGTCATTTTCTCCATCTTCCTTTGTTTTTCAAAGTTATGACCATAAATTTCTGTCAGTACTCTCAAACTCTCTTTTAAAACATTTACCAGATCTATATAGCACAAAATTATTATACACAGATACAGTATGGACATTCCAATGTTTTGCTGTTAATAGAAAATAATTATATAAGTGTACCTATATCATCATATTTTGTACAGATGCATGTTTAAGTGTAAGATGTACAAGGAACATGCATAACGTACCTTCTTTTTACTATTTTAATAATAATTAAGATAAATTCCTTCAGCCTTACTTGCTGGCAATGGCCTGCCCTACAAAACTCCTTATCCATGCCCCATGGAAATATTTCCATTATCCACTGTCCTTCAGTAGATGAGGCCAGTGTCCCAGGGCATTGGCTCCTCATCTCACTTGAATTTATGTCAAAGATTTAAAGTATGGTATGGATGCCTGAGTCTTAATTCTTCAAGGTGTAGACCTTTTAGCCAATTCTGTAGCCATTACAATGAGGTCAAAGGAAGGAACAGCAATTACTGAACAGAGGTAGGGAAGTCCCAAAGTAACAGATTAAAGCAATTGATTTAAAGGATAAATACAAAATTGGAGATAAACTTGTTCAAGATGTTGCCAATAACACAAAAGAAGAGGACATGAATGGCACTACCCCATGCTACCATATTGGTATGCTCTATTGCCAAGGAAGGCTTCAAGAAGCAAAGGAGTTAATCCAGTGTATATCAGGAGAAGTGTGATGTAAGGTATTGATTTTATAATTGCTGAACTTAGGAAGCAGTCTATGCTTGTGACAACCCTTAAAGAAATGGCTCACGTTACTATAAATTCAGCAAATGGAGGCAAAGAAATTGGCAATGTCATTTCTAGTACAAAGAGAAAGGTTGGAAGAAAGGGTGTCATCACAGTAAAGGATGAGAAAACACTAAATGATGAATTATAAATTATTGAAGTCATAAAGTTTGAATGAGTCTATATTTCTGCATACTTTATTAATATATCAAAAGTCAGAAATGTGAATCCATGAATTCCTCTGTTCTATTGAGTGGAAAGAAAACCTCTAGCATCCAGTCCATTCTACCTGCTCTTGAAATTGCCAACACTTATGGTAGACCCTTGTTTACAATTGCTGAAGATGTTGAAGGGGAAGCTCTAAGTACAT
Source organism: Tamias sibiricus (assembly GCA_025594165.1). Classification (NCBI taxonomy): domain Eukaryota; kingdom Metazoa; phylum Chordata; class Mammalia; order Rodentia; family Sciuridae; genus Tamias; species Tamias sibiricus. The sequence continues at coordinate 21,773,106 of CM046663.1, forward strand.
TTGTTTTGAATAGTCTAAAAGTTGGTTTTCAGATTGTGACAATTAATAGCAAAAGCTGCTATTAATTGTAGGTTTTGGTGACAATAGAAAGAACCAACTTCAACATATGGCTTTGCTACTGGTACAGTGTTTGTGGAAGAGAGTTTTACCCTAAATATTAAAGATGTTCAACTTTGTGACTGAGGAAAAGTTGGAGAGGCCATTGTCACCAAAGATGATGTCATGCTTTTGAAGGAAAAGGTGACAAATATCAAGTTAAAAACCATAGTCAAGAAATCACTGAGCAATAAAATATCTAGTCGTTATGAAATGGAAAACTGAGTGAATGACTGGTGAGACTTTCAGTGGAGTAGCTGGACTGAGGTCAGTGGGACAAGTGATGCCAAAGTGAATGAAAAGATGAAAGTCATTCAGCCATGTACTGATTTCAGCTTAAATAACTGAAGCACTTCTGCTATTATTCTTCTAAAATCAGGATTTTAGTGCTTTTTATCACCAGTTGAGAAGTTCTCTATGGAGAATAAGAATAATTGTGTACAAATTAGAGAAATATCAAATTATGTGACAACCTTTTCTAATAAAAATTTGTTTAAAGTAAAAAAAGTAGCGAAAGTTCACAAAGTAATAATATATAGTTCTCTAACATATAGACCCAAATGGCCAGATCTTCAGTAATTTTGCTATATCCTAAGGAGAAGTCATCCAGTACCTAGTTTTTTTTTTGTTTTTTGTTTCGTTTTGTTTGTTGTTGTTGTTTAGTTGAAAAGTTTATGGTTACATGATTGTCAAGATTTTCTTTACCTATATTATTCTTGTTTTATAAGGGAAATGTAAGAAGTGCATGAAACCTAAAACATGTTCAAAATTCAAGGTAGTGTCTCTCTTCTTAGAAACACAAAGGCATATTAGGATTTCTTATAGTTAGAAAATAAATAACTAATTATCTATCATGTGTAAGTTTAATCAATTTTTAAATTCAATTACAAAATTCATTGGCAACATCAGTATCATTGCTTGCCTCATAAAAGAAATTTGGAAGTATTTCCTCCACTTCAGATTTTTTGGAATTGTTTGAGGAATGGGATTAATTCTTCTTTAAGCATTTGATAAAATTCACTATTGAAGCCATCTGGTTCTGGGCTTTACATTTTCAGGTACGGATTTGATCTCCCTACTTGTTATTCATCTGTTCAGGTTTCTATTTCTTCTTTATTTCCTTATGCTAGATCGTGTATTTCAAGAAACGTGTCATCACTTCTAAATTTTAAAATTTGTTGGCATGTAGTTGTTCATAGTAGTTCCTTACAATCCATTCTATGTCTGTGCTATTAATAGCAATGCCTTCTCTTTCAATACTGATTTTGAGTGTTTTCTCTCTCTCTCTTTTTTAAATAACTTTAGAGAAAGGTTTATCTTTTCAAAACCCAACTATCATTTCATTTTCTTCAAATTTTGTCTCTATTTGTTTACTTCTGCTCTAATTTTTCAAATTATTTTCTTCCTTCAGTTAATTTTCAGTTGAGCCACTTCTCTTCATAGTTTCTTGATATGTAAAGCTAGAATTGAAGATAATATATCATATGTAGAAATTCATAAGCATTCTGCAAAAATCTTGATAAAACCTATAAAAATATTCAGTAAAAGAGCCGGGAGTGGTAGCACACACCTGTAATCCCAGCATTTGGGAGGCTGAGGCAGGAGGATCTCAGAGTTCAAAGCCAGTTTCAGCAATTGTGAGGCACTTAGTGAGACCCTGTCTCTAATAACTCAGTGAGACCCTGTCTCTAATAAAATACAAAAAGGGCTGGGGATGTGGCCCAGTGGTCAAGTGCCCCTGAGTTCAATCCCCGGTACCCAACCCCCTCCCCCCGGAAAAAAAAAAACAATTAAAAAAAAAGTTCAGCAAAGTTGCAGCATATAAAAATCACTACACAAAAATTTAATGCATTTTTACATATTAACAATCAACTATTTAAAGGAAACTAAGAAGACAGTCCCATTTGCAGTAGCAACAAAAAGATTAAAATACTTACAAATAAACTTAACTAAGAAAGCAAAAGTCTTCTACACTGAAAATTTAAAAAACATCAATGAAAAATTTAATGATGACACAGACAAATGGAAAGACATTCCATGCTTTTGCATTGGAAGACTTAATAATGTTAAAATGTACATAATAGCCACAATAATATACAGGTTTAATACTGTGGCAATATCACATCTGTATCTTTCACAGAAGTAGAAATATAAATCCTAAACTCATTTGGGACAAAAAGGAGAAAGAAGGAATAAGAAAGATGGAAGAAAGAGGGAGAGGAACAAGAGGAGGAAGACTACTAAAATAATCTTGGGATGGAAGAAGAAAATTGAAGTAATCACATTACCTGATTTCAAAATATGTTCAAAGCTAGAGGAATTAAAAAAGCATGGCACTGGTATAAGCATAGATATATATTTTTAAAAAACAGAACAGAATAGAAAATCCAGAAATAAACCCACACATGCATAACTAATTGATCTTTGACAACATGTCAATAAAACACATTAGGGAAAGAGTATATTTTTTTCAATAAATGGTGTTCAGAAAGCTAGATATCCACATACAAAAGAATAAAATAGACACTTCTACCACATAAAAAAATCAACTCTAAATTAATTAAGGACAAACAAAAGACTTGAAACAAAAGACGCTTATTGTTGATCTTGGCAATGATTTCTTGGATAGGATACAGGCAGCAAAACCAAAAATAAACAAGTGGTACCACATCAAACTGATATGTTTCTGCACAACAAAGTGAACAGCCAATAGGATGAAAAGGCTTCCTATAGAATGTGAGAAATATTTTGGGAAAAAAAATCACATATTTGATAAGTGATTAATAAAGAAGACATATAAAGAGCTCTCATATACTACAGCAAAAATAAAGGACAAAGGACTTCAATAGAACTTTCTCCAAAGATGCAAATAGGAATACACAGTGTTTCTCATTCGGTGAATGACTTATTTCACTTTCCAAAATGTTCTTTAAGTTCAGCCATGTTGTTGTATCAGGCAGAATTCCCTCTTTTTTAAAGGCCAATTAACTTTCTACTGTAAGTATATGCCATATTTTCTGTCCTTTTATTCATTAATAAATATTTGTGTTGTTTCCATGCCTTAGCTATTGTGAATAATGCTGCAATGAACATGGAAGTGCAGATATCTAATATCTTGATTTAAATATATTTCATATATATTTCCTGAAGTGGGATTATTCATTCATAAGGTAGTTTTATTTTCAATTCTCTTGAGAAACTTCCATTTCATTTGCCCTACTGATTGCACCTTTTTACATTCCCACCAACAGTGTGCAAGTGTTGCAATTTCTCCACAACCACAGCCTCACCAACACTCTTTTTTCTTTTTTTTCTGATAATGGCCATCCTAACAAAAGGGAGTTGATAACCCCTTGTAATTTTGATGTGTGTTTCCCTGTTGATTAGCGATGATCACATTTTTATATACCTGTTGTACACTTGTGCATTTATATACCTGTTGTACACTGTGTATTCCTATTTGTAAGAGCTTTCTTTTTTTTTTTTTTAATTTGTTCTAATTCATTATACATGATAGTACAACATATTTTGACACAATACACATATATGGAGTATAACTTCTCATTCTTCTGGTTGTACATGATGTGGAATTAAACTGGCAGTGTAATCATATATGCACATAGGGCAATAATATCTGATTCATTCTACTACTATCTTTGCTGTCCCATTTCATCCCTTCCTTTCATTATCCTTTTTCTAATCTAAAGTATTTCTATTCTTCCCTACCCTCCCCCATTGTGAAGTTAGCGCCTGCATATCAGAGACAACATTTGGCCTTTGTTTTGGGGGGATTGGCTTATTTCACTTAGCATGAGAGTCTTCAATACCATCCATTTACCCACAAATACATAATTTCATTCTTCTTTATGGCTGAGTAACATTCTATTGTGTATAAATACCACATTTTCTTTTTCTATTCATCTGTTGAAGGGCACCTAGGTTGGTTCCATAGTTTAGCTATTGCGAATTGAGCTGCTATGAACATTAATGTGGCTGTATCACTGTAATATGCTGATTCTAAGTCCTTTGGGTATAAACCAAGGAGTTGGATAATCGAGTCAATGGTTCCTTTCCAAGTTTTCTGAGGAATCTCCACACTGCTTTCCAGAGTGGTTGCACAATTTGAAGTTCCACCAGCAATGTATGAGTTACCCTTTCCCCCACATCCTTGCCAACATTAATCATTGTTTGTATTCTTGATTGTTGCCATTCTTACTGGAGTGAGATGAAATCTCAGTGTAGTTTTAATTTGCATTTCTCTAATTGCTAGCGACAATGAACATTTTTCCATATATTTGTTGACAAATCATAATTTTTCTTCTGTGAAGTATCTGTTCAGCTCCTTAGCTTACTTATTGTTTGTGTTATTTGGGTTTTTTTCGTAATAAGTTTTTTTTTTATTATTTATTTACTTATTCATCATGCACAAGTATAGTATCTTTTTACATACAACTGCTTGTATACAAAGTATATAAGTACCATTCAGATCTTCAATCATGCATTTAGGACAATGATATCCATCTCATTCAACCACCAATTTTTTTTCCAACCCCCCCTTACTCCCTCCCTCCCCTCCCTTTCCGTTGACCATTCTAGTGTTCCTCTGATCCTATGTACCCCCTTCCAACAACACTGTGAACCAGCCTCCTTATATCAGAGAAAACATTCGGTATTTGGATTTTTGAGATTGACTAATTTCACTTAGCATTATATTCTCCAACTTCATCCGTTTACCTGCAAATGCCATTATTTTATTCTCTCTTATTGCTGAGTAAAATTCCATTTTGTGTATATACCATATTTTCTTTATCCACTCATCTACTGAGGGGCATCTAGGTTGGTTCCATAACCTAGCTATTGTGAATTGTGCTGCTATAAACATTGAAGTGGCTGTGTCACTGTAATATGCTGTTTTTAAGTCTTTTGGGAATAGACCCAGGAGTAGGATGGCTGGGTCATAGGGTGGTTCCATTCCCATTTTCCCAAGAAATCTCCATACTGCTTTCCATAGCGGTTGCACCATTTTGCAGTCCCACCAGCAATGTATGAGTGTGCCTTTTTCCCCACATCCTCTCCAACATTTATTGTTGTTTGTGTTCTTGATAGCTGCCATTCTGACTGGAGTGAAATGAAATCTTAGAGTAGTTTTAATTTGCATTTCTCTAATTGCCAGTGATGTTGAGCATTTTTTCATGTATTTGTTGATTAATCCTGTATCTTCTTCTGAGAAGTGTCTTTTCAATTCCTTAGCCCATTTATTAATTGGGTTATTTTCTTTTTTGGTGTTAAGTTTTTTTAGTTCTATATACATTCTAGAAATTAGTGCTCTATCTGATGTGCATGTATTAAATATTTGTTCCCAATTAGTTGGCTCTCTATTCACCTCACTGATTGTTTCTTTTGCTGAGAAGAAGCTTTTCAGTTTAAATCTATCCCATTCATTAATTCTTGGTAATAGTTCTTGTGCTACAGGATTCTTATTAAGGAACTTGGGGCCTAATCCGACATGTTGGAAATTGGAGCTTACTTTTTCTTCTATTAGGCGTATTGTCTCTGGTCTAATTCCTAGGTCCTTGATCCACTTTGAATTGAATTTTGTGCATGGTGAGAGACAAGGGTTTAATTTCATTTTGTTGCATATGGATTTCCAGTTTTCCCAGCACCAATTGTTGAAGAGGCTATCCTTTCTCCACTATACATTTTTGGCCCCTTTGTCTAATATAAGATAGCTGAAATTATATGTATTAGTCTCTGTGTCCTCAATTCTGTACCATTGGTCTATCAGTCTGTTTTGGTGCCAATACCATGCTGTTTTTGTCACTATTGCTCTGTAGTATAATTTGAAGTCTGGTATGGTGATGCCACCTGCTTCACTTTTCTTGCTAAAGGTTGCTTTATCTATTCTGGGTCTCTTATTTTTCCAGATGAATTTCATGACTGCTTTTTCTATTTCTTTGAAGAATGTTATTGGGATTTTGATTGGAATTACATTAAATCTATATAATGCTTTTGGTAGTATGGACATTTTGACAATATTAATTCTGCCTATCCAAGAACAAGGTAGGTCTTTCCATCTTCTGAGGTCTTCTACAATTTCTTTAGTGTTCTATAATTTTCCTTATAGAGCTCTTTCACCTCTTTCATTAAGTTGATTCCCAGGTATTTTATTTTTTTTGATGCTATTGTAAATGGGGTAGTTTTCATCATTTCCCTTTCAGAGGATTTGTCACTGATGTACAAAAATGCCTTTGACTTATGGGTATTGATTTTGTATCCTGCTACTTTGCCAAATTCATTTACTAGTTGTAAAAGTTTTCTGGTAGAGTTTTTTGGGTCTTCTAGGTAGATTATCATGTCATCAGCAAATAGTGCTAATTTGAGCTCTTCTTTCCTATCTGGATCCCTTTAATTTCTTTCGTCTGTCTAATTGCTCTTGCCAGAGTTTCCAGTACTATGTTAAATAGCAGTGGTGAGAGGGGGCATCCCTGTCTTGTTCCAGTTTTTAGAGGGAATGCTTTCAATTTTTCTCCATTTAAGATAATGTTAGCTCTGGGCCTTGCATAAATAGCTTTCATAATGTTGAGATATGTCCCTGATATTCCTAGTTTTTCCAGTGTTTTGAACATAAAGGGGTGCTGTATTTTGTCAAATGCTTTTTCTGCATCTATTGTGATAATCATATGATTTTTATCTTTAAGTCTATTGATGTGATGTATTATGTTTATTGATTTCCGAATGTTGAACCAGCCTTGCATCCCTGGAATAAACCCCACTTGATCATGGTGCACTATCTTTTTGATATGTTTTTGTATTCGATTTGCCAGAATTTTGTTGAGGATTTTTGCATCTATGTTCATTAAAGATATTGGCCTAAAGTTTTCTTTTTTGGATGTGTCTTTGCCTGGCTTTGGAATTAATGTAATATTGGCCTCATAGAAAGAGTCTGGAAGAGCTCCCTCTTTTTCTATTTCTTGAAATAGTTTGAAGAGCATTGGTATTAGTTCTTCTTTGAAAGTCTTGTAGAACTCTGCTGTAAACCCATCAGGTCCTGGACTTTTCCTTGTTGGTAGCTTTTTGATGACATCTTCTATTTCTTTGCTTGTAATCGATCTGTTTAAATTGTGTATAGCCTCCAGATCCAGTTTAGGCAAATCATATGACTCTAGAAATCTGTCAATGCATTCAGTATTTTCTGTTTTATTAGAGTACAAGTTTTCAAAGTAATTTCTAATTATTTTCTGTATATCTGAGGTGTTCGTTGTGATATTCCCTTTTTCATCACAAATGTTAGTGATTTGAGTTTTTTCTCTTCTTCTTTTCATTAGCATTGCTGAGGGTCTGTCAATTTTGTTTATTTTTTCAAAGAACCAACTTTTAGTTTTTTCAATTCTTTGAATTGTTTCCTTAGTCTCAATTTCATTAATTTCTGCTCTGATTTTAATTATTTCCTGTCTTCTGCTGCTCTTGGTGTTGATCTGTTCTTCTTTTTCTAGTGCTTGGAGGTGTGATGTTAAGTCGTTTATTTGTTGTTGTTTTTTTCCTTTTAAAGAATGAACTCAGTGCAATGAAGTCCTCTTACTACTGCCTTCATAGTGTCCCAGAGATTTCTATACGATGTATCTGTGTTCTCATTTACCTCTAGGAATTTTTTAATCTCCTCTTTGATGTCTTCTTCAACCCCTTGTTCATTCAGTAGCATGTTGCTTAGCTTCCAGTTGTTGGAGTAGTTTTTCTTATTCCTTGTTTTGTCGTTAATTTCCAATTTCATCCCTTTATGGTCTGATAGCATGCAGGGTAGTATTTCTATTTTTTTATATTTGCTGAGATTTGCCTTGTGACATAATATATGATCTATTTTGGAGAAGGAGCCATGTGCTGCTGAGAAAAAAGTGTATTCATTTACTGAGGGATGAAATATTCTATATATGTCTGTTAGATCTAAGTTATTAATTGTTTTAAGGAGGCCTAAGGTTTCTTTGTTTAGTTTTTGTTTGGATGATCTATCCATTGGTGAGAGAGGTGTGTTGAAATCCCCTAGAATAACTGTGTTGTGGTCAATTTTACTCTTGAACTTGAGAAGCGTTTGTTTGATGAATGTAGGTGCTCCATTATTTGGGGCATATAGATTTATGATTGTTATATCCTCTTGATGAATGGTTCCCTTAAGTAGTAAGAAATATCCATCTTTGTCCCTTTTGATTAACTTTGGCTTGAAGTCTACCTTATTTGAAATGAGAATGGAAACCCCTGCTTGCTTCCGCAGGCCATGTGAGTGATAAGACTTTTCCCAGCCTTTTACCTTCAGTCTATTGATGTCTTTTTCTATGAGGTGTGTTTCTTGGAGACAGCAGATTTTTGGGTCATTTCTTTTAATCCATTCAGATAATCTATGTCTTTTGAATGGCGAGTTTAGGCCGTTAACATTCAGGGTTATTATTGAGATGTGATTTTTATTCCCATCCATTTTTATTTGTATTATGATCTTTAGCTTGATTTGGTTTCTCTTCTGGTTGGTATTTCCCTTAGTTTAATATCTCCCTTTGTTGATTTTCATTGTTATTTTTCTCTTCTTCTTCATGAAAAATTTTGCCCAGGATGTTCAGAAGTGCTGGCTTTCGAGATGCGAAATCTTTTAACTTTTGCTTGTCGTGGAAGGTTTTTATTTCATCTTCAAATCTAAAGCTCAATTTTGCTGGATATAAGATTCTTGGTTGACATCCCTTTTCCTTCAGAGCTTGAAATATGCTATTCCAGGATCTTCTTGCTTTTAAGGTATGGGTAGAAAAATCTGAACAAAGTCTGATTGGTTTCCCCCTATATGTAATCTGCTTCCTTTCTCTTGTGGCTTTTAATATTCTCTCCTTTCTCAGTATATTAGGCATTTTCATTATAATGTGTCTTGGTGTGGATCTGTTGTGATTTTGTATGTGTGGTGTTCGGTAGGCCTCTTGAACTTGGTTTTCCCCTTCATTCCTCAAGTTTGGAAAATTTTCTGTAATTATTTCATTAAATAAATTACTCATTCCTTTGGCTTGAAACTCTGCCCCCTCCTCTACCCCAATCACTCTTATGTTTGGTCTTTTTATGTTGTCCCATAATTCTTGAATGTTCTGTTCTTGGTTTCTTACCATTTTTACTGTGTAATCTAGATTTTTCTCTAGGATATATATTTTGTCTTCATTGTCTGAGGTTCTTTCTTCCAAGTGATCTACTTTGTTGGTGATACTTTCGATTGAGCTTTTATTTTGGTTTATTGCTTCTTTCATTTCTGGAATTTCTGTTTGGTTTCTCTTTAGAGCTTCTATCTCCCTATTGAAGAATCTTTTACTTCCTGTATTTGTTTATGGAGTTCTTTGTCAAAATGATCTTTCACCTCCTGTATTTGCTCCCTCATCTCATTTTTTAGTTCATTCTTAAGTTCCACTAACATTTGGAATATGTAATTTCTGAATTCCATCTCTGGCATTGCACCAACTGTGCATGGTATGGAATCTACTGAGGAGGTATATTGATTTGTTTGTGTCACTTTCTTCCCTTGTTTCTTCATATTGCTTGTGCGTCTATTCTACCTGCACTGTGGGACCTTGTCTACTTTGATTCTACCTTAAAACCTTATGTTGCTCCTGTAGTACAATGCTATCAGATCCCCTTATATTTCCTTTACACTTTAAAATCAAACACTTTCTATTCAGAGAATCCCAGTTTGATCACAATGTACAGATTTAGTTAACCCAGATGATGTTTCCAATTTACTCTGTATGCTTCTGATGGGGTTTTAAAGTTTCAAGTAATGGACAGAGAGGTGATATGTTTAGGAAGAAGGAAGTGAGTGTATTGACTTGTTCTTTCTTAGAAAATATGAAAAGAGAGTTCTATGGAAGTGGTTTAGTATCAGCCGATGAGAGAGGAAAGAGAATGGAGTGAATGAATAGATGGAAAGACCGATTTACATATAAACCTAACTTATGCAGCGGTTGAGAGGAAAAATAAAGAAAGATGGAAAAGAAAAAAAAAAAGAAGAGAAAAAAAAATAACTAAGGAGTAGTAATTAGTGTAAGAGAGAGGAGAGAGAGAGTAAGTCTAGAAAATAGAGAATAAACCATATATAACACCACTTTGCTATATATTTCAATTGTACACGTTCTAGAAATCTCAATTTGTGCGTATAACTTGTTTTTGCCTCTGTTGAGAATGCAATGGCAGGGTGTAAATAGGGAAGATGAAGGAAGAGGAAAAAATATAAAAGTGAGAAGGAAGAAAAGAAAGAAAAGAGGAGCAGAAGCACACAAACACACTGTCAATCAAAACAAAAACAAACAAAAAACCCCCAAGAAACAACAAAACAAACAAACAAGCAAATAAAAACAAAAACGTTGAACCCAAGAACAAGTCTCAAACAAAATGGACCCTTGGAAGCCCTTCTTTTTTCCCTTCCAGTTTAAGCCACCTGACCCAGATCATGTACAGTCAGCAACCCTGTTAGTGGAGTCAAGGCTGCACCTTTGGTCCGTTGCAGAGTGGCACAGTGGAATAGTGGAAGGGGCTTATCCTCAGGCTGGGCCCTGCTTACAGCAGCAGGGAGATGCTACTATGGGCCTTGGAGGCCAGGCAAACTGGTGGCGGGTTCTCTCCTTCCAGCGGGCAGGTGCCTACCTCTTGCTCTGGTTGCAGCTGGGCAGGTCGCACTCCCACAGGGAGTGGAGGAAGCACTTCGCCAGGTCTGGCCCTGTGTGCAGCAATCGGGAGATGCTGTTATGGGCCCCAAAGACCAGGCAAACTGGTGGCTGGGTCTCTCCTTCCAGCGGGCGGGAGTCTACCTCTTGCTCTGGTCGCAAATGGGCAGGTCGCACTCTTCCCGATAATGGAGGAAGCCCTTCCCCAGGTCTGGCCCTGCGTGCAGCAGCAGGGAGCTGCTACTCTGGGCCCAGGCGGCCAGGGACACTGGCGGCTAGGTCTCTCCTTCCAGCGGGCAGGAGTCTACCTCTTGCTCTGGTCGCAAATGGGCAGGTCGCACTCTTCCCGATAATCCGTATTAAGTTTTTTGATTTCTTTATATATCCTGGAGATTAATGCTGTTTTTGAGGTGCATGTGGCAAAGATTTTTCTCCCACTCTGTAGGCTCTCTCTTCACATTATTGATTGTATCCTTTGCTGTAAAGAAGCATTTTAGTTTGATACCATCCCGTTTATTGATTCTTGATTTTACTTCTTGTGCTTTAGGAGTCTTGTTAAGGAAATCATTTTCTAAGCCATCATGATGTAAATTTAGTACTACTTTTTCTTCTATCAGGCACAGGGTCTCTTTTCTAATGCCTAAGTCCTTGATCCACTTTGAGTTGAGTTTCATGCAGAGTGAGAAATAGGGTTTTAATTTCATTTTGCTACATATGGATTTCCAGTTTTATCAGCACCATTTTTTGAAAAAGCTATCTTTTCTCCAATGTGTGTTTTTGGTACCTTTGTCTACTATCAGATAACCGTATTTATGTGGGTTTGTCTCTGTGTCTTTTATTTTGTACCACTGGTCTACCTGTCTGTTTTAGTGCCAATACCATGGTATTTTTGTTTGCTTGTTTTGTTTTTTACTATATCTCTGTAGTATAATTTAAGGTCTGGTATTGTGATGCCTCCTGCTTCACTTTTCTCGCTAAGGATTCCCTTGGCTATTCTGGGCCTCTAGTTTTTCCAATTGATTTTCATGACTGCTTTTCCTATTTTGAATAAAGAATGTCATTGGGATTTTAATAGGATTTGCATTAAATCTGTGTAGCGTTTTTGGTAGTATGGCCATTTTGACAATGTTAATTCTGCCTATCCAAGAGCACAGGACATCTTTTCATTTTCTAAGGTCTTCTTCAATTTCTCTCTTTAGTGTTCTGTAGTTTTCATCATAGAAGTCTTTCACCTCTTTTGTTAGATTGATTCCCCAATTTTTTTTATGATATTGTGAATGGGGTAGTTTTCCTAACTTCTCTTTCAATAGATTCATCACTAATATAGAAGAATGCATTTGTCTTATGGATATTAATTTTATATCCTGCTACTTTGCTGAATTCTAGAAATTTACTGGTAGAATTTTTTGGGTCTTCTAAACATAGAATCATGTCATCTGCAAATAGGGATAGTTTGAGTTATAGAAGACACCATCAAATCCTACTGACTAAGAAAAGCCCAGGACCAGACAGATTCTCAGCCTAATTCTAAAAGACCTTCAAAGAATAATCAGCACCATACTCCTCAAGTTATTGCATGAAATAGAAAAGGAGGGAAACTTTCCAAACTCATTCTATGATGCTAGTATCACCCTGATACCAAAACCAAAGACACATCAAGGAAAGAAAACATCAGATCAATATCACTGATGAACATAGATGCAAAAATTCTCAACAAATTTCTGGCAAATCACATAAAAACATATTTAAAATATAGTGCACTATGATCAAGTGGGGTTCATTCTAGGGAGGCAAGGTTGGTTCAACAAACATATGGAAATCAATAAACGTTATTTATCAACGTCAATAGTCTTAAAAGACAAGAATCATATGATTATCTCAATGGATACAAGAAAAGCATTAGACAAAATACAGCACCCCTTCATGTTCAAAACACTAGAAAAACTAAGAATAGTAGGAAATACCTCAACATTGTAAAAGCTATATATGCTAAACCCAAGACCAACATTATTCTAAATGGAGAAAAATTGAAAGTATGCCCTCTAAAAATTGGAACAAGACAAAGATGCCCTCTTTCATTACATCTATGCAATATTGTCCTTGAAACTCTAGCCAGAGCAATTAGAAGAAATAAATTAAAAGGACACAAATAGGAAAAGAACTCAAACTATCCCCATTTGTAAGAAACCGTAAAAAACAGAGAAGCAGAGGGTCGAATGTTGTTTTGCCAGGGGCTAAAGGTAAAAAAAGAAAAAATGGAAAACCGTTCAATGAGTACTAAGTTTCAGTTATGCAAGATAAATGATTTCTAGAAATCAACATACTCCCTGTAGTTAATAATACTATACTTTATACTTAAAATTTTAGGATGGAAGTTCTCGTGTTAAGTATTCTTACTACAAAAACAAAATAAAATGAAAAACAAAATCTTACTACAAAAACAAAAGAAAATAAAAGAGCATTAGAAAACTCACAGAGGTGATGGATAAATGTATTATCTATAGGTATTTCACAGGTATACACATGTCTAAACTCATCAGTGTATATATCAAATGTAGGCAGTTTTTTAAATCAATTCTACATCAATAAAGTTGTTGTAAAAAATTTAATATTTTGAAAAATTTACTAGTAATGCTTCTCTAAAAACTTAATTATATGATTTTCCAGGCAATAACATATTCATGCTTATTCTAAATTTTTTATCCAAATTTGATGATTTGTTAATTTTCATGGATACTGTTTTATTCTAATATATTAATATGCTTTAAGAAGTAAGTCAACATTGTTATTCATGTCATCAGTTTCATAAATTTCAAGTATTTGTTGATTATATCTATTTTTCATATGTAGTATATAACTTTGTAATATCATTACTTAAATTTTAATGAAAGTATTCTTAGAATCAGGAATGCCTTTATATTAAAAATTAGATTAAATATATATGTATATCTTTGGATATTTTTAATTTGAGTTTTCTTTTTTCTTAGAATTTCCTCTTTTGGGTTTTTAGATATCTTTTCATAAGATTATCTTCAGATAAACTTCAATCTATTTAGAATTCACATGTTTTTATATATATATATATGTTTCATATATGTAAATAGATACACATTATATGTATACATACCTTTGGAATAGAGATATATGTGAAATCAGAAATAATAGAATATATCATAATAAATATGAAGAGTTTCATTTCAAAAAATATTCTTATTTCTGAAGATAATCAGGGTGGGTTTTTATACAGCAACATTTTCATATTGTTGTTTTCTGAAATATTATATATTAGAAGACATGAAATGCTGACACCTCTCTCAAAAAGCACTTAAATAATCTTATTTTGTAACCAAAGTGGATATTTATGACAATTTAATACATATAATGAAGAATAGCATTATGTCCTATCAAAGAGTACACCAATCATGTGCAAAAATATAAAATGAAAGGGCTTCATTTTAATGCACTCCATAAAAATAACAGTCCTGTCATGGCACTTAGCCTGGTTTTCAATGGAGACAAGAATTATGAAGCTACTTAGTGCTCTTATGCTTTAGGTAGCAAATAAAAGTTAAATAATAATTATTACTATTAGACTATCCGTCAGACTGTCAGTCTCCGTAATGTTAATAACTTTGGCTTTAGCAGGCAATTTCTGCCAAGTTTACAATGATCTGAGTCTCAGTACTGGGTCATAATATAAAACACCAAGAAAATTTATCACTGAGATGTATAAGTGAAAAGAATTGTCAGGAACTTAGCATATATTCTTATTTTAAGTATAGATGATATTTTGAAGAGTATGTGGGCCTCTTCAAAGATTTGTGTTGAAAAGAACTTTACTAAAATACCTTACTCTTCTCACATATCATTTGCTTCCCATATTGAAACATGCCCAAAAGATTCATAATAACTGAGTACTAAGGGGTCTTCAATATTCCCTCAGAAGCTATTGGATCCATTTTGCCTGATCAAAAATTCTCCTCTGTATAAAGTTTTAGTTATGTAGGATAAGTAATTTCTAGAAATTAACATAGCACATACAGTTAACAATACTATATTGTGCCCTTAAATTTTTAAGTGCACATATACTCCTCTAACTTACCTATCACTTTTCTGGCCCACATCTAAACCATTATCTCAGCAAAGTCCATGCCATCAAATAATACCTATGTGAATCCTACTGTCAAAAACCACATTCAATATCACTTTCCAAACTAATTGATTTTATTTTAAAACTGGCTCGGATTTTCCTTCTTAGGACTTATTATCATGAAAATCTGCCATGGTGTAAATCTGAAATAAAAGTTTTGAAATTTTTCATTCCCATCATTCTCATGTTTTTAATGTAAGTACATTTATATTCCCAGCAATGAGTCTACAAATTGCACTTTAATGACAGTGAAAGACTGTTCCAAAACTTCTTGAATGCATAAAGATTGGTCATATTTAACAGAAACAAATATATTCTTTTTATCCAAAAAATTTTGTGCTAGACATTCAGAAGTCCTGAGTCTGCTTAAGATTGGGGCTTATAAAAATTACTTGTGAAAAGTAATTGTTAAAATGTACAAAAAATATTTTAAAGAAAAAAATAATCATTCGAATCTTGAAAATTATTATTTCAATTTTGATTTTTGAAAAAGCCAAATTTCAATTATACAAACAAAATTTTGTGTTTGGGAATATGTCTCCATTCTGTAATAAGGTTATATTCTAATAATATTTATCTTGGAAATAATGTAGTTAATTTGCTTTTGTTTTATGCATGTTTATTTTTTGAAAGAAAAAGCAATTTAAAGCACTATTTCATAGTTAGATCTGGAGAATATGTTATTTTTCTACCATTTTGGAGACTATATTTGCCTATACTCTCCCAGTGATTCTTCTCATGAGCTTTACATTTCATTTGTATTTATCTAATTAAATGCTGCCTCCCTAAAGTCTTCTTACTGCCCTTTCTACTTAATTATTATCTGTCACAACACTGTTCATTTCTTTCATAGTGCTACTTTGCACGTCTATATGTCTGCTTTATCCATTAAAATGTGGAGATATGTGAAACAGATCTGGACTCCTGGAACCTGGGATCCAGCCTGTCAAAGCACCATATCAATACATTGAGGGCCATTCAAACTCAATTGTACCTGCTAATACCTGAAGAATATTAATTTGCACATTTATTTAGGTATTTATATAGGCCTTACTTTGTGTGCACGGGTACGTGCACACACACACACACACAGACTCCTGACTATATAATGGCCAGACTATACAATGTGTATGAGAAGATACAGGGTTTTCTTGGGGAAAATGAGAAGGCAGCAGATAATTTCACTAGAATATACTGATGCTATTTGGTGCTTTAGGAGCATATAGGATCAGTAAAAACTTCCTGAAGGAAGAGACCTGCAGGCTAAGAGAAATACAGTAGAATTTACCTGGGTAATAAGTAAATAGAGCTTTTTAGGCGGAAGTAAGTACATTTGCATGATCAGATAAAATTGATGATAGCAAATTTCGGTAGTTGAGTCTGGATGAAATATAATTATGGTGTGGGACTGAGAGTCAGACCAGTATCCAATCATGAAATTTTCTTAAATCAACTGACATATAATAGGGGTGGCATTCATGTGTCTTATTGTTAACTACAAAAGCTATATATATGAATATTAGAAAATACAAGGTGACTTGAGGTTTTTAGACCAAATTATTCAATTTGAACATAGTATCATGGGAAAGGAAGATAAATTTCTCATTCACCTTCTGACATATATGCATTTTACTAGCTTTACAAACAAAAGTTGAGAGAATCACTGGATCTTGGGGCCTGACATGTGAAAGACAAGGTGGAGGAGTTTTGGTATATTTCTTTAGGATTATTCAAAATAAACTTTTTGAATTTTCTGCAATCTTCTGTATATGATGAATAAAGGTTATTTCGACAAAGTGCTTCTTGATGTAATTCAGTGAAGCTTTACATTTTAGCTGCTATATTTTTCACAATCTTATCCCATTCAATTCTCATTTATCCTTTTTTTTTTGTGGTACCGGGGATTGAACTCAGGGGCACTTGACCACTGGGCCACATCCCCAGCCCTTTTTTGTGTTTTTATTAGAGACAGGGTCTCACTGAGTTGCTAAGTGCCTCGCCATTGCTGAGGCTGGCTTTGAACTCACAATCCTCCTGCCTCAGCCTCCCATAGTGCTGGGATTACAGGCGTGCGCCACCGCGCCCCGGCTCTCATTTATCCTTTTTGACACAAAAGTTCATTAACATTTGAATAGCATTTAGGCAGGAGCCAGTTTTATAACTGAAGATATGCATAACTTGTAAATACAACAGGTGATACCCCTGGTTTCTGGTTACCTTGACGAGTCCTGCTTCCTGAAATGTTCAAGTATAACCCCAGAAAAGCACGCGGAGGCAAGCATAGACTAGAAAGTAAGAAGCTGTATTAAAGTATAGTAAAATAGACTTCTCCTGGGTGGAAGAAAGGGACCCAAAATTGGAATCCATGGGATGAGGAAGTCCTGTCTTTTTATACATCTAAAGTTTCCCTGTTCCTGCATTCTTCTCCCTTATCTTGTTCATTTTCCCTCATCCTAATAGTGACTGGGGGAATGTCAGTGGAATGGCTATTGGGTGAGCAGGTGCAGCAACCCAGGAGTGTTGATTAGTAGCTCTCTGCTCAGGAGTTGTTTAGTTAACAAACTTTCTGGAAGAGGTAGTATCAAAGGGCTCTGGAGACAAGGACATTTCAGTCTCCCAAGGTGTGGTTTCCAAATTCCCAGACTCAAATCGGCCTCCGTTTTCTCTATCTGGCCCGATTTGCCTATCTACACTGCCTGCCTATCTTTAATTCTGGCTTCACAGCTTCCAAAACAACATTCTCATTTATAAAATGAATATGTTATTTGATCAACATCCACACTTAGCACAGGGATAGATGGGGTTGACATCAGAACCCAGATTTACTGAAATGCATTACAATGTTCCATTCTGCTGTGATATCTTTCTCAGTACTTGGATAATGAATGTGGAATAAGGTTTGTCTTCCTGTATGTTCCAGGAAGGAGATGTATGGGGAAATTAAAATGACTTTTTAAAATTTTACTATAATTACTACTTGGGATTGTGATGATAACATAAAGTGATTAATATATTAAGTTTGTTGATATATATCCTGGGATATGTAATATTGTCTAAAAATACAATGATCCATGAACTTGGTTAGCATACTTTCATGAGATCCAGAGTTACAGGATAAAACGACTCCTGAAATAGTTCTACAACAGAACAATTTAATAGAAATAAGATCAGTACATTTATTTCCAGCAAACATACTTGCCATCTAAAATTGCTCCTACAGTGAAAGCAGAGCACATTAGTTTAGAATCTAGCCTCTAATGAAATGATATCAAAACTATTAGTTGAGTTTGATATGCTCATATTTGGAGTTAGAGCCAAAAGATGTTATTTTTCTTTTTTTCCTTTAGTGTAGTATGATTTATTTTCAATGACTATTTGCTTGATTTCATTTTTACATGATAGTGCTTTCTTTTTGCTCTATTTCATTTTGATAACGGTTTTGATAATTTAATGTTTGAAATGGAATATCGAGTAGGTATGTAGTTATCTACTACATAAAATGTAAAATTATACTGAGAAGAGAGATATTCAATTCATAAAAACATGGTTATACAGAATTCAGGGTAATCTATGTTATTTATTTGTGAGTGAATCAAATATGAAAACAGCCTACAGAGGCACATTGAAGCTTCTGGGACAAAAAGAAAAAAAATCTTCATAAATGATATTAGAGAAATTGGAATCATGATTAGACTTCCTTAATTGGTTAATATGGAATCTTGCATTTTTTCTAGATCTAATGGCCTTAATTTAACATGGTTTTTAAATAATCATGCATGGATCCTTTGAGGAATTAAAATACTCTTTAATGTGCTACCAAGCTTGTTATTTTCACCTAAATATTTTCAAACTAATTATTAAATTAATTCTCAGTCATTTTAAAAAAGTGAAATAATTAATAGACTTTATATGTAAATAATATTTGATATTTTATTTGTAATAAAACATTATTTTAAGGTACATTATTTTATGTATCACAGGGTATAAGACATGCTAGTTGTAAGACATGTTAATTAATGTATGCATCTCATTTTTACAGATGTTAAAATGTGAGAGATAACTTTTTAGAATTGATGAACTAGGACATTTTTAAGGTTAGTTAAACAACAAGAGCAACTTGATTTATTCAGACTGTTCTGCCATGATAATTTGAATGTCTAAAAATGTGTCTGGCAAGTATATGAGATAGCAGCAAAAAAGACATGACATAACTTGTTTGGTGGTATAAAAGTAGAGAACATCAGCAATGGGCTGCATTTTATATTCTTTATAGTACTAAACTTTTAAAGGCTGGGGTAATGTTCCTTTGATAGTCACATCAACCTTGCAGTGAGTCTCACAAAACATTTTGTTATTGCACACTAAGGAGGAAAGGATTTATAATCATTCATAAATATGGCAAAAGGAATTGCATTATAGCTGTCAGCAACAGAGGCCTGATGTACAAAAAAGAGAATATGAACTCTACCATCTCTGTATTAGTTAGATCATATTATGCTTTACTGTGGTAACATTCCACCAAAGCTCAGTGGTTTAGTATAACAAAACTTAGGTTCTTGATCACCTAAAGTCCAATGAAGGTTTTGAGATCTTCCAAGGTAGCTCTTGTCAATCTACAGTGATTGAAGATTCATGTTTCTTCCAGGTTTGGTAGCTGCAATTTCAATTTCAATTGCTCTGAGTACAGAGACCTGGAAAGGAGCACTAAAACATCAGTCACATTCATCCACTTGGCCAGAAATATTCATTCGACCTAGGACTGACTACAGCTGGAAATGTTGTGTAGCTCCTGGATATCAGGAAGTCACTAAATTTCCAAAATATTTTTATAAAACTCTTTCTTCTATTATATGTCTATTAGGAATAAGATTTTTGTAAGATCTTGTTTTAAGGCTAACAAATGATGACACTGCAGGTGAGATGATTTATACACACACACACACACACACAGAGGCACGTGTGTGTGTGTGTGTGTGTGTGTGTGTGTGTGTGTGTGTACCTTGCCCACGTCACGTGCAGACAGTGGAATTTGGGTTTTCTCTGTGTGGAGTTAGCTGGCTGCGACATAAACATAATAAAAGAAGGTAGGCAACAAAAAACCACACTATACAGAAAGTAATTTCAGAAAGCAGGGGTGGGGCAGCTCTTTGACCTTAGGAGTTAAGCTTCCACACTGGGAAGAGAGAGAGCTAGAGCCCGCATTTGCTTTATTATATATGGGAAAAACTTCAAAAGTTTTCCACGATATGTTCTTTTGCCATATAAGGTAGGAGGTGGGCTACCCAGGCCCAATGGGTTACGCCCAATTCCGGAGCTAGGAGAGCAGCCTTCCTAGCCAAGCAGAAGACTGAGGTCACATGCATTGTGTAATTCATTAATTAGGAGGAGCCACAAAATGACTTGCAATGCCAAACCAAAATCTCCTTGGCTCAAGTCTGTGTGAAGATGCTAAATATCTTAAGGGTGGCTTTACACACACACACACACACACACACACACACGTGCAAAAACATTTTCCCACAGGCCTCTCTCTGGTAGAATTAACCTCTTTTGGTCCCACTCTTTACATAGCTCAAACCTCTGTCACACCTCTCTAGTAAATACTAAACATGTGGAATCACAAGTATTTATTTCATTTTAGTTTTCTCCTATCAAGACTGTGTTTTCTTTGAGACCAATCTCACTTTGTGTATTCCCACAATCTATTACTGAGCATCTTGTAGCACAAACTCAATAAAATGCAATATTATATTTAATACAACTTTACTTATTTCTCCCATCAAATGTTCACTTTTTTTTGTTTTTTCTTTTTGTAAAAAATTATTGAAATAAATGTATTATATATAATCTTAATCTTTCAGATAAAAGAAATGTGACTAATGTTGTATTACATGAGTTATTATGGACAAATAGAAAATTCTGTTTAAAAATAGAAGATGTTTCAGTTCTTTACAGATATGTTTCAATATATGTGTGTTTTGATGATTTAAGGTTTATTAGAGTTTGATATTAAAGAACATTAAGTTATTTGTCTTTGAGTTGTTAACTGAAACAAATTATATTACTATATCAACAGAAAATTTGTACCAAATGGAAGAAATGACTTGCCCTTTGAATTTAAAACCAATCAAAATAGAAAATTCAGTATATTTATGTTATATTTTTATGGTCTGCTTTCTCTAATTGTATATATATAATAAAATTCATAATTAATTAATGATCACCACAGCCAACATTTTTGTAGGCATCTTATGTGCTCAGGCTCCATCCATCCAATCTACAAATAATAACTCAATTAATCTTCACAGCAACTCTATAATATAAGTATTAATATTCCTGTCTATAGTTGAGCAAACTAATGCAGAGATGGATTGAGTAACTTGCCAAAGATCTGGGTCTTCACAGTTTGAGCTCTCAAAAATTATACAGTATCATACCTTAAAAGTGAAAATAAAAGAGGTATGATAAAGTATTCATGTAATACAACTGCTTATAGTTGTGATCACATAATGTAATAAATAGTAATCAACTGAATATATAAAGTATTGGAAGGAAAGAGGAAATATAGGCAGAAAATAGAGAAATCATGGAGGGAAGAAATGTAAGGATTGAAAAGGAGGAACAATACATACAAATTTCAAGAACCATCACTGTTATCTTGAAGAGTAATTTGTGCATATTTATTTATACTTATACAAATATATTAAAGTCATTTATCATCCCTTAATAACAATTAGGCTAGAAAGCACAAGTTGACTAAGTAAGTACTAGGAAAGAGAAAAAGGTTAAAATAAAGAGGGTAGAACAAGATATATCATAAGAAAACAAGTCAAAATAGACTAGATGGCATTACCAATATCAGAAACAGTACTTTTCACACAAAATACCTCCAGGAATAAAAAAGGGACATTAAAACTTAATTCACTGTGAAAACATAATGATTCTAAATATGTATGCACTCCATGGCAGAATTTCAACATATTAAAAGCAAACTATTTATAAGGAGATATGAACAAACCCATAACAACCTATGGAAAACTCAGAATTTCTCAACCGAAAAAAAAAAAAAAAAAAAAGACTTCTGCAATTTTATAGATCTCAAAGGCCCAGCCTAGGGAAGGGGACAAGGGTTAGGAGTTGAAAAGTACTGAGACCTGAGTCAGAATGGAGAAAGATCTTCAAGGTTCCCTCCTTTCTTCTAATAAGGAAGTATCTGAAGAAGGGGACCTCAACAGAATCTCACTCTCCTCGTTAAGATAAAAAGAAGAAATAAGACATACAATTATTAAGGACCATCACAAATCTCCTGAAGATTATATTGTGCATATTTATTTATACTTACAAAAATATATTAAAGTCGTCTGTCATCTTTTAATAACAATTATATTAGGCCAGATGGAGGCTCTTCAGCTAGGGATGCAGCAATGCCCAACTGGTACCCCTTCAGAGAATGCCATGCACTGGCAGTGCCCAGGTCTGGTGTGAGGAAGCAGCTTTCCCTGCAGACTGTCAGAGGAAACCTTGGCATTTGCCATAGATTGGGGCCTAAAAAGTCACATAAAGGGTTTTACTCCAGAGTCAGGATCCTTCTGTTTCATAAAGAATTTGTGTTATTTGTCTCCATTTTTACCACATTGTACAATATAGAAGAAACAATTATATTCTCATTATTTTGTAGACCTGATTCTAATCATATGTGTGAGCATTATCTATATCTCTAAAGGAACTCATTGGAAAAATTGTCAGGACATGCCACCTCACCTTGGGACCATTCTTTCTTAGATAATTTTTTTTTCAACTGATCCCATAGTTGTAACTCATTCAGGTTTAATTTGCCTTCATAAATTGATTTTATAAATTATATTTTATTAAGGTTTAATAAGGAAAAAGAGATCAGTTTATACTCCTCAAATGTCAAATGTTTCCCTGTAGAGAATTAGAAACATGTGCAATCTTTGGAAGGGAAGGCTGGGAAATGAGGGAGAGCATCAGCTGTCAGCTCCTACACTACCTGCACAAGGGTTCCAAAAGCTTCCCTGTAGGTCAATGAGAACCTCCTGTCTGCCATCCTTACACACTTCTTCCTACAACTGCAAACAACAAATATGACTTTGCCTGTGTTTCCACCTTCTATGTCTCATGTGAGAACCTCTCCAAGGACATGGACACATATGAGGGCCTAAATTGTGTGAAAATTCACAACAGATACTGTGAGGTAATCAACCAAAAAATAAGAACGGTGAGAAATTGTGATACTTTATGGAAGCCCCGGATAGTGGAGAGTTAGTAAAACAAGATGACCCATAATTCTTTGATCTTCCATTCTTTACCTTAAAGTAGATTCTATGCCTGTGGGACTAATAATCTTTGATTTCTTTATGGCCTGAATGGCAAGAGGCCCAGGAAAAGCTTAAACAAGAGAGAGAATTAATACATTCTGTTAATCACCATCATGAGAAGGGAAAAAAAAACACCCAAAGCAACATTTCAACAGATGGTTAATCACCAGTGCCATCTTCTTTCTTGGAGAATTAGGACTAATAAGTTCATAAATATATGGAAAATTGTTAGAGAAAAATCAAGCATAAGCCAAGTCTTAAGAAAATAATGAAATATTTTAGATATTATTTTGATGACTATGTAAATATGGGTCCAGAACAATGTATTTCTGAAAGACATTTTTGAATTAAAAATATATTGTTCAGCAAAAGAAAAAGAGGAATGTTAAACAAAATATATCAATAACTATAATCATATTTTGGTGTCCTACATTAAAGAATGACTTATTTTTCTTCTCCTCTATTAAAATGTCTATTGCGGAATTGTGACCATTGTTTTACTTTTTAGTATATTTTTGCCTTTTATCTAATTCCTCTGAAAATCTATGCCATGACATAGCTCTCTATTCATCAGGTCTATCGGGGTAATGCAAGTCAATTAAATTTCAGCAGAACATGTAATTACTGTAGGGAGTCCCTCTGCAAGATTTTCAATTTTTCTTTAGGGATTTAGAACTGAACAATGAATAATTTTGGTTTAATTAAAATTCAAGTATCGAATCCCACAAGTCTCATTTCACAGAGACCTGCCAATCAGTCAATTGACAGACTCATAAAACTCTTGCTCACACTGTGACTATCTTTTCCCTGATGATATAACCCCCCAATGAAGGACTTTTGTTTTCTGATATTTCATCCCACATATCTTGTAACTTGGTAATTTTATATTGAAAGAAACTACATTCTATTCCAAATTAATGAATTATGTGCAGCAAGCACCACAGTCCCGATTTACACCAATTTCTCTTGCCTAAGACAAAAATGTTGTGATTTTTCTTTCAATACTGATACTTATTTATATATGTGTATGTAAGTTTATACATGTATAGTTATAGCAAGACTTGAAAGACTTGGTTTCTTACTGAAACCAATAGCATGTGTAAGAGAGTATTTATTTATTAAGTATACATTGCTAGTCTACTATTTCACAGGCAAACTCTCTCTGCTGAAAGCACAAGAGAGAATAATGCAAGCATGTTTTCTGTATTAGCAGTCCTAATAGTCTAGAGCAAAGATCAAAAGATTTAAAAAGAAAATAGTGTAATGCGAGCAGATATATAGGCTAGGAAAGTGAATCAGAACACAAAATCCAATCAGAACACAGCAAAGAAAGGTGAAGTGATTCTGGAGTGACACTTGAGGAGTGAGCAGGCAGCAGCAAGGTACAGTGTTTGTGACTGTGTGACAATAAACTTCAGATACATGTTGTAAGGAGGAAATGGGGTTGGAAAGAATTATCCAGGTGTGAGAAATAGTGTGTGAGTTTGAGTGACCAGAGAGAGTGCTACAATTTATAGAACTAAAATAAATTTCTTAGAGATAACCCACTGCAAGTGTTATTATTTAAAATAATTTAATAAAGACTTTAAAATAGACTTTAAGGAAAGTAAAATGAATTACTAATTTTTAAAGAGGACAATGATAACAATCAACCAGTCTGTAACTCATAATCACTGAAAACACACTAGATTTCACTTATAAAGTAGTTAGCAAAATACAGAGCTTGAGTTGACTATATTACTGCCTCTGAGTAATTGTTACACTCAGAACATAACTCCAAAATTTTCTCCGCACTCCTGAGGTGGGGCCTGACACTATGAATTCAGATAATAGTAACAAATATTACCCCAGTCATAGTAACAAATATTATTCCTAGATGGGGAATGTGGTCCATTGAAGTACCAGTGAGCATAAACACAAAGAAAGAAATAGTTGTAAAATCCATTGAACATTCAAGGTGGCAAATACTTTAATAATATTTCATACTTAGAGGAATAATCTAGACATTCAAGTCAGATGCCCTATTTGAGTCCCAGCACCCAAATCTGTCACTGAAAGACTTGTTCAAGAGAGAATTAAAGAGGAATTGAATAAAAAGAGCATTAAAATGCAAAAAGAAAAAAAAGAAAAAAAGTATGAATGTCATCTTGCTGGGAGCCACCCATCCATGAACAACACACGGATCTTCTGTCAGCATGCAGCCAGGAAGATTTTAGATTTAACTTTGGGAACTATCCGGAGCTCTCCCACACAATAGATTGCCTAAGGCATATGATCTTTATCTTTGCTCTGCTAGGAAGATCTCTCATGATCACTCCGGAGATGGGCAGGGGAACTGGACAGCCCACCTTTAATCTTTTTTGGAGAACATTCTATGCAAGGCCTCTGAGGTCTCCGATATAAATAATATAAACAAAGCAGGCGCGGGTTCCTTTTTGCCATGGTATAGAAGCTCAATCCTTACAATCGGCTTGCCCGTCCTTCCCTGCTCTTTGAAAATATGTTCTGTGTCCTGTGGTCTTTTTCATCCTTCTATTTTTTTTAGCTTTTATTTCTTAGCCAGCCCATTCCACCGAGGGGAACCCCATTTCTACCACCCGCAAGGGACGTGGGCAGGATATGGTCATATTGTAACGCACATGCATATCACACCTGGAGTCAGAGTGGCCCTCAATACACTTTAAAATTATTCAAAACTCCATGGTATACTCTTTTGTAATTGAGAAGTAACCCCAAAGTTTCAATGCAACTGTTTGATTTAAGAATTAGAATATTAGCCGGGCATGGTGGTACACGCCTGTAATCCCAGCACTTGGGAGGCTGAGGCAGGAGGATTGCGAGTTCAAAGCCAGCCTCTGCAATGGCGAGGCACTTAGCAACTCAGTGAAACCCTGTCTCTAATAAATATAATAAAATATAAAAAGGGGCTGGGGATGCGGCCCAGTGGTCAAGTGCCCCTGAGTTCAATCCCCGGTACCAAAAAAAAAAAAAAAAAAAAAAAAAGAATTAGGATATTATTTAGTAAAGTCAAGGAAAAGCTGTAGAAATGAAATTTGAAATAACTGAAAAAAAATCATGAATATTATAACCAAAATATAATAAAATTCTAAAATTCCAAATTACTATATAATAGTAATGATACCATGTGTATGCAAAACCAGAAAAGAGCAATGTGATAGATGGGCTACCTCCCCCCCCCCCCCCCGGGAGGTTTCCCTATCCTGAGCAAAGCAACCTTGTTTCATTTTCCGGGCAGGAGCCAATGGGCTTAAAGTTCGCCCTATTCCATGGGCAAAGAGCCAATGGCATTGGGGTTGCTCTGGGGCACCCCCCCACCAGAAATCCCTATGTAGGGTCTAGTTCAACAGACTCACAGACAACAACAGCTCGACCCCGTGGAGAGGAGGAAGCCACTCAGACACAACAGCTCCTCCCTGAGGAGAGGAGGAAGCCACTGCACCAGCCTTAGACCCATCGCCTCCAACCCCATGGCAGCTGCCCCAGCCGACAGCTTCGGCCTCCAGCCAGACAGCAGCTGCTTTAGCTGACAGCTCCAGGGATCCCAGCTGGCATGACCAGGCACCCACCTTCCATTCAGAGCTTGCACACTCCCCTCTCCCTGACTCCTCTCTCCTACCAGAGATTGCACACTTCTCTCTCCATGACTCCCCTCTCCCAGCATCTCTTTGACCTTCCACCAGAGCACCTCTTCAACCTCCGACCAGCCACAAAAGCTGTTGAATAAATCTCTTGCCTGGCCGGGCGCGGTGGCGCACGCCTGTAATCCCAGCACTTTGGGAGGCTGAGGCAGGAGGATCGCGAGTTCAAAGCCAGCCTCAGCAATGGCGAGGCACTTAGCAACTCAGTGAGACCCTGTCTCTAAAATAAAATACAAAAAAGGGCTGGGGATGTGACCCAGTGGTCGAGTGCCCCTGAGTTCAATCTCCGGTACCAAAAAAAAAAAAAAAAAAAAAAAAAACTCCCCCCTCTCCCAGCATCTCTTTGACCTTCCACCAGAGCACCTCTTCAACCTCCGACCAGCCACAAAAGCTGTTGAATAAATCTCTTGCCTGCCGGGCGCGGTGGCGCACGCCTGTAATCCCAGCACTTTGGGAGGCTGAGGCAGGAGGATCGCGAGTTCAAAGCCAGCCTCAGCAATGGCGAGGCACTTAGCAACTCAGTGAGACCCTGTCTCTAAATAAAATACAAAAAAGGGCTGGGGATGTGACCCAGTGGTCGAGTGCCCCTGAGTTCAATCTCCGGTACCACAAAAAAAAAAAAAAAAAAAAAAAAAAAAAAAAAAAAAAAAATCTCTTGCCTGCACCGCTGTCCCCGGTGTGATTTTTGCCCTTCACAATGCACCTTCTGATATATCCAAGATATGCTGCTTCAAGGAACAATAGAGGAATGCACAATAACTCATTAGTAAGAGGCACAAAGACATGTTTCTAAGGATGTGTCCCAAGTTACTGTGTCCAGTACTAAAGGCAACAGCTCTTTGTTCATCTTTTTTGTTTGCCAAACATCATGGCAAAGATTTTCCTGGACTATGTAGTTTATTTTCACAGCAACCTGATAAATTTTTTGTTAATACCTCATTTACAAATGAGAACTCTGAGTACAGTGTTGCTAAAATCTTTCCCAAATTCTTACCTGTACTTAAAGCAGGATTTTGAGCAAGGTTTGAACTTACCTTCACCCCACTCCATTTTTTTTTTTTTCATTCTAAATATCATATTAATTAATACTATGTGAAGGCTAGTTTACACTGGTTCTTGAGAGTGTCTTATTAAATTTTTAGTAATTTTCTAGAAGAGTGGTATGACTTTCATAACTTGAAATAATCCATGGTGGAGATATTTATACCACAGTGATCTGCAAGTATTAAAAGGATAGCTTTGTTTTGTTTTGTTTTTAGAGCTGGTTATTGTTTACCAGGGCATCTCTAGATTATTTAGTAGATTATGATCAGAACAAACACTAATCAGTGTGTTAGGCTATATGTGTACACTATCACAGTGTGTTAAGCTATATGTGTATACTATGCAACATGTTGAGTGGTCATCTGTGATGAGTAGGGCTTGACAGATGGATTGTGAAGATAATTTAACATAGGGACTTAATTTAGAATGCAGGTGTCTCAACAAGTTTTTGGTATGTGTGTGCCTATGGGGATGTGTAGAAGGGGAGGAAAGTTATAGGCAGAAGAATTTGTTTTGTAATTTAAGAAAAGCAAATGCATTGCATCTGAGTTTATCAGTCTAGAGTAGAAATTATGTTCCTGGGGTGGCCTAAATATCAGTGGATTTTTTTTCACCAGCAAAAATATGCACAGGATTAGAGATGAGAAGCCTGGCAGGTGGTAATATCTGAGCAGTCATTCTGTGAGGCCATTGCTGATCAGGAGGAATGTTCTGAGCAGCAGTGCAAGTACAGATTTCCAAAAGTTCAGGACAAACCTTTGGCAGAAAATCTAATATGGCAGTAGACTTGATAGGTGAGTGTTTGCTGTTTTCTTATGTTTGCTAACTTTTGGGTTATAGAAACTGAGAGTAAACATTTTACACAAAACTTTTCTTTTGTCTCTATAGGAACTTTAGTATCGGACTAACTACTTCAGAGGGAAAAGTACCCCAAAACTACAAGAGATAGAAAACATTTACTACTAGTAGGCGATTAATTTATTTAAATGAAAGTTTATAAAATGAAAGTTTAAAATAATCATTAGAATTGTTTTACGTCTAGATATTTAGATGCCAAATCCACATCCTGATTTTTAGAAAACTTCTATTCAGTTGATTAGACATAATTAATTTTAGTCTATTAGGCTCTCTCATCATAAAGTTGAATGTAACTTGATTGTTCACACAAAAGTATGATTTTTTCATGAAACTATTGTTGGCTTCTTATAAGCAGCAATTATTAAAATAAATATACTTTTTCAAAGATACTCCTGATCCAAGAACTGACTACTATGGCATTACTTATCAGATTAAGAACTTTTTAAGAAACTATTATTCCTCAATGACTCTGTACCTAGAATTGCAACAGAAAAGTATGTTAGATCTTTGATTTCAAATTCATGGAGAATATATTGCATATTAAGAGCAGGAATGATCATAAAAAGAGTGTTCATTTCCTTTGCTCCCATCATAACATTTTAAACACTGTGCTTTTTTTTTTAATATTTATTTATTTGCTTTAGTTGTACACAATGTGTTTTTACGTGGTGCTGAGGATCGAACCCGGGCCGCGCAAGTGCTAGGCAAGCGCTCTGCCACTGAGCCACATCCCCAGCCCCTTAAACACTGTGCTTTTGTAAAAAGTATGGCACTATACTGTAGTAAAATTTTAGAACTTACTAGAAACTTCTACAGTCAGCTGCTTGTTTGATAACATACCTATTCTATGAGATCATGAAGTTTATATCACAATAGTAGATTCACAGATGAAGAAATCAAAACAAAATTATCAAGAAACTACTCCCTCAAAATCATCAGCATGAGATTATAAGTAAATATGTCCTACTTTTGTCAGTCCTCTTTCCCACTGTCTACCATGAGAATTTAGAGCTGATTTTGTCTGCGAATTTGTGTCATGGATTATTGTTTAACATCTGGTTAGTGTAGTTAGAAAAAAGGGAACAGAAGAAACTAGGAAGGAAAAGAAGGAAAAGAATATTGGAAATTAGGGAAATCAAAAATTTTGAGTATGAATATTTCTATAGTTAAATATACCATCTTCAATGTAAATTCTTCTGTTTTGTAAATAACTAAAATGTCAGTTGGCAAATTTCCTGTATCTGTCTCTCAGAACAATTTCTGTGTGAGTTTAATCCTAACTTGTTTTTAGAAAGTTGTAGCACAAGTAGCATTTTGTGAACCAAAAGTTGCTGAATGGCACTTTTCTCTTTTATTGGAGCATTTCTGTAAGAACTGAGTAAATTACAATTTACTCCACAATAATGGATAAAATAGACACACTTTGATCCAGAGGGAGTAGAAGATATACAGCATTATCCCCCTGTGCTCTTTGGAAACAATATTATTCATTTTAGTATTCAAACAAAGAGTAATTTGTAAAAGTTGCATGCTCTGCAGAGTCATTTTGTCAAATTGCTGAAGCTCACTGATTTCTTCAGGGACTTTTTCAACTGCCATGCCATTCAGGACACATCCAGAGGGCAGCTCGTTTGACAGTACTTTGGGGAAACATATTTGTCTGAGTATCAATTTCCTGTCACCTTACATGCTGTCTCTATAAATTATTAAAGCAATTGTAAGAATGGAGAAAGTGATTTCAAGATGCATTATTTCTTGTGCTTTATTTGACTATAATAAAAGAAAGACTTTCTGCTAAAGTAGTGATCTATTAAAGCTTGTATTATTTGGTCACAACTTCTTGATTCATCTTATCAATCTCCACCACTCTGATAGGGTTTTCCTCTGAAAGTGTGATATGCATTCTTAAGTGGCTTAATACTTCATAAAAAAGGATATATGGGTATTTATTTTGTAGCATTTTGATTGTACAGAGGAGAAAAATAAACCATAAAGAAATTAAGTGACTTTCTAATCATGCAGGTAATTCAGCATCAAAGACAAAACCTTAATTGGAAAAGTCCCAATTCTCAATCTAAGGCTAGTTTTTAGAATCTAGTAAATCTTTTTTTAAACTCAATGTTATTCAGATCCTTTAAACTTGACATATAGTGGTTGAAGCTAAGGGCTCTGGAACAATTTTGCCCAGCACTTCTACTTTGAAGCTCTGACCTTGAATGAGTGAAACAGCCAGTCTACACTTCAATTTACTCACTTGAAAAAACTGAGTTCTAAATAGAGCCTAGCTCAGATGATTAAACTGAGTTCTAATTTGAAGTATATAAAACAATATCAGGCACATAATACTCTAATTGTTAGTCATTATTATAATGCATTTCAATTATCAATTGTCTATGGTATATAATATGTCACTCCATAATTTACTGGCTTAAAGAAACAACAATTCATTTTTTAAAATTATGAAGATGCAATTTGAAGAGATACTGGGAGTTTCTGCTTGTCTTTTCCTATGCTATCAAAGGAACTTTGTATATGCCTCTTGACATTGATTTATATTTTTAATTATCTGGGTTCCCAAGACTTTCTTTAATTCCTAAAAATTTACAGTTATCACCAAGACAAATATTATCCTATTTTATCACACTCTTCAAAGTAATTTATAAACTGTATGTGCCAGAACCTTTTAGTCTGTTTTCTATCTTTACGAAATTTGCTTCATTATTTTCATCTCTCTTCTACATTCTGTGTTATTCTTTTGACTCTGTCTTTTTCTTGAGCTTTATAAAAAATATTTTTCAGTTTATAATTTTTTCAGTTCTTTGTAAACTTTTTTAAATGCTTCCAATGAATATTTAATTCTTATGACAACGTATGTTCATATCAAGAAGTTTTACTTTTTGCTCAAATTTCTTTTTCCACCCTCTTTTTGCTATTTATTCATGGTTTATATTCTTTTGCCTTTTTTATTCATTTAAACATATCTGTGTCCCTTTCAAATTATTATCTTCAATTGATAAAGTGTTAATTCTTTTGTTATTGTTACCTCCTGACTCAGACCGATTGAATAAATAAAATTCTAATTTTAAGTATGTACAACAACGTCAGGCACATAATACTCAAAATAGTAACCATTATTAATAGCATGGTTTATTTGTAGTTTATTTCACAGATGTTTTATAACTTTAGATACTGAGTTCACCTTCTGTAAGAGCTGTGTGCTGTATAATGGTTTATATTATTCCAAGGCTGCACAGGTTCTCCAACATTGAATCACTTTTCATGTCATCTTCACAATTTAAAATTCCATTAAGATTTGACACAATAAAATATCTTATGGTGTTACATGTCACTCTTTTTCCTCAGCTGCAACTACTTTACCATATCATAGGCAAGAAGAGGACATAAACCTTTCTTGCATCACTAGTTGATAAGTTCTTCTTGTGTTAAAACTTTAACCCACCCCACAGGGACAATACACTGCTCACTATCCTCAGTTAAATCTTAAGTCATTAGCTCCCATTTAGTGCATCAGGAATTTCTGATGCCCAAGGGTTGGTTTTGTTTCAGTGCTATTTGAATAAGCACATTTAACACTGTATTATTAACTCCAGGGTATTGCTATGTATGTGTAGAGGAGGTGAGGGATACTCAATCCAACATTTTATTTAAAATTTCTACAGTTGT
This sequence comes from Tamias sibiricus, assembly GCA_025594165.1. Lineage (NCBI taxonomy): Eukaryota > Metazoa > Chordata > Mammalia > Rodentia > Sciuridae > Tamias > Tamias sibiricus. Next base: position 21,805,609 of record CM046663.1, read on the forward strand.
ATTACTTATTGCCAATTTTACTTTTTACAATTACTTAAGTGATTCAACAAGATGTCATCTAAGGTGTTTTGAAAATAAACAAATTTATTTATATAGCTATTTAACCAATCCAAACCAAATCTACTAGCAATATCACATCTCATAAAAATATTTGTGTTGAATAACAGAGAAAACCTGCATTATTGAGTATTTAATATTATTAACTGGAACATAATTTTGAATATAAAATAGTCAAGGACATGTTCCCTTAATGAAATGAAAGTGAATTATAACTTAAATGATCAAATACAATAACTATAAACCTTGGAATCATACAGTATTGAAGTTTGAATACCACTTTGACAATAAGCAGTTTGATTTGGGATGCATTTTACTTCCCAAAATATGGCATGGCATAAATTTGTGATGATGGGGTCATTAATACAAGTTCAAAGTCTATGAAGCTACATAAAAATGTAAAATTTTATGATTACTGGATGACATTTTAGTCCATTATGAATTGGTAGTGAAATTACTATGGCTAACAACACATCTATTAGAAAATTAAGAATTAGAAGGTTAATGTTAAGGCATGTTTATAGCAGCACAATTCACAATAGCTAAACTGTGGAACCAACTTAGATGTCCTTCAGTAGATGAATGGATAAAGAAAATGTGGTAATATATATATATATATATATATATATATATATATATATATACACACATATATATATATACACACACACACACACACAACGGAATATTACTCAGCAATAAAAGAGAATAAAATCATGGCATTCACAGGTAAATGGATGAAGTTGGAGAATATAATGCTAAGTGAAGTTAGCCAATCCCCAAAAGCCAAATGCTGAATGTTTTCTCTGATATAAGGAGGCCAACTCACAGTGGGGTTGGGACAGGGATCATAAAAGGATTAGAGGAACACTAGAATGGTCAATGGGAAGGGAAGGGAAGGGAGGGGGCAAAAGGGCCAAAAAAAAAAAAAAGATGGTAGAATGAGATGGATATCATTACCCTAAGTGCATGTATGAAGACACAAATGGTGTGAATATACTTTGTATACAACCAGAGATATGTAAAAATGTATTCTATAAGTGTAATATGAAATGTAATGCCTTCTGCTGTCATTTATAACAACTTAGAATTTTTAAAAAATTTAAAATAGAAAAAATTTCCTTAAAAAAAATTGTTGAAAGCTATAGAAGAAAAAGAAGAAGAATAAGAAGGGTAAGGTATGGCAGCGCATGCTTGTAATCCCAGTGACTCAGGTGGCTGAAGCAGGAGGATTGCAAGTTACGAGTCAGCTTCAGCAACTTAGTGAGGTCCTAAGCAACTTAGCAAGACCCTGTCTCAAAGTAAAAAATAAAAAGGACTGAGGATTTGTCTCAGTGCTTAAGCACCCCGGGTTCAATCCCTAGTACCAAAAGAAAGAAAGAAAAAAAAGCTCATTTTTAAAAAGAGGGAGAAAAGAAAATATAAAAAGTTGCTGAAATAATGCTTCATGAAATTAACTTTTTAGTTTTATTGTAATAATAAAAAATAATAAATATTTTATAATATTTTTTGCATAGTACCCCAATTTTAAAAGTACCTATAAAGGCTGTACTAGTTTTCTAAAGCTACTGTGAAAACATTACAAACTTTCTGATTGAGAAACAGAAATTTATTTTTTTTACAGTTTTGAGTCTTCCAGTCCTAAAAACACAGTATTAACATGCTTTCCCTGATGCTCTAGGGGAACATTTCTTCCAGGCATTATTCTTCACTTCTAGTGCTGCTGGCTATTCTTGGCATCACTTCCACATCTGTTTTAATCATCCAATGGTGCTCTCCTTTTATATATTTTTCTCTGTGTTTATTCTTTTCTTATTGATCAGATTGGATGAAAGGGTCAGTGACTTCATCATAACTTGATCATATGTGCAGAGACCCTATTTCCCAATAAAGTCATGTTCACAGATATCAGGGTTTAAGGCTTGCACATATCTTTTGGGGGATGCAATTTAATCCACAATACTTGGATGAGAGAAATGTTATAACAGCTATTAGCCACAAATTTGATAGGTTAGGAGAAAGGGAACAGTTCTTAAGAAACACAAATTACCAAAATACACTTAAGGATAAATATATAGTGTGAAGAGTCCTATATCTAGTAAAATGTTTTAGCTTATAATACATCCAAAAAGGAAAATGCTAGGAAAAGAAGGACTCATTGTTGAGTTCTAGAAACATCTAAGGAAGAATATCAATTCTGTATGATGTCTTTCAGAAAATAAAAGCATAGGGAACATTTACGTCCCAACTCATGTGACAATACCAGCATTATATTAATACTAACGCCAGATGCAAAAATTCTTAACAAAAGAAAAATACAAGCAAATTAAATCCAGAAATACATTAAATGGTGATACATCATGACCAATGGGGTTTAATACATAAATGCAAGGCTGATTTAACATTCACAATTGTAATTTATCTTATTAACATATTGAATAAGAAAAACAGCATATGAACATACTGGATGGAGGAAAATCATTCAGAAAATCAATAACCATTCAAATAAGTAGGAATAGAAGGAAACTTCCTTAATCAGGATAAACATGTGGAATACTTAGCCTAATATCATTCTTTTTTAAAATTTTTATTCTAATTTGTTATACATGTTTGCAGAGTGCAACTCACTTCATATTACATATAAAGAGCACAATTTTTCAAGTTGCTGGTTTTATATAAAGCATTTTTACAACAATTGGGTCTTTATACATGTACTTAGGGTAATGATGGATAACTCATTCTACCATTATTCCTATCCACTTGTCCCCTCCCCTCTCTCGCCCCTCTTTGTTCTATTTAAAGTTCTTTCATTCCTCTCATCCCCACTCCCTTGCCTTTATAAGTTAGTATCTTCATAACAAAGAGATCATTTGACCTTTGGTTTTTTGGAAGGCTTGGCTAACTTCACTTAGCATTATTTTTTTCCAACTCCATCCATTTACCTGCAAATGCCATGATTTTATTCTTTTTTAGTGCTGAGTAGTGTTCCATTGTGTATATATGCCAAAGTTTCCCTATCCATTCATCTGCTAATGGGCATTGGGGTTGGTTCTACAATCTAGCTATTGTGAATTGTTCTGCTATAAACATTGATGTGGCTGTGTCCCTATAGTAAGCTGTTTTTAAGTCCTTTGGGAATAGACCAAGGAGTGGGGTAGCTGGGTCAAATGGTGGTTCCATTCCCAGTTTTCCTAGGAATCTCCATACTACTTTCCAAATTGTCTTCACCAATTTGCAGTTCCACCAGCAATGTAAGAGTGTGCCTTTTCCCCAACATCCTCGCCAGCATTTATTGTTGTTTGTTTTTTTGATACCTGCCATTCTGACTGGAGTAAGATGAAATCTTAGAGTTGTTTTGATTTGCATTTCTCTAATTGCTAGAGATGTTGAACATTTTTTCATATATTTGTTGATTGATTGTATATCATCTTCTGAGAAGTGTCTGTTTAATTCTTTGGCCCATTTATTAATTGGGTTATTTGGGGTTTTTTGTTTTGTTTTTGTTTGTTTGTTTTGGTGTTAAGGCTTTTGAGAGCTTTATAAATCCTTGAGGTTAGTGTTCTATCTGATGTGCTTGTGGTAAAGATTTACTCTCATTCTGTAGGTCCTCTATTCATCTCACTAATTGTTTCTTTTGCTGAGAAGAAGCATTTTAGTTTGAATCCATCCCATTTATTGATCCTTGGTTTGAATTCTTGTGCTATAGGTGTTTTATTGAGGAAGTTGGGGCCTAATCCAACATGATGGAGATTTGGGCCTACTTTTTCTTCTATTTAGATGCAAGGTCTCCAGTTTAATTCCTAGGTCCTTGATCCACTTTGAGTTAAGTTTTGTGCATGGTGAGAGAAAGAGATTTAATTTCATTTTATTACATGAGGATTTCCAGTTTTCCCAACACCATTTGTTGAAGAGGCTGTCTTTTCTCCAATGAACGTTTTTGGCACCTTTGTCTAATATAAGATAACTGTAGGTGTGTGGGTTAGTATCTCTGTCTTCTATTCTGTACCATTGGTCAACTGATGTATTTTGGTGCCAATACCATTCTGTTTTTGTTACAATTGCTTTGTAATACAATTTAAGGTCTGGAATAGTAATGTTACCAGCTTCACTCTTCTTGTTAAGAATTGCTTTGGCTATTCTGGGTCTCTTATTTTTCCCAGATGAATTTCATGATTGCTTTTTCTATTTCTATAAGGAATGATATTGGGATTTTGATTGGTATTGCATTAAAACTATATAGTGCTTTTGGGAGAATGGTCATTTTGACAATATTAATTCTACATATCCATGAATGAGGTAGATCTTTCCATCTTCTAAGATCTTCATTAATTTCTTTCTTTAGTGTGCAGTTTTCATTGTAGAGGTCTTTCACTTCTTTTGTTAAGTTGATTCCCAAGTATTGTTTTGTTTTGTTTTGGTTTTGGGTTTGTTGTTGTTGTTTTTGTTTGTTTGTTTGTTTGTTTGTTTTTGTTTTTTTTTTAGGCTATAGTAAATGGGTGGATTTTCTAGTTTCTCTTTCTGAGGATTTGTCACTGATGTACAGCCTAATATCATTCATAATGGTGAGAGAATGAAAACTTTCTAAGACAGGAAAATAAACAAAGATGTATCCAACATTGTCCTGGAGATCTTGGTTAGTGCAATTGAACATTAAAAAATAAATAAATGTACACAAAAATTTTTAAAGGGACAAGAAATAAAACTATGGAAGCTGGGAGAAAAGAGTGTCTTATAATGGAGGAAAACTGTCAAATGCTAACTCAGATAAATGTTCAGATTTAACATAAAAAATGATGCCAACTTGATAGCATGTATCCCTGACATAATGTAATTAGGGATGGAATTTTACATCTCTAGTCTTTCTCAAAAACCCATAAACCTAATTTAATCATGAGAAAACCACCAAAAGATCCCAACTGAGATATTTTTATCCAAAATACCAGGCCTCTGTAAAACTGTCAACATAATCAAAAACAAGTAAAGTCTGAGAAGCTGTCACAATAAGGAAGAACATAGGAGACATGGCAGAAAAAAGTAACATGGTATCCTGGATGAGATCCTGGGACAGAAAAGTGACATTAAGGAAAAATGAAGTAATCTGAAGTAGTATGGATATTGCTTATTAATAGTGCATCAACATTGGTCTCCTAGTAATGAAAATAAATCATAATTTGCTAAAAGTATAGAAAACTGGGTATGGGTATATATATATGGCCTATGTTTGCAAAGTTTCCCTAAAACTAAAATTACTTTAAAATAAAAATTTATTAAAATGTATATCATGTAGAAACTTATTTATATAAACACATATATAAATGTATTTATATAAACACATATATAAATGTATAGATAATAATATATAGAAAGGGGCATTCTCTAACACTATTAATTTACTGCTTGACACTATATTTGGGCATTAACTATAGATTATTTAAGCCCTTAATTACTGATTTGTAAATCAACAAATCATTATTCATACTAATATTTATTTTCCTTAATAAGACTAGACAAATATTTCTGCATGAGTTCTTCCATCTTCTTCTATTCCTGCACTGATTGAAGGAAATTGTTTTTCACTTTCTTTATTTGTGAGACTTTGATGTGCAAAATCAAGATAATGCTTGAGACAGACTGAAGGTTTCTAAGGATCACCTGATGAATTTATTTAAGTAGGGTGTACTTACTGGTAAGGAAACAAATGAATAGAACCAGACCTGTTAGCTGAATAGATTGAAAGTTTCAAGTTCAGTGCAGGCTGTTACAGTTCGAAAACTTAAAGGAAATTACAAAGGAAAGAGAAATTTAGGGACATTCTAGTATGTACAGTATATACAAAAGAATTAAGACTCTCCTTCTGTGTTAAAAATACCTTTGTTTCATTTTGCATTTCTTCTATAAAAATGTAGAATCCTTTTCAATTACTTTGGGGTCTATTGTACTTGTTTTTAATATATCTGTGAAGAAAACTGACTTCAAGTGGTTTGACATGTAAGTTATAGGTACTTTCAAACATGTCTAGGCAAGGCTGACTATCATGGGAGCAGAAATTTAGCAAAATTAGTTCACTTGTTTCTAAGCTATAATATTGCCCTGAAGGTCAGTCATAAAACTGAATGCCTTTCTTCTATACAAGTCACACCAGCGATGGTTATTTCAATTTTTGTGACAACTGCATGTGAACATTTGTCTACACAGCACATAGTTACATATTATCATCTTCCACATGCATTTTGTATTATATTTATTAAACAATACGATTTTCATGTCTCAATTTCCAAGTGGTTCTAATTTGTAAGTTTTTTAGTTTCAACATTATGCTATTTATTTGAGCTGCCTAAGTATTCCCCCTAAAACAAAAGGGAACAGTAAAGCACCATGTCCCTCAGTGCCTCCTTTTTGTTCTCAAAAATCTCTCCAAGTTAAGGAACAATAAGAGCAAACCTGCAAGGTTCAAATACATATTACCTTGAAAAACATAGGCTTTCTCTTATATGCATTGTAAAAAAGGGCAAGTTAGTGTCATCTCTAGAAAGTTACTTTCTTACAAATATGCCAGGCAGTTGCTCCTTGAAATGCTGGTCATACAAGCAAACTAAGCAAGCTAATTCTAGTGGCGTCACTCCTACTGAGGCCTAACATACAAAACTCTTCTCTGAGTGGGGACTGGTGCAGAACTGAGGGCACTATGAAAACAATACATGACACTTGTCCAGCCAATAGCCACTGGACAAAATGCCATGAGGGATGGAAGCGCTTCCTGGCCAAGATACTGTGAGGGATAGAGATGCTCTGTCAGCCTGTCACCACTGAACTCTTGGAGCAGTCGCTGACCTCTTGTAACTTTCCTCAAAAAATTATCTCTCTCATTCTGTCTCCAGTACTTTCTTTGGCCTGTCTGCAACCTACCCCACAGCCCTGGCACAACTGAGTTGTGGATGAGACCATTTGCAATTCCTAGAAATTAAGAAATAGGCAAACGACTTGCAAAATGAGTGGTAACTGACAAATAAAATGAGCAACTGAATTACCATATTTACATGCTTTCAGTTTCATGGTATGAAATTATTTATCCAAGATGATGGTTCAGCAAGTGTACCATAGGATAACCTTACAACAATTCCAAGAAATAAAATAAGTAATTAAAAATAATTGAAGGGCTTTCATTCACAGGCCACACAGTTGCAGACAGTCACCAAACTCTATGCTGCTATGAAGAATCCCCTGTGGACAGGAATGGTGGTCAGCATTCCACAGCAGTCAGCAATGGCCATGAGCCCTGAACTCAATGAATCAGCCAGCAGGACTCTCCAAGCACAGGGCACTCTCCAAGGATTCTCCAAGGAGATGCAGTGCTCTCTAGGCACCCAGACTCACACCTCTGGAGTATCTGACAAGCATAGGATCTGAAAAATATAGCAACCAGGGAAGTAACTCATTTTCCCCAAACCTCTAGGACAGTCCACAGCTGTGAGTACCAGAGTTGCCAATTAACTCAATTTGCATTCAGATGCACAATCCAACAAAAAATAATCTCTGTGGATAACCTCAAGCAATCAGTGCAAAACTTCAGCACATACACAACAGCAGTGCACTTCACGAAGAGGCTTACTGATGAGCATCCCACTGACACCAGCCACCACTCCATTTGCCCAAATACAAGCCCACCAATCCACTACCTGTGTACTCCAAAGGAGACAGACCCTCTAACAGGACACCAAGCACCATATCAAACAGTCTACAAGGATTCTACCTTAGCCCACCACATCCTACACACTCCAAAATATATGCAGGGTATCTCACACTGGATTTGACAGCACTGTGCAGCTTTTGTCCAGAAGGGTACACAAAACTGTAACTTCAAAGATGAAGTAACCTGGCTGTTAAGTCACAGACAATGAGGGATCATCTACTCTGACCCACCAGATAGCTAATAGGTACCTACACCCACCAAAGATCTGAAGGAGCCTCCTAGAATTGTACCAGAGGTAAGCCATTGTGATTACTAACTCTACACACAAGGAAATGCAGAGGTGAAGCTGAGGAGTGGTGGGCATCTTCTAAAAATACCAAATTCTGATGAAATCTAAATCAGGAAGGTGTAATAAAAAATCTCTCCACCTTGGCATGGAATTTCATAAAATGCTGTAATGTCAATTTTGATCTTATAAATATTGCTTTTTATATTCAATCAATATAATTCCTTGTAATTCCATATCACCACCCTAAACTCAATTGATTGTGTGTCCTCTAATTTTTTAAAGCACTAACTGGAATCATTCTTTCTATTTTTGCTTTCCTAGCTCAGGTTTACACTTGCTCCTCTTAGTTGCTCTTTTCCTTCTTGAGCTATCTTCTCTTGCCTCAAATCCCATTCGATGCCCCATTTTCTTCTTTTTTATGTTAGTTTGTATTAATTTTTCATTTTCCTTTGCCCATTTTTTCTCTTTTCCCCTTTTCAACAGCTGCATAGTGCAATAGTAATTATATTATCTTTAACTAGTTTCTCCACTTATTTAAGAATATTACTGCAATTTTATACCTATGTTAGGAGAACTATAGAAAACAATTTCAATATGTTTTGTTTTTCAGGAAGTTTATTAGTACATAAGTTTGCTTTGAAGTCATTGCAGTTTTTAGAGATTAGATTCTTCTTTCAAAGTAGTACTAGATAATGAATGTAGCAGAGGATACCTGTTGAGTTGGAATATCAATACTTGGATACTTGCCCAGTCTAGGTTACTTAAGAGAAAGAAGTTCACTAAATAGTCCCTTGCATGAAACTAGAAGAGATAATCATCCCAGCTGATTAACAGACAAACAATATAAAGAAGAAAGGGGAGCAAGTAACCCCAAATAGCTTAAGACACTTCAACAATTAAAAATTGCTCCTTGTTTGCACAAAAATATCCTTTTACGTTGAGTATCTTTTCCTTTAGTCTACCTTGTAATGCAATTCTGTTAACTTTAAGTGATCACATGAAATTTAAATTCCTCTGGGTTAATTGCTTTGTGTTTTAGATGTTTGATATTGAAAGAAGGGAACATAACAGCTTAACTATTTTATAGAACAGTTTTTTGGTTGCTTAGGTAGGTTCTTTTACATAAAGAAAACACTATAATTGAGTCAGAAGTTATTTATCGGATACTCTATCATTAACTGAGTGACCTTAGTAAAATCATCAGTGAGTTTCAATCTTTTGTTACATCTAACATGTATATTCTTGCTTTTTTTTTTCTGGGAGTTTTCTTCTGAGGATCAAATAAAATGAGATAATATATGAGAAATATATTATGAATAACAAAGCAATATAAATGCAAGGTATGATTATTATTTAATCATAACTCATATCACTCATAGATCCTGAGATAGTCAAAGCACTATGATCAGTTAATGAGTGATAAACAATACAGACAAATAAATAAATATAATAGTACAAAATTTAGATTTCTTTGATACCTATTTAGAATTATTAGTCAAAAACATAGATATTTATTATTTTCCATATGAAAAATAGCAAACTCAGATCATGTTGAAGTAGTAACTAGCAAGTAAAACACATTTTCTGCTTACATACCTATAATAGTTACATTGTTGTTAACACAATTTACCTTCCTTCAAATGCAAGAACTCATAGAGAAATATTCCAGTATACGAGATTAAAGGAACTTAAACTGTAATTTTAGCGTTATGTATATTATGAAGAACAAATTTACAAAAACTTTTTAAAAACAAAATAGGGCATCATCGTAACATTTCTGCATACATCAAAAAAAACATGCCATTCAGTTTTGCATTTCTGTAGCAATGGTTCACATGGCATAAGGTACATTGTGGGATAAGACTGCTCTAGAACAACAGTGATTCAAAACCATCTACTGCATTCATGAAGGAAAGACAGATATAAAACAGATGGAAAAGAAAGGCAATCTAAATGAACCAGCTTCATGATTGGGAAAATGCCATCAGCAATTAAAGATAGAGATAGAACAGAAAACCAAAATAACAGCAACAAAAGCAAGGAATAAAATATAGGATCGTAGCAGATGGCAATGGTGAATGGGGAAATTCATTTCAGAACTGAAACTCTGCTTAAGCTTTCTTTTTATATAGTTCTTGACATCTGATAGATGAGGTTATTAGTTTGGATTTTGAAATATCCTGTAGAGAATCAGATTTCTGGCTTGAGTTAGAAAACATGTTTACATGTAGTACATGCACATAGTTTTTAGCTAGGAATAATTTTAAATAGTGGGGCAGGACCAACAGTTTAGTTGTCAGAGAACCTTGGTCAATTTTGAAAAGATTCTCATTTAGGTGTAAAATTTAAGCAGAAGAATATAATAACAAATGGATTATACATATTTTAAATGATGATAGGGTATGAAAAATGTTAAAATTATAGGTTAGAGAGTAACAAATTGACAATTATACCAATCTTTTGAGCAACAGGCAAGATACAAAAACATACTTTTTTGATCAAAATTTGGATCAAGAAGAAGAAATTCATTAATAAATAAAATGTTGCAAAAGTTAGATAGAAAATAAATTACTACTAATAAAATACATGATTTATAATAAATAGTTTCTTGGTATTAACACCTAGGCTGAGAGCTGATATTACTTTCCTCACTTTAAAGGTAAAAAATATGTGACTCAGAGTACAGAATATGCTTTCCCAAAGCCAGATGTAAAGCTTTCATCACTAGTCTTTCTACATCTTCCTCCCTTATTTCCTTCCTTCCTCATTACCCTCTTATCTTCCATATGTATTTATGGCATCTAGTATATTAATTCAATACATTTATATGATTTTGAAGATCAAATCAAGGTAATTAACATTTCCATCTCCTCAATATTCTCCTTTTTAATGTGTTATGAACATTGAAACTCCTCTGATTATTTTGAAATGTATAATTAAAGGTTGTAGAGATTTCATTTTCTTCCTTGATTAAAATTAATAGTTTGAAAAAAACATAGCTTTGTTGTATATTCTTGGGATTTACCATGGGATGTTATGGGATACATATCAAGAGAAAAAATGGATAGTACAGTGAAGCAAATGAACATATTATCTCACTTTATATGTTATTTATTTAATTACAAGAACATGTAAAATCTATTTATTTAACAAAATAATCTGGGTACAATTTTATTAACTCTAACCCTCACACTGTACATTAGATTTCTAGACTGGATCATCCTATATATTGTTACTGTATCCTTTGAACTTTATTTTCCCATTTTCAACCCCCTCCCCATTTTGATAACCACCATTTTATTCTTTATATACTTGACCATTTTTTAATTTCATATATAAGTGATCCTGCAATATTTTCCTTTTGTTGACCGGTTTATTTAATTCAGCATGATGTCTTCCATGTCCATCCAGGTTGTGGCAAACAGCACCATGTCCTTCTTTCTTGTATATGTGTATCACATTTACATAGCTTTCATATCTGGGTATTATTAATAATGCTTCAATGAACATGGAATGCAGATATCTTTATGAGATGATTATTTCATCTCTTTTATGTATCTATCCAGGGAAGGGATTGCTGATTCATATGGTAGTTCTATTTTTAATTTCTTTAGAAACCTCCATATTGTTTTCCATAAAGGATACACTAGTCTACATTCCTAGAGTGTAGTAGTTTTCCCTTTTCTCCATATCTTCAATATTTATTATATCTAGCCTTTTTGATAACAGCTATACTAACAGGTGTGAGCTCATGTATCAGAGCAGTTTACATTTCCCTTCCTTGATGATTAGTGATATTCTGCACATTTTCATATACCTGTTTTCAATTTGGAAAAATGTCTGTTCAGATCCTTTGCTTGTTTTTAAAACCAGGTTATTGTTTTTTTTTTCCTGCTATTGAATTGTAGAAGTTCTTTATATATTTGCACATTAACCCTTATCAAATATGTGGTTTATAAATATTTTCCCAGTAAATAAGTTGCCTTCTTCATTTTTCTTATTGTTTCTTTTGCTGGACTGAACACTTACAGTTTGATGTATTGCATTTAATTGTTTTTGCTTTTGTAGCCTGAATTTCTGGTATGCTATCCAAAAACTTATTGCCAAGGCCTATGCTGAGGATCATTTTCCCTATGCTGTCTTGTATGAATTTTATGGTTTCAGGGCATACATTTTTGTATTTTATTCATTAAATCCTATCTTCTTTATTCTACTACTGTTGTCTGTAAAAGCAAAGAAGTAATTTTCTGCACATACAGTACATGAAGGCATTAGTGAATTTTTCCATCATGCTCTTACTCATACCAATATTAACTATACAAAGATCATTTTTAATGTAATTTTTTTTCAATGCATTACATTGTTTTACATTAAGCAGATGAATCTAGTGATTTAAACACAGAAATTTGAAGTAGCCATTTTGATTTACATTTCCATATCTGCAAAACAGTCATGATTTGAGGAGACTTGCTTAACTTTTAATCTGCTGAAGTATACAATTATGAAAATGGTATTAAATTACCTTAGAGTGTGTAAGTAGGTAAGCCAATTAGTGATTTCAAAACATGATTACTAATATAAGAACATTTTCAGAAGATGCCATCAATTTTATATGCCATTAGGTCAAAAATGCAACTTTATAAATTATTTTTGTTTAGAACTTCTTTCTTTTAAACATGTTCATTTATAGCACTAATTTCCATTTTTCATGAATTTTCATGCAAGTAAATTAAAATTCTAATACTTCAAGTCACCTGCTGTCATATTTCCCATGACATTTTTTCCTTGGCAATTAAGACCAAACTCCTTAGCCTGGTATATTAAAAAACAAAATTTTTTTATGCTATGCTAAGACTTCAAACTTCTTTTACATTGTCTCTCTACTATACTTTGCCCTGTGGCCAAAATAAATTATGATTTTTCCCTACACATATTATGCTGTTCTCATTTGCAATATCTTTACCCCCACACCCCCCTTTCATAGCTTTACCCACTCCTTAAGGAATAACTGCAATGCCAGGTTCTACATGATACCATTTTTAACCAAATCCAGGATAAAACTAATTGCTTCTTATTTTACTTGTAAAAATTATATTACTTTTTATGGTTGTCAGTCTCTGCTATTTGCTTCAATTAGACTCTAAGTTATTCTTGTCAAAGACTGTATCTTTATGTTTTCTATTCTCAATACAAAATTAAGACTATTCCAAAGAGTAATAAACCACTGGAAGTACTCAGCATCATGACAGAAGAGTGTGGCAAACAAAAGCAGCTCAGGTGATGTCAGGAAGGACAGACAGAGAGAGAAAGAGAGAGGGAGGGAGGGAGGGAAGATGGGAGGGAGGGAGAGAGAAAGGGAAAGGGAGAGAGAGAGAGAGACTCCACTAGCCAGATATAAATATATACCCCAAAGTCACGCCCCCAATGTCCCACCTCCTGCACCTGCCTTCAGTTAACACTCAGTTAATCCCATCAGATGATTAATTCACTGATTGAGCTAAGGATCTCTTAACTCAATAATTTTTTCTCTGAACCTTCTTGCATTGTCTCACACATGAAATTTTGGGGGACACCTCACATCCAAACCACAATAGTACTAATCAAAATTACTATGTATAACCATAAAGCTCCAATTTTTTCTAAAAAACTAACTTTGTGTAGTTATATTAATTACAGAGAAACAAACTTCAAAGCAAGGAGAATTATCAGGAATAAAGAGGAGCGCTATATAATGATAAAAGGGCTGATTATCCAAGAAGACATAGTGATTCCTAATGTGTAAGTGTGTAAGTGCTGAACAGCAGAACATTCAAAGATAACATAAATTAAAAACTAATGAGACCACACAGAAAGATAGAAAAATATATTTATACATGGAGAATTCAATCTGACTCTTGTGAGGAATTGCCTAATTTGGCAGGCAGAAAAGCAGGAAGGATATAGTTAAGCTGACCAGACACATGAATCAATTTGACCTAACTGACTTGTATAGAATAATTTATCCATCAGTAGTCAAATATACATTCTTCTCAAGTTCACAAGAGACAATAACCAGGGACAATTGCATGTGGTTTATACAATACACTTGAACAAATTTAAAATATTAGAAATCATATATAGTATGCTCTATAAAATTATATAATTAGAAACCAAGCATATAAAAAATTACTAAAACTTACAAAATAAAAATACATAAGCTGAGTAGAACTGTATTAAGAATTCAAAAAAAATTAATAAGCTTCCAAAACAGAAATAACTAGACCCCAGATGGTTTACTGGTGACTTTTACCATATATTTAAAGAATAAGGGACACCGATGGGCCCAGGTGGTGCACCCTTGTAATCCCAGTGGCTCTGGAGGCTGAGGCAGGATGATCACAATTCTAAGCCAGTCTCAGAAAAATCAAGGCACTAAGCAACTCAGTGAGACTCTGCCTCTTAATAAAATACAAAATAGGACTGGGGATGTGGCTCAGTGGTCAAGTGCCCTGAGTTCAATCCCCAGTACCAAAAGAAGAAGAAGAAGAAAGTACACTGAATTTCCATATTATATTATATAAAATAGATGTTAAGGCAACACTTAAACTAGTTCTATAAGGCCAAAAATACCCTAATACCAAAATCAGCCTAGGATATATCTGGAAAAGAAAACTCAAGACTCTCATAAAAAAAAAAAAAAAAATGTGAAGCAATAGGAATTCTCATTGCAGGTGGAAATGAAAAAAAAAGTCACTTTGGAAAACAGGTTACCATTTAAAAATTTGTAAACAAATGTTTTTATTCTTAATTATCCAAAATTAGAAGAAACATAAATGTTTTATAACAGGTGAATAAATAAACACCATGTGGTACATCAGTACAATAGAATTTTAATCAGTGTTAAAAAAGATAATTTGGATTCTGCAGGAGTGCTATTACCAAAATGGCATCACAGAAGTATTGGGGCTACCAGATTGCAGTGGCACATGCCTATAATCCCACCAACTTGGGAGGCTGAAGGAGAAGATTGAAAGTTCAAAGCTAGCCTCAGCTACTTAGTGGGGCCCTAAGCAACTTAGTGAGACTCTGTCTCAAAATAAAAAAAAAAAAAAATTTTTTTTTTTTAAAAGTGGGGTGGGGATTTGGCTCAATGATTAAGCAGCCCCAGTACCAAAAAAAAAGTAATTGAGCTTTACCCCAGCTTTACCCTCCCTGATAGAAGATAAGTATCCCAGATCCTAAAACAGGTTGCGATAATACCTTGAGCCATAGACTAGTAGAAAACAGGAAGTAGGTGGTAAGAAAAACACATACCTCTAAATATGACAGCCTCATGCTGACACCATTTGGACAAGTCCCTATGGAAATAATAAATTAGCTGGCACGCTCCTGTTATCCAGTGACATGGGAGGCTGAGGCAGGAAGATCCCAAGTTGGCCTCAATAACTGAAGGAAACCCTAAAATAAAAACAACTGGGGATGTAGATCAGTGGTAAAGCACCCCTAGTATTTAAAAATATAGAAATCATAAATGAATTCAGCAAAATTGCAGAATACACTATTGGAAGGTGATAAAACCTTTATGAGGTTAGGTGTAATAGAAGAAAGTTGGGTCATTGGCATGCCCTTGAAAGGGATATTAGGACCTTAGCTCTTTCTTCTCTCTTTGCTTCACAACTGCCATGGGAGTGCTTTGCTCTAGCAAAGAGGAACTGGTCTATACAGTAGGTGGGACTGTAAATTAGTACAACCACTATAGAATATGGACATTCCTCAACAAATCAAAAATAGAACTCCCACAATTCCACTGTCCCACTACTGAGTACATATCCCAAGAATATCAGTGCATTGAAAAAATATCTGCATTGCTATATTTATTACGGCTGTATTTACAGTATCTAAGAAGGGGATTCATCCTAAAAGTCCATTAACTGATGAATATATAAAGGAAAACACAGTTATGGTTTATATATAAGGTGTTCCCCCAAAGCTCAAATATGTGGCAATGAAAGCGAAGGGCAAAAACCACACCGGGACCACCTTGTAGTAAAAGGGGTTTATTAAGGGAAGGGGAGAAGGGGAGAAAGGGAGAAAGGGAAGGGGAAGAAAGGAGAGGGGAACAGGAAAGGGGAGAAGATGGCAGCGAAAAGAGAGGGAGTTCTGGACTGGCAGGGGCTTAGCTACACAGGGGCGGGAGTGTAACTTGTATGGTCCAGATTGGCTCAGAAAGGGAGAGCCCACCCTGGGGTGAATTTCCGGGAGAGGCGAGTATTCCCAGGATCAGAAGGGTGGGGCCTGCCAAATGTGGATTCTCACAAGAGATGGGCACTTCCGTGAAGGCACCTGGGGGTATGGCCTGCCGGCCTGAATTTTATCTAACAGAAAGAAAGGTTAGGTAAACTGATTGGGTTATGAGAGTATTAATCTAATCAGTGTGTTAATCATCTGATAGGGATTAAATGAGTGGTAACTGAAGCATGTAGGGTGTAGCTGAAGGAGGTGGGGCCCTGGGGTTGTGCCTTTGGGGTATATGTTTTGTCCCTGGAAAGTGGAATTGCTCTTTCTGCTTACTGGTATGATGTCTTGAGATGCTTTCCTCTGAAATACCCTTCCACTATGATGTTCTCCCTCACTTTGGGCCCAGAGCTATAGTGGGCCATCTACATGCACTGAGACCTCTGAAACCATGAACCCCAAATAAACTTTTCCTCCTGTAATTGTTCTTGATGAGTCTTTTGGTCACAGAAGCAAAAAGCTGTCTAAAGCACATATATATGTGTGTGTATATATATATCTATATATATATATACATATATATATGTATTTGTATGTATATATGTATTTATCATATTATTTATATGTATATATGTATTTATCATATATAGGTATGTGTGTGATATGTATATATGTGCTATACATGTACATGTAATATATATACACATAGATATGTATGTATATTAAAAGTACTGAAATATCACACTGCAGCACATAAAAGGGTATAAAAACTGATTAGTTATCAATTTTTAAAACATAATAAACTCCTCAAAAAGATCTATCCAGTAGTGAAAAAAACTGGAGAAAACTTCAATGCATATTGCAAAACGTTTTTTTAAAAGCAGGCTACAAAGGTGAAATGCTACAATATAATTCCAAGTATATTACATTCTGGAAAAGGAAATACTACATACACAGTTAAAAAAAACTCAGTGGTTCCCGTGATCACAGGGGTTGCTTGAGACAACGAAACTGTCCTGCATGATACTGTAATGGTAGATGAAAGGCATTCATTTGTCAAAACTCACAAAGGTTAACAAAACAAAGAGTGAACTATAAATAGCATAGTTAATACTGACTTATAATGGCAAGGAAGGGGGGATGAGAGGAATGAAGGAACTTTAAATAGAACAAAGTGGGGGAGGGGAGGGGAGGAGCAAGGGGATAGGAATAATGGCAGACTGAGTTGTCCATGATTACCCTAAATACATGTATGAAGACACAATTGTTGTAAAAATACTTTATATAAAACCAGCAACTTGAAAAATTGTGCTCTTTATATGTAATATGAAATGAATTGTACTCTGCAATCATGTATAACAAATTAGAATAAAAAAATAAGAAGAAATCAGCATTGATTCATCACTTCTAACAAATGTACTAGACAAAAACGAGATAAGAATAATATGTGGAACTATTTAAGGGTAGGAAGGAGAGAGGGGCATACGGGGATTCTCTGTATTCTGTTAATTTTCTTCCTAAACTACAACAGCTCTAATATTAGTCCATTAACAAAAAATAAAAGAATAATCAATGTAATGAATCAAATGATAGTCTACAAGACAATGTTTGCATTAAAGTGAGAGGTAAACAGATGTTAAATTTTATGATGGCTAAATAATTTATAAGTATCAATAAGTATCAAAAACTCAAGAGAAAAATGGGAAAAGCTTACAAATAATTTTCATGGACAAGGGTGCATAGTTTACATCTTTTCCCCTCCTTCCTTCCATTTATTTTCCAAAGTTATCAGTAGTGGTCTTTTAAAGTTCTCTGAACCTGATAGGTATCTGTGCATGCTTCTTTCTCTTCTGGGGACAGATTTTGATTCCTCATGAATTTCCTTACTCAAAATAATTCAGTTCATCAATTTATAGAAGATGATTCTGACCACTTATGATTTCTCTGGCATCTAGAGCACCTAATGATCTACCCTCTGGGACTGGGGTTGTGGCTCAGCAGTAGAGCACTCATCTAGCACGTGCAAGCCCCTGGGTTAGATCCTCAGCACCACATAAAAATAAATAAATAAAAATAAAGGTATTGTGTCTATCTACAACTAAAAAAATAAATATTAAAAAAAAATATGTTCTACCCTCTGTAGTGGAATCCCTGTGTCACCAGGCATTCTTTTTTATGTAGTACTTACAACATATAAAAGCCAGCACTTCTGTATGAGAGGTACAACTAACCTTATAAAAACATCTCTTCATCTTGGCTCCACTGTTCAGAGCCACTGTTGTAGCTAGGTATTAATTCTCTCTCTCTCTTTCTCTCTGTCTTTGTCTTTTCTATACTTCACATCAAGAGTTACAGCTTCTCACCTTTGATTAATAAGATGCATGTCACACACAATTCATAGATCCTCACAACCACTAATTCCAAGTGAGGTGGCATTTGCTAAGATTTCAGAACAGTTCTGTTGAAATAGCTCCTTTGAGGAGAAAGCATTATTCTACATTCTCAGTGGAAAATGGTAGGAAAAATGGAAAACTTAAAATTGATTTCTCTAAAGAAACTTGTTCTTTTAGCTTCTTCAACTGGGGGCTTTTTATAAATTTCGGAAGATATTATAATGATATTCAAAACCTTGTTGAATGGTGAAATCTACTTTATATGCATGGGTAATTTCATAGCCATTTTGCACTTTGGCATAATTTGTCACTCAATACTTTGTTCCTGGCTTTTTGAAACCATTATTGAAATGTAGCAGAATGAGTCTCACTTACACATGGTTCAGCTAGAAAAAAAAATTTTAAAACCAAAATATTGGCAATACCTATTTCTGATTGGTAAGCATATGGTGAATTTTATTCCCTGTTGTACTTTTCAGTATTTCTAGAATTTTATAAACTTGAATAGGGAGAAGTCGGAGGAACGGAGAACAGCTGAATAAGAGGAAACCACATGGTCCATCCATCGTTGGTGTTCCTCAAGTTTCTTCCATGAGCAAGTCTGTTTCTCTCACATAAAACATCATAATTTGCACTATTTTTAAGCAACATCCTCCACTATCATAATCCTGATAAGGAACGATTCCCAAAGATTTACTGTGATACAAACTTTTCTTTCAAACTCTATGCTCCGTGAGATTCTTTCTCAATATGTTCAAAATATAAACTAAATCAATTTTCGTGCAAGCTTGCTCCCCATCCAACATTTCATTTCACAATAAATCATTCCTTCAGAGACCCAAGACAGAATCACACCAAATGAAGTTCTTTGTTTCCTATTTACATATTAATTTCATGGGAAATTAATTAATCTCAGTCCTACTATATTCTATCTTCAAAACATTGGCAGTCTACAGTCCACCATCCACCATCATTGCCTTCAAGCTATCCCCCTAACTTACAGCTTTTTTCTTCTCCTATTGTTTCCTTCTGTGCATTATGAGAAAAAAAAATCCTTGTAAAATGTTCTAAAATGTACAAACGTACATATAAAACATTTCATTCTTATCATGTGATTCAGCTCCTGATTTTGCTGCTACCATTTGTTTCCTTTGCAGGACAATCTTTGTTTTTGTCCTTAGCCTTACTGAAACAGAACCTCTGCTCCATTTTGGACCTCTAACTCCACATTCTTCAAGTGTTAGTTTAAATATTCATTCTTTAAGGATCTACCCTATCCTCCAATCTAATTTATTTATTTTTCTTGTGTTTGTTCACCTGTGCATTTTAATGTCCACAAAGGCATTCGGAATACTTTAATTGTGTGCTAAATTTCCTCACTTGACTACTAGACTATAAATTCAGTGTAGGTAGAAGCAATGTTTTTCTTGCTCATTGTTTTAACCCCAGGATGCTGGAAATACTTTGTGCTATTTAATTATTGTTGAATGAATGTATATATAATTGGGTAAATGCCTCTTTTCTCTCCCTTTGAAAATAGAAAATATGCAATTCAAAATCTGAATAGCTAATTCTTTGGGCAATTTAATAAATAATAACAACTTTTATTTAAACAGACACTATAGCATAATTTCATATCCACTTTTCTTTTAAAATTTCAGGAACTAGTCTAATTTATTAAAACATTTTGCTCTGAGAATACTTGAAATTATTACTAATATTATTTTAATTAAATGTGTTATTAAATGAAATAAGATATAACTCAAGATTCTGAGGTGGTTTTTTTTTTGTCTTTCCCCAAACTTTTGAGAAAATAAGCTGGACATTAATGTGTTTTTTTTTTTAAGCCAACATTGATATTATCATAATAAGAATTATCATACTGTAGCACCACATTTTAATTATTCAGACTGTATCTATGGCATCCAGGTAGTCAAGTTACAGTTTGAAGTTAGTGCAGCTGACTTAAGGCTTCTTCCCATTTTTTAACCTTCAATCTCACTAACATTTCCAGAGGCAAATCATTTTCTCCTGCTTTCAGAAATGATGCTAAGGTCAGAGTACCTGACCTTTCATAGCACAAGTGACAGAAATCTCTGATCTTCAAGATTTAGTTGTATAAAGGCCATGAGTGAGACTAACATCCCTTAACATCAAAACTTCTATCTCTTCCTAAGCTCTAAATTTACTATAATTTTCTCCATGTGTGCACTTTCCATAACAGAACAAATGGACAAATTAGGCTAAGTTCACCTTCTTTACGTAGTGAGATACCTGGAAACCTCTGAGCAGAGAATGTGCCCACAGATTTTCACTCTGTCCTCAACCCCCAACAACCTCAACCCCTTTTGGTAGTGCCTCTCAGCCATAAATGGTGCCTTTGTTCCAGGAGATAATAGCTTCCAAAGGTGTTAGAGTTTTTCCTGATGTCAGTCACTTTTAGAGTTGGTAGATCTGTTCTAAAATTAGTTTTCCTGTCATCTTTACTGTTCTTGGTATTGAACAGCAAGTTGGCCTCTTGAAACTGGGGGATACATCTTCTACGGCACCAGAATTATAGACTAATAGCCTCAGGATTACTTTCACAAAATTGATTTTTACTGTTTTTTCCCACCTATATTTAGAACATCTTTAATTTTCCCTTGAACTCAAGTAAATTGTAGGTCAAAATGATGTGCATGTTCTTCTCTGGCCAATCTCTGTCCAATGTCAGGTGCTCAGAAGAGTTGAAATACAGTCCCCAGTTCCCCCACACTACAAATCTCCACCGTTCTCCATGAAGCACATGTGCCATTATTTTCTAATGAACAGCCCGGAGGATCCTGTAGTTCCCACAAGCTGCTACAGAATTAAGATAAATAATAACTACAGTAGACTATTGTAGAAAATATTTTTCACTGAAAATATAATTGAGCTATTAGCAAGAAACCAGGGCTATGACTTTTTAAACCTGCTTGACTTTGTTCTGGTGTATTTGTTCACCAATGAGCTTACTCAAAGCCTTAGTAATTGCCATGGTTGTCTTTTAAATGTAAACGTAAAATGTCAGCAGTTCATACAACTCAAAACAAATTTTAAAATCCTTCCCTAATTAGAGAACAACATTATATTATTCTCTTTAGACTCAAGGATGAATGGTGAGGGAAAAAGCTAACTAGCTAGGAGAGAAAATGAGGCAAACTTGGTCTAATAAGAGCTCTGCTCTCATTTCTTTCCTGGCATATCTTATTTATGAAGCATCATTAATACATACTGAGTAAAAAGCTACATTTTGAAGAAAAAACACCTTTTTGTGATCCATTTGTTATCCATTGTTTTATTATTTACCTGTCAGAAGTGAAGTCAAAATACTCTATATTCTTCTAAACAAGGATATTTTTCTAATGCTACATTTTGAAATACCATGGAGTTAACCTCCTTAATTCAAATTTCTTCTGAGCAATCAGGTTGTTCAATTTTACTTTTAATGAGTCCTCTAACTTAAAATTTACCTGCTTTAATTTCAAAACTAAAAGTTCAGCAATAGGAAATGAATACTGCAAAATTTTCTAGATTTTGTCAATACCAATCCAAAATGCTGCATTTACATAACCTATGGAAATTTCTTTTAACTTTTCTATGGTGTCTGATACACTGTTTAGGATGCAGTTGAGTCCTAAACTATTCATAGTTCTACATTCACTTTTATGTAGCCTTGGTCTTAACATCTCCATTGGATTGGAGTATACCTCTTCTCCAATACACTTATACTCACATATTTGAAACACTTTGTAACATTAAAAGACTAGGCTCAAAGCCACCATTATTTTCATATAGGAGACAAAATTCTGTGAGAAATACTACTAAGCATTCACCATAATACTGGGCTCTATTTTGTATTTATTACATTTTTGTCTATGTACATTTAATTTTGAGGTCTTTGAGGCCCAGCCCACATATCATTCTTTAAACCTTCAGTGTATAATATGTAAGACCTACTCTGAATCAAAGAAGAACACTAAAAAAAATTACTAGTAAATGAATGAATCAATATAGAATTAACATTTCCTCTATCTCATTCATTCATTTAGCAAATAAGCACATAGCAATCTGTATATAGCAGGAAAAGTCTGGGTATACAAGTGTTAAGAAATCATACACATCCAAGGAGGTTGTATTTTAATTCCTTTTTGCCTAAAAATGTTGTACCTATTATAATCTAAAGGTGAATCATCGTTTTAATTTTGTAAATGTAATTAAAATGGTGTCATTTACTATATTCCTAGAATCTATTTTTTACTCTTAGAATTGCAGAGAAAGAGGCGAAGATATTTGTGGACATGGGAATGACAAATTTAATAGTAGTGTGGTTAATTTGTGAGTTTGGGCTCTGGACTCTGGTATGTATTACCTGTAAGTTCTAGGGTAAATCACTTAACCTCTTTCTCTTTTGTTTTCTTCTTTATAAATAGGAAAATAAAATAATAGTAATACCTGTCCAATGGTTGCTCTGAAGCTTTATTAAGTTAATGTATGTGAATTATTTGAAAAAAAATGCCTGGGACATAGTGAACTCTCGATAAATGTAACCATTATTATTTTTATAGGATTATTTGTCACTAAATAAATGCATTCTAAATTCACCACATAATTTGTTATTTAATTTATGGAGCAAAATAGGACACACTGCCTACAAAATGTCTACTGCATAACTTCAACCATTCCTTTTATATAGCATACATCTGACTCTCTGAAATGCCTAATTCTTCTTTAAAAAGTACTGCACATACATATCTGAAAAAATATTGCTGTGAATTTTATTTTTTAATAGGAGGGTTACCTGATTTTATTTATGATTTTTTATCTTTCAGCTTAAAATAATTCTTAATAATGAAAAAGTTCTCTTATAGTAAGGTGATCCTTCTTTCTATATTACCTCTTCACCCTGCACTAGTTTTTAGTTAAGTGTAAGAATATTGACTGCTGTATTAATACATATGTTGTCCTCTTCCATGGATCCAAGCATAAAAATGATACTCAATAAAGCTTCATTGAGCCAAACTTAATTCAAAGTAAATAGAAAAGTTCCCAATGTAAAGATGAATGGCCAGAGGCAGTCCATGTGTATGTTGAGAGTACCTGACTTTTTTGGTATAGCTTTAGACACTGAAATCTCTTACTACCCACTCATGTAAGAACTTTGGGTCCCACTTAACATTAAACTTGATTTGATTGTTAAAATGAATCATAGCATAATTATAGCTCAGTTTTTTTGTAATATCAAGTTCCCATACATTCTATGGTACTCCAAAATGGAAGAATGTATGAGACTAGACAGAATCAGAGGGTTTTGAGAAGTAATGCCATCTTTCTATTATTTAAATTAAAATTATGGTTGTTAACTCTGGTGAGCTAACAATTATAAAAACTGGCTACCTATAAATGTTTCCCCTGGAGTGTCAATAAAATTTAATCTCTAAATTATATTGAGGATCTCCTAAGGGTCAGTTTACTAGTTTGCAAGGAGATAGATATATTATCACCAAGTGAGTTTTCTTAGTTCTCAATGATTCTAAATCAAATGCTTGCCTCTGTGACTCTTCCTTTAAAAATTTAATTGTTCTTTCATTCAAAGCTGTCATCTGAGATATAGTAAAAAGAAATTTCAACAGAAAAGAGACAATTAAAGGATAATATCTCCCCTGGACATTGTATCCAGGGAGATTGCACTGCATATAGGCTGTTAGCTTTCCTTTCTCTCAGCTCAAGGGCACTAAGATACTCAGAATTAAATAAGCTTGGAATTATAAAGTGAACTTTCAATAAAACTAACAAATTAGTGATTTTTCTGTCACTCTTTCCAAACTCCAAGTTGTACTCCCTGTTGTTCTAAAATCTCCTTAGTCCAATATAATCATATAATATGTGAGAACTGGTGAATGCTGACTACAGGCAGAAGTATAATTTTCCTACTCACATTATATGAGATAACATAATTATTGCTTAAAAAGAGCACACATGATTGATGGCACCTCTTAGAAAATTTGCTAATTTGGAGGGACGTAGTTATGCTTTTATTCACAGAAGGGTTTTGTGCTAAGATGTTAAGAAAATTTAAAGGTTTTTAAACGTGTTTTCCAAATATACTCAGGCCTAGACATGTTCTCATACGCTGTTCTGCATTCTGCTTTTTGGAATCTCTTCTCCAAAGAAGAGATTGGAACTATATTTCATTTGTTATTTTTTAAACTTATATGCCTCAAATTCCAGTGCCTAAATAGTTGCCTATAGTTTGCATAAAAGCAATTTATGTTGCTTGAAATTGGCCATGGTTTGAGTATTTATACCAGAGAAACCTCAAGCAGTTTCAAATCAGCTTCAGAGACTAGTTGTTCAACATTTACCACCATACCAATGGTGAAATTGCAGGCAAAAACTATAAATAAAATGTTTGAAGCCCTATAAATAAATAAATGTTCGAAGTTTAGTTGCAGTTACCTAAGTCACACCATTGAAGAAAAATTGAAGCTGATGACAAAAACATGTAACTATATAATCCTACCAATGTTTTAGATGGTAGACAAATACTATTTCCCCCTGACTGGATAAAGAATATAATTACAAAAAAACTAGAAATTTTGATTATTTATGGATAATTATGAAAATCAATTTTGACTTTCATTCTGTAATTGGTTTTACATTCTGTCCTTTTCTTCAATTTTATTTCTTTGAACTTGTATTTTATTGAATTCATCCAATTTTACCCTTAGAGTTACTTGGTGTAGTGCTTTAGAAAATGATGAGTTCCTTTTACTATTTTATAGTCCCAGGCCTATACAACATGTGAAATGAGTATGTTAAAGCAATGGCCTGGGAATATGCATTTTAGCACAGATCTAGATAGGTTTTATGATCAGTGTAGGAATCACTGTCTTAAAGTAGGGAACACCTGAGACTGTCTGTCTCAATTTCATTTATATCCTAATGAAATATCATCAAGCATAAAAATTGTAGTTTTTGATTCAAGAGTCAGATGATAATCCCATGATCGGTGAACTTAGAAAATAGATGAGTAAGGACTTATTTTAAAGTATTTCTTAAATATCATTGAATATAATACATGCGATGCAGAGGTTTTTCCAAAACATGCCGAAAACCTGTCTCTTTTCTCCCAAAAGTTAAAAAAAAAAAAAGTGTTTCTAGTTCACAAGGACTTAGTGTAATTGAATATTTTATCAGTGATTTAGATTAGGTGAAGATCTAGGACACACTTTTTTATCAGAAGTCTTGAGAAACTACTGTTTTATATTACTTATTAATTTTGTTTGTCATGCTGTATTAACCTTGCAATGTTTCGAACACTGTGGTGCTGGGTTTTTTGGAGAACAAGCTTTGAAACAGCACCATTATATTCTAAGCATTGTCCTAGGCATTGGACACATGACTATAAATACTAAAAACTCTGCCCTCGGCCCCCAAACTCTTTCCCAACCATTTCAGATCACAATAATCCTGGTCTTTACAGATTCCCATAGGAATAACTTTCTCTATTATGTATTTTAGCACCAAAGCATATACTTCAAGGTGTTTTCTTTAGTATGAGTGTGCTTTCCCACAACACTAAACAGGGTCTACACTCAATAAAAATTGAATTAGACATGAGGTGCATTTTCAATAAAAGATTTCCAGTAAAGAGAAGCATTTCCTATTCTCTCCAGAAATAACCTGTACTACTACTTGACAGAAAAGACAAAGTAGTGCATTTTCAACTCAGACAATTTCAAAGTTAGCAATAATATCCGATATGTAATGTTTCATATTTATTACTCAGAATCCTAAACCAGAAGAATAGCAAATATTCATCTTAGACATCTCCCAGAGTTTGTCCATAGTTTTCTAAAGATTTCCTTGAAGAAGTACATGCATTCTTGATGTATTTATTGTTCGGCATTGAGCTTAACCTACTGCAACGGAATTTTCCTTTTTTTCCTCTGAGTGTCAGTTAGTATTTAGTATTAGTTAGTTAGTATTTGCCCACAGACTTTTACAAATCACTTTTCACATCATACCAGCTCAAAAATTATTTAGAGTTTATGGTATACGCAGTGTGTGTATGTCTGTATTTGAGTATTTTTGTGTGTAGAGATGTATCAAGTTCTATGGGAGGAAAAAAAGCATGAATTAAACTGTGAAAATCTTAAGAGAACAAAATATCAATTTCTTATTAAATAGTTCCTGTGCTGAAGTATACACTCATATAATTAAGCTATACAATCTTTTTAAAATTAATTTATATTTTATTCTAAGTTGTTAGAAATGAAAACAGAATGCATTACATTTCATATTATACTTATAGAGCACATTTTTACATATCTCTGGTTGTATACAAAGTATATTCACGCCATTCGTGACTTCATATGTGCACTTAGGGTAATGATATCCATCTTATTCTACCATCTTTTTTTTTCTTCTTCACCCTTTTGCCCCTCCTTTTCCCTCCCTCCCCATTGGCCATTCTAGTATTCCTCTAATCCTCCTTTGCTCCCCATCCCAACCCCACTGTGAATCAGCCTCCTTATATCAGAGAAAACATTCGGCATTTGGCTTTTTGGGATTGGCTAACTTCACTTAGCATTATATTCTCCAACATCATCCATTTACCTGTGAATGCCATAATTTTATTCTCTTTTATTGCTGAGTGATACTCCATTGTGTATATATACCACATTTTCTTTATCCATTCATCTACTGAAGGGCATCTAGGTTGGTTACACAGTTTAGCTATTGTGAATTGTGCTGCTATAAACATTGATATGGCTGTGTCCCTGTAGTATGCTGTTTTTAAGTCCTTTGGGTATAGCCCAAGGAGTGGGATAGCTGGGTCATAAGGTGGTTGCAATCCCAGTTTTCCAAGGGATCTCCATACTGCTTTCCATATTGGCTGTACCGTTTTGCAGTCCCACCAGCAATGTATGAGTGTGCCTTTTTCCCCACATTCTCGCCAACATTTATTGTTGTTTGTGTTCTTAATGGCTGCCATTCTGACTAGTGTGAGATGAAATCTTAGAGTGGTTTTGATTTGCGTTTCTCTAATTGTCAGAGATGTTGAACATTTTAAGCTATACAATCTAATGTGAAATTTTATTTTACTCTATATTTTAAAAATAAAACTTATTCAAAATAAATTTTAAAAATGAAAATTTTACTATACTTTTTGAAAAAGAATTTTATTTTTATTTCATATATTTAAAAAAATTAAAACAACCCATAATTCTTTTTGCCAGTTATAGTCCCCTTTTGTGTTATAATTGCTTTCTTTCTGTCTCTGTTTCTCTCCGTTTTTCTGATCAATGCATACAGGAATTTATGTGGGTACTTATGTGTATTTGTGGTGTATTATGTGTGTGTATTGTAAGAGAGTGTGTATGTTGTCTGAACTGATACAATATTATATGCCTACTTTAATCTTTATTACAAATATTTTATATGTAAATAATAAAAAAGTAATAAACATTATCTTTTAATATTTCATTATTTAAAGCCCCAAATGTTAAAAATGCAAGTTACCAATTTTGCCATTAAAAAGAAATACTGTCAGACCACCTTGACAATGAATATTTGCTTTTCATTTTAATTTTTCTTCTTTACATATCTCACTTTTCTCTCTTTTTTGTCTCTTGCATGCAACTATAACAATAAAATTTAAATTCCTTATCCCATATTTTGGGTGTCTTTATATTCTTTGAATAAGCCTTATTGTCCTTCACTCTTTCATTCAGTGAACCACTAGGTGGGACGGCAACTAAGCACCCCCACCCCACTGCCAAAATTTTCTAGCAATATAAAGATTCACTTTTGGAAAGCATCACATGATTATTGAGTAAGAATATGAAATTATATATATCCATATCCATATATATGTGTTTATATATGAAAGAAAATAAAAATCAATATCAGCTCTCCATTTAAAAAGAGAACACAGTAATAACCATACATACATGTAATCGTTAAGGTAAAAAATATTTTCCATGGTATGACTATGCCTATATTTTTATTATAGTGCTCTAAAACCAGTTAACAAATGATAAAAATAAAGAATTAAATTGGCTCTAAATATAGATAATTAATAATGCTTTAAAACTATAATGAAAATCTTGAAGTTATTCTGTTATAAGAAAGTAATCAAATTAAATTTAATTGTGAATATCAGCGTATGGATATGAATTTAAAACTTTTTTTAAAAAAATATTTATTTGTTTTAGTTGTACACAATGCCCTTATTTTTATGTGGTGCTGAGGATCGAACCCGGGCCTCATACGTGCAAGGTGAGTGTTCTACCGCTGAGCCACAACCCCAGCCCTTTTTTTTTTTTTTTTTTTGGTGCTGGGGATTGAACTGAGGGGCACTCAACCACTAGGCCACATCCCCAGCCCTTTTTTTGTATTTTATTAGAGACAGGGTCTCATTGAGTTGCTAAGTGCCTCGCCATTGCTGAGGTTGGCTTTGAACTCACGATCCTCCTGCCTCAGCCTCCCAAGTGCTGGGATTACAGGTGTGTGCCACCATGCCCGGCTTAAAACTACTTTAAACTGTCAATATAATTAAATAGATAAGGAAGATAGATACTAAAGGAATATTACTGAATATTCGTGTGAATTAATTGTGAGGTAATTAAAATCATTGAATCATAAAGAGTACAGAATTTTAAGACTGAAGAATCCTTATAAATCAAACAATTTACCAAGTTTTTTTTTCCACAAATTTGGAAACTGAGGTATGAAAAACGCATGCCAATTCATCTGAAACTTAAAGAAAGAATAATTAAAGTAAAGGTATATAGTGCACAAGAACTTACCTGGATTTCTAGTGCAACACAATTAAATGCAATATGAAGATTTCTGAGAGCAGCCATGTTATTATTAGGAGCTAGAATACAGATTAGAAAATTTCACGAGTTAGAAAGCTAATGGAAAGGTCATGCTACTTATAAACCATGAGAATTTCAGTTTTCCTAACATTTCCTCTGTAGATTCGATGTTCACAATCTCCAAAGGAACAGTTGGGTTCTACCTCAAAGACCTAGAAGATTTTCGTCTTTCATAGCTTATGACCAACTAATAAGACAGGTGATTAGAGAAGAAGTCCTAAGAAGCAGAGCTAACGAAATTTTTTGGCACTGCTGAACTTGGGTCTACTGTTGCATACAATGTAGGTAGTCACCAGGATGTGACCTGAGGGAAAGCACTGGAACCTGAAGATGATATTCGGGTGTCTGAACGTTAGGATTAAGGGGATATAAAAAGTAATAGAAAACAAACTTATATTTCAGGTTAAGTTTTACAGGGGGCAAATTCCAGTTATTTCATTTATTGATTGTCTAAAGCAGGTTATTTAATTTCTCTGAGTTTGGGTTTTAATATCTAGTAAACTAGACATACATTTCAGGGTAGGAACTAAAATGATAGCACATGTGAAAAGTCTTGGTACATATTTACTACATATTTATGATTTTTGAAAACAGAGCCCAAAATACAGGTGGTATAATATTTCATATGACTTGGATAAATAATTGGAAATTAAATGTTTAATAGAAGCAAATACAACACTCTTATGCCTACATATGTACAGTGAAAATTAGAAGAGAAAATTTTCTTAGTATAAATCAGAATCAAACACTAAATTCTAAATATCAACATATTTTTAAAAATTCTCATTATAACTTTTGAAATTATATATTCAGTATACATTTTTACTTTTATAATTTGACTAGGTAATGGACACATTTGTGATATTTTGCATTCAGTAAGTGATAAAAACATTGGAATGAAGATAAGAATAAAGTAGCCTTGCAATGATACCTTTAGATTTCTATAGGAAAAGAAAAATAATTGACATTTATATCAAATTGTATTTCAGTAAGTTATGTTAGGAAGAGTTGAAGAATGTCTTCGCTCTGATTGACAACATGTACAAATGCAACATCCCAGAACCAAAATATTTTATTTGAGACACTAGTGTCTTGAATGCCTGGTTTTGACCATTTAAACTTGATTTGTTATTAGAGAATTCTTGCAGATCCACTCCCAATCAATAATTATTTTCCTTGTTTATTAATATTTCCTAGGTATTGAGCAACTGAAATTATATATTTGACTCTGGAAGAGAAAATGCAAAAGTAGTTCCCTGTTTTAGTAAGTATTTTAGTTATTGTTATTCTTTATAGAATTCAAGTATGTATCACTCCAGGAAAGCACCACCATTATTTCTTGTTATTTAGTATAGTATTACTGTCATACACTAAATCTATTGCTTACTTTATATATCATACTTTCTGCATCTATATTTTAGCTATACATAGGAAAACAGAGAAGATATAAATGTTCCACATAAAATTCATATATGATACAGTTAGCAAAATGAAACAAACAAAAATCCTTTGTTTGGAAGCTATAAATGCCACACAGTGATCCTTAATAAATCAGACTAGAAGTGGGGAAATAATGAATGGCTCTAACATTTTCTAAATCGCTAAGTTTAGCATCACATTCTGAAGAGAACATAAGGAAGTAGCAAGCTGCTTCATGTTAGTGAAAGAGAACACCCACAGGAAGGGACTCTGGACATTTGGCAAAGCTCACCCATGATATTGCAGAAACTCCATCTCAGACTCTTTTGGGAACTACTCTTAGACATTTATCCTAAAAGCTCAAAGGGAAATTCTCTTGGAAAAAGTTGCACTAAATAAACTACCACCTCCTTTCATCAATACTGTGATGCAAGTAATAAAGAGAAGGCCGAACAATGTACCTAGGAGGTAAGATATACAATATCAAAGGCTCTTGGACTGTTTCTAAGTCCTTTGGTGAATGCAAACATATCAGGTATATCTCTACAAACACTGCCAGAGATATATAATACTTCTATGAATGTTTTTAAAACTGTATTATGTCACTTCTTATTGTATCACATTCAACAATTTCGAGTATACCATGCAAACATATTGTTTTTTTTTTTTTTTTTATTTTAAATGTAGGGAGAAAATATATTCAACCAATCTGGTAAATACCACATAAATGTTTATCACAAAGGGAAACTTTTTACATTTAGAATACTACTCTGCCATCTACAGGAAAACAGAGAATCTAACACGCAATTGCAGAAAAAAACTAGAATAAAAAGTTTAAGCTTAGAATGTAATATTATGGTAAATAAATAATGTAAGGTATCACAGTGAGATCTACCACCAAAGCTTGTTAATGTAGATATAAGAAGCAATAATGATAAAAAAGACAACACTTAGAATAACAAATGAATGCACACACAGGAACATGTGACAAGCAGCAAAAAAGATTAAAATGTGCATATATTGATCTTTGCTTTTTTTCATTATAGAAGCAATAACTAATCTGTAAATAAATTGCACCTGAAAATTATTTACTTTCTCTGCCATTCATTTATAAAATTCTTTGGCTGCAAGTTTAAGTGTTGGGATAAGTGTCTAATTGTTGCTGCTTTTTCTTTCCAAGTGACTGAACTTTAGGTTCAGTGCCATAAATATATTAGGACCCAGCTGGCACTCTCCACACCTTCTTGCCTACTGTATAGCAAGAATAAAGGGCACTGTGCACTGTTGGGTCACTTTCAAAAAAATTGATTCCTTTTAATTATTTCTAATCCATTATGGTTTTTCTTAATGGAAGTAAAAAGGTATTGCTTAAAGTATTTTCCTGGGACTAGCAGTACAGTTTACTTAATAAAAATAAACATATTGATTGTGCCATGATAAAATAGATTTTGAGTGTGTCGTTGAATTTGCTGGTTTTTTTTCTTGTCATTATTATTGTTTTTCCGAGTTCAGCTTAGCACATTCCAATTGAGCAATTATTTACAAACTTTGATTTCATTCAAGAAAATAAAGGAAAGTGCATGAAAAATTTACTTATATCTATCTTTGAGTGATTTCTGTCAGAGAACAAGAAAATACTCAGTAGCTTACACTGAATTCCTGTTGTCTTTCAAAAGATCTCTATGCAAATTGGCATTTTTATATTGGTTACCTTGTGAACAGAAGCCAAGCCAGTGATGGTCAATTTATCTCAGAGCAAGTGTGAAATATGAAGTTTACTGAATTGATTTAATATTTTATTAAATAGTAAAATAAATCACAACTCAAATTCAGGAAGTATCTAAACATTTAAAATGAAAACTATGTTTGAATAAAATAAGATATGTATTATATAAAATAATCAGGTAATGGAATATAGCCAGTCATCAAAATAAATGACTTCTTGGAAACTATTGGCAACAAAGACTATATTAATATTCTGTGACTTTTTTTCCCACATGAAAAAAGTGTTCTTTTCTATCTCAGTACAGACTCACAGTGTCCCTCTAAATTAACAGCATTTAACAACTAATATTAACCATTTCTTCTTTTTAAAATAGTTTTAAAAATATAAAATAGAACACAGATTCAGAAAACTAAAAACAGCAAATATATAGCTTAATGAATAATTAAATTTAAGAGACAAAACACCACAAAATTCAAGAAATACCATTAAGTAAAAAACTGTACCAATACTTCATGGGCTCCGATTCAATGCCCCCCCCCACTCTACATAACTGTTTCAAAGCCCCAAATCCTTACTCTACCATAACTGTTTCCTTTTATCTCATAACACCTTGACAATACAATGTGCTTTTGAATGTAGTTTAGTCCTGTTCACTTTCTTTGTTTCTTTTAATAAACCAACTCCCTTCTCTTGTCTTGGTTTCCTTATAACTTATCTTGAAAACCATGTGGCACTGACCTTTAGAGTTTTCCACAGTCTGAATTTTGCTGGTTGCATGCTCAGCGTGCAGTTTGATATATCCCCATGCCATCAAATTTCTTGTAATTGACAGTTGAAACCAGACTTGTTCTCAGACTCATATTCAGTGTTCTTCATATGATTATAAGTAGTGTGATTTTCTTCACCAGGAAGCACATACCTTTTCTTTCTCTGTGATATTAACAGTGGGTGATCTTTAATGCCTAAATCAATTTCAACCTAGTCTGTAGCAAAATGGAAATAGTAAAATTGAAGATAAAAACATGGTTCTACTGCTATCTGGGCCCGGTTGGACTGCTATGTCAAATTAGCACAGACTAGATAACTTTTAAATAATAGAAATTCATTTCTCACACATTTGGAGTGTAGGATCTTAAAGTTGAGGTAGATTCAGAGTATGCTGAGGACCTATTTTCTTGCTCAGGAACAGTACATTCTTGCTGTGTCTTCACATCATAGAAGGGACATGGGGTCTTTCTTAGATCTCTTTTGTAGTGGCATTAATTCCATTATGAGGGTTCTATACCATGACTTAATTACCTCTGAAGGGCCCCACCTCCTATACCATCAAATTTGGCATGAAGCTTTCAAAATATAAATTTGGGGGGGGGGGGAACACAGCATTCGTATCATAACCACTACTATTTAGGGTCATAGTAATAGAACTCATTTTGAAAGAAAAGATAAATATTTTCTCTGTTCTCTTTATATTTCATTTAAAGATAGTGATTTACTTCTCTATTATCTTCTCAAATTGACCAATTAAATCTTTTATTATGAAAAGATATTTTAAACACATTTGATGAATTTAAATCAGCTTTTCATATCATTCCTGTTAAGCTCAAATTGTAAAATTTTTGGCCAGTAATGGCCTCTTCAATACAGCACCTAAGTCCTTTGACACAAACTGTAACAACTTAAAAGAAGAGTCATGCTCACTACTGGACATAAATACTATTTACCTCAATTTTTATTGTGCATATACATAATATATCTGAAACCCTATTAACAAATTCCTGCATACATGCAAACACCAAGAATAAATCATCCATATTCAACTGATAGGCTCATCAACAGAACAAGATATCAAAAGAGCCCAGATATTGGAATTATTTTTTTAAATCCATTTAAATAATTTTAACATCATAAAGATTCCAGTGAAAAAGTTATCAAATATTCATGAATTTATATGGAGTGTCAACATAGAAATGTAAACTACAAAAAAGAAATTAATGAAAATGCAAATATATATATAAATATTTGATGAAAAATATCCTCAGTGGGTAATAAGTAAACTGAACACAACAAAGAAAAGATTCACTGGACTTGTAAATAGGTATGTACAATTTATTCTAATTGAAATACAAAGGAAAAGAATTAGAAAAAGAAACAAAACAAATATATAATTGATATAAAATAAATGAAAACATTTTTCTACACACACACACAAAATCTATATATGAATGTTTGTCACGAATTTTGTTTGTAGTATCCCCAAGCTGAAAACAATGTGGTGTAATTCAAGACATGTTGCTCCAACATGTGGCAACTTAGCATTTGAGAAAACAGCAGATGGTCACTTTTGTCTTGCCCTTCTCCGCTAAAGTGGGTTACAAAACTTCCAATCCAGAGGTACTATTCCTATGCCTAGATAGAAGGACGTCTTTATCCTTGAAGACACAGAGATACCCAGAATCTCAACATACAGGCCTTACTATATTCTTCTAGTTTATTACCACCATATTATACCCATTCTGTTCAAGAATTCTTCTGCAAAACTCTTGCTCTTATTGAAGTTAGCATAAAATGCACAGTATGCCTTTTTTAGATTTTCAATTCTGAAAGTTTCCATGTCAAATAAAACTTATATCAAGCGCTTTTCTCTTGTGAATCTGTCTTCTGTTATAGGAGTCCTGGCCATGAGCCTTGGAATGGACAGGGAAAGATATTATTTTTTCCTTCCCATAAATACTAAAGTCTTCTAATGGACAAACCTTGTGGTATATCTATTTAATTCCATTAAGTGATTTAATTAATTAAATTAAATAATATCCATCCATATAGAGAAGCAAACTGTTGATGTTTGCACAAATTTGTATGTATCTTGAAGGCATTATGCTCATTATGTTGAATTAACAAGTCCATCTCAAAAAGTTATATGATTTCATTTATATAACATTTTCAAAATAATAAAACTATAATCATGTATAGCATATTAGTGGTTGACAGGGATAGGAAAAGGTAGAGCGGAATTCTAAAAGAGCATAAGGTACTGCTTTTCCATGTCAAACTTTTTCCTTATTCATTTAATAGCAGTGTATGTATATAGATTACTTTTTTGAAATATCAGTGTTCCATTCTTATTTGTGCTGTATGGGGCTTTTACATTTTTTAATACCTTCAGATATATTTTGATACACTGTGCTAGTCTTTTGGTCACAGGAGCAAAAAACTGACTAAAACACATATATAATGTGTATATGTATATATGTATATGTGTGATATGTATATGTAATGATATATAAATACATGTAATATGCATACATATATGTAGATATATACTAAAATGTAATGTGTACATATGATGTACTTGTGAAATTACTGAAATTTTATTTGATTTATGTTCTTTATTTCAGTAGTTAGTTCTTTGGATTTTCTTCTGTAGATTTTTTCTGGAAGAATATCACAGATTCTAATATGTTTAGATGTATTAATTACAATTTCCAATATGCTTTTCAACTGCATATTTTCATTCTATTTGGACTAAGAAACAGTATAATAGTGTGCTTTCTAATTGTCCTGTGGATGGGAGGTTATTATATTTTTCAGTTGTTTTATTTTTAATTTAATTTCATTGTTCTCAGAAACTGATTATTATTACATTATTTTCACTTTATTGGATTATTTTTAATATAGCCTAAGACATGATCAATTATCAAAATCATTGTTTATTTATGTGAACAATTCTATTCTGTATTAATAGAAGAGTTCAGATATGTGTATTTATGCACGCATACATGTACTTTCTAGATAAAAAGAATTTTTCTGTACCTTCAGAACTATTAGGGATGAAATTTCCACATTGATATTGAATGTTGTATAGTATTCAAGTCCATAAAAGCACTAAAAATTGTATAGCCTTTATGCTGACAATTGGTGTAATTTCCAGTTTCGTGCTATGATGAATGGAGATGCTAATAACAAATCAATAAAAATCATTAAGTGAACATGTTTACTCATTTCTGCTAGGTATATACACAAAAATGAAATTTCTGGATCATAGGGTATTCACGTGTTTATCTTTATCAGATATTGACAAAGACATTTTCAAAATGCTTGTGACAATTTTCTTTTCTATCAACCCTATGTGACTATTCTGGTTGCAACATCTTTTTGCCAATATTTGATATTTTCAAATTCATAACAATGACAGTAGATAATGTATTATTGTCTTCTGTAAAATGTCTGTTCTTTTTTATGATTTTATTTAACAAATAGTCTTTCTCATATTTGATTTATAGTAAATGTTTATATAACATTTAACCCTATTGAGTACCTTTATTATGATTTTTTTCTCATATTTTGGGGTATAGAATTTCTTAAAGTCCAATCCATCATGCAGCATTTTTTAAATTTAAGTGCTTTCAGTGTCTTATATAAAGATTTGTATCTTTCTCTAAAGACATAAAAATATCCTCTTATGTAGCCCTCTAAAAACGTTATCAGTTCCTGTCTACATTTATATCTATAATCCATATGTGTTGATTATGTTTATTCTAGCAATAAAGGATCAAGAGAAATTTACTTTCTTTATAAGTTTCCAATTCACTCAGTGTTACTTAGTAAAAAGATCAACTTTTCCCCACTGTATATATGAGGATCTAATTCTGGACATAACATGTTTGAAAAAATTAATAGATTTCATTGTTTAGAGTGGTTTCGATTTTCCAGGAAAAAATGAAGACAAATTATGCTGAGCTTCTCTGTATTCTCTCCTAACACCCACTACACAGTTTCCCTTATAATTCACATCTTTAAAAAAAAATATGATGCATTCTATATGGTTCATAAGCAAATATTCATACATTATCACCTAAATTCCATAGTTTACATAAGAGGTCACTCTTTGTATTGTGCCCTGTATGGGCTCTGACAAATCTATAATGGCGCGTAGCTGCCATTACAGTACCTTACTTACCTATTCATCTCTTCCACCCTCCCAGTCGACTCCTGACAACCACTGATCATCGTATTCTCTGTTGTCTTTTCCATATATATAGACTATATACATTAAAATACAATAAATATAGATACTATCACATTAAAATATAATAAATATAGATGATGTAGAGTTAGAATCAGGGTAGTATGTAGCCTGTTCAAAGTAGCTGTCTTCATTTAACAATGTCTATCTGACTATTATCCATAACTTTTTGTCACTCGGTACATCATTTTTTTTCTATTATTGAATACTGTGTTACTGAAGTACCACACTCTGTTTATCCATTTACTTATTAAGTGATATTTTGGTGGCTTCCAAGTTGTGGCAATTAAGAATTAATCTGCTATAAACATCCTTGTGCAAGTTTTTATGACACATTTTGAGTAAATATAAATTTACCTGTGTAAGTACCAGGGAGCATGAGTGATGGATTTTGTCA
This sequence comes from Tamias sibiricus, assembly GCA_025594165.1. Classification (NCBI taxonomy): domain Eukaryota; kingdom Metazoa; phylum Chordata; class Mammalia; order Rodentia; family Sciuridae; genus Tamias; species Tamias sibiricus. The sequence goes on from CM046663.1 coordinate 21,843,724, forward strand.
TAAGACTAGGTTTCCTTTTCTTTTAAGAAATTTCAAACTATCTTGCATAGTGGTTGTGCCATTTTACTTTCCTAATAGCAATGAATGAGAGTTTCTCTGCCTCCACATTCTTTTGTTGAGTTATATTAGGTTTCCGAATCTCTTTAATGATACAATCAGGAATTAATCAAGCTATAGTTTTTCCCACCGAGGGGAAGCTAGCAATCTATTTTAGTGATGAAAATAATAAATTGGAGCAAAATGGCTTCTTTCATGGAAGAAGTTAGTCCTGCTATGAAATGAGGCAGATTGATAGAGCATTTCCAGTGCTATAACTCTAAGAATTATCTACTTTCAAATTGCTTTATGAACACTGTGTTAAATTTTCCATTTCACAGATGGTGGCACCAGCAGGTACCCTAGAAGGTGGTACATGAAACAATTCCTTTCACTCCTCTTGCAGATGCTCGGAGACATCTGGCCTTACACCTAAACAAGCCACAGCAGTTTAAATTGAAGTCATGAAGCAGCCAGGAAAAGTCCCCCATACACAGCTTTCCTGGGCATCTAATTAACTGTCTGTTATATTTGTAAGTTTTGTGTTTTTTTTTTTTTTTAAAAAACAGGTCCCATATTTATTTAAATAAATAAATATTTAAATTCATTAGTATTCTAATAAATAATTTGACAGGGCTACCTAATTGAATCTATAACATACATTTACTGACACATAAAATAAGCTGGAAAATGTGATAGCTTATATTGTACTTGTGAATAATATGAAAGAACCATTTAGAAACTATAACGTTTCACACCCATATAACTAATATTTGCACCTTAAGCAGTTTTCATATGGCATTCAGACTAAACTCACATATATAGAGACATTAAAATATAATAAATATAGTATGAAGTGTACATATTTTGTAGTTAAATATTCATGTTTTAAAAATAACATTACATTAGAAATAAAAGTCATGTTCTTGTAGCACTGAAAAAAATACATATAAAAAAGCATATATAATTAGTTTCTTTTTTCTAGCAGAATTCACAAAAAAAAATGCTCAGTTCTGCCTACGCTGATAGAAGGCATTAATGAATTAATCACTTTATTGTGTTAATCGCAATGTGTACAATCTTATTGTACAATGGAGATATTATATATTCATTTTCTTAAGAATGACAACTTGCATTTTGAAAAATTGTGAGATTGGAATAACTTCATATAAACATTTTTCATGAGAACGCTTTCTCTCAAAGTTATTAGGATTTAATTTAATCATTTATTATAGTTTTAAAATGTCATCTGTTAAGGAAAGCAAGAATTATAGGTATGATTTGGAGGGAAATACTCCCCCAGACATCTAAATATCTTCCCAACACATCATACTGATTGACATTTCACTACTAAAAATTAATTCCTTTCATAGTTAGAGTTTTAAGAAATTTAAATATTCAAAATAACCAAAGAAGAAAACTAAAAAATTCAAAAGCTTAGAGGAGATCTTTATCTTTATCAATATAATGAGAACAAAAAGAGGTGAAAATAAACTGGGGGCAGAGGAATAAACTGCACCAGGGAAACATACTGTCCACAGGGTCAGGAGAGGGTGCCGGAGTTCTATTGCTTATACCTGCATATTTTCAGACAGCCAGTCTTGTGCATGTACCCGAGAATCCCAACATTCAATAAAATCTTTCCCACTTACTCCTTGACATTGATAAACCATTTCCTTTTATCATTGTTTTGAGTTTTCCTTCCTAAATTGAAGTCAATGTGGCTTTCTTTCTACATGTTCAATACTTCAGATAAGTTTATACATGGCCTTTTGAAATTCTTCACAAAAACTAGTCATCCCTATCTTCTTCATATCTAACAAGGCTCATTGTAGTATTTTATATTGAAATAATTATCCCACAATACTTTTTATAAACTTCTACATAAATACCATAACAGAAATACTCTAAATTATATGGGACATGCCTTAGTCTTTTAAAAATTGTCTGATTTTATGCTCTGCATTAGAGTAAAAATATACAATTTAAAAATACTTAAGCTTTGATAAGATCACAGTGCATTAAAACATTTAATCACAGGTCAAAAATAAGAAAATTTGAATGAAAGCAAATTTATGATCTTTTAATACAAAATAATTTTTATCTTCCCTTATTTATTTAACCATTAAAGAAGAATTTCTAAATAGTTTAAATGATTACAATCTTATGGGTATGATTATCATAATTAACTAATCTTGAAGATGTCAGGCAAACATTGATGAAATTAATTTTACCTCAATTCCTTTACTAAATAAACTTACTAAAAAATAATGAAGAATTTGGAAATTCCACAGTATTATAAGTGAATATTATTTAAATATGGTTATATGAATGGCTACAATAGTTATAACACTTTTCATAGTCTAAGTAATCTTCTACATGAAACTGTGGCCTTGGTTACAATTTAAGCTCTAATATTTAGCTAAAAGTTTCTAAAATGGAGGAAGAAAATATTACTGTATTTCTTCCATAGGCTTTTGGTCATTTGCCTACTGATTGAATGTTAGAATTTGGTTCTGGAATATACCTAATGCTAGCATGTCACATTATTTTTGAATTTAACTTGTGACCAAGCACTCAGAAGACAGTGTCCATCTTCAGATGAAACAAAATATTTGGCCACAACCACTCTGATATGACTGTTTATCACTGTTTATTACTGAAGCATCATCAATATCAACCCTGTCAAGCAATTACAGAATTACTTTTACTAGGCAACATGTGCAGTTGATATTTTTTTTTATCTTATTTACCTCTAGTCCCACACCCTTCAAGAAATGTATAATATCTACTTTTTCATTAATTTGTCCTTATTAACTGAATTTTAGGAGGAAACCGTTTAAAATTTTGGTAAAAAGTACATGTAATAGTCTACATCCTTGGGCTGGGGTTGTGGCTCAGCGGCAAGGCGCTGGCCTCGCACATGCGTGGCCCGGGTTCGATCCTCAGCACCACGTAAACATAAATGCATTATTGCATTGTGTACAACTAAAGTAAATAAATAAATATTTAAAAAAAAAGAAAAAATAGTCTACATCCTTTAGACTAGTTTTCAAGTATAAATCAGATCAATACATTTTAAAGGACAACTTGGTAGTATTTTCAACTTCTCTGTCAGATAATAGAAATTTTCACATACATACACTTATTTTGCCAGTCATCTTGTCTGACATACAGTGGGACATTTATCTGTGAAGATGCATACTGGAAAATAATTTCTTCTATTATTTCATTGATTATTCTTCTCTTGTCTAATCTTCCAATTTTCTGATGTCCTGATTAACATACAACAGACTTAGTTCCCTTGTCTAGTTTGCTCCTCTTGTTTCTGCTCTTGAAAAATCATCACTTTCTTCTAAATCAAGGACAGTATCTTAACCTCAATTTTTATTTTATTTTATTTTATTAACATTACCTCCTTGGCAATATTTTATTTTAATATTTTTTTATTCCTCATTTGAAAGTATTTCTTCTGAACTGAATTTGTTCCCTTCACATAGATAATATTTCTTTCCCGTATTGTAGGCAATGTGCATCACAGACCATAAGAGGAACAAAATCTTGTATATCTGAAAATATTTTTTCAGAATCCTGTAACAATTCTTTTTAACCATTGAATCATCTAATGGTTCTCATGATATTTCTGTATTCTTACCTTTAACAAATACTTGTTGAAATTTCAAATGTATTCTATCAGATACATTGCAAATCCCTCTTCAAATACACACAGTGCAGACAAAGGGAAAAGAAAGAAATTTGTGTTTACACTTGACTTCTTCTTCTTTTTTTTTTTTTTTTTTTTTTTTTTTTTTTGGTGTTTTGCTGATCTGGTTTGCCATAATATGTGAAGTCTGCACTAACCTGAAGAACAGCTGCTAACTAGGCAAGGGGCCGATGCTTGGTCCAGCAGCTGCCCTAGGCGTGAACTCTTGTAACTGTAGCTTCTGAGTCATATTTACAGGGCACCTGCTGCCTTCTCCCCACCATGCTCACTAGCCTGAAAGTCCTTTGGCTTCTGCCAGACTGTGGCTTATTAGGGCTCAGGGGAGGTCAGAATTCTACTAATATAACCTGCCTTCCAGGACACAGTAAAGTCGGAATGAACCACCAGTGCTTAAGTTTTGGTTTTGTTTACTTTGTTTTGGAGCTAGCTCACAGAGTTGGGGCATAGTTCCCCTTCTCTAAAAAATACAATTGCCCTTTTACAAAACTCACTACAATGCCTACATTTTATTCAGGCTGAACTTCATGCCAAGTGATGGCTGGAGATGAGTTCTGTGGCCAGTATATCTCAGAGGTGGCCCTATCACCATTATCTTGAACAGTTCTGCTTGTTCCTATCAACAATCTCATTGCTTCATCCTCATCCCAGCTTCTGCTAATCAAACCTCTGGGACTTTCTTGTGCTGTCTTTAATAATCTATTTACTTTCTTCAAAGAAGGTCTTTTTTTGAAAGCAAAACAAAACATAAACACATAGAAACATCTTTGTGTTGACAGTTTGTCCAATTTATTCTCATTAAATAACTGAAAGTCTCTAGTTTGTTTTGGCACTCCACTTCTGAATTATGCTTTTTACTCATGAGTTTGTTCTTTAAAATATTAGTGTGCTATTACACACAATTTTTTTTTTTTTTTTGGCAGTACTGGAGATTGAATTCAGAGGCACTCAACCGCTGAGCCATATCCCCAGCACTATTTTGTATTTTGTGTAGAGACAGGGTCACACTAAGTTGCTTAGCACCTCACCCACCTTTGCTGAGGCTGGCTTTGAACTGGTGATTCTCCTGTCTCAGCCTCCTGAGCTGCTGAGATTACAGGCATGCACCACTGAGCCCAGCCACAAACATGATTTTGAAATAACAGAAATTACTTATTAACATCTTACAAAATAAAACTTATATTTTGATTTGGTTATAGAATTTTCCAGTCATGTCTCTGAATGTGTACATTTATATATAATGCTTAGACCCAATATTATGATCCCTTAAATATGTATATGATCTTTTCCCCTTTCCTTTATATCATCTCTAATTCCCTAGCTGCTTACGAGTAAGCAGGATTGGTATGTTGTGAAAGTCATGAATAAGACTCTTCCGTTTACTCATGCTCATGTATACATGTAGGTTTATAAACAAAGATGCACTTCAGGATTTGATTTTTTATTGCTCATTGTTATTTGATTACTTGTCATATATATATATATATATATATATATATATATGCAATTTTTTCTCTTCACTCTATTTTTCACACTTAATAATTATACAGATCATTTCGATATATACCCATGAGTGAAATAGCTGTGTCATATGGTGGTTTCATTCCTAGTTTTATGAAGAATCTCCATACTGCTTTCCAGAATGGTTGTACTAATTTGTAGTCACACTAACAATGTATGAGTGTAGGCTTTCCCAAGTTCCTTTCCTGCATTTGTTATTATTTGTATTCTTGATAATTGCCATTCTGACTGGAGTCAGATGGAATCTCAATGTAGTTATGATTTTCATTTCCCTAATTGTTGGAGATGTTGAACAATTTTCAAGTATTTGTTGGACAGATCAAAAGGCATTGATTGGTTTGCATAGTATTCAATATTATTAGTAGAATCCATTACATTTAACCATTTCTCATGGGCATTTATAGTTTTTGCAGTTACAAAAATATTGCAGAGCTGGGCGCCATGGCGCACGCCTGTAATCCCAGCACTTGGGAGGCTAAGGCAGGAGGATCCCAAGTTCAAAGCCAGCCTCAGCAATGGTGAGGCACTTAGCAACTCAGTGAGACCCTGTCTCTAAATAAAATACAAAAAAGGGCTGGGGATGTGGCCCAGTGGTCGAGTGCCCCTGAGTTCAATCATCAGTACCCAAAAAAAAAAAAAAAAAAAAAAAAAAAAAAAAATTGCAGAATGATTCCTCATAAACAAATGTTTGTTAATATTATTATGTTAATGGATAGGCTTAAAAAGTGATATTGGGCCGGGCGCGGTGGCGCACACCTGTAATCCCAGCACTTTGGGAGGCTGAGGCAGGAGGATCGCGAGTTCAAAGCCAGCCTCAGCAATGGCGAGGCACTTAGCAACTCAGTGAGACCCTGTCTCTAAATAAAATACAAAAAAAAAAGGGCTGGGGATGTGGCCCAGTGGTCGAATGCCCCTGAGTTCAATCCCCGATACCACAAAAAAAAAAAAAAAAAAAAAAAAAAAAAGTGATATTGGTATATTGAGGGTATTCATGGTTTTAATTTTGGAAAATTTAATGCCAGATTCTTTACAATCTATTGAAATAACACGTATTCCAATGAGTCAGGAAGCTGAAGCAAGTCAAGACTGGCTTGTCATAAAGGGAAAGGAACATAAAATTGGGGAGAAGTGATAAGCTACTCTTATCAGAAGTGATAAGAGTTTTAAACAATTAGTATGATCAAGACTGGAAATTGGTATAATCAAATGGTAAAATATTGAACTGCACCAACATAATAAAGATACTAAAATAATAAGCTATATTTATATATACGTACAAAGTAAGAACTTGCAGCAAATGTAAAATATGATCCCTTACAGGACTAAGAAAGACAAACAACAAAACAATAAAACCAGTTTGCATATGTGTTCATTTTCTTTTTACAGATATATTTTTATAGACACATAGAAAAATGCTTACAGGTGGTAGCTAATGACTACACTAACAGCTATTGCACCTGGGGCTGGTTGCAGAACTGGAGGTCAGTTCAGACAGCCCTTATTTTTGGACTTACATTATTCTAAAATAGATATTTTTAATGATGATCATGTATTTACTTGTCACATATAAGTTTAAAAACAAAGAAGGTGGGGAAGATAAAATGGAAGAATAGAAGGAAGAGAAGGAGAAAACAGCTAAAAATTGAATCTGGTCATAGTCCAAAACTACACAATAGAATAAGAAAAATAAGATTTTGTTCAGCTTACTTACTCAGTTTGTTGCTCACTGTCCTTTTTTAATTTTTTTTTCCCAGTGGAAGTGGCTTACTTAGGGTCCTCCAGCATGACTTTGTTATTTATTTCCTTTCCTTTTGTAGTTTCCTTCATAAAAGCATATATTATCTGGGTCTTTATATTAATGCATTGCCTACATAATATATGAAGTGATAACCTATGTATGCATTATATAATATGGGCTACTAGATTTACACCTGAGTTCATAATTACCTTTCAACTTATGTATTTTTGGATATGTGTTATTCACACACTACTTGCAAAAACTTTTGGATTTCTAGAATGCTTATTGTAATTTATTGGGGAAAAAAGCATCTTGTACAAGTAAGGAACATATTCAGCTGGTGTTTTTTTAGGCAGCAAAGGTTATGATGGTGATACAATCTTCCCTTTATCTGTTACTTCAACTTCCCAGCCTTTAAGTATCTTTATGAAATGTAAGCCTTTAACGAAGTCAGTGACAGATCCACCAGGAAAATCCTATGTCACCTGTAGCTAAATGTGACTTTGGTGGCTTTTGAACCATTTGGGCAGTGTTCCTCTTTTTACTTCTTGATTTTATAGAAGATGTTATTGTGAATTCTTATTATCTGTGAGTCCCTGCTTCTGTGAATAAAGATTTCTCTGAAGTAAATACTCTTTCCTAGGAGTAGTAATTAGAAGTATCCACCTGTAGAACACACACAGAATATCAGAAAGAAATAGTGCTATTGCTTAAATGAGTGCTTCCAAAAGTTCATATGTAAAGCTTGGTCCTTTAGGTTGATGGTATTAGGAGGTGCTTTGAACTAAGAAGTGGGGCCTTGTGGAGATTTTTAGGGCATTATGGCTGTGCCCTCAAAGAGTATTTGTAGGATCCCAGTCTTGTCTCTCTCTCCCTCTGCTTTCAGTCTCAAGATGTGAGCATTTGCTCTGATGCATGCTCCCCAAGACAGCCAGCCATCTTCTTTCCTCATCAGAAGCCAAACCATTAGGGCCACCCAATTTTGCTCACTCCAAGCTGTGAGCAAAATGAGCCTTTATAAGTCAATTGCTTCAGGTATTCTGTTGTAGCAGCACAAAGGTAGCTAATACAAATAGTATATCAGAAAAGAGAATAAATGGCTTCATATCCAAAGTTTTTATGGCTTTATAGCTAAAGTTTTAAGTACAATAGATTAATAAATTATTACTTTCTCTCCTATTAAAACCAAAAGAACTTACTTTGTAATTATTATAATTACCCTGTTTTCACTTCACCTGGTTCCCTGTAAGAATGTGCAGACCTATTATAAATCTGTTTCAGTGAAATTTATATACCTTCTCTGTCCTGGATAAAGGAAACTGTATAATACAGTGGTTTGTGGAATGACTCATGCTCTGTATAGGTTCACCTTGTGTGACAAATATATTAAATAGTCCATGAAAAATGTCAACACTGTGAATTGACTTAACTGAATCAATAATCTAACGAGTTTCCTGTATTTTAAATGTTTTTGTTTAACTCAAGCCATTAGAGGTAAATTAAGGCATATACTATCAAAAGTTGTTGTTCTTTAGAATATCTTAAATCTTATTGTTTGAAACTCTATTAATTAAAATTATGTTTACTAGCACATTCATTAAAGTAAATTGATCCTTAGACTGTATTGGAAAAATTACTGTCATTTATTTTTTCTGCTTAGTGTAGACTTCTAGGGAGTTTTGTGAGTCTTCTGGTTTTCTGAGAGGCTGGATTTTTGCTAGAGTCTTATGGAAAAAAAAAAGTTGACAGCTCTAAAACAAATATCTGAATTTGATGTATGTAGTTTTAGTAAGCCAAGAAAAAGTTCTTCTTTATCAAGGTTAATTAGAGCTGACAATGGAAATTTTCAAAAGGTAGCTTGGGTTAGCCTTATTTTTAGTTCCCATCTGGACTCTCTTCTTTGGGAATTACCTCCCTTCCCTTGTCCATTCATTACATAAATAGTAGGAAACCGTTTTGCAAACAGTGAAAAACCTTTTCTATACTGGCTTACACAAGATATGAATTTATTACTACAAAATTTAAGTAATCAGAGAATGATGGTTTCAAGCACAGATGGACAGAAGTATCATCATCAATAATTTCTTTTTTGATCATTTTTGTTGCCATTTTAAAGTATGCATTTCATCTACTTTTAGGATATTCAAAGCTCTGTATCAATCACCATGATCTAATTGATTATGTTTGTCACCATTCCAAAAAGAAACTCCACATTCATTATTAATTACTTCCCTCTTACCCCTTCTCTAATCCCAGGTAGCCACTAACCTACTTTCTGTCTGCATGGATTGACCTATTCAGGATATTTCATGTGAACAGAATAGTACAATCTGTGGTCTTTTGTGATTGGCTCATTTCTCTTAACATCAATGGTTCATAAGTACATCCATGTTGCAGTACATATCAGTATTTCATTTTAAAGCAAAATAATATTCATGGGTGTTTATGTAATAAGTATGTTATGTGTATAATAAGTATACAGTGATATTTTACATATATATGTATGTGTATATATATGCATGTATATATATGTATATATATATGTGTATATATATATATATATATATATATCCTTTCATCATACTATATATATATATATATCCTTTCATCAGTTGATGCATATTTGAGTTGTTTCTACTGTTTGGCTAATAAGTGTATGTGGTCTTTTCACTTTCTCAATGGTGTCTTCAAAGTACAAACATTTTTCATTGTGAGAAAGTTCAATTTATTCATACATTTTCTTTTACTGCATAAGGGTGTCAAATATAAGAAAATATTGTCTAACTCAGGATCACAAAGATGTATTCATATGGTTGGTTGCTCTTTTAAAATTTTAGTTTTAGCTCTTATATTTAAGTCTATAGTTAATTTTAAGTTAGTTTAAGAGTGAGGTAGGGCTTCAAATTTATTCTTTCTCATTTGGACATACAGTTGTCCCAGCCACACTATTGAAAAGATCATTCCTTCTCTCCTTAAAGTGTGTTAGCACTCTTGTTGAAAATATCTCAACTATAAACGTAAGGTTTATTTTAGGATTGTCAATTTTTAAGTTTTGGCATCCATTTTCTTCATTATTTGAATTAATCCACATGCCTGTATTCTCACTTTAATTCCATTCTTCCCAATAGGATTTTAATATTTTCAATGTATACTTTAGCATTTGAATGCTCTGCTTCAAAACATTTATTGTTCTTTTATATATCCATGTTTTTCATGTTTTTCAATTATGAAAATGATGATACACTGTACTGGTTTGGATCTGGATTGTGTCCAAAAGGCTCATGGGCAGAGGGTTTGGTCTCCATCAGTAATGTTAGAGGTAGGACTTCTAGGAAGTGATTGGATCATGAGGACTCTGAGTTCATTGGTAGAATAATCCTTTAAGGGATTCATAGTTGAAAGGACTAGTGGGATGTGGTAGAAGCTACAGGAGGTAGAACCAAGTTTGAGGGAGTTGCGAATTGGGAGTGTGCCCTTGTTGATTATGTCTTGGTCCCCAAGCCCTTTCTTTCTTTCGGCCTCCTGGTTGCTATAAACTGAGATGCTTTCTTTTGCCAGCTCCTTAGCCATAATATTCTATTCTGCCTCTCCTCATGTCCAAAGCAATAAAGATAGCCAACCATGGACTGAAACTTCTGAAACCATGATCCAAAATAAATCCTTTCTCCTTCTCAATTGTTTATGTTAAGTATCTTGGTCACTATGACACAAAGATGACTAAACATATATACTATTTATCTCATTTTTCTATTTTTTCTCTAAGTGTATGTTTATATAATCCATCCTTGTTTTTTATAAGCTCATATTGCTTCAAAAAGTGATAGATGCCCATATTATCTACAATCTAAAAACAAATACTGTAAAAAAAAAAATGTTTTTTTGTGACCTGTTGAAACTGGAAATATCTTCCTGGATGTTCTTCCAGAATTGGAATTGCTAGATTATAGATTATGAATATTCTTAAATCATTAAGTCCCAAGTTTACAATTCTATAAATATTTCAATAAGACTGATACGGTTCATTACAATAGGTAGGAAATTATACTCTAGAGCTTACATGTCCTTTATATGTATTTTCATGTATACATATGTATATATATATGAATATACTTTTCAAATGCTTTAATAATTCATCTATTACTTTTTTAAAAAGAACAGAACTCTGAAAATGTAATGTTTACTACATTGAGACCAGAAGTAGTACATTTATTGCTCAACTGAAGTTTCTTATAGGTGTTCTAAATACAGGATGATGGGAAATAATGGGTTAACATATGCTTGATGGGATTTTACATAAGAATGTACTAATACAGAAACCTAAATAGAGAGAAATTGGTTCATATATCCCTTCCTCCTTACCAAGCTTTTGCATTTCCAGCTTTCTTGTTGTTTTTGCTTGTTTGTTTGTTTGTTTTTTAGTTCAAAAAACGGAAATAAAGATCTTAACATCTTAACACTGTTTTACATGATTGTGGCTCAGCGGTAGAGCGTTCGCCTAGCATGTGCACGGCCCAGGTTCGATCCTCAGCACCACATAAAGAATAAAGGCATTATGTACAACTAAAACAAATAAATAAATATTTTTAAAAAATTTTTACTTCAGTTCTCATTGTATACTCATTAGCTTTAAGGTTTCTTCTGTAAATTAGCAGATCATATCTTTTACCCATTTTTACCTTTTGAGAATGTTTTGCTTTGTTTTTAATACCTGGTGATTAGTTTTGCATTCCAGATATTAAATACTTGTCAGTTTTGGAAACTGTTAATGTCTTTTCCCATCTTAGCATACACTAATAATTGGTTCATAGTATAGTTTATTGAACAGAATTTTTAATTTTACATGATGAAATTTGTTTCCCTGTGCTATTGAAGATTTTGTTTGCTTTCTTTGAGTGTTTAAAGGAACTATTTATAGTCCTTCTAACAAAGATATCCTCTTTCACCTTCTTTGTGTAACTTAAAGTGGTCTTTTTTAAAATTTAGATTTCCACCTTTGTATACAATTGTATTCAAGAATACAATTTGCATCCTCCTCAGACCCCAATTTTTTCTACTAAAAAATTCCCTTTTTAGTTATACTTATTTTAAAAGATGATTTTCATTATCATGGATCCTTCCTTATTCATATGTATTTTAGAATTTATTTTTTCAAGTTTTTAAACTATTCAATTGGAAAATTTGCTAGGATTGCATGAAATGTCTGCTTTAATATTCAAGAAATTTGCCTATTTGTAATATTATCTCACCAAATATTTGTGACATCTTTCCATTTATTCTATCTTTAATGTTCTTTTCTAAAATTTAACATTTATTCCATTAGAGATCATTACTTTTTGGTTAGGTTAATTCCTAGGTAGTTTAGAGCAGTTTTTTCTCAACCAACAAAATATTCTGAAGAAGAGGACACAGAACTTTTTCTGGGTGTAGTTTGAAAGAGAATGCAATTCATTCTTTCTCTTAATAATATTCAAAAAGTTGTAGTTCCACCTACTTCCAGTGACAAGGAAAACTTTCTTCTCTTCTAATGATTAGAATGACATTAGACTTGTAAAAGGATTTTCCTGAGGAATCCAGAATAAGATTTAGAGAATATTCATTTAAGTGCCAGAAACCTTAAAATTCAATATTTGTCTTTTTTATTATCCAACTTGTCATATTCTTACAAATGGTGAATATTTAACATCAGGAAAATGTAAAGAAAAAAATGTTCCCCATGTTTGAGTGCTATTGGACACTGCCTACATCATCTTTCTGTCAGGTCCTGCTTTGCTATAGATAAATATGATAGGAGAAATAATTATTCATTTTCATCAATCTAGCAGAGTGGAATTTATTTACCCAATATTGGAATCTAAAATCAAGTTATAGTGTCATCTGTGCTATTATTAATGAAAATAAGCACTAGATTTACCTACTTATGTTTCTTGGTTTAGATCTGAGTATGATTACAACAATTGAAACCACAAAAATAAAACTAAGATGCTCATGGAATCAAACAAAAAGAACTCTACTTGGATTTTGGAAAGTTTCTAACAATAATATAAATGCCATCAAAGAAGGATTTTTAAAGTTGGTTTGTTTGTAGGTGTATACCCAATGACTAGAGCTACACAGAGCACACATTATATATCTTCAGTAATATTTGATTCTTGAATAAGAAGGTGATTTCTTCAGTCCATGTCAGTTCTTAAACATTCTCTTAAAATACAAATGCTAAAAATGTTAATAAGAATAACTTCTTAAGGTTTTATTCTTTGCATTTTTATGATTTAAAAATAAAAACGTGACATTTATGATAATTCATTTGATATTGCATTGATTTATAAATGATTCATAATTTGTATAGCGTGGTTATCTTGAGAATGCTCTTCTTTAGCACTTCAGTTTTTTTTTTTTTTGTTTTTTGTTTGTTTCATCTTCATATATATATATTGATATGAGGGTTGAACCCAGGGATGCTTAAACTGAGCCACATCTGAGCCCTTTTTAAAAAAATTTTTTATTCAATGTTGTTGTATATATAACAGTAGCACGCTTTACAATTCATAATACACATAAAGAGCACGTTTTTACATATCACCATTAGTATACAAAGTATATTCATGTCTTTCATGTCTTCAGACATGCATTTAGGGTAATGATATCCCTCTCATTCCACCATCTTTTTTTATATTTTATTTAGAGACAGGGTTTCCCTAAGTTGCTTAGGGTCTCGCCAAGTTGCTGAGGCTGGCTTTGAAATTGCAATCTTCCTGTCTCAGCCTCCCAAGCTGCTGGGATTACAGTCTAAATCATATATTCTGAAAAATCTATAGTAAACCTGACACAGACATTTCCACTAAGGTGGATATAAATCCTCATAACTGTTAACATATTTGAGTTATGTCATTCTTTATCAAAAAGTGATTCATTGTGTTCATGATTCTCTATAGCAGAAGGACACAGACACCTGCTGTTCCTCTCTAGTCCCACACCCTGGGTATTTCATAATATGTATTGAGGAAATTTTTCTCATTTTTTATAGGTTATTCACATTTGAATATCTTGGATTATGAACCTTAAGAATCTTAAAAGACCTGTGCAGTTTATATGACTACTATAATAAGAATGAAATAAAAGTTCACATCCAATTTATTCTCATTAAGTAGAGATATGTTCATAGAAATAGCTATATGTCTTCTTGAAAGAGGCACAAGTAAGATAATTTGCAAATGGAAAGAACATGCTACATCTACATGCTATAGCATCAGAAAAGAGACAAAACAACAAAATACCACAAGCACTTTAAATCACTTTCTCATTTTTCCTGAAATCATTTCAGTAGTTATATAATTTTCTGGTTTACAAGTTGGTATAAATTTAGAAAATCATTCAAAAGGTCTAAACGAGGAAAAATCTGTCACCTAGAAGAGTGAATAATCTCCATTATTTCAGAAAGGGCTAAGATATAATCACAGGCTTTGAATGTTGTATGCACAAAGGTTGCATATAAACGATTACTTGTACTCTATAATCAGCAGAGATTCATATTCATTGGCATTCATGTAGAGGTTCTATGGAATTGTGTTCAACAATTTTCATAATCACCGTACAGCAGTGAAATATGAACTTTTAAGAATCTGTCATTAACTCATATCCTCTACTTCAAATAGCTTAAACTTCAATAACTATCTCTAGCAACAAAACCGTAACAGTTGTAAACAAGGTCATTTTACAGTCATAACTAAAGTCACTATGTTTCAAATCAAAATTTCTTTCTTTCTGGCCATTGGAATAATTTTACCTACTCAACAGAAATCCCAAAATGATAAGGTATAATCACATACGTTCTACAGTAATTTTCTTAGTTGGAATTGTGTATGTGTTAGTATGGTTTTTTTCTTTTATTTCATACAAAAAGGGTTGTGGCTCATGCAGTAACATTCATCTGAGGGTATCTTGTAAAATTCATCAGAATGTAGGGTGAAAGACCATACATTGCCAAGTGATCATAAAAGCTAAATAAGAATGATTTTCTAGAATAAAACATCCTTTAGTCTGTGAAAAAAGAAAAGATGATAATGGTAACTTGGTTTATGCTATGTCTTTTTATAATATTAGAATAGCTGAATCTTCTCATTAAGAGAAAAGTAATAGCAGTATTGCTTCCTACACACACACACACACACACAGCTCAATGTTCTTATTATACTACCTTATAGAGCAGTATTTCAAAGTGAATTAATAGTCTAGTTATGAAATTCATGTTCTTCCAGTAAAAATATATAAAATATATAATAATTTATAATATTAGGAAAACTACTTTAAATGCTGACTGAGTCACACTGACCTTTCTCATTTTATACACACACACACACACACACAGAGACACACACACACTTCATATGTGTGTTGTGTGTGTGTGCGTGTGTGTGTAAAATGTATATTTTGTATGTGGTGGGGGGTAGTTAACTGGGATTGAATTTAGGAGCACTCAACCACTGAGCCACATCTCCAGCCCTATTTTGTATTTTATTTAGAGACAGGGTCTCACTGAGTTATTGCCTTGCTGTTGCTGAGGTTATCTTTGAACTCAAGATCCTCCTGTCTCAGCCTCCCAAGCCACTGGGAATACAGGCGTGAGCCACTGTGCCTGGCAATTTCCCAGTTTATAACTTTCCCTAGAACCCCCAAAATGACCAGGGATTCTAAGGTCTGGTTGTCTTGACTCTTCTTGTGCAACTTTCGCAAACAGTATCCATTCTTTGCCCTCATCAAGCCCTCCATGGAACTCAATCTATAACAGTCCTGGTTTAACTTTCTGGCTCTATCCCCCAGCTGATTTAATCTCTCAAGTGTTCAAAACAATTTCCACCCCACATAACCTTTCGTATATCAGTTTTCTGTATGCACATAGTGCCTCATGTCATTAAAAGGATCTAGGAATTAGACCAGAGACACTACGCCTAATAGAAGAAAAAGTAAGCTCTAATCTCCAAGTCAGATTAGGCCCCAAGTTCTTTAATAAGACTCCTATAGCTCAAGAATTAATATCAAGAATAAATAAATGAGATATATTCAAACTAAAAAGCTTCTTCTCAGCAAAAGAAACAATATTTAGTGACATTAGTGAGGTGAATAGAGAGACTACTAATTGGAAACAAATTTTTACCACATGCACATCAGATAGAGCACTAATCTCTAGAATATATAAAGAACTCAAAAATCTTAACACCAAAAAAAAAAAAAAAATGACCCAATCAATAAATGGGCCAAGGAATTGAAAAGACACTTCTCAGAAGAAGATATACAATCAATCAACAAATACATTAAAAAATGTTCAACATCTCTGGCTATTAGAGAAATGCAAATCAAAACCACTCTAAGATTTCATCTCACACCAGTCAGAATGGTAGCTATTAAGAACATAAACAACAATAAATTTTGGAGAGGATGTGGGGAAAAAGGCACATTCATACATTGCTGGTGGGACTGCAAAGTGGTACAGCCAATATGAAAAGCAGTATTCCTTGGAAAACTGGCAATGGAACCACCCTATGACCCAGCTATCTCACTCCTCGGTCTATACCCAAAGGACTTAAAAACAGCATACTACAGGGATACAGTCACATCAATGTTTATAGCAGCACAATTCACAATAGCTAAACTGTGTAACCAACCTAGATGCCCTTCAGTAGATGAATGGATAAAGAAAATGTGGTATATATACACAATGGAGTATTACTCAGCAATAAAAGAGAATAAAATAATGGCATTCGTAGGTTAATGGATGATGTTGGAGAATATAATGATAAGTGAAGTTAGCCAATCCCAAAACTCCAAATGCAGAATGTTTCCTCTGATATAAGGAGGCTGATTCACAGTGGGGTTGGGATGGAGAGCATAGGAGGATTAGAGGAACACTAGAATGGCCAATGGAGGGAGGGGGCAAAGGGGTGAAACAAAAAAAAGATGGTAGAATGAGATAGATATCCTAAGTGCATGTATGAAGACACAAATGGTGTGAATATACTTTGTATACAACCAGAGATATGTAAAAATGTGCTCTATAAGTATAATATGAAAATGTAATGCATTCTGCTGTCATTTATAACAACTTAGAATAAATAAAAATTTAAAAATAAAATAAAATAAAAATTTATACTAACATGGTATTTGTCCCAAAAAATTGACTTAATGTCATATTCATGTATGAATGAATAATAGCTGCTATAGCCAATGTCTCTAAAATATATAATGACTCAAGTACAACAGAAATTTATTTCTTACTGACCTGATTTGTCCATCTCAATTCCTATAGGAAGATTTCTTCCATGTGATGATTCAGGGATAAGAATTCTTCTTTTTAGAACTTGGGCTGATATGTAAGTTAATGCCTAACAGTTGACCTCAATATTCATTTGGTCATCTTCCACAGAAACAACCAAATTCAGACCAAAAGTATTTGGGAAAAAAAACTATTTGTATTGAATAAGTACAGACTTTTTCTTGTCATTATTTCCTAAATAAATAAATATGGCAATTGTTTACATAGTGTTTACATTGTATTGGGTATTATAAGTGACCTAGGAATGGTTAAAATATATAGGAGGATGTGAAGAGATCGTATATAAACACTGTCATATTTTAGGAACTTAAGCATCCACAAATGTTGGTATTACAGGTGTCCTACAAACAATTCCTCCTGAAATTCCCCATTCTCTATTAATGAGAAAGGAGGTTCTCTATTTTCCCCATACTTCTCTATTAATGAAAATTGGGTTCTTCTATTTAATTTTCAGTGTTTCTTATTCTGGTCTTTTGATATTTTTTATTTGTTATCTTACATAGCAGTTTTTAAAAATTTTCTAAACCACAAAAGTTGTACCAACATTAATATAAGTAAAATTATAGGTTGTTTCTTTTCATTTAGCATAAATGGATTTTTCTCTGATGACTAAATAATTAAACCACTTTTGAACATGTTTTCTTGATTCAGATGCATCTATTTATTAAATGAATAAAAATTTCTTATTATGTTTCTTAGAAATTTTACAACCAATGCACATATTAGTATACCATTACAGAAAACACTATAAAAGATCCTCAAAAAATTAAAAATAGAACAATCTTATTATTAAAATTAAATTATTAAGTTAAAAATAGAACAACCGATCCTGCTTCTGAATTTAAATACAAATTAATTGAAATCAGTATATTGAAGAGATATCTACCCTCCCATTTTTGTTGCAGCACTATTTGCAATACCTGAGACATGAATTCATACTAAGTGTCCAGCAATAAATAAATGGGATAAGAAAATCTGACATACATACAAAATGTTTTCTTAAAAACTATGTTAAAACCACTTTAAATGTTTTTTTTCTTACATTTTTGTTGTTTTAATGCAGCACCTCATTTTTCCCTATCTGCATCATACCAACAGCTTCCCAACTTGACTTCGTTTTCAGTACTTCCTCTCTTACAAGTAAACTCCCCACCCAAATTAAACTTTTGAAAAGATTGCTCTGTGTCAATTACAATGTGGATGCATAAAAATCCAGTTTAAAACACCAAAATTTAGTTTTCATTCTACATCATCATGGTCAACTGAGAATGGGGGCAGTTTCCTCAAACTCTCCTCACTTAGGGATTTAGCCAGTACCACAAATAAACAAACAAACAAACAAACAAACAAGAACCAGTCAATAAGTGGAACATTTCACTTTTAATCCCATTCCCTTGACGTAAGTAAAACATAAAACCATATAATTTCTAAGTAGCCCTAAAGCCTAGTGGAATACATGTTTTTTTTTTTCTTTCATAAAATGGTCATGGCTAACACTGACTATAGAGTACAGAACAAGCTCATTAACTTCATAACCTAAAATGTAAATTAACTTTCAATTCTAACTCTCCAAATAGCCTCTTCCACATAGCTTGCAATGAAAGAAAACAAAGTGTCTGTTGAATCCCTGCATTAAGGGCATGACTAGGTACATCTATGTTCTAAGATTCTTTTTATTATGAATGTGTATGTGTGTGTGTGTGTGTGTGTATGTATGTGTATATATATATACACATATGTATATATATATATATAAAATACATATTCTTATTTACTCCTCTGCACTGTTTTAATAATCTTATATAATTTAACTAATTATAAAATAAAATCATGCCTATTATAAAAATGTTATGAAATGTAGAGATATAAAACAATATGTAACTCTACCACAAAAAGATAAGTATAATATTTGACCCTAATTTTAAAATGAATTTTTCATGAACACATATAAATAGGCCACAAGTAAAAACATTTCATAATTTTGTGATACTTGAAAACTAGAGATGATAAGAGAAAAACGTTACTGTCAAAATACCAAACAGATAATAGATTGAATTCTCCAATTTCGTGTACTATCCTTTTCCTCCCTCTCTCACTAAGCACCAGTAACATGAATGTTATAGTCCTTTAGCAAACTCTGTCCTGATTCCTGCCTTTTGACTGTGGGTTATCACAGGCTTTATACCATTCCTCTCTTTGCATGTTTATTTTGCCAGATTTCAGTTTTCTTATGCTTCCATAAAGCTACCTGTCAAAAAATGTTTCAATAGTTTATAATCCTATCTTTTTTAAATTATTCATTTTTTAAATTTTAGACCAGCCTCAGAAACTTAACAAGGCCCTGAGCAGCTAAGCAAGACCCTGTCTCAAAAAATAAAAAGGACGAGTCCCACTGACCTTCACCTGTGCGGCCAGCCTTAGGTCAGTCCCACTGACCCCCCCCCCCCCCCCCCCCCGGTGTGCTACCAGGCTCCAGCCAGTCCCACCAACCTCTGCCCAGAGCAGGAGACAGCAAGGACAGACCCGCCCAACTCTGCTTGAGTGCAGGCAGGCCAAGGACAGTCCCTGGGACCTACATTGGAGTGCTGCCAGGCCCAGGTCAGTCCCACTGACCTTCACCCCAGTGCGGCCAGCCTCAGGTCAGTCCTGCTAACCTCCTCCATAGCACAGCCAGCCCAAGGTCAGTCCCGCTGACATCCGCTTGAGTGTGGCCAGGCTCAGGGCAGTTCTGCCAACCTCTGCCTGAGCACAGGTGAGCCCAGGCCAGCCCAACCCACACCCACAGAGCTCAGGAGAGTCTAGGACAGCTTCACTGACCTCCGCTCAGAGGACCACCTCTTCCAACCATCAGACCACCACAGGAGCTCAGACTCAACCAGTTCAGCTCATACCAACCTGCATGAACTCAGCCCCAGGTAGCATACTTTGAGGGACAATGGGAAGTTTTGATATCCCAACATTAAGGGAAGGCACAAACTGCAAGGATATTACAAGAATATAGGGTAGAAACTGTACTATCTCATATCTATACTGCAAGAAAGGAAAGCAAATAGACAACATGAAAAATCAAGGGAGGAAAGTACCCCAAATAAACCAGAATTCTATAATAACAGAACCCATGCTCAGTGAAGTTTATGAAATGTCAGAGAAGGAGTTCAGAAGGTTCATAATTAAAATGATCTATGAATCAAAGAATGACCTAAATGAGCAAATACAGGCAAAGATTGAACACTACAACAAAGATATAAGAGAGAAAATACAGGTAGCAAAAGATTACTTCAATAAAGAGATAAAAACACTGAAAAAAAAAAAAAGTCAGAAATCCTTGAAATGAAAGAAACAATTAACCAAATAAAAAACATGATAGAAGGCATCACAAACAGACTAGATCAACTGGAAGAAAGAACTTCAGACAATGAAGACAAAATATATAATCTTGAAAATAAAGTTGACAACACAGTGAAGATAGTAAGAAACCATGAACAGAACATCCAAGAAGTATGGGACAGCAGCAAAAGACCAAATCTAAGAGTAATTGGGATAGAGGAAGGCACAGTTTCAAACCAAAGGAATGCACAATCCCTTCAGTGAGATAATATCAGAAAATTTCCCAAGCATGGAAAATGAATTGGAAAACCAAATACAAGAGGCTTATAGGACACCAAATGTACAAAATTAAAACAGATCTACATCAAGACGAATTATAATGAAAATGCCTAGAATACAGAACAAGGATAGAATTTTAAAGGCCTCAAAAAAGAGGAATCAGATCACATATAGGGGAAGACCAATTCATATCATGACAAATTTTTCAACTCAGACACTCAAAGCTAGGAGATCATGGAGCAACATATTCCAAGCTCTCAAAGAAAAGGGATGCCAACAAAGAATCTTATACCCAGCAAAATTAAGCTTTAGATTTGAGGATTAAATAAAAACCTTCCATGATAAACAAAAGTTAAAAAGAATTTGCAAGTAGAAAGCCAGAACTACAGAACATCCTTGGCAAAATATTCCATGAAGAGGAAAAGAAAAACAATGATGAAAATCAACAGAAGGAGGCATTACACTAAAGGAAAAACCAATCAGAGGAGAAACCATGTCAAGTTAAATACCAAAAATAAAAATGGCTGGGAATACAAACAATGTCTCAATAATGACTCTGAATGTTAATGACCTAAACTCAGCAATCGAAAGACATAGACTAGCAGACTGGATAAAAAAACAGACCCAACAATATGCTGCCTCCAAGAGACTCATCTCATAGGAAAAGGCATCCACAGGCTGAGGGTGAAAGGTTGGGAGAAATCCTACCACTCACATGGACTGAGGAAACAAGCAGGAGTTTCCATCCTCATATCAAATAAAGTAGACTTCAAGCCAAAGTCAATCAAAAGGGATAAAGAAGGACACTACAAACTGCTCAAGGGAACCATACACCAACAAGACTTAAAAATTATAAATATATATGCACCAAACAATGGAGCATCCATGTTCATTAAACAAACTCTTCTCAAGTTCAAGAGTCAAATTGACTACAACACAATAATTCTAGGTGACTTTAACACACCCCTTTCACCACTGGATAGATCTTCCAAACAAAAGCTGAACAAAGAAACTATAGAACTTAAAAATTCAATTAACAACTTAGACTTGACTTATATAGAATATTTCATCCTTCAACAAGTGAATACACTTTCTTCTCAGCAGCACATGGATCCTTCTCTAAAATAGACCACATACTATGCCACAAAACAATGCTTAGCATATATTAAAAAATAGGGATACTACCCTGCATTCTATCAGACCATAATGGAATTAAATTAGCAATCAATGATAAAATAAGAAATAAAAGCTACTCCAACACCTGGAGGCTAAATAATATGCTACTGAATGAGCAATAGATTGCAGACAACATAAAAGAGGAGATTAAAAAATTCTTAGAAGTGAATGAGAACACAGACACAACATATTGAAATCTCTGGGACACTATGAAGGCTGTTCTAAGAGGAAAGTTCATTGCATTGAGTTCATTCCTCAAAAGAAGAAAAAGTCAACAAATAAATAACTTAAAATTACATCTCAAAGCTCTAGAAAAAGAAGAACAATCCAACACCAAAAACGGTAGAAAACAGGAAATAATTAAAATCAGAGCTGAAATCAATGAAATAGAGACAAGAGAAACAATTGAAAAAATTGACAAAACAAAAAATTGGTTCTTTGAAAAAATAAATAAAATTGACAGACCTTTAGCCAGGCTGACAAAGAGAAGGAGAGAAAAAACTCAAATTACTAACATATGCGATGAAAAAGGAAATCTAACAACAAACACTACGGAAATACAGGAAATAATTCTAAATTATTTTGAAAACTTGTACTCCAACAAAATACAAAACACTGAAGGCATCAAAAAATTTCTAGAGTCCTATGATATGTCCAAATTAAAGCAGGATGATATACACAATTTAAATAAACCAATTTCAAGCAATGAAATAGAAGATGCCATCAGAAGCCTACCAACCAAGAAAAGCCCAGGACCAGATGAGTTCAACAGAGCTGAGTTCTACAAGACCTTTAAAGAAGGCCTGATACCAATACTCTTCAATTTATTTCAGGAAATAGAAAAAGAGGGAGCACTTCCAAACTCATTCTATGAAGCCAATATCACCCTGATCCCAAAACCAGGCAAAGACACATCAAAAAAAAAAAAACCTTCAGACCAACATCTTTAATGAACATAGATGCAAAAATTCTCATTAAAAATCTGGCATAACAGATACAAAAACATGTCAAAAACATAATA
The DNA here is from genome assembly GCA_025594165.1 of Tamias sibiricus. NCBI lineage: Eukaryota > Metazoa > Chordata > Mammalia > Rodentia > Sciuridae > Tamias > Tamias sibiricus. The sequence goes on from CM046663.1 coordinate 21,866,870, forward strand.
CACCACAATCAAGTGGGGTTCATTCTAGGGATGCAAAGATGAACTATCCCATAGGATGGAGAAATTTATATCATACAAAATATACAAAACTCAAACCACATATAAATTATTATTTATATAAAAAGGTAAGTTCTTTTAATATTTTCTTTTGTTTCTTGATGAGAAAAAATAATCACACTGAGGTATGACTTTTTAAATTTTGTATGGAAAAATAATTTATATTTATTTTTGTTTATGATTAATACACACAATTTACATACATTTAGGTTTTATATATATAATAATATACATATATCTATATTTCTCCAACTATTATGTTACATATTACATAAATTATAATATGTCACTATCATAATTCTTCATTTGTTCAATTACCTATGAAAAGCTCACTATTATAATGTTGTCCAAAAACACCAAATCCAAAATTTCACATAAATAAATTCACCTTATTAATTACAGCCCAGATAAGTATTATGAAATTATAATAATTTTTGCATACATAAAACTTCATCCTGTAGAGATCTCAAACATTTTGATATTGAGAACTGCATAGAGCTAACACTAAAGAGATTGGTAACGGACTCATAATATCATGGCCTGAATTGTGTTCCTGTATACATGGTATGTTGAAGTCCTAATTCTGAGTAACTGAAAATGTGACTATATTTGAAGATAGGGTCATCACAGATGTATAAAAGTGGGCCCAGTCCAACACTCCTGATGTCCATGTAAGAACAAAAGACCCACAACAGAGGTAAGATCATGTAAGGATGCAGAAAGAAGGCGGCCATATACCAGGCAAGAGAGGGGTCAGAGAAAAAGCAAACCTACTGGTACCATGGAAGATTTCCCTGCTTTTTTTGGTTCTTTAAAACTACTTGGAGTAGAGATACAATGGTGAAATAGTCCATTTCTGGTGAGCATTGTGCCAACTCATCTCTGATCCTGCCATTGTGAGATCTTCTATTATCAGTTAATTATGGGGAACATTTCATGAAATCATAGTTAGCAGTTGAGTTGAGAAAGAGGTGCAGGCATCACTGGGGTAAGTGACAGGAACCTGAATAACTTTCATGCTATTTAGTTATGACTGTTGTGTACTTTGGGTCCTAATTTTAAAGGTATAATATTTATTTTACAATGGATTGCTACTGGGCCTAGTGGAATTTATCATAAATGCAATAACATCTGTGTTGTGAAGGAAGGTTCATGCTGCAGAATTATTTGGTTATTAGAGTGTCCTATGGTCAAGCAGAACTACTAAATGCTGGTAGCATGATGTGATCTGCTTCACAAACTGAGAATTCTCTGCCAGGCCAGAAGTAATCTTGATCCTTATCATATGGGATCTTCTCTGAAATTTTCCTTTTGAGTCTTTGTGGAGATTCCATACCACACCCTATTCAGCACAGACAACCCTAGCATAATTACATATTCTGAATTACATGGCCGTATGGTCAGATCTGCTAGTTTTAGAGCCTCCAGTCTTTTATCTGCTCTCATTCCTAGCCCCTCTGAAAATCAATAGTTTTCTGAATATCTGGGTAAACAAATTAGTGCACTATTCCTAAGTGTAACATGCACTGCTTCCATCATCCCAAACTGGCCCATATCATATTTCTGCTTTTTTTCTTAGAGATAATAAATGTTATGTGCAATAACTTCCCTTAAATTTAGAAAGTCAATCACAGCCCACTGGACTACACAAATCATGGATGTGGAAACTCCTGGCTCTTCATGGTTCTTATCTCCCATTCTCTAGGAAACATTTGTTGAAGGAGGATACCTGGATTACTTGTCACTTTCAGGCAAATATAATTATAATTAGTAAAATATCATTAATATAGTAGATAAATATAAGGTTCTGTGGAATGCAAGACAATGCAAAGACAAATTTATGACAGCACACAGGAGAATAAACATTATCCTGTGACAATATAGAGACTGTGTACTGTTTTCAAAGGCAAATTGATTTTGATTGTCTCTATTGCTGGAACTGAAAAAAAAGATACATGTGCTATATCAACAGCAGCATACCAAATAAGAGAGGCTATGAGATCATATGAGGTCTGCTCCAGTAAAATTATAATATCCAGAATGGCAGGCTAAAATTATGATAGTCCACTGTCAGCTGTAAACCCATCTGGTTTGGGAAGGGGTAGATATATGTTCTCCACGTTTTCAATTGTGGCATTAACTCCTGAAACTGTACAGCCAAATCTTTGCTCTTTCTCCATTTACTAAAACACAAGACAGCAGAACATTGCCAACCTTATGTAGATGTACAAAAAGTGGCTCTCATTTAAAAATTGATCTTTTTTAAATATAGTAACCACATGTAACCATACAACTTTTTAAATTTCATGTAATAATTATTTTATATGTTATTTCTTTATCTCTCTCAAGTGATTAACACTTCTTATATAAAAATTCACTAATCAAACCACATTTTGTTGGGGCATGTGTTCTACTTCTGTCTGGGGAATGGAATATCAATAAAGATCCACAGGAAGTTAAGTTAGCAGGACAATCGGTGACATGAATTCTGCAGCAGCTATAATAATTTCCAGTAAACCACTGCTCTCTTTCCTGATGCCAAATGCAGTCCCCACACTAGAAATAAATGTTATTAAATGAAAGTTATGATATAAACTTTCCTTTAAGTTAAATGCAAGCCTTTCCTTCCAAGTTAAAGTTGGAATTTGGGAAGTAAACTAGTCTGAATGGAAAAAAATTGATATTGCTGTGACAATGTATTGGTAGGTCAATTCTCATCTGAAACTAGAAACAACCAGAAGAAAATCCCTGAGATCATTTTAAAGTTTTTTTTTTTTTTTTTTTTTTTTTTTTTTTTAGAAAGTGTTTGCCTACAAAAATGAGTTTTTTAAGGGACCTACAATGGCCAGATGAGTTCTTTTTTCAGCACAAGGGGCCAAACCCAGGCCTTTTCCCATGATAGCTAAGCCCTTTATTACTGAGCTATATTCCCGACCCAAAAAAAGTTTTTTAAAAGATTGAAGTTGAAGACAAAACTACCTGGCTTCATGACTTACTATAAACCCCAAAAATCAAGACAGCATACTGTTGACATAGACATGATATGTAAATTAATAAACCATAATTGAAAGTAAAAAAACTACTCACACTCTTATGGTCAACTGATTTTTTACAAAAGTGCTAAGGTAATTCAAAGGGGGCAAGATAATCTTTTCAACAAATGGCTCTAAAAAAATTGGATATTCCTGAAGAAATAAATGAACCTCAACCATCACAAGAATTATTTTAAAATAAATCATGTATCTATAAAATATGACAAATATGAAACTTATAAAGAAAAGTATAAAAGAAAAACTCTCTGTAATTGATCTGGTCAGCTATCTCTTAGAAAACAAAAAGAATCACATAATAAAAAACCTTGATAAGTTGAACTTCAGAATTAAAATCTTTTGTCCTTTGAAAGGTACCACTAATAAAGTTAAGAAGTTAGATACATGCTTTGAAAATATGTATCTAACATTTCCAGAATATATAAAGGCCTCTTATAAATCAATAATAACTAGACAATCTGATTATAAAATGGCAAGTTATACTTTGCAAATGGAGATATATGAATGACTAGCAAGTGCATTAAAATTCATCAAATATTACTAGTATTAAGGGAATGCAAATTAAAACCATGAGCTTACATAATCACAATTGTAAGCAAAGGCATGGATGTATAATAACTGTAACATTCATGAGATGCTACTGAGAATGTAAAAGAGAATAGCTACTTTGGGAACTTGGAAGTTTTTTGTTTGTTTTAATAAAAAAAATTCTATGGTTATATTATTTTAATAAAACACATTTTCCCAGCTTAGAAATACTTAACTTTTATAAAACCTATATAAATGCTTTAGCATCAGCAGGATATCAATAGATATGGAAGAGGCAGGTGCGGTGGCACATGCCTATAATCCCAGCAGCTCAGGAGGTTGAGGCAGGAGAATCACGAGTTCAAAGCCAGTCTCAGCAAAAGTGAGGCACTAAGCAATTCATTGAGACCCTATCTCTAAATAAAATACAAAATAGGGCTGGGGATATGGCTCAGTGGTCGAGTGCCCTGAGATCAATCCCTGGTACCAAGGGAAAAAAAACAGACATGGAAGATAATTAGTTGTTTAATGCTATGGTTTGAATGTGTTCCCTCCAAAACTCATTTTGAAATTTAACCTCCAATGCAGCAGTTTTAGAAGTGAGGTCTAACCAGGCATGGTGGTGCACACCTATAATTCCAGAGACTAACAAGGCTGAGGCAGGAGGATTGCAAGCTAATGTCCAGCATTGACAACTTAATGACACTTGATCAAAATTTAAAATAAGAAAGTGGGGACTGGGGATATAGCTCAGTGGTATAATGCCACTGGTTCAATCCCTACTACTGATGGGGAAAAAAAAAAAAAAAAAAAAAAAAGGTGAGTACCTTAGGAAGTGATTAGTTCATGAAAGGCTCCACCCTTTTAGAAGAGATTAATGCCCAAGAAATGGGTTAGAAAACACTAAGTAGGTCCTTTTTGAATTTCTGTTCTTCTGCCATGTGAGAATGTAGTAAAAAAGCCCTTACCAGTCAATAAATATCAGCACCTTGATCTTGAACTGCCCAATCTCAGAAACTGTAATAAAGAGATTTATTGTTTATAAAATTACCCAGTCGCTGGTATTTTGTTATAGCAGCACAAATGGATTGAGACATTTACCTCTCTTATAATCCTGCTGTTGACGAATTGATTAATTTTAAAACAGTTTTGTCAAGGTATAATTGATATTCAAAACGTGAACATATTTAATATGTGCATTTTATTGAATTTGGACATGCCATCACCACAGTCAAGGAGTAGACAGTCATCTATCACTTCTAAAACATTCCTTATGCCCCTTTTTTTGCATGTAGTAAGAATACTAAACAGAGATCAATCCTGTTAGCAATTTTCTAGTATATTAACTATAGGACCATGCTATAAAGCAGATCTCTCAAACTTATTAATCTTGCAAAACAGAAACTTAATTGCAGTTGAACATCAACTTATTTTTCCCTCCATCAAGTTCCTGTCAACTATCATTCTATTTCTTGCTTTTGTGATTTTGATTATTTGACTACCTCATATATGTGTAATTATGCAGTGTTTGTCTTTCTGTGACTGGTTTATTTCACCTGGCACAATGTCCTCACCTAACGTTCCTCTGTGTTTTTATTAATAGCAGATTTCTTTCCTTTCCAAGACTGAACAATATTCCATTGTATGTGTGTACTTCATTTTCATGATCCCTGATGGACATTCACATTGTCTCCATATCTGGGCTATTATAAATGATTATAGATACAGATAAACAAAGATTGTCAATAATCATTTGCAGGAAAGGCTTGACTTCTTAATTGAACTGTGTTCTTTTGTGTGATGACTCTAGAGATACACTTTCTAGGCTTTTCTCAGGAATTAGTATGTTGTCAATAATTTAGTGACTTATTTTTTCTATAAATATTTTATATCACAAATACCAACAAATAATAATAAAAAATGAATGATAATTTCCTAATTTTTAAAATAATTTTAGAATAATATTTTAAGATATAGCAATATCCAGGTATTAATGTCCCATTAAGATTAAGTAGCAATTTTAAAAATATAAACATTAAACATACATTTTTCTATTCTACATTAAGAAAAAAATTCATGTGTTCTTTGCACCTTGACCTTTTTTCATACTTTTGAAAGTTTATACTCTAAACCTTGACTAACAATTAATTTTGATGGGGCTGATACATTAGTACAGAAGACAAAAATTACCAGATAATGTCCATCCTATCCACAGTGTGGTTCTTGACAAATTATTTAAGAGATGCATGTTTTATATTCATAATATTACTTAGTTTATCACAAAAGAGAAGTTTTTCTCACCCAAAGGGAAATTTTTATCCCACTTAATGTTTATAAACTACCATATAAAACACTCAAAAATATCTGCTTCTGCTTTTGCAAATTGGGATGTTTTCATTTTGAACAAATACTTGCAATTAGATGAGATGAAAGAAAAAAAAAAGTTGACTGAGTTCACAAGTCTGACAATTTTATGTGTGAACTTCCGCCAGGAAGGAAGGAGTTACTACAGACAAGGAGAGAAAAGGTAAGACGTGCAGTGTAATGCTTTTCTTCACTGTAAACAAAGGGATAACTTTTTGTGGTGAGTAATTGATTTTTTAATCTCTACCTGGGATATAGGGAGTTATTTTGAAATTTATTGGGGGAATAATTTATTTAATGTTTGATATTAAACTCAGGCAAAAAATAACCAGGATTAGTTCTCACCTAAAACATTCATCTCTAGCCTACAAACTTGAGACAGGGTCTGGGGACAGCAGTTTGGGGAAAAGAGGAGAAACAACTGAAATGATGGAACTTAAGGCAATGCCTATTTAATAAATATTATTGTAGAGTTCTTGGCACCGGAAAGACATTCAATGTCTCTTGTATTATAAGCAAACTTTGTTAGTGACTGAACTCTGCATTCCTATTTCCTTTCTGGGCATCACATAATTGGCCCCCAGTGTAGTATACTTCTTAATTATTGACTCTTTACCGTTTGCTAGAGATTATGCTAATATTTTGCATGCTTTTGTTAATTTAATACTTTAAAAAGAGTATATGAGGTAGATATAATATTTCCTCCATTTGATAAAAAATTTGAAGGTTAGGAAACTTAGGTAATTTAGCCTGAGTTCACAGCATAACTTGTAGATTTTACCTCTGAACCAGCCCTCTCATTTTAAAATTATTTAGCATGACATTTCTGCTGTATGGCTGCCCCTTTGACAGGAAAGCCCTTTCAGCTTATTGCCTAATTATAGACTCTTCAGTTGGCTGGACACAATAACTCTTGTCTACCACCTATCACAGAGTATATACATCTTTGTCTAAAGAGAGTCATCACTGAAGTACTTCTTATTGATTTAACTTTCATATCATATAAAGATTTCCACAGCACTTGACAGCTTATTTTCTCTATAAGATTTCCTAACTGTCTAGCTATGAGGTGAGGACCATGAGAAGAAAAAAAAATTTCTCTTTGCCATCTCAGATCATTTAAGTTCTCCCCAAAGTAAGCATTCTCTGTGAATGTATGTTCCAGAAACAGTATCCAGGCCTTCCATCCTCTCTTACCTTTGGAACTGTAGAGCAGGGATCAGAAAACTTTTTTTTTTCTTCTGTAAAAGACTAGTAGGATTCATAGGTCATTAGTGGTATCTGTTGCCACTATTTAACTTTTGTTGAAATGTACAAATAGCCATGGTTATTATGAGAGTAAATAAGCTTGGTGGTATTTCCATAATATCTTATTTACAAAGAGAAGATGCCTGATTCCAATACACATATGTCATTTTCCACTCCCATCTCTAAAGTACTATAAAGGTTTGTTTTACTCCATATTGCTGTGATTTAAAATGTCATTTAATTTATTTTAATATATATTTTTATGAACACAATATCTTTATTTATTTATTTTTATGTGGTGCAAAGGATTGAATCCAGTGCCTTACATGTGTGAGGCAAGCGCTCTATCACTGAGCTACAGCCCCAGCCCCTAAAATGTCATTTTAGATGCAATTTAAAACTTGATTCCAACTTCTTACCTTAATGGGTTGATAATATATACATATATTTTAGTAGATAGTTAATTCTTCAGAGTTCATAAGAAAATTAAATGAGTAAATTGTCAGTTAATGTCAACACAATTTGTGGAAAATTTCCTGTGCTTGTATTGCATGCATTTTTTGGTTTGGTATCAATTATGCTCTTTACTTGTATTGTGCCACTGAATACTGACAATATTCTATGAAATAGGATATACTTTAATCTTACTTTAAGAATGCAAAAAAATGAGGTTTGTAATAGATCAGGTAACTGTCTCAGTTTATTAAGCAATTTTTTTTCCAGGAAACTTTCTTTACGCATTTTCTTTTTTTTTTTTTTGTGGTACCAGGGATTGAACTCAGGGGCACTCGACCACTGGGCCACATCCCCAGCCCTTTTTTGTATTTTATTTAGAGACAGGGTCTCACTGAGTTGCTAAGTGCCTCGCCATTGCTGAGGCTGGCTTTGAACTCGCGATTCTCCTGTCTCAGCCTCCCAAAGTGCTGGGATTACAGGCGTGCGCCACCACGCCCGGCCCCTTTACGCATTTTAACTAATATTATGGTCACAGCTACTGTAGGAAATAAACACATAGGCACACACATGGGAGAGAGAAGAAAGAGAAGCATATTGCATTAAGGAATTCCCTGCTATGGTTTGGATATATATGATGTATCCTGGAATGAACTCATGTGTAGACAATGCTGCAATGTTCACAGGTAAAACGATTAGGTTGTAAGAACTGTAACCTAATCAGTGGGTTAATCCATTGGCTAGTGTAAGAATTTGAATGGAATACTGGATGTAAGTATGGGCAGGCTACTGTTGTTTTGAAATAGGTCACTGGGGGCATGCCTTTGGGGATTATATCTTGTCCCCCAGCTTCTCATGCTCTCTCTCTCTCTCTCTCTCTCTCTCTCTCTCTCTCTCTTTCTTTGCTTCCAGAAGATGATCAATTTTCATCTGCCACAGCCTCCTGCCAAGAAGCTCTGCTTCATCTCAGGCCCAGAGCAACAGAGTCAGTAACCATGAACTGAACCCCTGAAAATCTAAGCCAAAATAAACTCTTCCTTCTCTAAGTTGTTCTTATCAAGTATTTCGTCACAGTGACAAAAAGCTGACTAACACACTAACCATGGACTACCTCATTTGCTTCTAAAACGAATTAAATGATAATGCCTTACCCATCTTTGTACCCAAGGTAAAGCGTAGAATTGATGCTTAATAATTCCTGTTTGAAAATATGGTAAATTACTAGAAGAACAAATACACAAACATTATGCATCTCTAAATTACTTTCAATTTACTTAACAGAATGTGTTTAAAATACTGGCTTGGGAAAGTTAAGTATCTCAATTCTTTGAAACACTCATCCCTATGTTTTACAATCAAAACTTAGAGGATTCTCAAAAAATATTTTTATTTAATTATAATCAAAGGGTAAATAACTGGTATGAGAACACTTTAATAGTGGAGAAAAAGCATAACACAGCTAATAAAAATTATTATTTTTTAAAAAAGTTTTAGTTGTTGATGAGCCTTTATTTTATTCATTTATGTATATGTGGTGCTGAGAATCAAACCCAGTGCCTCACACTGATTATATGTAAGTTTATACTATTTATTACCATTTAAGCCTCCTTTATTGGAATTCAAAATTCGTTTGGAAGAAACACTATCTGAAAAATATTAATTTTAATGTTTTACATTAGGGGTAGAAAAGGACCTCAGAGATGTATGAGTTTGTTAGGGCTGCTATAACAATGTAAAACGGACTGGGTGGTTAAAACAAGAGAAATTTATTTCTTCCCAGATCTGTAAACTAAAAGTGCCAGCTGAATATATCAGCAGAGTTCATTTCTTTTGAGATTTCTTTCTTTGGCATGAAAATGACCATCTTCTCTCTGCTTTTCCATGGTCCTTCTTCTGTGTCCTAATCTCCTCTCCTAATAAAGGCCATGGATCATATTGGATTGGGGTCTCCCCAATGATCTTATTTAACCTCAGTTACCTTTTTGAAGACTGTATCTCCAAATACAATACAGGCACATTCTGAGGTACTGAGGATTAGGATCTCAACATATGGATTTGGGGGTGTAGGTGACAACACAATTAAGCTCTTAACAGGACACTATGTAAGACTAAAAACAAACAAACAAAAATTACCTAATCAGGTCGCCTGCATAGTTCATTAAAAACTACACTTTGTGTTTTAATGTGAACAGGCACCTCAGCCCCAGTGCTATAGAGAGTATGAGAGTTTAACTGCATACCTCCTCTATAAATTCCCCCTGGGTATACAGTGAAGAGAAATAAAGTCCACAGAAAAAAAATTACAACATATTATATTAATGTTAATAATCATAAAATAGGACATAGGAATTTTGACCAAATTTACTTAAACATTTTTAAATACATGAAGAAGTAATTTGCGTTAAGTTTTGGTCTAATCTGGCTATAGTCATCACTTTGTGTAATCAATTTGAGGGATATGTAGTGCATAATCAACATTTTGTGACAAAAATGTTTATATCTGTGAAATTCTTAACATCTATAATGTTATTTATAAATATGTGGCTATCCTAAGCTTGAGGCAGACCTTACAGATAGAAAAATTGTGTCATGGGTACAGAAGCAGAGATCATCATAGGTTGGTCTAATCTTTCCTCCAATTCTTTTCAATGCTTAAGAGCTAAAGTAATGCGTCAAAAATACCATATGCTTTCCACAAACCTCATACTAATACTTTTTTTTTTTTTTTAAATCTAATCTTCAGTTTATGTGAAACAATCTTCAGTGGAGAACCTAATAAATTCAAGTGAGATTTCTTATCTAATTGTATATCTTTAATAATAACACTAGAGGGCACCCTGTCCTTCTGTTAAAACATACTGCTTCTAAATTTTACAGTGGAAATATCCATACTTGCCATGTACAAATAATGCTTTTGTTTTTGTTTTTTAATTTATACTATTTGTGGATTTGGTTCTATGTTGAACCCATTCTAATTTTTCTAATTCTGAAAGTCACAGCATATTAGTTTAAGTAATATTTTGCTAGTTTGTAACTGAATTGAATTCTAGCATGCCAGAAATATCAGTGTCACAGAGGTCCTGAAGAACCATACACTTCTCTTAGCTCCATGATGGTGACCAAAAATAACACTGTTTGGCACTGTTTCCAATATCTATTAAGTACCATCCAGCCTAAATTTCTGTGTTTAGTATCAAATATATTTTCCTAATATTTATGTTTTCAAATGAATAGCACACTATTGGTATTAGACCAATTTTAGGGACTGTGGATTTAGCTCAGTGGTAGAGCACTAGCCTAGCATGCACAAGGCCCTAGGTTCAATCCTCATCCCTGAAAAATAAAAAGTCAGGAAGAAAAGCCCAATTTTAAACAAGAATGCTAATGAGACCAGCCTAGTGGAATGGATAGGAATGGAAAGCTCAGTGAGGAGCCAGGTAATAATAATTGCTTTTTGTTTAGCATCTGTTACTGTTGATCACTCACTTTAAGCATTTTAGTTACAACAGTTCATTGATACCACACTGAATAGTTATTACTAATTTATTCTAAATGCAACCAGGCTACAGTAGGATGAGAGTCGATAAACTAACATAGTATTCCACAGGTGTTGCTTTAACAAAATGCCACAGATGGAGTAATTTACAAGTAATAGAAATTTATTTCTCAGAGTTCTGAAGACTAGGCAACCGAAAATCAAGGTACCAGCAGGCTCCATGTCTGGGTGAGGGCTTGCTCTCTGCTTCTAAGGTAGCAAATTGAATACTGTCCTCACATGGTGAAAAATCATAAGGGAAGAAAGGCCTACCACATCCCCCCAGACCTTTATAAAGCTGCTAATTCTACTCATGCAGGCTCCACTCTCCTTGAACCATCCCATAAAGGCCCCACCTCTTAGTGATTGTTAAAGGTATTTTCAGATGATGAAAAACTATGAAGCTTTGTTGTGATTTTGTCTATTTGTAGGAAGTGTGACATCGCCATGAATGAGAGCAATGGGGCATATTTATATCTCAAGCTGGTCAACTTGAGAATATTCACTGATTACTAAGTCATATTGGCATTCCCTTAATTATAGTCTATTTCAATTAGAAAGTTGAAGATATCGGATTACTCACTTTGGTATGCAACCTCAAGTCTGTAATAATTAGGTTGACAATATAAGTGCAGACTGTGATTTAAGCACACTGTCCAAATGCGTTTTAGGTAGAGAGTGGGAAGAAGTCCAGGGTAACCTAGAAAAGGAAGCTGTCTCAGGCTTGAAAATTTCCTGGGATGGTTGTACAAAATTCTAAAGAGATGGAGAGATACTGTCAGTCCCTAAGGATGCAGGCTTACTAACTGGCCTAAGGAGGGCTAAGGGATAAGTACTATGTACAAGGCTATGCCTTAAATGGCAACTCTTCCTGACTGTGGGAGGAACCTAATGACTTTCATTGGACAAGAATTATTACAAGATATTTGGCATACCTTCAACTCTGATTTACTAAAAGGCAGAATACTATGGAAGCCCTCCCATCTGCATCTGGGTCAGGTCTGAGCCACCCTCTCATTCACATCTCCTTATTCTTGAGTACATGTATTTACAATATGTACAAAGACACACACACATACACATGCACACACACAAATACAAAATGAACAGTAGACACTGGAAAGTTTACAAGAGGACATTGCTTTTCTTTTCTTTACCTTTTTTTTTTTTTTTTTTTTTTTTTTTTTTTTTTTGGCACTGGGGATTGAACCCAGAGGCTCTTAACCACTAAGCCACATCTACAGCCCTTTTTATTTTTTGTTTTGAGACAGGTTCTCATTAAGTTGCTGAGGCTGGCTTTGAATTTACGATCCTCCTGTCTCAGCCTCCCAAACTGCTGGGATTACAGGCATGCGCTACTGTTCCTAGTTGGCACTACTTTTCTTAAAAGCTTCTTATGATGAAATAATTTCACTCATTGTGACTAGAATAAAATATTTGTCTATAGACAACAAAATAAAAATTCATTGTGGTTAACACCTTCTTCTGCACAGTTAAGATCTGAGATAAGTCTAGTAGTGGAAATCTTATTATTTGTGTTTTCTTTTGGGGGAGAATGTGAGAGGGGGTTACTGGAAATTGAACCCAAGGGCACTTAACCATTAAGCCACATTCCCAGTGTTGTTTTTGAATATTTTATTTTGAAACAGGTTCTTACCAAGTTGCTTAGTGCCTCACTAGGCACTAAGTTTCTGAAGCTGGCTTTGAACTCTCAATCCTCTTGCTTCAGCCTCCCTGGCAGCTAAGATTATAGGCATGTGTCACCACACCCAGCTATTTATACTTTCTTAACCATAAGAAGACATACTTAATTTTGTGTGGGGGGAGGGATTAAGAAACTTTAGTAGTCTGTGCTAATGGTAAGATGGTTATTTCTTAATTATCTGTGTCAATAAGTGATCTCTTCATAAGATTTTTACATGTCAAATGGCATAATGATTGGCAAAATTGATGAGCATAGTAATTAAAGTGATTTTCAAGGAAAGTATTGAAGGAGCTACCTGTCTGTTTTCTCTTCCTTTTTGCATATAGATAAATATCGGAGGATGACAACTGAGTAAAGATCTTTTTTAAAAAATGAGTCACAGTCTGATAAATTTTCAATTTTCTTTTTGTAGTTGTGGATGGACAGAATGCCTTTGTTTTATTTTGTTTTTTATTTTTATGTGGTTGTGAGGATTGAACCTAGTGCCTCACGCACGCTAGGCAAGAGTTCTGCCATTGAGATACAGCCCCCCCCCCACAGTCTGATAATTTTTGAAATCCTTACCAAAGATGGCAAAGGACAGAACATTAAGAGATTCATTATGGGGATAGCATGCTGTAGAGAAAATGCCCTTGACAAGTCTGTAAACCATTTTACTAAAATTTCAGAAAAATCAAAAGTCAGAATATTAGTCACACAAAGGACCAAAGCTTTCAAGGATTAAGAATGTATCTCACAAATCCTTAAAATTACAATATAGTATCTTTAGCAGGCTTACACTATGAACTTCAGTCAATAAGGATAACCTCAGCAGTAGATTGGAGCTATGGAAAAAAAAAAGTCTATGGATATAGATTTTATCTGATGGAATGAATCTCTTCAAATCCATGAGAAACCCACAAGGTTTTAGTGAAAAGTATTTCATCAGAAACACTACCTCTTTGAATTGAAAGAGACCAGGAGAGTACAAATAGATTAGGCCCCCAGATTTCTGGAAAGAAACAGGTTGTTAAAACTCCTGAGCTGCAAACTCATGAAACCTTTCACGAAAAAGGAAACATTGTTCAGCATATGGAACCATGGACCTGGAGAGCAAGCAGACTCAAGAGTCCAGAAGGTGAGGCCATTTACTTTACATATAGAACATAAATCACAAGAACAGAAAGGCTGCCCCTTTTAAAAGTGAAGTTATTACTACATCTTGAAACCTAATTATAGAACTCCAGATATTTGCCTGACTAGATTTCAAAACTGCTGTGGACCAGCACTTTGGAACTTTGTATCACCACACTTTTGAAGGAGAATGTTTATAGCTGTTAGCCTATACACTCCCCTCCCATTGCATCTTGGGTATGTAATGGCAGACAATTTGTCTCTTTAGCTTTATAAGTTCATGGACAGATGAAGCATAACCAGGAGCTACCTAAAGAGTTACAACTAGGGAAATAATTAGTTAGCACTTGAATGGCAAGATTTTGGCCATTGCTGATGCTATCTTCTTTTTGCTTGTGGGATGGACATGAGTCATGGGAGGTTGGGGGAGAGTTAGATCATGACATGCAGACTTCAATGTGACCCTCCTGATTCCCACATCCTGGTGCTTATACCCTAACATATTCCCTTCTACTGCATGTATGAAGGTTACTTGTTTGTAAACAAATCAATATGACAAAGATAATGCAATATTTCTCCCATGGTAATAATACATTATGTAAGATTGAATGCTGCTGCCAGAATCATTCTTTCTCCCTTGCTAGCTTTAAAAAGCAAGTTTTGTTGCAAGCGGGCCTATGAAGAGGGCCTTGTGACAAGGAACTGACGTGGATTATGTGGATGAGAAAGGCCTCCAGCTGAGAGCCAAAACAAGCTACACTGAGGCCCCAAGTGTCACTGTTACAAGGAAATGAATTCCCCAGCAACTAGGGTGAGTTTGGAAGTGGGTTTATTGCAAGCATGTGTTTAAGATCTCTGTGATGAGAACTGAGAAAAAAATGAGAGCCCTGGCAGAAGACCCAGCTAAGCTATATTAGAATTCTGACCTATAAAAACACAGTTTAAGTTGCTAAACTGTGGCAATTTGCTGTGCAGCAATAGAAAAAAAAAAATTTTAAAATTATTTTTAGTTGTAGGTAGACACACAATACCTTTATTTTATTTATGTGGTGCTGAGGATTGAACCCAGGGCCTCACACATGTGAGACGAGTGCTCTACCACTGAGCCACAGCCCAGAAAATTAATATATGTATATTGTCTATTTTTAATATTTACCTATATAATATCAATCTTTGGAAATGATTTTGTTTTCTTAACCTCAGACAATGTGACTTCATGTGATCCAGGTTTATTGGGGGACGGGGGTTCTTTGTTTTTCAGATCGAGTATGAAAAACTGATAATAAAGACAGCACCAATAGAGAAAAAAATCAAGATTTTTTTATGATAGAGATATTCCTTGATTCAGGTACTGATACAGTTAAAACCACATGAACCAAAATGTGCTTAACATTTTTATATGCCTCTGTATGTCAACAGTGTAGCTAGAACTTGTTTCCTTTTGTACCCTTCACTTTGTGGGGAATTTGTTTTATTTTCTCCTGAGAAGATAAAGAGTGCAATAGATTTTGTGTATACTATCAATCTTGATATAGTTTAAGGCAGTTTTTCCAAAATGGAACCCAACACTGCAGATAATTCTTATTTCCTGATTTTAGTACCTTTAAATTTTGTATGTGAGTACTTCTTCAGGCTCAACACCAATCCTGTGCTGCAACTGCTTGTTACCTTACTTTTTTTTTTTTTATTATTTAAAAATGAAAATATTACACAAAATAAAAAGCAATGAAAGTTAATTATAAAAAAGAAATGCATATAGTTATAAAACAAAGATAGGCAAAGCTAGGATCCTCTATTATTCTTTTATTCTTATTCCCCACCAGATCCTCTATTATTCTTTTCTTGGCTACAGTCAGATCTCTTTAATAATATAGAGCTCCAAGTCTCATACTGAATTTTTTTTTTTCAGATGTCATTACTCATGTATGAATCTATGTGAGTATATTAAATATTTTTCTTTCCACCTAAATTAAAAGCATATTTTTGCATTTTGTATCTTAAAAGAAAACTCAGAAATAGTTGAATTATGACCTAGCTACAAATCCTCAAATGATTGTTTAATAATAAGGAATTGAGAACTCTTTAAGGAGAAACTAAAGATAGTCTCAAAGTATAAGTTTATCTTACTACCCCAAAAATATAGAGAAAAATGAAAGTCCATGAGAATATTAATAACAACTATCATGGGATGGTGGAATTTGTCATGTTTTTTCCTCTTTTTTATAATGTTCTCTATTTTCCTTGCTTTTCACAATAAATGTTTGTAGAGATCAATGTATTTATTTTAAAACAAGGTAAAATAAAATACAATTGTTGAGCATACCTATATAATTTATGAGCACACATAAAACTCATGATTTAGTCTCTAAATACTAATTCTTCAATATAAAGAGCCAGAAATTTTATAAAAATGGATGATTTTAAAATAACATAAGATTTTAATAGCTTGTAATTCCAGGAGGTAAGGAAAGATGCTTAAAAAAAAAAATCAGCTTGAGGGGTGGCTATGTCAAAAACACAAAGAGCTAGCCTGAGAAAGCTCCCAATAATTAAATAATCAAAGCTGAAATAATTTTAATAACAAAGTAAATAGCAATATGATTATATTGTGACCTAAAGAAGATAGTTAAAATATCTAATATCAGTAAAGAACTAAATAATTTTTTAAAATGCATTGGGT
This sequence comes from Tamias sibiricus, assembly GCA_025594165.1. NCBI lineage: Eukaryota > Metazoa > Chordata > Mammalia > Rodentia > Sciuridae > Tamias > Tamias sibiricus. Next base: position 21,883,603 of record CM046663.1, read on the forward strand.
CTGACAAATTTCCTCATCAAAGATTTCCAAATAATATATGTGGAAAAATTAATGAAAATAGAAAATCGCCCTTAGAATATCATAGTAGTAATTTCCATAGGCCAGTCCCACTGATGAATTAAATTATCAGTTGACACTTTAAGGAAAAACAAGATATTTGTATAAAATCAAAGTATTTCCCCAAGGCAATATTGGCAATGATATTGGCCAAATTATATTGTTATATTGTGTGCATGTACAAATATGTAATAATGAATCTCACCATTATGTACAATCATAATGCACCAACAAAAATATGGGAAATAAATCAAAACAAAAAGCACCTCCCCCAAATATTTATTAATTACTTGGGTGGCTTTAAATGTCCATAAGTCATTCTACTGAGAGTTAATTCCTGTCCTCAGAGAGTGGACTTGTCTTACTGACCTTACTGACTTGCTTCTAGCAAAAAAAAAAAAAACTTAATTTACAATAGAGGAATCTGCAGACCCCACCTGTACCAACTGATCAATGTAACATCTCCAGTGATATGTCAATATTATGTCCAGCAGTCATCTTTTTGGTATGCATTCTCCAAATCGATAACTCCAGTCTATTTATATAAAAAAAAATGTTGAACCAATACAAATTGAGGAAAATTATACCAAATACCTAACTAGTACCTTCAAATATGACAGTATTTTTTAAGGGGGGGGGATGAGATATTGTCAATCTCTGGAGAATACTAAGAGGACATGACATAAAAATGCAATGTGGTATTCCGGATGTGTCATAAATTTCCACCAATATAGTTTCCTACAGCCCATATTTTTTTCTACAGTTTAGGTATTCTGAAGCTGAAAATATACACTGAAAATCCAAATAAAGGATTGTTTGTGCTGAGCATGTCTTTTGGAGACTCTATGGAACGATTACATTGCTGACACTTGGACGCCAGTTTTGCTTTATATATATTTTCTATTCTGCAAAGTGCTATTGTATAGGTCCCTGATACAAATACAGCTCCTTGAGACAGTTGACTGAAAGGGATAAACTTTGGTTCTGGTTTCCAAATATGTTATCCACTGTTACCAATCAAAATAGAACATAGCTTTGTTTTCGTCCACCTGTGAGCTAGCCCAGAATCAGATCTATATTGATTCTTGGGCAACTGCTATCAATTCAGATAAATGAACATAATATAAAAAGAACAAGATATGAAGAGCAGTCATAGGGCTTCTGGTGAAGAGATTTGTGAATAGACCTCTCTGGTCATAGGTATGATGTAAGCTGCCTGAAATGGCCAGCCACAAACCGCCGCAGGAGAAAAACTCGGAGGCAGAGTAAAGATACTACTACTTTTACTTCTACTTTCTTAGAGAGAGCTTAGAGAGAGGAAGAAAGATTTTTCTTCTTCTTAGAAAGAGCTTAGAGAGAAAGATTAGAGAGAGCTTTCTTCTTTCTTTTTTTTCTTCTTAGAGAGAGAGAAAGAAAGATAGAGAGAGCTTAGCTTAGAGAAAGATTATTTTTTAGAGCTTCTTTCTTCTTTCTTCTTTCTTCTTTCTTCCTCGGGAGCCTCGGCCTGACTCTGACCAGCAATTACTTCTTCTATCTGGTTTCTCTTCTGTAACTGCTCTGCCTACGTTCTGGCCGCTCTGATTCTTTTCTTTTTCTCCGACCCGAACTCTTCTTCTGACCGACCAAGGGACCGAGGGACTACACGACTGACTGAATTAATTCATTCTTCGTTCTCCTAACTCCGACCGCTTTCATCCAGTTATATACCTTTAGCTTTGCGGGTGCCTCACGTGCATTTACAGGTGCGTCACATACATATCAGGTGGAACTTATGGCTTCCAGCTAGCTGCAATAGCCCTTCCTAATTGGGGCTCCTTCAGTATGAGGAATTTATATCATATGTTAGTGCATTTACTAACATGGAGACTTTCAATAATCCCTTGGACAAAATGACATGTTCTTTTCATACCAATTAACTTCTTTCTCCAGGTACCCAGTAAACGTTCAGTAATCCCAAGAAAGAAACGGCCATGGTAACAAAAAGAACAGCTAGCTATACATGATCTCAAATATATGAATTTCCCCTACCAAGGCTAACCTGGCTACTATTGCTGATGAAGGTGAAATCTTTCCTCAGGGGAGTCAAAAAATACCTTACTGATTTGGTGACATGTGCTGTGGGGACCAGACAGGACTGGGAACAAGTTGTTAAAATAGAGTCTTTTATCACGCAAGTGTCAAAGTTTGTCCTCACTAGAATAGATAAAATTCTAAATATGATTTTTCAGTCAAAAGTTTCATCCCACACTAGCATCATAAACTTACCATATGCCTTATTTACTGTAATTATTTTCCACACAAAATTGTATCCTTTCAAGAAACTCAATTTGCAACAAAATAAGTTCAATAATAGTTCCATGAAATTTTATCACATATACCATGTCCTAGAAGCAACAGAGCTAATAGAAAAGATGGTGATGTGAAATAAAAAGTAAGAAAAACAAGTAATTGGAGTAGTTAAAAAGAATATTATTTCAATATTGATAACTTCTGAATGGATCAAGAATTAGACTATACTAGATATTGGCTTTCAGCATTAAATTTAACTTGTTTTGTGTAACTTCCCTGACCCTGTTTGCTAAGTGAAAAAAATAATAATAATAATTTTCCAGGCTCATTTATTTTTATGGTTCTGAATTCAATTTGAGTTTTGTTATAAAATGTTCTCAATGGAAAATCAATAGATGGGATATAGCAGAAGGAATACAAAGCCAAGGAAGTTTCCTAAGAGGAAAAATGTGCATATACATATACATACCTGCACCCACAAAAACAGAGAAGCCGGGTGTGGTGCCGCATGCCTGTAATCCCAGAACTTGGGAGGCTGAGGCAGGAGGATCTCGAGTTCAAAGCCAGCCTCAGCAATGGAGTGGCACTTAGCAACTCAGTGAGACCTTGTCTCTAATAAAATACAAAAAAGGGTTGGGGATGTGGCCCAGTGGTCCAGTGCCCCTGAGTTCAATCCCTGGTAACCGTCCCCCACCCCCCCAAAAAAAAAAAAAAAAAAAAAAAAAACAGAGAGAAAATAGGAAAATTGAAGGTTCAACCCAAAGGTGTTATGTTTATCAAAATAATTTATACCAAGAAAATCATAAAATATAGGTGAGAGAATAATGAAAGATGTCATATTAGAAAACAACTTCAGAACGAAAGAAAATGTTTTCTAATTGAAGAACTTACAAAATACCCAGGAATATAAACAAAATGAAGACATATCATACTGCAACTACAAAATTCCAGGGACAAGAAGAAGACATTGAACATTTCTGGAAAGGGGACAGGTGGAATAACATAAAGAACCAGGTACAGTGCTAGCAGGGGGACTCATAGCAGCACTTTTGGAAACAAGTCAGCAAAGAATCTATGTAATCCTCTAATTGAAGCACTTAAATCCAGTAGCTATCTCATATGACAAATATTCAGAAAAGGGAATCTTAGTAACTCAGTTTCTGACAAGTGTCTACCTTGGATCCAAACAGTCATGGTCTGAGAAGCTCACATGATTCCCAGATTTGCTCTGTGGAACTGTTCGTAAAGGAAGAAGATTAAGAATCAAAAGGCAGAGGGAATTACTTGCAATTATAGTACAAACCAATCAGTTATAGTAAAAACCAAAATGAATTTAAATCATACTAATCATTGTCTTTCATTTTGAGTTTTAATTTTTTTTTGGGGGGGTACCATTGAGCCACATCCCAGCCCTTTTTATATTTTATTTTGAGACAGAGTCTCGCCAACTTGCTTGGGCCCTCACTAACTTGCTGAGGCTGGCTTTGAACCTGTGATCCTCCTGCCTCAGACTCCTGAGCCACTGAGATTACAGGTGTGCACCTTTACACCTGGCCTCATTCTGTTTTATTTTCTCTGCATTTTATTCACCCATAGCACATAAGCAGCATACAGAAACAACTCAGTATCAAAATATTGTGCCACACTTGAAGTCAGAAAACATACTTCTGTTGTAATTTTCAAGATAAAACAGTGTTCCCCTGGAAATGATAAGTACACTATGCCAGGTATACAGGTACAATGGAAAGTAGAAAAATCATCAGTCATTTCTTCCTCTATCTGTTGGTACATAACAAACTGATCCACTGAAAATTAATTATTTCATATGATACTTCCATCCTCTAGATGACAGTATCAAATTTAAGCTCTATATGCATAATATTGTTTACATTTGCATCAAGTTTATTGAATTTTAAAAAACACATCAAAATCCTTATTTTTTTGAGTTTTATGGCAATCTTAACACTTATGTTTTTATTTAATGCATGATTTGTAAGTAAATATTAATTATAAATATGTTAACACTGCTGGTTCTGAATCTTCAGAGACAGAATCTGGTAGAAAATGCATGGAGTTAGTACATACAGCAAATGGGAAAAGGATAATTTACCATGACCTGGTCAAAAGTAAGCCAAGATGAGAAGTAAAGCTAACAGAATTAAGTATAAAACCAAAAGCAGGTAGACACTATGATAGAGTTGAAAGGAAAAAGAGAAAAAAAAAAAAAAATCCAGCCAAAAAGCAAACAAAGCCAAGGCAGTGAGCAATATATTATATTACCACTACCTGCTATAATTTAGTCTATGCTATCCAGGTAAGAATCATACACAGACAACACTGATTACCACAAACTCTCATCTTTTGCAAAGCAAGAAAAGCAGATAATTATCCATTTTGAGGAGTCATTTCGGAAGCAATAGGGCTTACCTGATGAATATAGTCTGCTATGTTTTGATGATTTTACAATAAAGATTCCATATAGCAATATTTTTCTTTATGATGGTCCTCTAAAAAAAGCTGCTTTGCTCCTGGTTGAGACCCATGAAACAGCTAAATTTTACCTTTCATAGTTCTCATTCTTTTTCATTTGGAAAGATAATAAATGTGCAGCTATGAAGAACTGACAGAGGAACTGGTAACTTCCAAGCAATCATGAAAGATGCTCTGCCATTGCTCAAGAGTCATCAGTGGACAATTTCTTCTGCTCATCTGATTTGGGGATGAAAATTTGGACATCACATTTAACTATTGTACAATGAGAGCCCCTTAGACAAATTTGGTAATACACACAATTAGAAAAAAATAAAAGCAAGTATTCATACATCTTTCAATTGACTTCTAATGTTTTCATTTCTATATTTCTTTTGTCCTTTTTCTTTAATTTTTGGAATCTAGTTGAATCACTTGTTTTTCTTCCTCTAAATATCTTTTCCTTCTGATATTCTAATGATTATTCTTTACCATCTTAATATCCAATTCCTGTTAGGAGCAAACACTCATTTTATTTTTCCACTCACTCTGCAGCAATCTCACATAGCTGGCTTTAGAATAAAGCTGCTGGCAGTCCCTCAGCCTCTCTCCCACACAGCCAGCTATTCACAATCAGTACAAATCCCTCAATTCAATGGGATTCAATGCCATTCAATTCAAAGGAGCTCAATTCAATTCAGTTCAACTCATTCTACCACATGTTGGTGCCAATTCTAATTCTATCCTCTTTGGGCTTTTTCTTTCTTTTATTTATTTATTTTTTTCTTTTCTTTCTTTTTCAAAAAAAAAATTTTGAGGATTATCAAAGAATACATGAGAAATAGATCTAGTAATTTGATCAATCATTCAGTTGTCTTCTCTTTGAAAGGTGGATGTTTACAATTGTGTGCCTCTCTTGACTATTTCGTTTTCCATACACATCTTATTTAATGCTTCAGTACTCTTTTCTTCAGCACTTTAATATTTATTTATTACTTCCAGAAGTCTTCCCTTCCTTTGATCTACTCAGTGAACTTCCCATGTTGACTCCCTGTGATTGTGTGAGTGTGTGTGTGTGTGTGTGTGTGTGTGTGTGTGTGTGAGAGAGAGAGAGAGAGAGAGAGAGAGAGAGAGAGAGAGAGATACAGAAACAGAAACTTAGATAATAAGATTTGTAATTGAAACAGAATTTATGTAAGGATGCTTTCTTTTTAGTTTTCATTGTGTATTGTGACAAGAAAACAGTTACATATTTCTTAGAATTATACAACTCTAAAATTCCTGAAATATTCCTATTCTTGTGCCTGTCATACTCCTTTTCTTTGTGCTTCTCCACAACTTTATACACACTTCTGATCCCTTTGCTCTTAACATTTCAAATTGTTACATGATTATTTGTATTTTTACTTTCTCTACATGGAGAGATCCTGTCCAGTCTCTTTGCATTGAGTCATTTCATGCATTTTCATTTCAATACATTACAATTTTCATGAATCATTTAGGCCAACTTTCTCTGTCGAAAAGTAAGAATTACCTCATTTATTTTTCTGTCACCAACAAACTATTTCTTAAATTTATAAAACCATTGAAGTTCCTATAATCTCTAAATAGGGTATTTCCATTTTTAGTTAGTTTTGATTTCCAAGATATCTTGAAAATATCATCAATATTATTAATATATGAACTTGCTATCTCCTCTGGAGCAAACACTCTGCATAGGGGATTTGTATTTAATAAAAACTAATGAAGTGTTAGTGAGGAACATTATAAACATTTGCCAAGTAGCAACTAATTCAAAGTGGTGATATTACGTAGCATATGCCTTCTATCACTCTTGTGCAGATAAGCAAATGGCATCACTGTCAACTGAGGAGCTTTGCTTGACCCTAGGAGTCATCTTTGATTTCTCTCAAAACCTCTTACTCAATTTGGAATTCATCACTGAAAATATATGCAAAATCCAGCAGCCTCTCATTAAGAATCTCCTCCAATTTTTCCCCCAATTGTGTGTCAGCTGTCATGCTGGTCTCTATTTCTTCTCTTGGCTCAACATAATCTACTAGCAGCCAGAATACTGTCTCCAAGTTGAAATCAAATTGTGTCATTTATTTCCAATGACTTCTATAGTGATTAAGTTAAAAATCAGATACCTCACTATAACTTGCAAGGTCCCATGGGACTCCACCCCATCTACCTCTATGCCATTAATGCTTTCAATTCTTCCTCTTATTTGCTTTGTTCCAACCATAAAGACTTTTCTTCTATCCCTTAAGCACCCCATGTCCACTCCCCTTTGGGGCCTTGCAGCTGACATGTTTCTATAGCTATAAAACATCTCTCTGAGGTGTCATTTTGAATATCTCTTTCTGTTCATTTAGGTCTTTGTTTGAAAGTCATCTCACTGAAAAAGCTTAGCCTCAACACTGGGATCACGCTAGACCCCTTCTCTGCAAATTACTGTCTGTACTATGGTCATTTTCTAGAATAATTTTTGCTGTGTCAAGCATTAGGAAATCCATAAAGCTCAACCATCAAGGGGATAGTTCCATTTAGATTTTTGCCATAAGTCTATAAATCTTTGTTCAATTTGCAGAGATAGTGGAAAATAAAGTGTGATTGAACTCAGGGGCACTCGGCCCTTGAGCCACATCCCCAGCCCTATTTTTAATTTTATTTAGAGACAGGGGTCTCGCTGAGTTGTTTAGTGTTCCGTTTTTGTTGAGGGTGGCTTTGAGCTTGCAATCCTCCTGCCTCACAGTCCTGAGCCGCTGGGATTATTAAAGGCAGGCCCCACCGCACCCAGCTAAAGTATGATTTTCTAGACCATATTTTGGAATTTGGGAATAAGAGGTTTTAGCAAAAGCAGGAAACTTTATTAATGCAATTCCAATAGTTCTAACATTTTTACTCACAGAGATTCATCTCTCACACTAGGAGTTATCAGAGCTCTTTGCCCATGGCCTCCAAGAAATATGACTGAAAGTCACAATGTCATCATGCTGATTTAATTATATGTTCACTTTTTTGCTAATTTTTTTTTTTATTTAACAGAGCCTTCCTAGCTTGGTAAAATAACTCTCTAAGTTGTTACTTGCATATAGTAGAGTTTCCCTTACCAGGATTAATCATGGTAAAATTAACCATGGGGAGAAAGAATACATGTGCCAAGGGTTTTATAAGTTTACAGAGCAAAATAAGAAGGTGTTTAATGAATAATAGCAGTAGGGATCTATACTTCTGAGCCAAAAGAGAAAGCATGTGATGAACTGTAAGGATGGGATAACATTTAATAAGTACTTTGAACATGTAGTTCTTGTTAGGTTTAGGAAACTCAAATAACTTAAAATTCTCCCTGACTTAGTTTTCTCATGAGTACAGTGGGAATAATAATATTTTCTATCTGATAACTTTGTTCTGGGGCCTCACAACAACAGCAGAGCCAGTAAAAGGCAGTACTCTTCACATCTCTTCATGGGCCATTGTAGTAAGGAATCATGTTGATCATAAAACTTTTCATGAATTAACATGTATAATTAAAATAGAATAATTTACTTGAAATAAAACTTATGATTTGAAAATTGAAATGACCATTTTCCATTGGTTTTAGTATTACCCTTCTGGAATCTTTAGCTTTAAAATTCAAAGTTTTACTTTGTAGCTGCTAAAAATTAATCAGATGAAGAATATCAAAAAACAGACATAACTGACTATAAGCACGTTTTAGTGTTTGAGCGTTATTTAAAACAATAATTCCATTTCAGACAGAAGCAAGTTTTCTATTTAAATGGTGTATTAGTAGTCACATGAAATTGTGGAACTGACAACTTTCCATAAACACAATATCTCCAACCAATGGTCACTTCCAAAGTCTTCCATCCCTTGCTTCTCTCCATAATCCATCCATATGATGTTAGTGACTTAATGTAACATATTGTGTGTGTGTGTGTGTGTGTGTGTGTGAGAGAGAGAGAGAGAGAGAGAGAGAGAGAGAGAGAGAGAGAGAGAGAGAGAGAGCGAGCTCCCGTGAGCACTTGCTTTGAGAGGAGGGGAGCAGGAAAGGAGGTAATATGTGATACAGTATAAGCATACATAAATCACAGCTATCATTATTATTCTGATTCTAAATCTTTCTAATTATACCACTTTTGGTATCACAGCTAAGAAAATTTACTGAGAGATTCCTATTTATGTAAATATTCCAAACCAAACTTAGAAAAATGGGAATTTGTATTTATACAAAAAATTGTTTCCCAATTGGTTTCCTTTAAGCAATTTTAACTTCCTTGCTAGTAAGTCAAGTTTCTAATGAATTTTAGTCACTAAGAAATATTTGTCTTATGTTCTTGTGATTATAACTCTATGGTAAAGAAAATCATCTTGATGACAGAAAGCAGATCACCAGAGCACGTGTTTTGAGTGCCCTCTAGTGGTCACTTAGTCAGTATTATACAGGGAACTTGGAATGTGCTGCTTGGAAAATCACTATTAAAGACCCTTAGAGAGGATCATTAAATTGCCTCCTGCTACAATTCTGGGAAAATTTCAAATGAAGACCAAGGTTATCATGGCATTTTTTCAATTTAATTATCATTATGTAGAAATCATACAGATTGATAAAATGAATATCACTTGTACAAACCATAGAAGTTGTTATTGAGATATTTTATTAGCAGATGTGAAGTCTTTATTTCCTTTGCTTTTATCCATCACTTTCTTCCTTTCTTCCTTCCTGCCTTTCCTTAAACTTCTTTAATTAACCTTGTTTTATTACTTATTTACATGCATTTGAGATATCTGTTTAGATATTTTAGCATTTAAAAGATCCTGATACTTAATATCTTAATAAATGTTTAATAGATAAAATAATAACTGAAGATAGATTTTCCATGACAATGAGCTAATGTTTGAATTCAAAATTGACTATAAATGTATGCCATCCATGGATCATTTTAATTAACAATGGAATCATCTACTTCATTGTGAACTATGTATTATATTTCCTTTTCAAAAGAAATACCTAAATTTTTCATTGCTTACTGAAGGAAGCTTATAAGCTACTATATCTACATGCATTTCCTATCTTAATACATTTTATAGCCAAAATTTAGTCCTTTTTTCTCACTGATACAGAATTATATTTCAAAAGTAATTTAAATTTCCTTTTGGGCTCATATTAATAACAGGGAATTTTTAGTATGTCCTCAGTAGTGTATTTTAGATACCACTGAAAAATAAATTAAAATAAATGCCCTCAGTTTCAGTGAATTTATATTCCAAAATATTAAGTTAATATAGTGGACATATAATATAAATTTAATTAGATTGATATTTTATTAGGTTGCTATTCTCATTAACTTTTTTTATTTTCTGCCTATACAGTATTTGCTATAGGTAACTTGGCAAATAGGAAAAAATAAAACAGAAAAATTTACTGTGTCTGATAAGCATGATATAAAACAAGCTTTTCCCAATTATAACTTGCAGTAGCTTTTTCTAAAAGTATTCTTCAACATAAATATTTCCTTAAGGAATAACTTAAAGTACATCTTTGGAAGGTAAAAAATGATAAGGTGAATATTAAATTAAGCACTTAGCAGAATGCTGGATTCACAATGAGTGTGAAGTATACATTAGCTATTGTTGCTATTGTAATATAATTTATAAGTTGTATATAACTTTAACAAAGAAAGGGAAAATTAAAAGAACAATGTGTCTGAGTTATGTAAAAATATTATTTTTCACAGGATTTAACATTATATCTTTTTATTTTCTCTTACTGATTTTTTTCAGATTTTGAATTTAAAATGTAAGGGTCATCATCTATATCAAACCTTGTCTTAGAAATCCACTTCTTATTCTATTTGGCAGAATTAATTCTGTTCATATCCAAAGTTATCCAGGGAGCCTCCCTTTCTAGGTATATCCTAAAGGATAGGTTACTCTGAAAAGGGGCTTTGACAGTTATAGGAGGGTTGCCTCAGCAGTGAGCTATGGAATGCACACTTTAATACAAGTGTATAAAATTCAGAAATGGTTATTCATAGTTCAATTTTTAAAAATGCATTGAAATTCAATTGCAAACTAAATGATTTATTTAAGTACTGGTTACAACATTTTGTTAAATAATATTTATTTAAAATCAATAACATTGTGTATCCATTCACTTTTGAATTTGAGAAGAATAATTCATGCTGCAAATGGCAAGGTGGGGCACTCATGATTAGTAATATATGGTATTAAATTAACTTTATATTTTTTTGCTATACACATTTTCAGCACATATCTCATCAAACTATATATCCTACTAATATTGCTTTTCTAACATTCATTAAAATATTAAATCCTATTTAGATCCTATAATTTATTTTCTAGGTATACAGTAGCCCCATCTTACAACAGAATTATATCTTTCCTTCTCAATAATGAATGATTAAAAGTAAGAGGAAAGCTATTTCCAACCTAGACAGCCCAAGACTATAGGAAAGTCAGGGCCAACTTGTCTACTTACCTGATGATTTTAAACTACTGAAAGATTTAGTCTATTCAATTGCTTTTTAATTGTGCAAACCATATTTAAATGCTGCACAGATATGCCAAGAATCCAGATTGGTTTTGCAATATTTTATTATATAACTCTTAGCAAAGGGGAATGATTTTTAAGACAAATTCACCTTTATCAAATAATAATAATATGGGAAATATTCTATAATAACATGTGCAATTATTCTTTAAGTGCATAGCATAAGATAGGTTTTTCTATGCTTTGTGTCATAAGCATTGCAATAGGAATTTAGAATAGTGACACCATAATGGAACTTTTCTGGTATCTCCTTTCCTCAGTATAATGGATGGAGACTGAAATAATGAATGTTGGAGCTTTAATAAAATGATAGATCATCTAACAACAGCAATCCTACCAGCAGACTTAAGTGCCAGTTCTTATTCAATTGAATCTTCACCATAATCCCATAAGGTAGGATAGAAGAATTATAGGGAAACAGAGACTTAGTTCGGCAAAGTAATTTCTCCAAATATATACTGTTAGTAGGGTATATAACTGATGAGTGACATGACTCCTTCCTGATCACAATTAAGCCTCCCTCAACCACCTTCATCATCATCTGAAGAAAGGTCTACGCCAATCAAGCTGAAAAACAGCCAAATCTTTTCTTTTTCGTAACATATAAACGCATATATTTTTTGAAAAAATATCCACAACTTTCAGAAAGTATACTGCCTGACCAAAATGCTGGTGGAGAAATGCAATAATATTAAATGCTATTTTGCCTTCTCAACTGACAGTTGCCTCAGGCAGCAATATAAATTCAACACTGTGAAAGATAAAATGCACCTGACAATTAACAAGATAGTTTTACTCAGGTCATCACAATGGAGATTGAAAACCTGGAATTTCATAAAACAAGAGAATACTGAGCAAGGATGGAGAGGAGTCTTATCTGAAGCCCTGAAGAAGAGTGAGCTGAGTGAGGACAGAGTCCTCCTAAAACTTAGAAGTTTTGGAATAGCAAAGGGTGCAACCTGGGGGGATTCTTTACTGTGATATTTTCCAGTAGCAAAGGCTCAGACAAACTTTAAAGTTGTAAATGCGTCAACATACCTTTTCTGACGATTAAAATATTCTAGATTCACTTCTTATCCCTTTCATGAAATTTTCACCATTAATCTAAAAAGCAGTTGATCACTGAAGATTTTGAAGTACTAAAATTTTGCTAAATTAATTATCCAATATATTGCACACATTTTGACAAATAGCCTTTTCTTCCTATATCACCCCAAATCCTATAAACATGTACTATTTTATAATTTAAACAGAATCATCTTCAAAATATTCAAATCTACTGAAGGAATTCAAAGAAATATGAGAATAAAAAAGAAAAAATCAGTATTAGGGGCACTCTTCATGTGCAAAGAAAGGAAATGCAACAGAAATACTGGAAAGACTATAACAAAAGCAACATATGACAATTTCCTTTAATATTTTCTGAGAAAATGATTATAAAAATACACTTGTAAACTATGTGATTTGGAGGTTTTGTTTTCTGATTTTTGGTTTGGTTTGGTTCTACCAACCATAGTAAACAGCCAGAAAGTTACTTATAATTTATGGATGAGGAGAATGCTTCCATTTACAGACAGGAGAATGCTCATTAGAATAATAACCTAATGAGAATCTTTGGGATCAATCCTCATATAGAGATATGCAGTGTACTATTACTAAGAGGCACTTTATTAACTTAGAGATATAAAGTAACTTTTTTTTTTTCTCAGCTCCCTTTTTCCTCAATACTTCCTGGCCTATAGGAAGAAGTCTTATGCAAATGTACATGAACTCAAGGCCATGCAGAAATCCCAGTGGGCTTACAAATCTGTTCAGTCTCTCTCAACATATATATGTGACTATAGCAAGTTCCAAAATGATATAGGGGTCTGTGGGTAAGTGCAGAGTATGAAAAGAGAGAAGGAAAGATAATCAAAATCATGAGTGTGTGTGTGTGTGTGTGTGTGTGTGTGTGTGTGCTTATCTCTAGATTCTTTATATCTTTGCAGCCAGGATTTGAAACTGGTCACCCCAGACGTCTATCCTTGGCTGTTCCTGTGAAGTGATAATATACTCAGGTCCACAGGTGGCATTTTCTTTGCTGTCCACCAGGAGTGACCCCTTTCACCTAGTGTTTTTTATTTGAGTTATCATCTCATCTTTCATCTCTAGGTCAAACAAGTAATTGTGATCACAGCCTCATCACAAGTTTGAACACGGACACCATCTCTATGTCTAAGCTGTTGGCACAGGTAGACACTGAATACCAAATTCTTTGAGGTTTGTACTCTCTGTTATGTCAGCAATGCTTTTCTTTTGCAATAGTTTTACTGTCCCAGATTTAAAGTAATTCCCTCTTCTTTTCAAGGAAAGGTAGCCATATTCTACTTGGTTCTATGAAAAGTCTCTCTTTTTCCTATATTATATTCCAGGATGCAATAGGAATGCACTAAAAATAAATTATATACAAATGGCTTATATTAAAACCCATAAACTCTACTTCAGAAAATGATTAGTTTGAAATCTTAGTTTGACCTAATTTCTTTCTTTTTCTGGGGGGGTTGGGGGGCAGGTACCAAGGATTGAACTCAGAGGCAATCGACCACTGAGCACCTTGCCAGTGCTGAGGCTGGCTTTGAACTCATGATCCTCCTGTCTCAGCCTCCAAAGCTGCTGGGATTGCAGACATACACCACCTCACCCTGAAGTCCGACCTAATTTCTAAGGCAAATGCACATGCACAAAACATGTATATATCTATGTGAACTTGTACAGCTGTAAGCCTTCTGTCAGAGACCAACACACACTCACTTACACATTATAGTGTAGTTAGATGACGGATAAAGGTATCAGAGCCCCATAAGCATATTAGAGAATTTTAAATGTAGTTTTTAAAAATAGGTTACTCATTTTCACAGAGTGTTAATTTTTTCTACAAGCCTGGGGAATTCTATCTCATTTGACCAATTTTAGAATATTTGATAATTCAACTGTTGGTGCTTCTTTCAATAGCTTTGTTCAATGTTTTGTAACTTCCTATATCTAAATCTGAAGAAATAGTTTTTTCCCCCCCATGTGCCTCTCTTTTATGGAAACAGAACAAGGTTTCTTTTAGGTGTCTTATTACTTATCAATATGCATAATACAAAGCACTTGAATATCTGTAATATTATATTAAACATTTTTTAAACACTGAACAAGTTGAGATTCCTGGAACTAAAACATTTTGAAAATATTCAATAAATTTTATTTTAAGGATTATTTTCTTTGTACTGGGGTTTGAACTCCGTAGTGCTCTACATCCTTTGCTTTGTTTATTTATTTATTTATTTATTTATTTATTTATAACTTTGAGATAGGGTCTAGCTAGATTGCCCAGTTTGACCTTAAACTTGGGATTCTCCTGCCTCAACTTCTTGAGTAGCTGGGTATTTTAGTCAGCTTTGTGCTGCTACAAACAAAAGAACTCTCAAGAACAGCTGAAAAGGCGGAAAAGTTTATTTTGATTCCCTGTTTCAGATGTTCAGTCAATGATCTGTTGACTGACTTCCTGGCTGTGGCACCAAGGTGAGGCAGAACATCATGGCGGAAGGCATGGCAGAGGAAAGCAGCTCAGGACATGGCAACCAGGAAGCAGAGGGAGAGAGCTCTGCTCACCAAGGGAAAATATAAACTCTAAATGCACAATCCCAATGACCTACATCCTCCAGCTACTCCCTACCTACCAATAGTTATTGTCCAGTTAATCCATAAGGATGGATTCATCCACTGATTAGGTTTTATCCCTCATAATCCAATCATTTCACCTCCAAAAATTCTTGCATTGTCTCACAAATGAGCTTTGGGGAGACACCTCATATATGTAAGCCATAATACTAGGGTTACAGGCATGTGCTAGCACCTAATTCATTTCATTTTAATATGGTCATTTTCTTTTAAAATTTCAGCAAATTTCAACGGCATGTTCTGAAGCTCATTATTTCTCTTTTTCAGTTATTAACATTTCTACCCAACTTCTGCTTTTAAAAGAACACAAGAAAAAGTTACTTTCTTAACTAATTATACTTGGAATATCCATTCATCACCCAGGTGTGAGAGAGATTGACCCTAAAAAGACAGATCTTGGAGCACTGAGGAATTGGCTCTGTAGGTCTCTTTCCTGTCCACTGACCCCCAGGGATCCTGCTCACATCCAGATGGAAGAAGAATCTGCTTCTTCACAGGACCCAGGGGATTCTTACTCTTCCTTCCCATACATATAATTCTTACTAATCCTACTTTCATCAAGAATACCAGATGCTGCAAGGCTTGACCTTGGAAAGCAATCCACTGGTGCTGGGGAAAAAAAAAATTCTAAATGAAAATCATAAAACCTTGTAAGAAAGAAAGATTAAGAAACAGAGAAAAAGAGAAAGAAATTTAAAAGAAGTAAGAAATAGAAAAGATGGAAGAAAGTGTATGGAAGAAAGAAGGAAAAAGATAGGAAATTTCATAAAAAGCCATTATACTTCTGTATGTACCATTTTGTTGTGAGAAATTGCATCTGCCATATTTTCTAATCTTTTATAATAAAATGACTTACAAAATTTTATTTACAGAGTGATGACCTATACAGAATTAGAGTATCTGCTTCCCTCAAGTTTTTCATAACAATTGAATTCCCCCTTACCCCCGCCCAGCTCCAACTTTACTACAAATAGCAGAATATTGATTTTTTTAAAGGCCAGACTTCTGCTTCCTGTGTGAGGATGCGATTGTAACACTGCATTATCTCTGAAACCTCTTTGCTAATAGTGAATCTCTTTGGCAGTTGTTCCGGAACTGCTGACAAGACATACTATTATCTCTTCCATTTCATCTTCCTCTTCTTTCCTCCCCGAGGGAAAAAAAAAAACATCTGTGTGCCTTAGAGGGAATTAAATATGTTAGAATGAATCCCTTGCTTTTCTGTCTATTAAAAAGTGTTGACTTTTTCGTTTTCGTTTTTTATTTTTGTTTCTCCCCGCTCATTCTGTAAGACTGGAGAATATTTTAGGGAGCCTACATCAAATGCCATATCCATTCTGGGTAATTAATTAATTTACTTGTTTAGTCAACACACATTTATGGAGGCTCTATTTTATATCAAGCAACAAGCTTAGTAAATGGGATTTAAGAACTAAAGACAAAGCACTTTAGTTTTAGGAAAAGTAACATTAGACTCAAAGTGTGATTTTCTTAGCCTTTTAAGATGGAAAATACAAAAATCACATTACACATACACTTTCCAAAATAATCCCAAGCATGTATGTGAAATGTAATCTTAACAAAATATACAAGTCAGTTCTAATTATATAATTTAGAGACTTTGAATATGGAAATATTATTTTAAGCTTTAAAGAATGGGATACAGAATTTATATATTACGTTTAACTGAACCACCGAAAGATCACATAAAGTATAGAATCAGGCAAAAGTGAGAGAGGTGGAGAAATAGTATGAATGTAGGAAAAAGCTAGATAGAAATATAAAATATACAACTGAACAGTAGATCTTCTTTGTGTCTCTGATCTCTAAAAGACAAGCATCACTCTTTGGTAAGGATAAATGATTTACCAGCAATATTTCTAAGTTACTTTAACTTTCTAAACCTTGGGAAAATGGGAGTTACTAATACTGCAGAGGTTAAAGCCAATAATGCTTTAATCACTGAATCACAAGCATCTGACTTCACAGAGACAACCTAGGCTAGGCAGGCAAAAATGTGTGGGTTTTAGGAGCAGGCTGACTAGCCATTAAGAACCACATAGATTGGAGCAAATTTACCAAGGGCTTCGCGTTTCAATTTCTTTGTCAGTAAAACACCCAGAATAGTATGTGATAAGCAGATAAACCATTATTATAGCGAAGAGATTATTTTTTAAAATCACTTTATAACAGATTGAAGAGTGTATTCTAACTACTTGAATTATGAATATAACTTCCCATTTTGAAATCTCTTCTTTATACTTTATTCTCACTTTTATAACTATGTACTCATTCTTATAGCCTTTTAGAACTTTTCTTTGATACATTCTTGTTTTCATACTTACTCACTTTTAATAATTGTGCAATTTCAATTCCCATCTCTAATGTAGGAAATTATTGCTCAGTAAACTGGTAGGTAATTGAAATATAGGTTTATGTCATTTTTACTTGTATAGTTCAGCTCTCCAAAATCATATCTTGTTTATATGAAATACCTCATAAATGACAAATGAATGAACAAATGATATAATAATAATATGCTCTTTATTATTGGGAAATACGTAGTATCATTCAGAAAAAGTTGAATATATGAAGAAAGCTATACTCAAGTGCTGCACTTGAAAACAAAGAATGAGTTATAAAAAAGAACTGCAGAGATAATTGGAAGAAATATTTTGGAGGGAAATCATATAAGGCATGTTTCATGTCAGGTCCCAATTAAAAAATTATATTTAATACCATCTTTGAATAACTATAATTTTTCTTTATCATTATTTAGATTTTAATTAGTTTATATGTGGTATTTGAATACATTTTTTCAGTTTATTTCATTATATGTGCACTTGCTTATTCATTAATTCACTCATTTTTATTCTTTAATAAATATGGGTGGGCATTCACTATGTAGTACTCTGTTCTAGAGAAATTATGTGACCAATAAAACTTTCACAAGTTAATATTGTTATTGAGAAACAAGACAGTATCTTTAAATTAGGTCTTTTCTAAAGAATTAACCATAACAGTAAAACCTCAATAAGTTGTCTATACCTGTGTAGAAGTGATATAACCTGTGTACAAGTAAAAGACTTTTGGTGTGTTAAACTACTGAAATTTTATTACAATTTATAATCACAGAATAACCTACCTTATCTTAATAAATGTTATCACACTGAAAAGTTTTTATTTTAAAAGAATTTTCATGGGCTGGGATTGCGGCTCAGCGGCAGAGCGCTCGCCTCGCACATGTGTGGCCCGGGTTCGATCCTCAGCACCACGTAAACAGAAATACATTGCATTGTGTACAACTAAAGTAAATAAATAAATATTTAAAAAAAAAGAATTTTCAATCATTAAAATAATATTATATGAACTAATTAATTGTACAACAATTTTGACCAGTGACTTCATTAAACCTTTCCTCCAGCATACTTTTAACATAACTTTCCTTGTTTGTAAGCATAGCTAACATTATTTGCTATGCTTTGGGCTTTATATAATTCAGACATTCAGACAATGGACTCCAGTATGTGAGTCTTCTACCTCAGAACTTCCAAATTAAGTATTTTTCTCAAAATTATTTTGGGAAATTCATCAATTTGCCAGCAAACAAAACAAAAACCAGAAGACTTTGTAGATTAATAAGCAAGTCTACCACACAAACATTCATACCAAGCATTTTCCTCTTTGGGGGTACCTATTCCTGAGAGGGAGGTAGGGAAGGGTGACAAATAAAATTGTGAAAAAAATTTTTTCTTATACATAACAGTTGTCATGCAGACTGTCCACATAAACTGCACCAATACAAACAGCAGAAAAACTAAAGTTTTGTCTTTGAGGTTTAAAAGAATATCATAACAGGCTTCAGCCTATAAATCAATTAAAATCAAAAAAGGGCAACTGAACCAGTGGTAACAAAGGTTGCAGTTCTCACTAGGATTTGGATTCCTAACATTTGAGCAAACTTTCACTAAATATCTTATACATCCTGGCATAGCTTTTCAGGAAATGCTGCTTTTCCTTCGAAGTTTAAGGGCCTCCCTTTCTTGACTTTGTCAAGAGCTGTGCCTTTTGTCTTCACCTTCTATTTCCAGTGTCAAATTAATTCAAAAGAGATTCAAGAAGAGTTAAGGAAGAGGTACTCAAGAGTTAAGCCTCTAAGGAAGAACTGCAGTGTATTTACTATTATATTCATGAGTCTTTCTTCCTTATGATACAGTACAACCTTGCATACATCTCAGACACCACTACATTTTTTGTTTATAAATCAGTAAATGGTTTTGGATGTTTCTGAGAGAAGGTAGTATGGATCAAGCATTGGAAGGGAAAGAGATACTATACAAGGGAAAGAGGACCAAGAAAAAGACTTGAATAAACTCTATCTTTGAAGTAATTTAAAAGGAAGAAGGAATCACTAAGGAAGATTTGGAGGATATAGACCAAGAGCAGGATAAGGGAGACTACCATTATAAAAAATAAGAATGAAAACACTTACAGAAGGAAAAAGTAAAGATCATAAAATTTTATAGAATAATACAATAATAATGACTAAAAAGAGGTGATTAGATTTGACAACAAAGAGTTTACTGATGATCTCATAGAGAATATTTTTGTAAACTTATTAAAGATCAAAACCAAATATCAATCACTGAGAAATGAAACTGAGGGAAAAAGAGATAAAGATGTACAGATATAGACAGGGAAGAAATCAGGAATTTCAGTCCTAAGGGACTGAGAAATCATTCAGAATTTATTTTAAATCAAATAGTATTTTTCATCCGAACTGTTTTCACACTATAAGTTTTAAAAAGAAAAGAATAAATAACCTATTTAATTTAGTTACAGCTTTTAAATTATGTGGTAAGGACTATGTCCCCCCCACACACATACCCCCAGTACCAGGGATTGAACCCAGTGGCACTTAACCACTGAGCCACATTACCAGCACTTTTTTTGTATTTTTATTTAGAGAAAGGGTCCAGCTAAGTTGCTAAGGCTGGCTTTGAACTTGCAATCCTTCTGCCTCAGCCTCCCAAGCCACTGGGATTATAGGTGTGAGCCATTGCGCAGCTTTTCAAATTTATAATTTCCATCATTTAGCAAATTGGTGACATTAAATATTTATAAATATTGAATATCACACTTATTTCAAAACTGAAACAGTTGCTGTCTTCCAAACCCACTGTCAATCATCATCTTCAACTTGATATGTCTGTTATAGCTATTCCATAATTAACATTACTAAAATAGAACTTGATTATTTTTCTCCTTATCTGTTCTTTCTCCACATTAATATTCCATTTATTTACTTCACGTTCTGTCCATTTCATACACAGTAGCAGAACTATTGTTCAGCAATATATATCAACTCATGTTATCTCTTTTTAAATTTTTCCAAATATTTTCTTCACAGAAAATAACAGGCCTTGTTTACTTACTTACCTTCTTTCACTTTCCATCTTGCTCATTATCCACTGCCCACACTGCTCTTTATTTTTAGAGAACAAACTTTTAATTTTCCTACGAGTTTTCCACCTTCCATTTCAACTTCTTAGAATGTAGTGCCATAAAAACTTGGCTTACTTAATGTCTTTTTGTGCTCAGAAAGACATTTCCTACTCATCCTCATCTTATCAATCACCTCATCTTCTTCATATCTCATTACCCTACATGATTTTATTCTTCAGGACATTTATTGCATTTACGTATTTGGCTTGTGTTTTGTCTTTTTAGCACTGAATATAAACTACATTACACCAGAATTCCTATATTGTTCACCCATTATAATTAACATATACAGAGTATCTATAATACTTTTTAAAGAATGAAATTATCTTAAAGGTACTTTTTGAAATTATAAGTTTATTACTTAAGATTGATCTTTAATATTCTTAATTTCTTTAACTTTATAACTAGAGAAACATAAAAAGTTCTGAAAAAAAATTACTGAACCAGATCAAATGGCCTATTGACTCTATTTTTTGATGTTTGAGACATTACTTAGAATAAAATATTTATCAGTGTGAGACATATTTTGTGTATAACAGAAATATTTGAAATTTGAATATCTGATTATTTAGACTACTCACATAATCTGCAATAAAACTAAAATACATTTTAAAGCCTATGTCATGTACATAGAATTATAAAAAATAATTTATGATTTTTGATACATTTAAAAACAAATCAAGACTGGTTGATGATTTTTATGTTGTTTCTCTACTGTTGCAGAGAGTAAGTTTAAGTGAGAAGTCTTGTTCTGAGTTGAATGCACTACACATTTTTAATCTTTGATGAATTCACAAACCCCAGTATTTTTTCTATGCTATAAATAACATTCATTTTTAACTCCACCTTACAGCTCTGTCATTCATCTAAAAAGTCCATAAACTTCAGATAACTATATTGGATTCAGTACTTTTGTAACTGCTCAACATTGTATATTTTAATTAATCCAGGTCATAATGATATACTTCCTTCCTGATTTCCTGAACAATGATTACATCAATATAAAATTTAAATACCTATTCGTGATGGCATGTGTATTAATTTCAGTTTACACAAATAAAAGCAAAATAAAAATAGACATGATTACCATGTGTATAATTACCAGGGGAAAATTGAAAGAACTGATATTAAGGAAAAAATAATTGCGTTTTTTTTTTTTTTAAATCAGAGATTTACAAGATTGTGAAATTTGTGTTCCCAGTATTGGCTAATTTATTTCAAAACAATACTTCCACCACAAAGTTAAAATAATAATAGAATAAAAATCTATTAGGCCCAAATCTCCATCATGTCAGGTTAGGAACTGACTTCTTTATTAAGACTCCTTGTTCTTGTAAATAATACTGCAGTACAAAGCATTGTTCATAAATCTTTGCCTATATCTTATTTAGAATAGGTTCCTAGAAGTCATATTGTTATTTCATATTGTCAAATTACTTTACGGAATATTTAAGTAGGTGTGAATTGGTTTCGTTGTTATTATTTTATTTTGTTTAAATCAATTTCCACTCCTACCAGCAATTATTGAGAATGATCATTACAAAGCATTGGATACTATTATTTAAAAAATGTAATGACCATTTGCATTTTTATGTAGCAATCTGTATCTGTTGACTATTTTTAATTAATAGTTTTATTTTTGTTGTTATCTCTGAGTTCTCTATATAATATGAACAGATTGTTTCTTGTATCCTTATTTTATTTTTTCCAATGATCACTTGTCCATTTATAATGAAGTTTTTGACATGCACAGACTTTAAAAAAAAAAAAAAAAAGGCTCCTAAAGTGCAAGAAGTAAATCAAGAATCAATAAATGGGTTGGGATCAAACTAAAATCTTTTCACAGCAAAGGAAACAATCAAGAACATGAAGAAAGGCTACAGAATGGGAGAAAATCTTTACTGCATGCACCTTAAATAGAACATTAATCTCCAGGATATATAAAGAAATAAAAAAACTAAACATCAAAACAACAATTGACCCAGTCAATAAATAGGCTAAGGAACTGAATAGACACTTCACAGAAGAAGAAATACAATCAATGTGATTTCACAAATATATAAAAAAAAATGTTCAACATCTCTAGCAATTAAAGAAATGCAAATCAAAACTACTACTCTAAGATTTCATCTCACTCTAGTCAGAATGGCAATTATCAAGAATACAAGCAACAATAAACATTGTCAAGGATGTGGGGGAAAAGATACACTCATTCATTTCTGGGGGGACTGCAAATTGGTGCAACCACTATGGAAAGCAGTATGGAGGTTCCTCAGACAACCTGAAATGGAACCACAATTTGACCCAGCTATGCCACTCCTTGGTTTATACCCAAAGGACTTAAAGTCAGCATTCTACAGAGATTCAGCCACACAAATGTTTATAGTAGCTCAATTCACAATAAGTAAGCTATGGAACCAACCTAGGTGATCTTCAATAGATGAATGATAATGAAAATGTGATAACACAATGAAATATTACCCAGCCTTAAAGAGGAAGGAAATTATGGCATTTGGTGGTAAATGGATGGAGCTGGAGAATATCATGCTAAGTGAAATAAGCTAATCCCCCAAAACCAAAGCCCAAATGTTTTCTCTGATAAATGGATGCTGATCCATAAGGGGGGGTGGGGGTGGGGGTGGGGAATGGGAATAATGATGTACTTTGGATTAGACAGAGGGGAGTGAATAAATAAGAAGGTGTATAGGGGTAGTAAAGAAAGTAGAATGAATCAGACATTATTACCCTATGTGCATATATGATTACACAACCAGTCATGTACAACCAGAAGAATAAGAAATTATATTCCATTTATGTATGATGGGTCAAAATGCATTCTATTGTCATGTATAACTAATTAGAACAATTAAAAAAAAGAGTGGCTAACCAAGATGTAAAACAGGAGGGTATATAGTTTAATCTATCAGAAAGCTTCTAAGACATCAAGATTTAAGGGACCAAGGGACCATAGAACAGAGTAGCCATCATAAGAAACCTCCATATTTGATTCTGCTTCTCTCACTAAGGTATTTGCCAACCTGAAATAGGCAGTTTGAGAGACTTAAATACAAATCCATTTCTGTAATTTTTTGCATATGATAGGGATTGTAGGTTCAAAGAACAGAGAGATGTGGTAAGCAACCCAGGCTTTCACTTTTAAAAAGAAAAGACTAACATTTATTACTAGGACATAATATCAACTTTCACAAAATCTAAGACAACCTTTGAATTGGTTCAACTTCTGATTAATTAAAGTGTTCTGTCTTTCCCTAAGTCTCCTCCACAAGCAGAAAGCAATCCTTCACTGAAGAAGTATGTAGAACTGAGGAATTCCAAATCCATTCCTTTCTTTCTCTCACTCACTCATTCAAAAAGACATTAGATCATTAATAACCAGGCATGCCAAATAGAAGAAATTACTAAAAACTATATTGAAATGAGACAGTAACAGCAGGTCCATTGGACATCAGACATAACAGCATTCAGAGAAAAACCTTAAAATGATTGCAATTATGAATTCAATAAATTTAATGACATGAAGGAGAGAATTAGTAGAATTAGGAACCTACAACAAAGAATTGAGTTAAAATTCTTGAAATGAAGAACTTAGTATTTAGAATTAAGAAATTCAGTTTATGGGCTCTCAAGAAGAAATTAGAAAAGAACTAATTAAACAGGAAATAGAATAAGAAAAGATATGAATGAAAATATGGGAATAAGAAATCACATGTAAAAAGCATGTAATGTACTTGGAATCCATGGGAATAAGTGTGAAAAAATGAGCAGAAGCAATATTTGAAAAGCAAATAGTTGAGTAATTTGCCTAAGTTATCAAGAAGATAAAAATGAAGTGATAGCAAAACATTAACAGAATAAATACAAGGAAACTGCATCCTATCACACTATGCTGAAAGTGAAATGAGCCAAAGAAAAAGATTCTTCAAAGCTGCCAAGGTGGTGGAGAGCATGATACAAGGTAAGATGCCAGTTCATTTTAGAGCAAAAGCAATAAAGCACAGAAGCCAAAGAGTGATAACTTAAAGAGTATTTAAAGAAAATAACTACCAACCTAGAATTGTGCAAACTATAAATATATCTTTAAAATGAAAATAAATAATATTTTTCAGATATATATTAATTAACATAATGTATCACAAGTAGAAAACTTAAACACCTAAAAAAATGATTCAAGCAGTAGGAAGATAAGAAGACCTAGGAAAGGAAAGAAGGAGGAGTGGGAAAAGGGAAACAATGGGGAGTGATATTGGCTAAATCATATTATTATGTGATCTGCATGCACAAGTATGTAACAATGATGAATATCACCGTTATGTATAATTATAATGCACCAATTAAAAATATATGAAAAAAAGAAATCTAGAAAAAAAGGAAAATACTAATAAAGAGAGGTAAGACAAATACATAGATTTAAAAAAATAATTAGTGTTTTGCAGAGTTTCAAATATTTAGAATCATTTTAAAATTATAATTAAAAAGTTACAAAAATATCTGTCTTTTAAGAGTTAATGGGCTTAAAGTGTTCTAAGAGCCTTATGTTTTAGGGGAAATTGCAAATATGTCAATATATACTAGATTTTAATAAATCTATTATACATACATTTTAATAAATTAAGGATTCATGTATATGAAATGATTACTAGAAGAATCAATAACATAACTAACAAACAGAGAGGAAAATGCAATAATAAAAGAATATATAAACCAAAATAATGCAAGAAAGGAGGGCAAAAGTGAAAGAATAAGTAGAACAGAAAGAACAATATGGTCCATGTAAAAGGCCAAACCTATCAATGAATATATGGAATATAAATAAATCAATAATTCATTAAAAAGAAAAATATAATGCATTAAACATAAAAACCTACATATATGCCACTTAAATAGAATACCTTACACAGACATATTTCTTTTAAAAAGTTAAAGCTAATGGAATACTACCATACAAATATCAAAATAATGTTTATAGTTTTGGCAATAGTAAGTAAGCAAACAGTAATAGTGGAAGTTTCAAAAAATTCTTTGTAATGATAAATGATTCAATTCAATAAAAAGATTCAATAATTTGGCAATTTACAATAATTACAGCAATATAGCTAATGAGTAATAACAAAATGTACACAGAAAAAAAAATCGATGGACCTGTCAAAAAAGAGACAAACAGCCATTCTGGAATTAATGAATTTGCATATTTTGATATAAGTGTAACATACTGCAATAAAAAGTTTTGACAAAAAAATGCTATTGGACAATTGGGCAATTCAGTGTGGATCTAATAATTGTGTAAATTTAGAAATGTAGCAATCTCAGGTTATGAGATCCTTGATCTAATACACTGTGATAAAAAGTTTCCACTTTTTCCGATGGGCAATGAAACTCTGTAAAGGATTTTATTAGTGGGGGTGGCATGATTATATTTATTTTAAAAGGTTATTTTTTTTAATAATGTGAAAAGTATATCAGAAAGAATAATCCAGGAAAAGCAAAAAAAAAAAAAAATTGTTATATAGTTACTGTAATGATTCTGAAATAAAAGTGTTTCAAAACCAAGAAAACATTTTAGTGCTCTCTGAAAAACAAAACTGATCAGACTGAATCAGTGATTGGATAATTGGCTTGAAAGGAAAGAAGGGTTTGAGTTCTCTGTTTCCTGTAGTTAGCTGGAGGGTAGTGCCATTGACTTCTCTAGGGAATATAGAAGAAAAATCAGGATTGGAGGGAGTGATCATAATGAGTTCAGCGTAGGACACATTCTATTGAATTTGTCTTTTCTAGTGCTTGTGACAGGTATCTGTCTGGAAATTTGGGAGTTTTCAGTGTATGCAATGTCTAAATAAGAGATTCTTGGGTTCATGAGAGCAAAGAAGGGAGAGATAGAGAAGTCTCCAGAGATATTTTGACATTTGTAACATTTATGGTTATAGCAATCCTATTGATGTAAACACTATCAAATTTTTTTTTTAGTTATTCATTGTATAAAACATTTTAAATGTCTTATATAAAAGACAATGTAATAATTCTTTTGGAAACTAAAAAAAATCTTTGCCATTCATTTTGCTTTTATTTTATAGTAATTATGCATACAGAAAAATACACAGATTGGGGAAATACACAGATGGGGAAATTAGCATTTTAACACACTCTAAAAATACACTATGAAGAACAGTTCATTTTTTTTAATGTTTTTGTTTTAAGGACAGAAGAATTACAAATATATTTATTTTCCTGTTGTTTTTTATTATTAAAGTTTAGTATGCAAAAACAGTTATTAAAATTTATAATGATTCACTTGAATTTAAACATTTCAGCTCACACGATTTACCTCTGAAAATCCTTATGTATCATTTATAATTTCTAGACAAATTTTAGAATACCAATAAATAAAAAAAAAGGGTATACTGGTAGCTAAACATGTGGTATGAACAGAAGAAGCAAGTGATCCAGGAGGTTTTAGTGATTAGCTAAACTCTATTCTGTTGTTACTAAAATTGAGACATTAAAGAATTCATGTTTGTCAGGATAGCCCTATCTAAAAAGTTAAAGAGATTAAAATTATGTAATATATTTTGGGTTGTATAAAAGCGACCAAGTCATAGAAGTTAAACCTATTATCAATATCTCTTTTAAAAGTGTTCTTAAACTGGGCATGGTGGCACATGCCTGTAATCCCAGCTGTTTGGAAGTCTGAGGCAGGAGAAACACGAGTTCAAAGCCAGCCTCAGTAACCGGCAAGGCGCTAAGCAACTCAGTGAGAACTTGTCTCTAAATAAAATACAAAATAGGGCTGGGGATGTGGCTCAGTGGTTGAGTGCCCTTGAGTTCAATCCCTGGTACCAAAATTTAAAAAGTTGTTCTTCTTACTTTGACCCTGATTTTAATCAAATGTTTATTTTATCATCAAGAGGAAGAAAATGTAAATAACCACTGTTATGGTTTGAATATGAGATGGCCCCATAAAACTTGTTAATGCAGGAATATTTAGAGGTGAAATGATTACCCTATGAGAGCTGTCACCTAATCATTCTAGTTTGAATGGACTGACTAGATGGAAATTGTGGGCTGGAGGAGGATCACTGGGGACATGTCTTTGAGTATTATATCTTGTCCCTTGGCTTCTCCTTCAGTCTCTCTGCTTCCCAACTTCCATGAACTACGCTGATTTTCTCCACCTGTCCTTTTGCCATGATACGCTACCTCACCTTAGCCCACAGCAATAGTACCAGTCAACCTTGCAATGAACCTCTGAAACTATGAGCCAAAATAAACTTTACCCTTCTAAGTTGGTCTTGTCAGGTATTTTGGTCATGGCGACATATAGCTTACTAATACAATCGCCTTGCTAATTTCTTCTGAGCTGATCAACTAGTAGATGATAGAAGGAGATTAATTATAAAGTTAAGCATATTTTTAGAATATTTTCTATATATATTTCACTATACTTGACAAAGTTGATTCTATGGCAAGTACAGAAAAGTTTGATTTATTATTGAATATGCTACTATTAAACCACGTTTCACTATTTCATATTTTCCCCATTTAATTTAAACCCTAGGACCTCGCCTTTTTGTTGAATGCATTATGTTTATATTTTCAAAAATATTAACAGAAAAATAATAATAGACTACAGAAATCCTCCTACTTATGAATTATTTAATTAAGAATAGGATATTATTTTCAATATTAATATTTTCCCAATTCCCATATTTATGGATATTTTCCAATTATTTCCAATTACTTTTTATTTCCAATTGATTGAATATGAGATTTTCAACTTGGAATATTAATTGCCATTTTCCAAATGATTGCATATCATTACTATTGAGCACTTAAATTTTCATAAAGTTACGAGCACTAAATAATTAGCATAATGTCTGCAACATTAATTTATGTATCTAAGTAGTAAATAACAAGAGAAAATATACATAGGGATGAAGAATTTAAATTGTGTGCAGAATGACAGTCTTAGGGACAGACCATGATTTAGAAAATGTATTTGAATTGGCATATTTTTTCTTTCTCCAATATCAAGAAACAAAACTTCTGTGATAAGAAATCACACTTCTTTATTATACTAGTTGTGTTTAATCTCTTCTCATTAAGGCTAACTTGGAACAATTTAGACAAAATAAATTAAGCCTCTTCAGCTTGAGGCCATTTAAACATTTCAGTTCAGAAGGAAGTGAGATGGGCCTCATGAATTAACCTCAGTAATATCTGCTGGAACATTTTCTGATGCTGGCTAAAGTGCATTCCTGTGTATTTCCACTTAAGCCATCTGCCAATCTTAATGCTTATTCCTGAGGGAGGAAAACATCCAGAGCTATTTCTCATTTAATTTGCAAGGACATCCTGTTTAGGTACTTATCAAAAGAACAGGAGAATTGATGCCAAATACCACAAACCCTAGTTTAGAAAACTTAATGGTTTGGACTAAAGTAATAACCTACATTTTAAAGGAATTGTAGCTTACTTCCTTTAATTTAGTAAATACTCAGAAAGTATGGCTCTTAGGCCTAAATGCTTTTTAAAAATAACAGTACTTTGCTCTACATACATTAAGGGATTTTATGGGGGAAAAATATTTACTAACCTTTTCAGGATGGTGACTAAGTATTTTAGTGCACTAGAATCAAGATCATTTGTGTTCAATGATTATAAAATTCAGATACCTATTTATAATGGATGTTAATTATTTAAAGGGTATTATTATTATTATTATATACAATGAATATCAAGACAAGATAGTTATACCTATTCTAAAATCCTTTTTGTATAAGTATTTAATTCTATTTCACGATCCAACTCAAAAAAACCTAATTCCCAATATTTCTGTCATAAAATACCGTATAAGATAAATGCAAATATTTTAATTTTAATGAACTTTTTGAGTGTCAAAAAGATGATTATGGAAAATGTTTTTGCTTTTAGTAACACCAGGGCAACAAATTATAACTTCAATATATAATTCATTTTAGTTCAACAACCATATAACACACAACCATTTCTCCATGTGGTATATGAAGGAATTGGTGCGGAGTAGGTCAATATTAGGAATGTAAGTAATGATGGCAGGGAAGTCATTCAGTGATAAGGGAAGTTTGTAATAATTAGGAAACAGAAGAAGAACAACTAAGTAGGTAATACCAAAAGGACATTAAGCCACAGTTGTAAAAAAA
Organism: Tamias sibiricus; assembly: GCA_025594165.1. Lineage (NCBI taxonomy): Eukaryota > Metazoa > Chordata > Mammalia > Rodentia > Sciuridae > Tamias > Tamias sibiricus. The sequence continues at coordinate 21,913,402 of CM046663.1, forward strand.
AAAACAGATTTATTTATCCATTAAATTACCTGTTGTCCTTGAAGCTTGCTGTTTAGCTGCCCTCTGACCTGGAAAAACAAATAAACCAAAGGTCTCCAGTCTCCTATAAGATGATCTTGGCTGTTTATTAACAGGCATGTCCTATTTTTCAAGATTTTCTTCAATGATACATGAAAATATAAATAGCTAAATTTAAAAACATCACATTATAAATATCTATGCAACGGTGTCAAACTAAAATGCAATGTCAAATATTTTAAATTTCTTTTTTTTTTCTTTTTATGCTTTCTATTAAATCTTTTTTCAACTTGAAAAAAGAAAGAAATGAAATTTACCATTGCCTTAGAATATTTTTTTAAACCACATTAAAAATATTCTGTGGGATGATGCCAAATTGAAATAAAAATATTACATAAGGGCACTATTAGTTTCTCCCCTCACTCCCCTTTATTTATGTTCTCTATTAAATCTCTATAAGCTCTAAGAATGAAACTGCTATTGTCCTGGCAATTCTAGGCATCCTGAAGTTTTTTCCCTATCAATTGGCCCTTTATACCTCTCACCAGAGGCCGGATGTTTGCAGTTGCTGGCAGCTGTTGTTTAAGACACTGTTAATGACTAATAGACTGGCAGCATGCATTGAAAGAGTGAGGCTCAGAGCCTGGGAAAGGTCCCAGTGCTGAGTGCCCTCAGTGCTGCAGGGTAATTAGTTTATTACCTACAAGATTAGAAAATCAGTACCAAAGATACTTTATCCAGCTCACTTCTCAAGACTCATCAGAAATTGCAAATGATTGTATTTTTGAAGTAATCTAAATAATTCATAGCTGGCCTCTCTTTGTATACTAATCAAACTAGCCAAATATTCAGCAACATTGAGGGCAATTCTCATCCCTACTATGACCCACTCCTCCTGGAATTTGGGCATATGTAAAATCCAATTTAAAAAAAGAAATCGGCTTGGAGAACTGTTAGAAAAGCACTGCATTTGTTTACTTTCAGAGTATGAGAAAGGTTTCTTGTTAATTATACACACCAGCATAAAGATCAAATTGAAAAAAATGTTGTTCATTGAAAATGGTAACTTCAAATGTTCTTTTTAAACTAGTGACAGTAAAAGAAAATCAATCTTTGGAAAAATTGTTTAAAATGTAATTTAAAACTTTAGCTCTTCCAAAGGCAAAGTTAAAATTTCTAAGTAAGAAAGTTCAAAAAAGAATCTTATATTTGAAGAAGTTGTACAGATAAAACTCTCCAGCTATCTTTTCACTGTTATTGATAAGAAATAAAAACATGGCCTACTACTTGACCTTTCTCTCCATTTTAGTACTGGAGGCAAAAATAATGTTCTCTGAAATAAGTAGCTGTGTTTAAAGCATTAACACAGTTTTAATGTTTATTATATGCTGATATGTTCTATTCATAATGAAAACAAGTTGTGACTTCTAAAATTAAATATTAAACATCCCAGTGAAAAACAAGGTAAATTGCAAAATGTCATTAAGGATCATTATTTTCAAAGATAAAACATGTATGATACAGTGATAAATGATGTTTATGGTACAAAGATAATCTTGTCTAAAACTATATATTTCAAGTGTATTACTGGTTGATAGAATCTGAATTGTGCTAAGTTCATCTGGGCACATGTACAAATTAAAAGAAACACACATCAAACTACCCTTTTCTTATGATTCATTTCATGTAAGACACATGTCTCTTAAAAATATCATCATCATCATCAACACCTAGGTATAATTATGCTAAAGTAATAAACCATTTGATCAAATAGTGAGAGTACACCTGAGGTAATTTTACTTAGACAAGTCAACACATTTATGTTCAGTTATTAATTCTCTATTGAATTCCAAAAGTAAAGTCTATAGATATCTCCAAACTCTCTTCACAATGACCTCTACAAAGTTAAATGTTCTTATTAATATTCATAAACAGAAGAGAAATTGAACACAATGATTCTACATTACAAGGAAAGCAGGCATTAAACAAACATGGATAACCAAAATTGGTTTACCATGTAAAATATTTTAAATTTATAATAAAGTTAAAATACAAAAATAACTAAATGAATAAAATTTTATAATAGTGCTCAAAACTGAATGAAGGCTGAATTTTAAATAAATATGCCATCTTCTATTAATCCAATTTACTAGTACTTTTAAATTGCTGAGACTCAAGTGAACAACACAATTATTGTTCACCACTAAACAAATCTATTGGGTTGTTTTTTCCTTAACAATATGCTTAGTAAGCTGGCATGGTCGCACGTGTCTATAATCCCAGCAATTTTCGAGGCTGAGGCAGGAGAATTGCAACTTTGAGATCAGCTACAGCAACTTAGTGGGACTCTGACTCAAAATCAGTTGGGGAAGGGGAGTCTGGGGATGTAGCTCAGATATAGAGTGCCCCTGGGTTTAATTCCCAATACCAAACAAAATTAAAAAAAAATATATGCTAAGCAATTTGAAACTGTTTTGGAACCATTGATATAATTTTATCATCATACTTTTTACTAAAGCATTTGAGTAATAGTCTAAATCAATTATGGAGAGAAATATAAATTTTATTGCATAGTACACCAAATTCTCAAGAGTACAGAAAAATATAAGAACTAATGTACTTTTGTTAGCTTTCTGTAATTGTGACAAAACACCTGAAATAAACACCTTATACAAAAAAATGGTTTATTTTGGCTCATTGTTAGAGAGCTGTCAGTCCATGGTTGCTTGGCCCTTTTGCTTTGGGCCTGTGGAAACATAGTACTTTATCGCAGAAGCATGTGGCTTAGGAGGCCTGTTCATGTCATGGCCACCAGGAAACAAGAGAGAGACAGAGAGGGCCCAATATCCTTTTCATAGGTATTATGATAGCTGACTGATTAATTGATTAATCCATCAAATGAAGTCAGAGACCTCAAGTTCAATCATAACTTAAAGGCCCCACTTCTGAACCTTATATGGTTGACCTTGCTATCAGCACAACAACACCAAAACCAAATTTAGATAAAATAATAATGGTTGGAATTAAATGTAATTGCTTTACTGCAACTAAAAATAATTCACATTAATATAATGTAGAATTGCTCAGAAATGAAGAGACTTTGATTATCTCATTAATAATTTATATATGTCAACTGAAACATTCCACACTCAAATTCAAAAAGAAAAAATAAAATAAAAACGTAAAACACGATATACAAAAACTATGGGATAATTTTAAAAGGTGTAAAATATGTGCAATTAGAATCCAGAAGGAGAAGTAAAAGAGAACAGAGCAGAATAAATATTGAAACAACAATCTCCAAGTAGTTTCCAAAATTTATGACAGACACTGATTCACAAATCTATACATATATGTATACACACACATACACACACACACACACACACACACACCTAAATTCTAAACTTAGGCATATCACATAAAAACTGCAAAAAACACACGACAAAGCAAAAAATCTTGAAAGAAGCCAAGAATGAAGAAAATATAAAAATAAGGAAATACAGGAAAATTCCCATCTAAAGAAGAAAATAGATATGGATCAGATTTTAAATTTAAAACATTATACCATTTAGAACAGTATCTTAGAAATAAATTATATATGTAGAAATCTAGTAAAGTATGTCCAGCTATAATGAAAGAAATCAATGTTTATTTTAATAAATGTGGGTGTTATAGCTTAGATAGGAAGTGTCCTCCAAAAGCTCATGTGTAACACAAATCAAGAAAGTTCAGAGATGAAATGATTGAGTTATAAGAGCTTTAACCTAATCTGTGCATTAATCCATTTGAATGGACAAACTGGGTAGTAACTGAAAGCAGGTAAGAGATAGGCTGGAAGAGATAGGTCAATGATAGTGTGCCTTTCGGGTATATATTTTTGTTCCTGGTGAGCCTAGGTTAGTCTCTCTCTGCTTTTTGATTCTCATGTTCTGAGCTACTTTCATCTGCCACACCATTCCGCCATGATGATCTGCCTCAACTCAGGCACAGAGCAATGTAGCTGGCTGTCTATGGACTGAAAAATCTGAAACCATGAGTTCCAAATAAAGTTTTCTTCCTCTAAAATTGTTCTTATCAAGTCTTTTGGTCATAGCAACATAAAAGCCAACTAAAACCATGGTTATATTCCTTATTCAAGAACTGGAATATGGGTTTGACAGAGTTCTTAGATAAAATACTAAAAGCATAATTCATGGAAAAAATTTATAAGTTCATTAAAATTAAAAGCTCCTACTCTATGTAAAATATTCTTGTGAGAATGAAGTCACAGACAAGTTGAAAAGTTTTGCAAAACACGTATCGGATAAGAATTTGTATTCAAAATAAAAAATCTTAAAAGTCTAAAGTAAAAAAATGAACCACTCAATTACAAATATGGGAAAAAGTTGTGGAGAGAAATCTCAACAAGGAAGATAAACAGATGTCAAATAAGTATATAAAAAAGGGTTCGAAGTTATTTTTCCTTAGACCACTGGAAATGGAAATAATGAGTTACCACTACCTACCTATTAGAAATGTTAGAATCCAAAAAATCTTACAATAACAAAAACTGATTTGTATGTGGAACATGAAGAATTCTCATTCACTGTTGTGGGAATAAAAAATAATATAACCACTTTATATCATTGCTTGACCATCTCTTAAAAGCTAAACTTCACCATATGACAGAGCAACCAAACTCTGAGGTATTTACTAAACTTATCTGAAGACTTAGATTCATTTAAAAAATATGTTGATTTTCATAGCAGTTTTATTCATAATCACCAAAAATTGAAGGAAACCAATATATCCTTCAAAAGGTAAATGGATGAATAATTTGTGATACAACCATACAATAGAATATGTGTAAAATACATGAACTATCAAGCCAGGAAAAGACAGGAATAAACCTTAAATGCATACTGCTAAATGAAACAGTCCACTTATAAAAGGTTATATATTGTTGTATATTATTTAATTCCATCTATATAACATGCTGGGAAAGACAAACTATGCTGGTATTTAAAAAAATCAGTGGTTGCAAAGAGTTCTGGAAGAGTGGGAAAAGGCTGGATAAGTGGAGTATATTCAGCTTTACTTTTTTTTTTTAATTTAATTTAATTTGTTATACATGCTTTTAGAGTGCAATTCCTTTCATATTACATATAAAGAGCACAATTTTCCAAGTCATTGGTTTTACACAAAGTATTTTCATACCATTTGAGCTTTTATACATGCACTTAGTATATTGATGTCCAACTCCTTCTGCCATTGTTTCTATCCCCTTGTCCCCTCTCCTCCCCTCCCTCCCCTTTGTTTTATTTAACATTCCTTCATTCCTCTCATCCCCCTCCCTTGCCACTATAATTCAGTATCATCATAGCAAAGGAATCAATTGACATTTGGTTTTCTGGGATTGACTGATTTCACTAAGCATTATTTTCTCCAAATCCATCCATTTACCTGCAAATGCCATGATTTTATTCTCTTTTAGTGCTGAGTAGTGTTCCATTGCATATATATATACACCAAAGTTTCCCTATCCATTCATCTATTGATGGGCATTGGGGTTTGCTTTTTTGTTTTATGAGTTTTAAATTCTTTTATGGCAGTGAAGCTGTTCATCCTATCATGGACACCTGACATTTTGCCTAGGTCAAATCCCATAAAATTTAGCAGCATGAACAGTGAACACTAGGGCTGGGGCTGGTGCTCAATGGTAGAGCGCTTGCCTCACATGTGTGGGGCACTAGGTTTGATCCTCAGCATCACACGAAAATAAATAAATAAATATATTTAAAAATATATATTAAGAAAAAGTGAACACTAATTTATACAAACTTTTTAAAATTAGGAAGTTGGAGTAATTCAAGAAGGGAATGAAGATTTTGACAAAAGAATCTAATTTTGTTATAAATTATTTTTACAAAACTTCTCTGAATGTGGGGAGTACTGGGTTGACGATCTAAGTAACTTTGAAAAAAGAGTGAGTAATCTCTAAGAATAAAAGCAAAATAAAGAAACATTAGTACCTCACTCCTGTTGATCAAGTTATTTCTCATTTGATACTGTGATATCCTAAAACTAAACAACTAAGTAAATGGACTGTGAATAATGGAACCCAGTTTTCTTAATGTTGCAGTGGGAATTTAACAGGCAAGGAGAAGATGCAAAAGAAAAGATGCAAAAGGATCCATATATATAATATGTTATAGAGTTGAAGACATAGTATGTATTCATGTTTAGCTCAAAATATAAACAGATGAGTATATACAGAAATATTTATACATATACAAATATTTCATCATTCTGTTAGTTAAGAGGACATAGTAGAAATATCATATCAGTAGTAATAGCATCACTAGCGGCCAGATTTTAGTTTCTAATTCTATTCTCAAATAAAAGGATCCTGGACTTTTTGGAGAAATAACTGACTGTAGAGTGAGTCATGAAAAATGTAAGCTTGGAGAATCAAGTGATTGTAGCGTTATAAAACATAAATTAAACTAAAAATTTTAAACGAATAAATAAAAATAAAACCATAACAAAAATCATCTCACTACCTCCCTACTCATGAATTCATGTCATTAGGAGCAAACTAGAAGTGTACCCAGTGACAAAAATAAAGTACAATTTAACTAAAACCAGTGTACAAAATAAATATCCATTAATTTATACTGACACAAGAAAATTATTAAATAAATAAGTGTCCCTTGCATAAATCATTTAGATTAATTATGTATGTTCTCTGCTCCCAAAGAGTAAATCCCTACCCATTCTCTATATAGTGACTTCCTCACAAAATTTTCAATGTGGAAATGGGGGAAAAGAAAAAGTAATCTTACTGTACTCTCTTGATAGGATGTGATAACACCGTCATTTTATCTCTGACTTTTTTCTCTAAAATCTATACTTTAGTCTAATAATAAGAGAAACATCAGAAAAATACCAACTGGAATCATTCCATAATATGCGTAATATGCAACCCTTAAAACTCTCTTGATGAGCTGGGCGCTGGGGCGCACACCTGTAATCCCATCACTTGGGAGGCTGAGGCAGGAGGATGGCAAGTTCAAAGCCAGCCTCAGCAATGGCGAGGCACTTAGCAACTCAGTGAGACCCTGTCTCTAATAAAATACAAAAAAGGGCTGGGGATGTGGCCCAGTGGTCGAGTGCCCCTGAGTTCAATCCCTGGTACCAAAAAAAAAAAAAAAAAATACCTCTCATGGTGATCAAAAACAAGGAAAATCTAAACAACTGCCATAGCCAAGAGAAGCCTATGGGGGCATAAAAACTATAAACTAGAGTGTAAATAGACATCATATTAAAACCTAAGGAATCTGAATAAAGTATAGATTTCTGTTATTATTGATGAATCAATATCGGCTTGTTAATTGTGGCAAATTTCCCATATTAATATTTTTGTTAATAAGAGAGAAATTGTATGTGCACAGTATATGAATTTTGAACACTGTCTTCTCAATTTTTCTGTAAATCTAAAGCAATTCTGGATATTAAACCCTAAATAATAAAATGTAGTCACAAATCAGCATGATATGAATTATAGACTTTAAAAGTTGTTTTGTTCTTTAATAATATAAACTAGTTAAGAGACTGTTTTTATATGGTATGCATGATTATTTTGGATTGTTGAAGGCAAACAGGGATATTTAATGTCATATCTGAATTAAACAGCAAATAATGGAAATACCAAAAGAAAATATCTGTCATATTGTAACAGGGACAATGTGAGCACTAAACTTATTTTAATGTAATTTTACACATCTGTCCCTAAACTAAAGTATTCTGGGCAAGTTTCAGAACTTTTCAAACTGTTTATAAACTGAACAAACAAAGCTGTCCACATCCATTCACAATTGATTTCTCAGTCCCTTTTTAGTACTGAATGGCTCTTTAACAAGTGCAGTTCATCTTCTGTAGCCTGCAAAAGGTGACCTTAGTTGCTGAGGTGGGTGCTCAAATAAAATGAGTCCACAGCATCTGATAAATTCATCTTGAATCTTCAAACATTCACTCTGGTATATGAAGAAGAGAAACTTCAGTTCAATTAAATGATATATGAATAGAGCAGATATTAAAAATATATGAAATATAAAGATTAGCCCTATTTATTCCAGAATCAACAAACCTAACTATAAGAAGGTGATTGAACTTCTGTACACTTCCTTCTATTTTCAGAGTGAAATAAGACGTACATCTTGTGAAATTATGATTAGAATGGACCTGCCCAGTTCCAGTTCCTCCAAGTGATTTCAATAACCCAGAATTCAAAGAGAAATCATAGGTAAAATTATTATTATTTTTTTTTTCTCTCAGCAAGTGTCTGTTTCAGTTGTGGAATGTCATAGAAAGATTCATGGTACTAAATTTGAAGATGGACCGATATTCTTTCTCTTTACCTAGGAAGGGAACAAGCCAATTCATTGTTGCTAAATTTTCAGTTCCTTGGGGAAGTATTTGATTTTCTCACTCAAGGAGAGGGGGACAATTCTAGTCAATCCTTGATGAATCTCAAGATGTTTACCTTGCTTCTGCTTTATCTGAGCACACTGTTTTTCTCCATTCTTCCAGCAGTCTACATTGTGTCAAGAAAGTCATTGTTCCAGTTGTAAGTGCAAAAGGTATAATCAAATGAAAAATGAAATGCAAAAACTAAAAAGGTAAAATTATTTCAAATTAACATAAGCATATGCTTCTCCATTAGGGCTTAAGAAAACTGATCAGAAATAACTTTGCCCATATTGAATTATGGGTTTTGCTGCTGTGTGGCCTTAGAGAGAGTATGTAACTATTAGGTTCATTTCTATTTAGTAACGTAGAAATGTAAACTCTTCAAAATTTTTAAATTTAAATTTTAAAAATTCCTAGTTAGGAATCATATCACAGTATGGAAAAATCAAGTTTATCATAAAAGTTATTCTGATTCTGGCCATTTACTAATAATTCAAAAGTGTGTCAGTTTTTGCAGAAAACTAGTACAACAAAGGCCTTATTTCAAAAAAAAAAAAATGAAAGACTGCTACACAAATAAGTTCTACAATATTGCTCTTTTCTAACTTTTTTCATTTTCTGTTAAGGATACATTTTCCCCTATAGGTTGAATGGTTATGAATAAATATACATATTCATACATCTGCAAATGTAGTAGCTTTTTTATTCTGCTTATTCTTATTTCTCTGTTGCTTCAATCAACTACTTGTTCCACAATACCCTTTTTTTTTTGTTGGGTACCAGGGAATGAATTCAGGAGAACTGGACCACATTCAGCATCACTCAGTGTCTGGAGAAAAATCAATATTGTTAGTGCAGATATAAAAACAAAAGAATCAAAAGAGATACCCCATAGAAAAGCTAGGAATAGAGCCACATCCCCAGCCCTATTTGGTATTTTATTTAGAGACAGGGTCTCACTGAGTTGCTTAGTGCCTCGCTTTTGCTGAGGCTGGCTTTGAACTTGTGATCCTCCTGCCTCAGCCTTCTGAGCTGATGCTTGTTTCATAATACCTTTTATTTCATATGTTTTAGGCAGTAATTTCAATTTAAGTACATTTTTAAGTAACTTCAGATTCCAAAAGGTCTATCCTAATTGTATTGGCCAGGTAATAGTTCATAAAGCATCAAAGAAATTATTCTCATGAACAAGTCAGCAACAAAATCTTTCACTATATTATATATATTTTGTATTCTAAGATGCCATAGGACAAGACGTGAATGACTCTGAAAATGAAACTAAAAGTACATAAACACTCCTTGTGAACTAGAAATTGTTTCCCTTTAAGAATCAGTCTTAAACATTACCTGACAACAATGATGTGGTAAACTCCAATAATTAGCAAACTCTTCCTAAAGTGCTTTTGGTTATTTAAATTTTAAGGTAAGTCAGGATAGCCATTTTTTTCTTTTGTTTTTCCAGATTTTGAAATCTATATAGACAGCTCTATAAATATTTTACTTTGTTTACTCAAAATCATATTGTATATAAATGCTAGCTCCCATATTAACATAAAATATTTTTCTACACTTTTTTGGATTTTGTTTTCATAACACTTTGACTCCAATGTGTGTGTGTATGTGCGTGTGTGTGGATTGTTTTTTTTTTTCCCCCCTTGGAACACTGATAGCATAATATTTGCCTCAGAAGAATACAGGTGAATTGTTTTTTCTTCTAACTTATGTTCATTACTCATAACTTACCCTTGTCAAGTTCAGCATTGCTTGTCTATGCCAACACAATAGTAATGAAGAAGCTTTATTCTCTTTATCTAAAATCATTCTAAATATAGTGACTTAAATGTATAATTTTTCTAAAAATGTGCTTTAGGCTCTCAGGCTATTCCTGTTTTGATGAGCTGGCTCATAAATCTGTAAAAAGCTAAAGGTGCCATCTCTTTCCAGATGAACATTCTGCTATAGAATACCTCTGGATGGACAAAAAGAGGAAGATAAATAGTGAAAGCTCTATGATTCTTCAATACCATATGGTAAGAGATGATCTGTGGACCTTGGCCAGCTTCTATCATACCTGCTTGTCCTGGATAAGGAGAGAAGGTATTCAACAATTATTTTTTTCTTTGTAGTGGGGATTGAATTCAGGGGCACTTGACCACTGGGCCACATCCCCAGACCTTTTTTTGTATTTTACTAGAGACAGGGTCTCACTGAGTTGCTAAGTGCCTCACCATTGCTGAGGCTGGCTTTGAACTCGAGATCCTCCTGCCTTAGCCTCCCAAGTGCTGGGATTATAGGTGTGCGCCACTGCACCCAGCTTCAACAGTTCTTAAAACAATCCTACATAAAAATGAATGCTTTCTGTGGCGAAAGTTGGAGAAATTTTAGACTGGCAACAGAAAATGTTTCTACTTATATATTAAATATTAAGTAATCAATTAACATTAATTAACTTTCCACTTACATAAAAATATTATCATGCTTTGTTTTTTTTAAATTCCATCTCCTAGACATTCAGCATCACTCAGTGTCTGGAGAAGAATTGACATTGTTAGTGCAGATATAAAAACAAAAGAATCAAAAGAGATACCCCATAGAAAAGCTAGGAATAGAGTAAGGACAAAACAATAGATTAAAAGGAGAATAGGTAAAGCAAAATCCCATGGACCTGCTCCTTGGGGAGAAGAGGTGAAGGCTATCTAGATAGAAGAGAAGCCAGGTCCTTTGATGTATTGTAGAGACCATAAAATTAAAGAGCTGACCACAAGTAGAAATGGAGAACAAGGAGTAGGGTTATATTCGGAATTGCTGAACACCTTCTTTGCACATCCAGAACAAGGAAATGTGATAGACATTGGCCAAGCTCTGAAGACCATGTCTCTGTTGAGAGATGTTTCTAGTATTGCAGAATCACAGAGCACCACTATTCTCCTTCTTTTTAATCCATCCAGAACCATTCACGTTGTGCTTAAATTGCCAAACAAATAGAAGAATTGGACTATTATCCAATATTCTGGACATCTCTAAGAAACATTACTAGGACTACCCTAATCTTTTCTATAACTAACCTTAATCTATTTCAGGACAAAAGAACCAAGAAAAAACATGGAGTTATTGATGCCCTAGTAGTATAAGCGGGGATGAAAAAAGAACAGTACTAGTTCATGGAGGACACTCAGAAGACCCATTTGAGTTTCAAACTGTCTGTAAAATTTTGTCTCTCTCATGACCCAACCTTGACCTCAAAAAGTATGTATATAGCAAAGTAAAAACATGTGCATGCATTGTTGTCTCATTATTTCAAACATTATCTCAGATGTACATTTAAGAGATTAGATATAGAGAAAAATAAAGAAAATATGAGTATTTCTAGAACATGTCCATAGTTATACCATACTTAACACATATGAAGTATGTTCTCATTAACACACAGTAGGTATGAGCTTAGTCAAATCCCTTAACTAATCTTACAATGTTTCCATAGTTAAAATAGTCAAGATTAAGAGGTCAGGATAAGGGACATGATAAATTGCCAGCTTCTTTCCAATATTAAGCCCTACATCTATGACTTAGGAAGCAGGCTTTTATAGAAACTTAAAAAATTTAAAATTAGATTTCTATCTTATAAATTTTAAAAAACTAAAATGTATATATTTCTTTTATTTTAAAGTTTCTTAGAAAGAATGAAACTTGAGTGGCAGTTTGAAAATTCATAGAATGATTGAAGCCATTTGTCTTTAATAACTTCAGATGAAAACATTACTTGTACAAACAACACATTGCAATAGTGGTGGTTTATAGTAGTTTTAAATGAACAGCATGAAGTGTATCCTGTGCAATATTTCTTGATTTAGTCAAAGAATTAGAGTGGAATATTTAGTCTGCCCATCTGTCCTGAACTGTTCATTTCCTGTTACTTTGCTGGAGGCAGAAGCCAATGACTTTCAGTTTTCCTGCCTTTATCATACATCTGCTGGTTATTGCTATTTAAGCTGACTTGGTGCCTGATGACCACAAGGTAACTTACTAGAGTTGTTTTCCCAAAAGACATTAACAGTAACACATGTTTTTAAATGCATTCAATGTTGTTTTGAGACTTTTCAAATAACTTGGGAGCAATCAAATGTGGACTGCACACATGTAACCACAAGTTAATGTAAACTTTTTTTGAGAGAAAGGACATAGCCAAAATCTATAAACTGCTTTGATTTAAATTTTTCTATTAAAGTTATATTTACTCACTGCTTTTGGATTGGGATACAATTTATCTCATTCTATATACTTTCCAGAACATCACCCTTAAAGGTTTATAACAATTCAAAATATCAAACATTTCTCTGAAAACTTTCAATAGACTAGGCACATACTACCTAGATGACTTACTTCCTTGTCTGGATTTGATAAACTGAACACCTACTTAAAAATGTGCATTGATTATAGCTCAATTTTATATTCAGAGTAGAACTAATTTTGCCCCATGTGCTGTTCAATTATATTATAGTATATAAATTTGATTTGTTAAGAATAAGTAATATTTAGAGATTTTCCTGCATGGTGATTTTTTTCATAATTTAAGAATCTCATCATTTTAGTTACATTAAAAATTGTAGATACACTTTCTTTTGTATACATGTGTAAATTTGGCAGCAATAATATGATGAGGGTTGCCATTATTTATCAGTTGTACATTAGTGTACAACAATACATTTGTTGTACATTAGTGTACAAACAATGTTGATTGAGGATTTTTATCAGAGTACATTATCCCTTCAAGCCACTTGAAGTAAGTCATTTATCCAAAGGTTGGAGATACTCAGTTGAGAGTTCATGACCAAATCACCAAAGAAGACTTTTCACCCTCCCAGGATATTGGAAAGCTAGTTCATCCATCAATTCCAGAATCACATGGATACTACCACAGTCAGAAATTCTATAAAAGTAGAAAACCACCATGGTCAGCAATGACAGCAGCTATTTCCACCTATTGTAGACCACATCACACCTTTGTTATCAGCTCTAGCTCTGGTTTTTGTCACACACAAAGTCAGTGCCTTTTATACTGGACTTCTGCTAATATTGGTACAGAAAAATCAATTATTTCCAGGATAATACTCATCAATATAAGCAGCTCTAGCAGCAGAAGTATACTTTCTGTCTCATTTCTGCTCACCAAATATTGAGCAAGTTCATTTGGAATAGCCCATATGCATCACAGCCAGAACTTCAGGGATGACTAGAAAATGTGTATTAACCTTGTAAGCTTTGCAGGACAGTACACATTGGAAGGTGTTTGGAAGGGAAATAGAGAGTCCATCTTTCAAATGTGTTTCACACACACACACACACACACACACACACACACACACACACAGAGTCAAATTTCTCCCTTTTGTCTGTAAGAAAATCAAAAGTTGAAGAGTTTAAATAATTTGTATGCAACCAAAGCTTTATGATTTCCACCACATTCTCTAGTTATAGCTCCACCTGACTTTCTCATTTTTATGATGACTACCATTTTTCCTTCTGTGTCTTAAACAGGCAACTTTCCATATGTTCTATAAACAATAACTGAGGTACTTCTTTATCTGAATTCACCAAGCTTTCTATAATAGTTAGAACCTAACTTTCCATAATTTTAAAAGCCTTCTTTATCTTTTTATTGGTCTCTTTAAAACTAGAGCATTTTTAAAATGTGTTGGATTCATGAAAAAACTTGTGTCCTTTATTTTTTTACTATAAATGTAGACGTCAAATATGTCATAGTTACATTTATGAAATTAAAAAATCATTAGTCATTTTTTTATGTTGAAACCCTATTTTCCGTTAAAGAATAAAGATTATCAAAGAACCTGTTCTTAATGGTAGAAACTAAGAGTAGAAGATCCGTGAACTTGAAAAAAACTGAAGTTCCACAAGAAGATAAAAAGAAACTATTAGGATATTTTAAGACATTACAATTTCATCCAATACATTCTGAGAAAATAACATTTTCCACTTTTTTCCTGTCTTTGAATGTTTAAAAAAAAAAAAGCTTTTTTGCTTATGTAACTTCAACTTTTATTCCTCATTGAATATAGATAAGGAGACTTAGCTATGGGTATCATAACCCCTTCTGACCTTCAAAGTCCTCAAATTGCTCAATAGTAAAGACATCCAAAATTAAATATAAAACTATAGATATCACTAACTTTTAAATTTCTCGTTATTTTCTTCCCTTTCTACTAGTCTTAAACTATTGTGTAGAATAGTATAACTTCTGTTTTAAAAGTAATGTTATGAATGTGGTTTTTTTAATGGAATCCTCAGAATGAAAGTGAAAACAGGACTCTCAATCATTTTGACCTTATATGGAAGAAGTGGACCAATAAAAAAAGAGAAACTAAAAAAGCAAGAGTATAACAAAATAATAATATATTAATCTATAAGTACATAGAAATAGTTTCATTAATGAATATAAGGTATAATTTCACAATCTTATTGTTTGATAGTAAGTATTTTCCCTAACTGGATATACTAACAGACATTATAATTTCCTGGTACTTCTTAAGATGGAACATATTAATACTTTTACTAGCTTTACAAGCTTTGCAATGAGAATGAATTTCCTAAATGTTGTATGTCTTTTAATAAAAAAAATTTTTGCTTTGGTACCTGGGATTGAACCCAGGGGTGCTTAAGCACTGAGCCACATTCCCCAGCCCATTTTTGTATCTTATTTAGAGACAGAGTCTTGCTAAGTTGCTTAGGGCCTCAATAAGTTGCTGAGTCAGGCTTTGAACTCACAATCCTCTTGCCTCAGCCTCTTTACAGGCAAGTGCCACTGTCCCTGGCTGACCTTTTCTTTTTCCAGTCTTTTTTTTTTTTTTTTTAAGAGAGAGAGAGAAAGAGAATATCTGTTTATTTTCCCACAAGTAAAATTCCAAGTATTAAGAAAGAAATATACATTGATGAGGAAGCTGTCAATCATCAAGATTAAACTAATAATTTCAAGTGTCATCTGCTATTTGGACAACTAATATTGGACAAAATCTCTGTGGTAACCTTTGATATTTTTTAATCACCCTTATATCACTCTATCCCTTCCAAATAGAAGTTATGTTTCTTTTAGTGTAATCCTTTCTTCCACTTGTGTGGGATGGTAGATCCTTCCACTAATGATACCAAATGGCCAGATAGATCTTATCTCTGACTTGGAATAGCACCAACAATTGATGAGATGGCTAGGCTCAGACAACTAAATTCTCTATAGGGTCTTTGAATGTTAAGCAATTGACCTAATAATAATAATAATCCTATCTTCAGAGTGTTTATAAAGATGAAATCCTAACTAGCTTTTCTGCTAAGAAACCATTCTGAATGTCTTATTATTCTGTCCACATAGTCTTTATTCTTTCCCATTTCTAAATATGCTTTTGTAATTTTTCAATTATATTAGAACTCTAATATCATTTTTTATCAAACAGTAGTAAGAGTCTGCTTAAATTTGCTACCAGAGAACCCTAAATAAATCAGAAGAAAGTAAGAGAATGGAATATAGGAAATGAACACTCAATGAAATATATGGAATTTGAAATTATATGTTAAATTATGGGTAAAAGGAAGTATATTTATTTCATTGTTTCCACTTTCTAGAATGGAAATTAACAGCACAAAACATGATGGTAAAATAATTAATATATTACTTCCTGGAGCCTAAGGTATTTGGTGTCACTAGAGAAAGCATAAAAACACTAGAAATGAAAAGGTCAAAAGATAAAATAGTTATTTAGAGTAGACAATGATGAATAATTTGAAGCAGAGACAGAGAAGTCCCTAATGGCACAGACAAAGGGTAAATGACGTTCTGCAAAGATCTCTTATGCCCAGTAATATGCAGCTGGGATAGAAGAAAACAAAAGGAAATCTTATTATCATCATGTGGGTTTTCATATTATAATAGTTAAATTTACAGCCTACACTTCATAGACAAAAGTATGATAATTGCAATAGGACATCTTTAACAATTCACAAAATTTAAAGTAATACAATTTTGTGACCCTTTAAAGACACCTTCTAGTAAATCTCTCTGGAACAGAGTAAGAGAGTATCAGATGATTTGAGAGACATATTATAACAAAAATATCTTAGTGACTTGTGAGCAATTGCAAATATCTTAACTGTGACTTTAAATTAGATGGTTTTGAGTAGACAAATGGCATTATTGATTTACTCCTTACTTTAATCCGTCTAGCTGCTCTTTTGCAGTAATTAGAAAGAATGGACTGGAAGTAGGACTAGTTAGGAAACTTTAATTCGTGAGAGAGAGAATAGTGGTTTCAATCAAGGTGATAGTAATGAAAGTACTGAAAAACTGTTATGATCTATTTTAGTCAAATGATGCTGAGTCAATGTATATGAGATGAGAGTAAAAATAACTAAGGAAGATCACAAGGCTATTTTGGCCCATTCAACTAATAACACAAATGGAATAATTACTAGTTAGAAATGGGGAAACTCCTAAGTGAGCAGCTTCTACTGATGGGTAAGTAAACTATGAGGTTACAGGTTGGGCTTGTTAATCTTGAAAGGATTATCATCATGAGAACATGCTGAATAGGCATGAGGTTCAACATGGAGATATAAACATAGAAGACATAGTATACGGATTATATGATACTAATAATGAAACACTTGGGCCTAGATCACCACAACAAGAAATGCACAGCAGTGCCATCTGTAACAGCAATGTCTTCATCTGAATGAAATAAAAGCCTTCTTATTGTGACCAGAAAGCAATGTATGTATTTAAATAACAGTCTCCATGTAGAGCCTTCCAGCACACATTTGGTTACTTGACAAATTCTCAAGGACCAGACTCCTCCTTGCCATACAAAAGTGACATTCTTATCATATGACATTTGCACTCCTGGTCCAAAGATGCTCACTCACATTCCAATATTGATTTCCAGGTAAGAGAAGAGGAAAAAAAATGTAGAGTCAAATTCAATGAAGCAAAACTTTCTCAAAAATACCCATCAGAGCTTGATAAATCTCATACACCAAAAATATACGACTTGGCCACTTATAGCTATAAGAGAATCTAAAACTTGTAGATTAGCTGGAGTTTATACTTTGAAAAGGGGAAATGAGATGATGTATGAACAAGTAGCAATACTGTCAGAGACCACAGTGAATTTTAATGGTGAGTGAGGAGTCACAATCCCCTATAAGTGGGACTCAGAAGCATTTAGAATGTTTTTTTCAAATTACATACACATAAACACACTCATTCGTACTTTGAGTTATTGTTCTAGATAGAATCCTTCCTTTTCGAAATGCTACTCATTCTTGAGGCATACAGAGGCATCTAATATATTAAAACAATTATACTAGATCTCAATACTTTAGGATAATCAGACATAAAATTACCGACCTATTGTATTAAATAGAGCAAACAGATTGTGCTTTTGAGACACTTCTACTCTAATAAATGCCCATGATAACCAAACTGTACCTGTTATTAAGTATTACTTTTGTTCTGTTTCTTATATTCTTGCTGGAAGCACATTTTCATATTGTTATTAAGTGCCCTGTGATTATATGATGTATATCCCATACAGCTGCAGGAGGATTTCTCAACCTAGTATTAAAGAAGGCAACACCCTAGTCATTAGAAATGAAAAAAAAAAAAAAATCAAAGCCTCTATTCTTCTTCTTAATTGCATAATCTTCTTGAATTTGCTTCCTTACAACACTTACATGCTTATTCAACCCATGCACAAAAACCGGAGGTAGCCTTAAGATTACAAAGAGAAGGATTATCATAATTGTGAAAGGAAATGTATCTTGTAGAAACTTGCATCAATGGACCAAAAATGAAAATATTGTGTTCTTAAGCAGATATTTTTCCACCAATAACTCATTAAATGACTTACCTCTTAAAGAAGATAGGAAGTTTAGATAGTTCAGGAAAAAATGGAAATCACTTTTATATGTGTATAGGATATTCTGAGTTTTAATCTAGCAATAAAGTAGCTGACCATGTTTGACAGATATGTACAGATATCTTCTTTGTGCCACACACTGGAAATACAGTTGTCATATTACAGTGTTTAAGGAATACAATTTCTAAATGTTCAACATCTCTAGCAATTAGAGAAATGCAAATTAAAACTACACTGAGATTTCATCTCACTCTAGTCAGAATGGCAACAATCAAGAACATAAGTAACAATAAATGTTGGTAAGGATGTGAGGAAAAGAATACACTCATACTTTGCTTGTGGGACTGCAAATTGGTGCAATCACTCTGGAAATAGAATGGAGATTTCTCAAAAAACTAGGAAAGGAACTACCATTTTACTCAGTTATCCCACTCCACAGTAAATACCCAAAAGACTTAAAATCAGCATACTACAGTGACATAGCCACATCAATGTTTATAGCAACAAAATTAATAATAGCTAAGCTGTGAAGCCAATCTAGGTGAACTTCAACAGATGAATGGATAAAGAAATTGTGGTATATATAAACACATTGGAGTATAATTCTGCCCCTAAAATGAATGACTTCATGACATTTGCCTTTGACAGTAAGTAGATGGTACTGGAGAATATCATGCTAAGTGAAATAAGCCAATCCCCAAAACCAAATGGCAGATGTTTTCTATGATAAGTGTAAGCTAACCCACAATAACCGGGGAGAGGGATAAAAGTCTAGTAGATTAGGCAAAGGGGAATGAAGGGAAGGAAGAGGGGAATAGGAAAAGGAAATACAGTGGAATGAATCTGATATAACTTTCCTATATACATATACAATTACACCACAGTGAATGTCACCACTGTGTACATCCATAAGAAATTAATTTAAAAAAATAATAACCATGGGTAAATGGCAAAAAGATTAATAGAAGAAAGGGAGTAAGGAAGGGGAAAGGGAAGGTGAAAGAGAGGTACTAGAGTCTGAATTAGAATAAGATATATTCCATGCTTGCATAATTATGTGAAAATAGATTCTACTGTTATATATAATTAAAAAGAACCAATAAGAAAGAAGTAATATGGGCTGGGGATACAGCTCAGTCAGT
Source organism: Tamias sibiricus (assembly GCA_025594165.1). Taxonomy (NCBI): domain Eukaryota; kingdom Metazoa; phylum Chordata; class Mammalia; order Rodentia; family Sciuridae; genus Tamias; species Tamias sibiricus. The sequence continues at coordinate 21,932,936 of CM046663.1, forward strand.
AGAGTGCTTCTCTCACATGCACAAGGCCCTGGGTTCAATTCCAAGTGCCAAAAAAAAAAAAAAATACCATTTCTAATACCATACACTTTGAAACAGGTTTTGTTTGTATATTTGTTTATTTTAAGATACAAAATACTTTGTACTAGTTTTAATACACTGAATTTTTGTGAAAAATCCTTCAATATTTTTGGCCTATTGTTGTGGTTTGGATATAAGGTGTCCCCCAAAAGTTTATGATAGCAATACAAGAATGTTCAGAGATGAAATTATTAGATCATGAGAGTTGTGACTAAATAAGTGGATAAGTCCATTTGATGGATTAATAATTTGAATGGATTACCAGGTGGTAATGGTAGGCAGGTAGGATGTACCTGGAAAAAGTGGGTGACTGGGGGCACACCCTTGGAATTATACTTTGTCTCTGGTTCCTCATATATTCTCCCCACCACCATCACCACCCTTCTCTCTCAATCCCTCTCCCTCGGTACATGCATATTATATATACCTATTTCCTGGGTGCCAGGATCTGAGCTGCTTTTCTCTGCCATGTCCTTCGGCCATGGTGTTCTGCCTCTCCTTTGGCCCAGAGCAATGAAGCTGGGCCAGCATGGACTGAGACCTCTGAAACAGTAAGCAAAAATAAACTTTTGCTCTAAATTGTTCTTCTCGGGCGTTTTGGCCATAGTGATAAAAAGCTGAATAACACAATGGCTATGTTGCAAAATGGTGCTATGTACAACACACAATGCTTAAGTTAAAACATGCTCAGAGTTCACCATCTGAGGGGGAAACAGGCAAGCATAAAGATAGTTGTGGTGGATACAATTCCACGAGTTTATATAAAGGCACAAAACTTAGAATTAACTGGTGAAGGAAGGTTAAATGGAGGAATGATGACTAAAGTAACACATGAGAAAAGAGTATTTTCCAGAACTCCTATTTATCAACATGCAAAATACTTCACTCCATATGTAAAATCTGGCACACAAGTTATTTCCTTTACTGTTTATTTTTCCCTCTTTGGTGTATGTGTAACCTAACACAAAACTTAATTTTCATAAATCAACACTATTTTCAACTGAATCTCTTAGAGTCCCTTCTATATGGGAGAGTATGGGGGAGTAAATACATACTTTTGTTGCCTGCCCCCTGCCCTGATTTGTTTCTTCCTCTTTCCTCTTGAAAATATTTGTTTCTATCTTCAGAAATAGGCTTAATACCCTATGTCCTTGGTTTATGTAGGCATTTAGAACCATAACATGATCTTCAAAATCTAGTAGGCATGCATGCCATATCTTACAATTCTATTTCAGAAAACAAAATTCCTTTCAAGTCAGACGTGGGTGTAAGTAGCACTACTATCACTAGCACTACTCAGTCAGTCCTATATGGTTTAGACTGCTCACATTATTTATAACATAGCTTAGCCCATAATAGGATTATCATAAATATTAGAATTCAGTCTCTCAATAATGAAGTATCATGTATGTTTTCAGCTTCCTCAAACTACCTACCTCTATTCTATCTAGACATTGCAAATACAGAATATCTAAGTTCTTTTTTTACAAAAAGGAAATTCATTTGAGAAAACACTAAACTCACAAAACAAAAATCTTCAGAAACTAGACCACATTCCTGTGCAAAGAAATTTTCCTCTACTCACCTTTGTTTACAGTAAGTAATTCTAAGCTAAACACCATTAAGTAAGGATATTCTGATTGTCAACTGTAGTATGCAAACTGTATATTCATTGTAAACACAATGAGATAGGAAGTATATCACTGAAAACTAAACAAAAAACTATATTCACCACTACTTATTTTGACAAAGTAAATAACTTGATTAACAAAAATTAAATACGTTTTAACCCCTAATGAGAACAGGCTAAATTTAAAATGCAGCATTACTTCTGATTTTGTGATATCGAATGATAGGCAGATTTAGATAGAATGATAGAATGATTCTTAGCTGGAAACAGCCACTGACTTAGAAATTCTTCTTTTATATATCCATCTGGGTAAATGACCTATAATACTTTCTAGGCATTTGCATTTTAACTTAATTATCAGTGCTTATAAAACTTTTAGACTATTTCCTATGGACTAGAAATGTATTTTAAAAATTTTTCAATTTGTTCTAATTAGTTATACATGAAAGTAGAATACATGTATGCACTTTGATATACATAAGTGGAGTATAATTTCTCATTTTTCTGATTGTACATGTTGTAGAATCATTTTTTATAACATCACTTTCTGTTACATAATCTTTACATCTTCTAGGAGTAGTGTGTGTGTGTGTGTGTGTGTGTGTACACCATATAATTTAAAATATTTTTAATATGTATTTAAAATGATCATTTGGCCAGTCAAATTATTTAATTTCAATTTTTAGTGGTGCTATTAAACATATTTTCAAAAATTTATCAATAACCTATGTTTGAAGTTTAAATAATTGTTAATTGCTAATGTCCACTTTAGAACATCAGAAATAGATCACTTAATAATTATCATTTAGCCAACACAACTAGATCTCTGCTTTTCTTTTCCAGGTTGACATAAGGAAGTATTTAGAGGTAATTAGGAACATCAAAACCATGTTATTCTATAGACTCATTAATGTAAACGGAATCTATAAAATAGCATCAGTCAATTTCCTTAATGATTTATCTCAGTATAGTACATGGAATCCTTTGAATGATGTTTTGATTTAAAAGCCTTTTCTAGAAGAAGTCAGCATGTCAAGAGACAACTGTACTCACATTTTAAATGCAGCACTATTTACAATGGCCAAGATGGAATTAAACTAGGAGTTCATTGATGGATGGATGGATATAGAAGATGTGTTATATATCTAGAGTAGAATATTATCCAGGCATAAAAAAGAATGAAATTCTGTCATTTGCAACAACATGGATCAAGAACATTATGTTAAGTGGAATAAGTCAGGCACTGAAAGACAAATACTGCATGTTCTCATGTGTATGTGGAAGCTAAAAAGTTAAGGCTGATTTAGTAGAGAACAGAATAGTAGCTAGCAGAGCCTTGAAAGTGTACAGGGTAAGGGAGGCTGAAGAGAGCATGGTACAGGTGTGCAGTCAAATAAAATAATGATTTCTATTTATTGATTCTTAGTTTTAGTTCTTGCGCTATTGGGGTCTTATTGAAGAAGTTGGGGCTTAAACCAACGTGATGGAGATTTGGACCTACATTTTCTTCTATTAGGTGCAAGATCTCTGGATTCAAACTAAAAAGCTTCTTCTCAGCAAAAGAAACAATCAGTGAGGTGAATAGAGGACCTACAGAATGGGAGCAAATCTCAACCACAAGCACATCAGATAGAACACTAACCTCAAGGATTTATAAAGCTCTCAAAAGCCTGAACACCAAGAAAACAAATACTCCAATCAATAAATGGGCCAAGGAACTAAGCAGATACTTCTCAGAAGATGATATGCAACCAATCAACAAATACATGAAAATTTTCAACATCTCTAGCAATTAGAGAAATGCAAATCAAAACTACTCTAAGATTTAATCTTACTCCAGTCAGAATGGCAGCTATCAAAAAAACAACAATAAATGCTGGCGAGGATGTGGGGGGAAAAGGCATACTCCTACATTGCTGGTGGGACTGCAAATTGGTGAAGCCAATCTGGAAAGCAGTATGGTGATTCCTAGGAAAACTGGGAATGGAACCACCATTTGACCCAGCTATCCCACTCCTTGGTCTATTCCCAAAGGACTTAAAAACAGCTTACTACAGGGACACAGCCACATCAATGTTTATAGCAGCACAATTCACAATAGCTAGACTGTGGAACCAACCCTGATGCCCATCAGCAGATGAATGGATAGGGAAACTTTGGTATATATACACAATGTAACACTACTCAGCACTAAAAAATAATAAAATTATGGCTTTGTAGGTAAATGGATGGAGTTGGAAAAAATAATACTAAGTGAAGTTAGCCAATCCTAATAAACCAAAGGTCGAATGAGTTCTTTGATATGAAGATAGTAACTTATAAAGGCAAGGGAGTAGGGAGGAGAGGAATGAAAAAACTTTAAAAAGAACAAAGTGGGGAGGGGGAAGGGGGCAAGGGTATAGGAATAATGGCAGACTGAATTATCCGTGACTACTCTAAATACATGTATGAAGACACAATTGTTGTAAAAATACTTTATATAAAACCAGCAACTTGAGAAATTGTGCTCTTTATATGTAATATGAAATGAAATGTACTCTGTAAACATGTATAACAAATTAGAATAAAAAATGGAAAAAAAATAATGATTTCTAATGTTTTCTAGCACAGTAGGCCAATCATGGTTGACAACAATTAATTGAATATTTCCAAGTGGCTAGTCAACAAAGTTTTAACTGTTCTCAACACAAAGAAATGATGTAGGTCTGAGATAACAAATATGCCATATCCTGATCTAGTGATCACACATTTGTATACGTGTCTTGAAATGTCACACTGTACCAAATAAAAATGTAAAGTTCCTATGTCAATTAAAAATAAAAACAAGCTAAAATAATTTTAAGAGCCTTTTCTGTGCCATCTAACAATTATTAAAGAAAAAAAATAAATCTACAAAGAAATACAATTAATTGGAATTAATAGAAGGAAGGAAGGAGGAAGGAAGGAAAGAAGGCAGGCAGGGAGGGAGGGACAAGAAAAGGGTTCTTTAGTCATCATCAACCTGAATGAAAAAGAACTAGCGTTGGATGCAGGCTTTCTAGCAACTCCTGTTAGTTTTCTGAGAGTAAAACACAAGGAAACGACTATGTTCTATGCTTCGAAAGAAGATAATATTCAACTTATACACATATCATCATGCTCTCTATATTGTGTTTACTTTCCTTATCTACATTGTTAAATTTATTTATGCTTTCAGTATGTTGTTACTTTCATTTTTCCATAGGAAAAATAAAATTAAATTATCCTAATGAGCAATAATCTTTAAAAATTATTGGCCAATATTTAAAAGTCTCATTTTGAATTCTTTGTGAAAATGGGCAGAATCAACTCAGACTTCAATGGATTATGGGTGCACCCATTATTATATGTCTTCCTCTCTGGTCTTCATGCTAATATTTTGAGGCTAAAAATAGGAGTTGGTTTGTAGAAGTTCATAGTGTAATTAAAAACCAGAGATATATTTAGATGGACTACAAATTTCAAGAGCAAGATAGAAAATCATTATGTCTTTATACCTAAAATAAATGCACACACTTAAATAATTTGCTGTTTCTCAATACATTTTACAAAAATAGAAAATACACTTTATTATGAAAATACTATATTGAAGTTTTATAGATAAGCACACTTATGACTGATTAAATCCAAGTTACTGCTGTACACTAACAAGAAACAAAAACTTGAAACCCACAAACCTATTCAATTCATTAAAATTTTTGAAGTTAGTAGTAGTTATTGTTCTGGTAGTATGAACAACCCCATATTATTCATCATTATTGCAGCATATTATCATAATGTTGAATTGCTCAATTTTTTAAAAAATTAGTTACCATTTTTGATATCAACATTATTTCCCCTCTAACACAAATGGACGTTGATGTCAATGACTTTGTGTCTTGACCATTTCTCTGATGGCAACACCATTTTGTTTACCCACAGGGCACAACTCAGGAGTAGGAAATTGTCTGCTCTCAATTGGATTTTTCAAATGCCCCCTATGGCTGATATTGCAAGTGCAATGTTGAAAAAGAGAAGAACAACTACAAAAAAAGAGAAGGGAAATCAGAGAGAGACTTTATAATTTAACACAATGTAAATATAAGCACATCTCTATTCAAAATATACTGCATTTTAAGTGTTCTGTTTGAAGAAAATAAACTCTTGTGTATATCTCATAAGGCAGAAACCAGTGTTGGTAATAAACCAGCTCCAGAGAAAAAAAACTTCCTGCAGTTTCCTCAGCCTCAGAAGCCTCCTAGGAACAGGTAAATTTTATCCTCCTAATATTTCAGCTTATAAAATTTAATGTCTGCATTTCATACTTAGCAATCTAATAAATTAAGGAGCAATTGTAACTAAAGAAAACTCCATTTCAGGTATTCTTTAGTCTATTCTCTAGTGGTTAAATAAAAATATACATTAAAAAGACATCGTTTTGTTAAATCACAGCTTTAATTATCACATGATGTAAAATAAGATGGACCAATAAAATAGTATATGGAATAATTATGCAAAATCATCTCACACAGAACAATACAATAATTACGTTCAGCATACCACAATTAAATACTATTATGGCTATGGCAAATGAATATTTTCTCTATATTTGGAAATCATTTATTTATTTATTTATTTTATACATGGTGCTGAGATCCAACCCATTGCCTCACACATGCTAGGCAAGTGTTCTACCACTGAATTACAACTGCAGCCCAAGGAAATCAGCTCTTAATTTTAGGAAATTAAGCTCTTATTTTGTAAGTTTGGACAGTGCTACAGAAATACAAATTTTCCTATTAGAAAACCTAGTATTTGTAACTTCAAGATACTTTTAAATTTGGCCATGCTTCACAACATGCATGAAGAAATACTGAAGGAAACGGTTTCCAAGATAAAATTATTTTCAAGTTTTTCTGTTGGACTTATGTTTAAAAACTAAACTTTTATTGAATCGTATTTAAATTAGCATTTCAAGAAAGATACATATTCATGAAAAGTCATTTTCTCAAAATCAAGCAAATAGCATTCCAGAAGTAGGCCATTTTTACCAAATTGATGGAAAATTAATATTATTTTCTTCAAATAATTTTTGAAAAGCATGTCTCCATAAAGCAAAACATAATCTCATGAGCATTTTAGAAACTATTACATGTAGGAAAAACAATTCATCATTAAGAGATATTCAATGCATCATTATCATAAATGTTCCCATACATGCAGAGTTTTCTCTCCCAATAAACTTAATGAAGTAGTAATGATAGAAATGGGCTGGGGTTGTGGCTCAGCAGTAGAGCGCTCGCCTAGCACATGCGCAGCCCGGTTTCGATCCTCAGCACCACGTAAACATAAAATGTGTTGCATTGTGTACAACTAAAGCAAATAAATAAATATTAAAAAAAAGAAAATTAGTACATTTATGTTGAAATCACTCCATGCTTTTCTGCATATCACCCAAATACAATTTATACCAAGTTTCAAGAAATTAGGTTAAATATGTTGACAAATGTATAAATCATCTCCAAATAATAGAGACATAATATTATTTTTTAAATCACACCATTTCACTCCTTCTGTCCACAACCAACAAATCTGGAGCCAAGTAAAACATCAGGACATTTATTTCACTGCTACTCATCTGTGTCTTTGGACAGTGATACAACAATCTGCAAGTTTTACTTGTTTTATTAACGGCATATTGAATAAATTTGCAAGCAAAAATTAATTCAGATACATTTAATACACAAGTTGCAGTAGTGATTTCTTCATCAAAATCACTAAATCAAATAAGCAAAGTATTCAAATGAACATAATCTTTACCTTATTGTTTGAAATAAATAAATATTCTCAACTCTTGTTGCACTAAGAAGAATTTTTAAAGTCACCAAACCAAAATAACACCAACACAGCTCTGTCTGAAGTTTCAAGCCAGAGGACATTTTTCACTTTATAATTCATTCCCCAGATGTATGATCATACTTCATATACACAAAAACAGAACAATAAGCCCTTAAATATGCTCATGGGTAGTTTTTCACAAAGGCAAGTTTACAGGATAGCATGTCTGCTTAAAGAATTATTTCCTTTCTTTCCCCACTTGTTTTCAAATTATCTATCTCCAATTCCATTAAGATGTGTGAAAATATCCCTCAGAGGGTCTGTTTATCTGGAAACCACTTAACTCTGTTTGGACACAAGCTCAAACTTCAAGTAGAAATTTTAATGTTTTCCCTCAATAAGAAATTTTTGCTTTTAGGAAATCTTCTAGAAATCTTTTTATCAGATGCATTATGTTATACCTCACCATGTGTCCAAAAAAAAAAAGCCAAAAAACATCCCTCCCTAAAACTCCTTAAGTTAATGCTATAAAATTGAGTAACTTTATCCCAGACCTATAAGAGACTGTGGATTAATGGACAATGCAGACATTTGGAAACTTTAGTCAACCTGTTTCTGGAAAGGATGCAAATAAAAGAATCCAGATCAGCAATGTGAGTTTTTAGAGCATTCTCCATTAGACTAACAGAAACCATTCCTGCAGAAAAAGAAATATTTTCTAGATTAAAAAAAATTCTTTAAGAAAACTTTGTTGTAATGGTGGCTAATAAGACATCAAATCAAAGAAAATGTCATCTACATAATGAGCCATACTTTCTGAAAAATTTTTACATAATTCAGTATCGACCATGTTGTACATCTGTGTGATTTCCGCTCACAGAATACAAAGAGAACGTTTCCCCCCCCATCTGAGTTGAGCAACAGGATGATAATGAACTAATTTCATTTTTAGTACATACACTGCAAACAAACAGCAGCAGTCGGCTTTTCCACCATTGTGATTTCTTATATACTAAAATGTTTTGAAAATATGTATACTTATCCAAGTTATGTCATGTTTCAATGAAATTGCCCAATCACTAACAGAGACTATATGTAGGTTTCTATTAATAACACTAGATTTTGTGATAATATATAAATATGCATACACTTAGCATCATATGCTAAATGAAAATAGCATTAACATGCTGTCTAGAATGCTTTCAGGCATATATATAATGACCACCGGACACATAAAATAAATAGCGTAAAATATTATAAAAACTGAGCTCTGAGAAATCATCAGGAGGCTTTATATTTTTTTTCTTTGTTCCTTAGAATTCAAATTGTGGTTTAGCTAATTTACTATGCTGATAAATTATATAATTATAAAAATTGACTATCAAAATTACATATAATGAAGATTGCCCCAAATGTCCTGTAACCCTACTGAGAGTCTTCAACTCTGAGATAAATGTTTAAGGAGAGAGAAATATGTATCAATTATTTTCACATTGATAAACAGTCAATGCAATACCAAAACATTACAGCAAATTTTGTATGTACAGAAATAGACCTGGTTGGTATACTAATTCTGTGAAAATTTATCAAGCTGTACATGTGTGATTTTAGTATTTTTCTGCATGTGTGTTATAGCTAAGTATTTTTAAATCTAAAAAATACATATTTTTGGAAAAGAAAATATTGTATTTTATTCACAATTTTCTCTACAAATATTTTTTTTCCAAATACCCAAGAACATACTCTCAACTTTTTATATCTTTATTACAGTAGAGTAGAAGTAGTCTTCTTTCCAGTCCTGCTCTGAAATGAGATTAGGTGAGATATGTTTTTTGGCACTTGTAAATGTGAACAAAAGGAACTCTTAATATAAATATGTCCTGAAAGGGTCATCGACCCATTGAAAGCTCATAAGACAGATGTTCCCATTTTATTATACACTTCTCCCATTTAAAAATCTGTTCATACTATAAATTGCTAAACTTAACAACTAAGCATTTTGCAACCTAATTTCCTTGGAGAGTTTTAGGCAAATAAACAAGATAATTCAATTTTTTTAAAAAAATTATTAAGTCAAAATTTAACCCCCACATGAGGTGAGTTTACATTATTCTTTGACATTTGGATAGAACTGGCTCAAGTTCTCCTGGCAAATGTTAGGAAATAGCCACTACATAGGTAACAAGGTTGCTGTCAATTTCCTGAGGAATTGTGTTCTCATGCTGATTTCCTGCTCCCTTCACACTCAGTCTTCCTTCTGTCTTGAGTACTGGCACTGTTCCCTTTCATCAGGTCTGCCTTTTCAATCTCCTTGTTAACTGCATTATTTTATAACCAAACGACGAAATAATTTTATTCTTAACAATTAATTTTGACTTTGTATTAAAAATTATTTTGAGCTTTAGAAATCATGTTTCCCTCAAAAGGATATCAGGTTCTATTTAGGTCACTCAGATAACCAGATGTCCTAAAATAATAAATAAAGACCATATTAGTAATTCTTACTCTATTGTCTCATTTTTACTTGGTATTTCTAAGGTAGACTGATAAAACACATGAGAAATATTTTCTATCTATAGACTCTTCTTCTTAAAGTATCATAGTCTGAACATTTGCAATGATTTAGAAAGGAAGTAACAGCCAGACAGAGTGGTGGATGCCTGTAACCAAGTGGCTCAGTAGATTGAGGCAGGAGGATCGCAAGTTCAAAGCCAGCCTCAGCAAAAGCGAGGTGCTGAGCAACTCAGTGAGACCCTGTCTCTAATAAAATACAAAATAGTGCTGGGGATGTGGCTCAGTGGTTGAGTGCCCCTGAGTTCAATCCCCTGGTACCGAAAAAAAAAAAAAAAAAAAAAAGGAGCGGAAGTAACAATTTATGATGAGAACAAAACACCAGGTCCTTTCACATTCTGTACCTCATATCATTATCATGCACATATAAATAGCATACTTATCAAAGTTAAGTGAAAATGTTATCTCAGAACATTTGGATTCTTAAATGAATCACTAACATAAAATTTATAATAATGAAACATCAATGATTTTCTTTGATTTCTGATCAACCAAGGAAAAATTCATAACCACACTCAGGGTAATGCTAGGACTCCATTAGCTAGCCAAAGGTCTTTCAGGGTGGCTTCCTCCTAAAGGATAAAGACATCAGAGATGAAACACAGCAAAGCATATCTATCATCCTTAGACACAGCATTTCCTACAAATGTTTAAATTTCATTTTCCACGCTGTAAGAATCATCAAATAGGAAAATATGAAAAGCACATTAAAATATGAAAAAAGTAAAATTACATCAATGATCAAATTTCTAATTCTTCTGTTTGTTTTTTTTCCAAACTTTTTACATCGGATGTCCTCACAATTGTGTTTATTATGCAAGTACTTATAAATGCACCCCAAGGTAAAGAAAAATATGGGAAAACACTGCAGTTCACAGAATGGTATTTTTTTTTTTTTTTTTTGGAATTTAAGAATAAATATAAACATTTAATCAATTTTATAATCTAGTTATGTATGTCAATGTGTTTGGAAGTCTATTTATTTTTTACTGGATTTGTCTTGAAGGGGATCTCCTGAAAATGTTCTCCTAATGGAGATCTACCTGAATGTTTTCCTCTTCTCTTGTTCTCTATATCCTCTGTCTCTTCCTTCTCTTTCCCTTCCTTCTCTTCCTCCTCTTTTTCTTCCTCTTCCTCATTTGTTGTCTTCACTTTTTGTGTTTTTCAACTTATTCTACAATTAACTGTGATAATTAATTAACAGATAATGTTTAAACAAATTTCCATAAGCAAACAGCTGACAAGATATATACATAGAACTCTGATCAGTATATTCTAAAACAATGTTTTCAACTTTAGCTGTTTATTTGAATAAATTCAAATAAGTTCTTCAAGAATTGGAGTTTGGAAAATCCCACAACAGCTACAGAAGAAACATGCAGCTATAAAACACACAAAGATAGCATTACTATAGCACACACAAACTTAATGCATACCTTGTTCTACTTCTAATTATTCATCAGTTTTAGTTATCTATTCAATTGGAAACTTTTTTAAAAAATAGCATGAATAGAGGCTTTAAAAACAGAAATATTCTAATAAGTATGGTATGCAAACTTGACAAATTTGAATGTAAATGGATAGAAAATTAGAGGAAAAAAAAGTGAACGAAGTAAAACTTTCCTCCTTATAAATTGTTTATGTTGGGGGTATTTTTCTATAATAGCAGAAAGCTGATTAAAACTAGGCTTTAACACACAATCTTATTGAAAATAAAATGAATGGCTTCATAATGAATGTTTTTCTAATTCTCCAATAAGATAATACAAGTGTATGTGCATTTAATAATACAGATTAAAAATGTAAAAGTCAGAATTTGATAAAATTAAGAGATAAATAAATCTATAATAGTGAAATTTTTAACGAAGTATTGAGAATATGTAAACACCCAATTTATGCATTTCCCATATTTTTATTGATGCATTATAGTTGTGTATATGATGGAATTTGTTGTTAAATATTCATACATGTACACGATATGACAATATAATTTCTCTCACATTATTTCTCAGTCTTTTCCCTTTCCCTTTTCTCTTCCCTTCTTATTGTCCATTTCTTCTGTTCTCTTCAAGTTTTATGACTTTCCCCACTCTGTCCTCTTCTTTTTTCCTCTCTAGCTTCCACATATAAGAGAGAAAACATATGACCTTTGACCTTCTGGGTTTTGCTTATTTTGCATAACATAATATTATAACATTCTGTTCTCAAGTTCTTGTGAATGACAATTTCATTCTTCTTTATGACTGAATAAAATTCCATAGTGTATACCTACCACATTTTCTTTATGCATTCTGTTGATGAATACCTAGGCTAGTAAAAGGATTGAATTATAAGAGTTTGTAACCTAATCAGTTCATTCTAATTTAATGAACTAACTGGTGGCCATGACTAGAGGAAGTGCATCACTGGGGATATGCCCTGGAAGAACACATCTTCCCTTTCACTTTTTCCTTTTTTTCTCCCTGCTTACTGGTCACTATGTCCTGAGCAGCACTACTCACACCACATCATATCACCATGATGTTTTGCCTCATCTTAAGCCCAGAGCAATGGTCAGCTGACCATGGATTAAATCTTTGGAACCATGAGCCAAAATAAATTTTTCTTCCTCTGAGGTGTTCTTGTCAGGAATTTTGGTCACAGGTGTGTTTTATAGCTGCTGAAATTGGTTCTGAAAAGTAGGGTCATTGGTCTGACTTATCTGAATATATGGTTCGGAAGTTTTTTGAAACGGCTTGCAGGAAAAGTTTAGAAAAGTTTGGAGAAGTAGGATGAAGAAGACTTAGACTTTAATGAATGATTCTGGTTGGAAGTCAGAAAGCCAGAATGGCAGTAGGAACATGGACTCTCCTCTTGAGATTTTAGAGAAAATGAGGATAGTTTTGGAAATTGGACTTGAAGCCAGTCATGTCTCATTCTGGCAAAGGACTTGTCTATGTCCTTTTGCCCATGTTTTGTCCATGTCCTAAGACTTTGTGTGTGGATGAATTTAAAAGTGATAGACTGTTTTCTAGCAAAGAAAATTTTAAGGCAGCATAGAATTCAGGGTTTTGCTAGCTGCTTTTGCTGTGAAAATAGGGAGCAGAAAGAAGAGATGAAGGATTTTAAAAACTTGTACTTTGACCAAAAAATTTCATGTAAAATTGAGGCAAAACAAAGATGTCCTTGTAGAAGAGACTACAACCCCTAAGGAGATGCTAAGTACTCTGCAGAGACAACAGAAAAGAGGGCTTCAGGGTATCTGAGGAATTTGTAAGACTATAATTACTGGTTAAAAGGGGAAAAGTTTTTTTTTTTTTTTTTTTTTTTTTTTTTTTTTAAATCACAGGGGTGCCCTGCTCCCGTGGCAGGGGAGGCTAGAAAGTTGTTCCACTGTGATCAGTTACCCAAGCACTCAGAGGCTGCTGCAGCTGTGATTCAGGAGAGTTCAGCTATTGTGTGACAGGCAGTAGACCATGGTGTCATCCATGTGGTGCTTATTCTGAAGAAATGCAGAATGTTGGAGTTAGGAAGTCATAGAAACTTCTACCAATATTTCAAAGGAAGTCCAGGAGGCCTAACAAAATGCAATAGGATCAGAATCTCTGTAGGTTTCCCCTGAAAGGGCAATACATGAAGATGAGAAAGTGAAGCTAAAGCTGGAATGAAGACCCCAGGAATTAAGAGATACAAGTAATGTGGACCATCTGCTGAGTAAAGCTGCTGGCTTTAAAAAGAGCCAAGTTGAAAGAGAACCTATTTGCTCTGCAACTGGCAAGACCAAAGGGTCAGAGCTGCCCAAACCTTTTGGAGAGAAATCTTACCACCATGTGTCCTAGAACTGCACATGAAGTTATAGGATTTGTTTGCCCACCTGGCTTTTTATTTTGTTTTTGTCCCATCCCATCTTTCTCTGCCCTACTCCTTTTGGAATGGAAATGTTTACTCCAAGCCACTGTCCATTGGATATAAGTAACTTGCTTTTGATCTTCACTAAGGTTCATAGTCAAGATTTTGCTTTGAGTCTCGAATGAGACTTTGTATTTGGACTTTAGGGCAATGCTAGAACTGTTAAAACTCTGGAACTCTTGGAGATGAACTAAATGCATTTTGGATTGTGAGATAGACATAAACTTTGTGGGACCAGGGGTGGAATGTTATCCTTTGGATATAAGGTATCCCTCAAAATCTCCTGTGTTTATTTAGAGGCAAATGATTGGATCGTGAGGGGTATAACCAAACCTGTTCATCCTAGTTTGAATGAACTGAATGTAACTGTAAGGCTATGGGCCATGACTGGAGGAGTTGGGTCACTGATAGTATACCCTCTAAGTGTTCATCTTCCCTTTAGCCCCTTCTGCCTGTTCTCTCTCTTCTTCCTGGCTGTGGTGAATGGAGCAGTGTTTATCCATTCTCTACCTCCATCCTGTGCTGTCTCATCTTGGGCCCAGAGCAATGGCTTTAGCTGACTATGGACTAAACCTCTGAATCTGTGAGCCAAAATAAACTTCCCCTCCTTTAGGATGTTCTTCTCAGGTATTTTCATCACAGTGATGCAAAGCTGGCTAACCCAATCTTGCTATAGTTTCCTGATTACTTTTATTTAATCTCTTTCTCTATGTATTTTCTTTTGCTTTGTTTCATTTTTCTTGTACTAGAATTAACTAAGGGCTTGGTGTATATTAGGCAAGCATTCTACCACTAAGTCACATGCCCAGTCCCTCTATGTATTTCTTTTTTAATAGTTTCTATTGTTATGTCTTCCAGTTTACTACACTCTTCTTCTGCAAAATGCTATGAATCTCACTCATATTTTCATCCCATACATTGAAATTTCAAATCTTTTAGACTTGTCTATTATTTTCACATTTTCTATATTTGTACTTGACGTATTCAATCTTCTCTTGAGCTTCTTGAACAGATAGAATATAGTCACAATACTGATTTATACATTGCCTGTTCAATCATTTTCTCTTTTCTAGATCAATTTTAATTGATCCATTTTTTTCTTTATTATAGTGGTATTTCCTTGTTTCTTTGTATTGTATAACAATTTATAAAGAAGACTGGGCTAATAAATTTTATTTTCTGTTTTCAGAAAGTTTTTGATTTCTAAAATATTCTTAAACTTTTCTCTGAAATGCTGTTAAATTATGTGAAAATAATTTAATCCTTTGGCATCTTTATATTATACTTCACTAATTATAAAACAGCAAATCACCTCAGAAATCCAATGGAACATTAGGGACTATTTTGAAAACTTGTACTCCAATTTATTGGAAAATCTAGGATAAATGAACAAATTTTTAGACACATAAACCCTGCCAAAACTGAATCAATAAGACATAGAAAATCTAAATATATCAATAATTAGCAATGAGACTGAAGCAGTAATAAAAAGCCTTCCAACAAGAAAAATCCTGGACCAGATGGATTCTCAGATGAATTCTACAATACCTTTAAAGAGTAACTAATGCCAATTATCCTAAAATTATTTTATGAAATAAAAAAGGTTTCTATGAAGCCACTATCACATTCATACCAAAACCATGTAAGGATATAGTAAAGAAAGAAAACTATAGACCAATATCCCTGATGAACTTAGATGTAAAAATCCTTAATAACATATTAGTGAATCATAGTCAAAAACATATTAAGAATTATACCATGTCCAACTTAGTTTATCTCAGAGATGAAAGATGGTTTATGCAAATCAATAAATATAATTAATCACATAAGTAGAAGTTAGGACATAAATCACTTAATTACCACAATAGATGCAAAGAAAGCCATTGACAAAATTCAGCACCCATTCATGATAAAAACACCAAAGAAACAAAGGATAGATGGAAACTACCTCAACATCATAAAGACTCTATATGAAAAACTCAAAGGCAACCTTACAATAAATGGGAGAAAACTGAAAGCATTTCCTTTAAAATCTGAAACAAGTCAAGGTTGTCCACTCTCATCACTCCTATATAATATAATGCTAGAAATTTTAGCAAGAACAATTAGGCAAGAGAAGAAAATAAAAGGAATAAAATAGGAAAGGCAGAGGTCAAATTATAACTGTTTCCAGATGATATGATTCTATTCTTAGAAGATTTAAAAACTCTACCAAAGATTTCTAAAGTTAATAAACAAATTCACCAAAATAGAAGGTTACAAAATCCACATACAAAAATCAATAGCTTTCCCATATACCAATAATGAATTTGCTGAAAAAGAAATCAGGAATTCAACTCCATTCACAATAGCTAAGAACAAACAAACAACCCAAAACACCTACAAATAAAGCTAACCAAGGATGTGAAAGACTTCTATGATGAGAATTCTAGAACATTGAAGATAAGAAGACACAAAAAGATAGAAAAACCTCTCATGCTCATGGATAGGCAGAATTAATATTGTTAAAATGACCATACTACCAAAAACAATATACAGATTCAGTGCGATCCCCATCAAAATGTCAATGACATTATTCATATAATTTTTTAAAAGTCCTAAAATTAACTTGGAGGAATAAAAGACAGAGTAAAGCCAAAGTAATTCTAAGTTAAAAAAGTGATGGTGGACACATCATAATACTAACTTCAAATTATACTAGAGAGCTATGGCAACAAAAACTGCCTGGTACTGTCATATAAACAGACATATAGACCAATGGTACAGAATAGAGGACACAGACACAAACCCATACAACATACAGTTATCTGATCCCTAACAAAGGTGCAAAAAAAACACACACTGGAGAAAAGACAGTCATTTAAATAAATGATGCTAGGAAAACTATTTATCAATATGTAGAAAAATGAGACTTATCTATCACCATGTACAAAAACAACTCAAAATGGATAAAAAATCTAGGAATTAGACCAGAAACTATGCAACTCCTAGAAGAAAACACAGTGTCAACATGCCAGCATATAATCACAGGCAAAGATTTTCTCATTAGGACTCCTAAAGCTCAGGAAATAATGCCAGGAATTAATAAAAGGGTTGACATCAAATTAAAAAGCTTCTGCATAAAGGAAACAGATATGTGAAGAGAGAACCTACAGAATGGGAAAAAATCTTTGCTATATACTCTTCTGACAGAGGGTTAATATATAGAATATAAAAAGAGCTCCAAAGACCTAACACAAAAAAACCCTAATAACCCAAATGGGCAATGAATTAAACAGATACTTCTCAAAAGACAAAGTACAAATGGCCAACAACTATATGAAAAAAATGTTCAACATTATTAGCAGTAAGTGAAATGCAAATCAAATCTACACTGAGATTTCATCTCACACTAGTGATCAAGAATAGAAAGAGTACTACATGAAGAAGAGGATGTGGAGAAAAGGAACACTTTTACACTCTTTGTGAGATCACAAATTAGTAAAACCATTATGAAAATCAATATGGAGTTTCCTCAAAAGAGTAGGCATGGAACCACCATTTGGCCCAGGCATATTCCTCAATATTTATCTTAAAGAATTAAAGTCAGCATACAGTAGAGATACATGCATACCCATGTTTATAGCAGCACACTTCTCAATAGCCAAACTATTGAAGCAGCCTAAGAGTCCATCAATGGATGAACAGAAAAAGAAAATGTGGTATGTATACACAAAGAAAAATGAAATTATGTTATTTAGAGGAAAATGAATGGAACTTGATAATATTAGGTTAAGTGAAATAAGCAAAACTCAGGTGGTCAAGAGTCATATGTTTTCTATGAAACATAGAAAACTAGAGAGAAAAATGGGAAAAAAGATTGGGGGACTGGTGATATATGAAAAGATGAAAAGTAAAGGGAGATCAGTAAAATAGAGAAAACGGAGCAGGAAGTGGGAAGAGGAAGTACCTGGGAGTGATATTGGCCAAATTTTATTGTTATGTTGTATGCACGTACTAATATCTAACAAAAAAACCCACCATAACGTACAACTATAATGTACTAATTTAAATCTTTTTTCTTTTTTTTTTTTTTTTTTTTTTGTGGTATCGGGGATTGAACTCAGGGGCACTCAACCACTGAGCCACATCCCCAGCCCTTTTTTGTATTTTATTTAGAGACAGGGTCTCACTGAGTTGCTAAGTGCCTCGCCATTGCTGAGGCTGGCTTTGAACTCGTGATCCTCCTGCCTCAGCCTCCCAAAGTGCTGGGATTACAGTCATGCGCCACCGCTCCCGGCTTGTACTAATTAAAAAATGGGGAGTAACAGTTTCCTTATCCCTTTAAGATGGTTTTTCTTTCAGCCTCAGGTAGTTTTCTTACATACCGGTACTGATCAGCCCTCAATTGAATACGTGAGAAGGACCTTCTGAAATTCTCTAGAGTTCACTCTCTGCTTTTCTCTCTCATACTTTTTGTCAACTCTAGATGCTTTGGAGTCTTGAGTTCCCAGATCTATTTTCTCAAATCAGGGAGGCTGCTAACTTTCCCAGCTTCCCACTTTCTTCCCTCAGGTCTGTAATTTGTTGTAGTAGGCTGAAGCAATCATGGGACTCATCTCATGTTTTCTTTACTTTTTTCTTCCTTTCTTGCATAACTACCCCTGATGTTTGAGGTCTACTGTGTTGAGATTCATTACTTTAAGTATTTTGTCTCTTCTTTGAGTTGTTTGAAAGTAAATCCCATTTCTATTACTCCACCTTGGTGCAAAGCACAAACCCCATTATGAATTATAAATATATGTGTTCCTTTCACTGAAGTAGAAGCTTATCTTACATATCTTTGCCTAACATAGCACACCACCTAATATTGAATCAGATAAGCACGGGTGTAATCAGATCTCTTTTATCCATCAAAAAATACTGGTAAATAAATTTCAAGTTGTGTGACAACTAGTGCTAGGGTTCGGGGACTTCAACTGTAAAGAAAATTCAAGCTGTATTTGAATACAGTGGGAAATGGGAAAGAGTCTACAATAAAATGCCACTATTTAGCATATAAATGTACAAAAAAATAGTGAATCAAACATGTTAAATTACTCTTTTTGGAGCAAGGGAAGTAGCTAGAAACCAAAGTTTCTCTAGTTGCCATGAACTGATGGTATAATTATCAACTAATTTAACTGATCTATGTTACTGGAGAGTGACTGAATTGAATAACCAGATGACTTTTAGCATTTTTTTTTTCAATTTGGAGTGCTCAGACTAATTATATTAAGAGAAAGAAAAGTGTAAAGTCCTCTAAAGTTATTGCAGTCATTCAACTGGTTAATAATAAATCAGCATAATCAATGTCTTTGACTAGCTGGTTTATTTATTTCTTTGCTGAAATAAGTTAAATGTAGGTGCAAAAATAAATGCAAGAGATAGTTTCTTGTGTTTTACACTAAAAAAAAGAATCTCAAATGAAATACAGGTATTTAAAGAAACATAATACTTGTATGTTCCATGATAGCAGTCTGATAATGCCTTACAATATGTGAAAAATAGATTATGATAAGAAAAACATGATCATCATGTATAAATTATGAGCAAAAATAACTTTATATCAACTTTTCAAAGATTTGTCACACTAGGTAACATAATATTATCTTAAACCAAATGTACAGATAGGGATATCTCTAACAATAGGCATTTTAGTATTTTAATATTAAGAATGATTCACAAGTTGCAAACTTAACTTTAAAATGCATTCTGAAAAATACAGATATATCATTCCTCCTCAGGGAGAAGTATTAATCCATTCTTCTTAAGAGTTCTCTGGTTTGTAGCCTCAACAGCAGACTCTATTTTGCTGTGCTCATCAAGAAGGAAGGATCTTCTCACTGTGCTGAGCATATGTGAATATTTTCCTTGTATCCTCATTTATATTTGATATAGGGAAATAAATAAATGAGGGACAGCAAAAGTTTAAACGCCAGACATTTTTATGAAGAATGTTGCCTTTAGTTCTAATCTAATCTTTCCCCAGATATTGCACTACATTTAGGGATCTACAGGATAATAAAGACATTTTTGTACTCCATAATAATAGCTCAAATTCATTTCTGCTTCAATAGTTTGATGACGATTTCTCTGAAAACATCACTTTTCTCATCTCTCCCTATAACTTCACAAAGTTATAGGGAGTCTGCTTCTTATAATACATGTCATTAAGAAATTGTCTCAGAATGAATACTTAACACTTTTTCCATGGAAACAGAGCAAGTTGTGGGGACATGTCACAATAATAAATGTTTGAAAAATTTCTGAGTGTCAAATTAACTTGTGAAAGACAATGTTTTGGGGTAAAATGCCTTGGGTTAGTAGATCTTGGGCTATTGAAAGAAGTAGAGGAAGAAGTGTCATAAGCAGTTTTCAAGCTATTCTGAATACATCAGACTAGTGAAAATGAACCTTATAAACAACGCTTATTGTGTAAATCACTTTTGATCAGAAATGGGAGTGTATATGCCACTAAATAACTGGTTATATGTTCAAATAAAAACATAAAACCACACCAGAATCAATTAAACTGAAATTCACATTTTTTTTTAATCAGATAATATACCACTCAGTGCCAGAGGCGGCAGATGGAGCATAGTTTCTGCTCACAAGTATGCAATCTGTTAACACGTTTTTATAGCACAAAAGAAAAAGAGCCTTTGCCTTGCCCTTTAAACTAATTTAAAGCAGTTCTTAAAATGCATAAAGGAGGAAAAACAAAACAAAAGCTACTGACTAGTAAAGAAGTTAAGGCATATTAACAAAAAGACACAAAAAACAAAGAGGCAACTTAAGTTCAAGTACACCAGGTTTACCCTCCAAATTCCTGCTCCAAAATTGTAGGGAGGAAGCCACAAATCTGTCTGTTATTCCAACAATCAAACAGAATGAAATATGGTCAGCCTTGTCACTCTTTCACAATGCATATGTTAAAAAAGAGTTACTCAGAAGATCCACCCTCAGACAGAATCCCTGAGAGGGATTTGTCTTGGGGTCCTAAGGAAAAGAACACAGTTGGGAAATCCAAGCTCATCAGCAGGTTTTTGGATGGTCCTCTATGAGTGCTCTTAAATCTTTCCTCTTGTCAGGACCTTTTCTTAGATGGTGCTGAAAGCAGTCTTTTATTTCATATTTCAGAGGCATTCCATCCCAAAGAAATGACTGAGTTAAACTGTACCAAATCCATTTTATGATCATAATAATATAAAGCCCCAAAATTGAGCAAATGATTCTTCAATAATGAATATTTCTCATGAATATTGGGCCAAACAGGTAGGAAATTTAGGAATCTCATTTATTTATGCTTTCACTTCAATATTATATATAATTTTAAGAACAATGTGGACACATTTTATGAATAGTAGACATGATGATTGATTCCAGATATTTTTGTAATTGTTAATTCTGACAATTCTGTAAGAATTGACTCTGTCGTGATACAGATATATAAGGAAGTAAATTAAATTATTGTTATATACATGAAACTAAAGACAATCAAATAGGTTTTTTTTTTTTTTTAACATTCATGTTGCCATTTAAATGTGAAGACATGCTAGGGATTTTGAGATCTTTTCTTTAGGAAGCATGTAGATAGAGTGTTTCTTTGTTAGCCACCATACCTTTAAAAATTAAGTTCACTGAATGATCTACGTGCATGTTCTAAACCTTATTCAAATAAACAGGCTAGAGCTTGTGGTAACACGATGACCTTACAAGTACAAAATACATACTCCCCAGGCATATTTGAGACATTAACTGTGATAAGCAGAGAGCACAGCCTTTTGTAATCTGTCAACAAACTAATAAATTACTTTGGTCAAAGGAGGAAGAATTTCCTCTCCATGAACATCTGCACAGGGGAATAAGTTAGTAACTAGGAATCCAATAAAACTGAATTTTGACAAGATAAGCAAAGGCTTAATACTTAAAGTTAAGGTCTAATCCTTTTAGGAACTGATTAGCACACACAACATTTTTTGGCATTCTATCTATAAATATCAAGAGATTACTAAGAAATGTGAGCAGGCAACAGGAATGCCCATTTACAGGCCTTCCCTGAATTTACTATAAAATCGCATTTCTATTGACGTCAAAAAGAGCTGTAATTCTGAAACAAAATCAAAGTCAATTTTTTTTCTTTTTGATGTTAGATATTGAACCATGGGTGCTCTACCACTAGCTTTAAACTTTATTTTGAGACAGGGTAGCTAAGTGGCTGAGGCTGGTCTTGAACTTGTGCTCCTCCTACCTCAGTCTCCCAAGTTGCTGGGATGATAGGTAGGCACCACTGCACCCCACTTACTTTCTTGACTATTGAATCAAATCCAAATTTACTTAACTCCCCTGAAAAAGATGAATCATTTAAGCCCTTTAGTATATATTTTGGCTGTGGAATTGGATGCTGGAGGCTTGGGTTAAGATCTTAGATTGAAAAGAAAGGCAAACAACTTAGGACTGCAGTTGAAAATGAGAGGATACTTTTTACTTATCTTTCCTTTGAAATTCTCTCCAAAATTCACTGTTAGGATTCTCCAATTCTACACTGAAATTTGGTCTATAAGCTAAGAAATGGGTTGTGAAAATTCTAGTATACCATTCATTATTATGTGATTTGCCACAATGCTGTATTCTTGATTTACTGTTAGTTTTATTATGTATGCCGGCTTGAAAACAGAATCACTTACTGTATCTTCAGGCCCACTACAACAATACTTTAAAATATATGTTTATACTGAATGCCTTTTGAAGAACTTGTAAAAAACTGCAACTCAAGTTTACTAATGAACTTCATTAGTAAACTAATGACCATGAGATTCATCCATTGTTTATTTAAAAAAAGTCACTAGGTAATGGAAAGACTAAGCACTGCATGCAATATTTTTTTTATATAAATAAGTACAGATTTTAATTTGGGACATATTTTTCATAACCAAAAAATAAAACAGATACATCAAGAAAATAAAAATTACATTCTTTATGTGTTATAAGGTAAACATATCAAAGTCATAAACATTATGAGATTATAAATATACATACATTCAACTATGATTGAGCTGTTTTACAAAGTGAATTAATTCTATTTCATTAATTTTCCCTAAAGAATGAAGGATAATATGTTTATTCAGAGGAATGAAGAAAGGACTTTTAATAAAAACTCTGAAGACTTCCTTCATTATAGAAAGTTGAAGATCTGGGATAAGGCAGACTTCAGGAAGAAAAATGTTTACCATTTAATTTAGATAAACAAAAACATTGTCTCTGCAAAAGTATTTCTTTCATTACAAATTGACAAGAAGGTCAAATTTAGTTCAATGTCTTTTCACATTTTAAGACCAACCCTATTTTAAAATATGTCTTTGAACACTAAATTTCCTTCTGTGATTTTATAACTTAAAATTCGCCTCTCTTCTGGAAAACACTGCCAAATGTGTTCAGAATATGAGCCCAAGTTATCAGACATTCTATAATGTGTTAAGAAATCTATCTTTTTTCCCTGGTTTCCTCTGAAACTTTATTATATAATGTGTCCACTTCTTCTTGTCAAACACAAGCTTGTTCTTGTTCCTGTGTGCAGCGTGTTCTAGACAGGTTATCTCATTAACCATCTTAGTTTACCTGCTGCACTCCACCCCAACCACCCTACTAAATACATCCTTTATGTAAGCCCTTTTCCAGTTTCCTATGTGTTATTTTTATAATGCCTGCTAGACTCATGCTGCTCTCTAAGTGTCTATCATTCTTAAAAATTAGGTACCTACATTGACATTAGACTCCAAAGTTTCTCCTACCAGTTTTCCTTTTCTCACTCACTATTGAAGAACCAGTAGGACTGAGAAAGGTACAACAAAGTCCTTTGGTACTCTTTGACCCCTAGAAAACTCTCCCACTGAAAATTTAGGATTAAGGGCTCAAACTCCCTGCAACTTGGATCCCTTGTTCACTTTCTTATTGTTTATTCTAACTCTCAGAAAGACAAGTCAACGAACAATGAGGCCTTAGCATATGTTACAAACCTTATTTGTAGAATAATAATTTAGCATAATAAATCTTGATTTACACATACCATGCAACACTTCAAATAGTATAGATATTTTTTGGCTTATGAAGCATAAACCATACTAGAAAAGCTAAAATACATGCTTCTATATTTTCTTGTAATTTATTTTCCCTTTAGCAGCGGAGGTCAAATTCCAAGCATTACTTTTATACATTTTCTTTTTTTGAGGAGACTTAAATCATTGTTTGACTTTATTTGCTCTTCATCATTAGATGTTCTTCTTAACAAAGTAACCTTGCCTCACAAGCACACAGATTTAATCATTTCAACTTGTCCTAGATAAATTAATATCTAGGACATGTCAACTGAAAATCTTACTTATTTCTGAAAGCTGCAGGTGCTATGAAATACAGCCGACTGGAATTCATCTTTCAAATGACACTGAGTATGACAAAATCTTGCAAGGATTGTTTCCAAAAATGTTTAAAAACTGCATGATAAAAGATACATTTACCAAATACAACTAAAGTTTAAATATCATGAACTTATTTTTAACCCAAAATAACATAAAATGTTCCAAAACCATTTGTACTCATCTTTATTATTCCTGATATCTTATCCTGCCAGGAAGTAAATTTAGAATGAAAATATATGAAATCTGGAATTAATCAGTGAGCTTACCCATCTAAATTCAGATCATCAAGAAAAGATTTTCAGACAAAGCTATTCATTAGCCAGTTCAGACTATCAAATAAGATGCTATCTTTGTTATATCCTTATACTAAACATTAAGTGAAAATATATTATCTGTATTTCAATATTGCCTTCACATATACCAAAGGCCTACTTGAGGACAAAAACAAAACTATGTAGAATGTTCAAAACCCTAGTATGCACTCTTCTTTGCCAATCATAAGAAATTGCTACAACTATTTCTAATATACTCTGTTTCAAACAAACATTTAGGCATGATTCCTTTGCCAAACAGGGTTTGACTGCAAAGATTGCACAGTGGAATGATGTTATTTTAAAAAAATATGATGATAAGGGTCTATACTATTTTAGTACTTTCTAACCTATCCTTCATTTTAATA
The DNA here is from genome assembly GCA_025594165.1 of Tamias sibiricus. Classification (NCBI taxonomy): domain Eukaryota; kingdom Metazoa; phylum Chordata; class Mammalia; order Rodentia; family Sciuridae; genus Tamias; species Tamias sibiricus. Next base: position 21,958,053 of record CM046663.1, read on the forward strand.
CAATTATGGAAAATTTACACACACACAAACAAAAAAAAAAAAAACAGAAAGAAGTAACAAACTTTTAAAATTATCAGCTACAAGTTAATAATGTAACAATAGTAATTTATTTTTGACATTATAACTTAAAATCCTTTAAGGCCAAACACAGGAAAAAGGATTTATATATAGCACAGTAAATTCATTATCTTTATAGGAAGTTTCAAATGTTTTAGTTTACTTTATACCAGCCCATTTGAAACAGAATTCTCACTAGTGATATAATTTACTTGTGGCTTTTAAAATATTTATTCACAAAAAAATTCAGATTTCTAAAAAGTTGCAAATGTAGTAGTTTCTGCAAACCATTTATTCAGCTTGTTCAAATGTTCACAAATTACATAAACATACTACAAAATGACCAAAATTTAAAAATTAATGGTGATATAATAGTATTTATTAATCTAAATGCTTTATTCAAATTTACTGATTATCCCACTAATTTCTTTTTGTTGGCCTAATATCCAATCCCAGATGCCTTGTTATATTTAGTTTACATAGTTCCTTAGTTGGCTTGAGTCTGAGTCATATTTTTGGCAAGAGAACCACAAAAATTTGTTGTACCCTTCTCAGTGTATCAAGTTAAGTACGTGATGACATGTCTTATTACTGGTGATATTACCTTTGATAAGTTTGTTAAACTGAAGTCTGCCAAGTGTCTGTCCCATTACATTACTATTTATGCTTTCAATTAGTGATTATCTTATGGGTACATACTTTAAAACATCATAAATACCCTATTTCTCATAAAAATTTCTCCAACTAAGTTTATCACATATTTATGACACTTGCAGCATCTGCAAAATCCATGGTTTTCTATTTTTATTATTCTTTCTGTACTTATATGCTAGAATTCCATCAAGAATTGCTATCCATTTTTTACTATTTATCCATTTACTTATTATTTACATCAGTGCATACTCAAGGATATTGGCATATCATAGGCTATAAAACATTAATAGCATTAGTATTTTGAGGGTACAAATATTCTAGGTTTGACCACTGGTAGTGTTTTGAAGTTGGCACTTGAATTGCTTTGATATGACATCATCATATTTTTAGCACATTCTTACTTTATGGAAGCATAGGAATAATGTTCTAGGCTTATTTTGTTCTTTCCCTGCCTCAGACATAGAAGCACCTATTTGCTTCTATTGGAAAATGTTATTTAGAAATGAACGCCATAGCATTAGATTTACTTTCCTTATTCAATACTATTACTTTTAGAATAATCTTAGGAAATAAATAAATGTAAGCATGTATATATGTACACATCTAGATTTATATTTAGGTAATCTGATATATATTTAGAAGTTAAATTTTAAGACCATGATTTCATATTGATATCTCTGGTTCCAATGCAACATTACAGGGTTCATCCTGGTCTTGCCCCCCCCCATTTTTTATTCAAAGTGTTGTATTTATAATAGTAGTATGCATTATAATTCATAATAAACATATAGAGCATCTTTTTACATAACACTGTTTATATGCAATGTATATTTGCACCATTCAAATCTTCAGTCATGCATTTAGGATAATGATATCCATCTTATTCATCCACCTTTTCTTTTTTTCCCCTCCATCCTCCCTTGCTCCCTTCCTTCCCCTCCCTCCCCTTTCACCATTCTAGTGTTCCTCTAATCCTCCTATGTACCCCAACCCAACACCACTGTGAATCAGCCTCCCTATATCAGAGAAAACATTCGGTATTTGGATTTTTGAGATTGGCTAACTTCACTCAGCATTATATTCTCCAACTTCATCCATTTACCTGCAAATGCCATTATTTTATTCTCTTTTATTGCTGAGTAAAATTCCATTGTATATATATATACCACATTTTCTTTATCCACTCATTTACTGGGGGAAATCTAGGTTGATTTCACAACCTAGCTAGTGTAAATTGTGCTGCTATAAACATTGAAGTGGCTGTGTCACTGTAATATGCTGTTTTTAAGTCCTTGGGGAATAGACCCAGGAGTGGGTTGGCTGGGTCATAGGGTGGTTCCATTCCCAGTTTTCCAAGAACTCTCCATACTGCTTTCCATAATAGTTGCAACATTTTGCATTTCCACCAGCAATGTATGAGTGTGCCTTTTTCCCCACATCCTCTCCAACATTTATTGTTGTTTGTGTTCTTAATATTAAGCTGCCATTCTGACTGGAGTGAAATGAAATCTTAGTTTTGATTTGCATTTCTCTAATTGCCAGCGATGTTGAGCATTTTTTCATGTATTTGTTGATTAATTCTGTATCTTCTTCTGAGAAGTCTTTTCAATTCTTTCGCCCATTTATTGCTTGGGTTATTTGTTTTTTTGGTGTTAAGTTTTTTGAGTTCTTTATATATTCTAGAAAATAGAGCTGTATCTGATGTGCATGTGTTAAAAATTTGTTACCAATTAGTTGGCTCTCTATTCACCTCACTGATTGTTTCTTTAGCTGAGAAGAAGCTTTTTAGTTTTAATCTATCCCATTAATTAATTCTTGATATTAATTCTTGCACTATAGGATTCTTATTAAAGAACTTAGGGCCTAATCCGACATGTTGGAAATTGGAGCTTTTTCTTCTATTAGGCGTATTGTCTCTGGTCTAATTGCTAGGTCCTTGATCCACATTGAATTGAGTTTTGTGCATGGTGAGATATAAGGTTTTAATTTCATTTTGTTGTATATGTATTTCCAGTTTTCCCAGCACCATTTGTTGAAGAGGCTATCCTTTCTCCATTGTACATTTTTGGCGCCTTCATCTTATATATAAAATAGCTGAAATTATATGTATTAGTATCTGTGTCCTCAATTCTGTACCATTGGTCTACCAGTCTATTTTGCTGCCAATACCATGCTGTTTTTGTTACTATTGCTCTGTAGTATAATTTAAAGTCTGGCATGGTGATGCCACCTGCTTCACTTTTTTTGCTAAGGATTGCTTTAGCTATTCTGGGTCCCTTATTTTTCCAGATGAATTTCATGACTGCTTTTTCTATTTCTATGAGGAATGTCATTGGAATTTTTATTGGAATTGCATTAAATCTGTATAATGCTTTTGGTAGTATGGACATTTTGACAATGTTAATTCTGCCTATCCAAGAACAAGGTAGGTCTTTCCATCTTCTGAGGTCTTCTATAATTTCTTTCTTTGGTGTTCTATAGTTTTTGTTGTAGAGGTCTTTCACCTCTTTCGTTAAGTTGATTCCCAGGTATTTTTTTTTTTTTTTTTATGCTATTGTAAATGGGGTAGTTTTCATCATTTCCCTTTTAGAAGATTTGTCACTGATGTACAAAAATGCCTTTGACTTATGTGTATTGATTTTGTATCCTGCTACTTTGCTGAATTCATTTACTAGTTATAAAAGTTTTCTGGTAGAGTTTTTTGGGTCTTCTAGGTATAGTATCATGTCATCAACAAGTAGTGCTAATTTGAGTTCTTATTTTCCTATCTGGATCTGTTTAATTTCTTTCATCTGTCTAATTGCTCTGGCCAGAGTTTCAAGTACTATGTTAAATAGCAGTGGTGGTGAAAGTGGGCATCCCTGTCTTATTCCAGTGTTTAAATTGAATGCTTTCCAGTATGGAGATTTCTTGGGAAAATGGGAATGGAACCACCCTATGACCCAGCCATCCCACTCCTGGGTCTATTCCCAAAAGACTTAAAAACAGCATATTACAGTGACACAGCCACTTCAATGTTTATAGCAGCACAATTCACAATAGCTAGGTTATGGAACCAACCTAGATGCCCCTCAGTAGATGAGTGGATAAAGAAAATATGGTATATATACAAAATGGAATTTTACTCAGCAATAAGAGAGAATAAAATAATGGCATTTGCAGGTAAATGGATGAAGTTGGAGAATATAATGCTAAGTGAAATTAGTCAATCTCAAAAATCCAAGTACCGAATGTTTTCTCTGATATAAGGAGGCTGGTTCACAGAGTTGTTGGAAGGGGATACATAGGATCAGAGGAACACTAGAATGGTCAACGGAAAGGGAGGGGAGGGAGGGAGTAAGGGGGGGGTTGGAAAAAAATTGGTGATTGAATGAGATGGATATCATTATCCTAAATGCATGATTGAAGATCTGAATGGTACTTATATACTTTGTATACAAGCAGTTGTATGTAAAAAGATACTATACTTGTGCATGATGAATAAGTAAATAAATAATAAAAAAATTAAAAAAAAAAAATTGAATGCTTTCAATTTTTCTCCATTGAAGATAATGTTAGCCTGGGGCTTTGCATATATAGCTTTTATAATGTTGAGATATGTTCCTGTTATTCCTAGTTTTTCTAGTGTTTTGAACATAAAGTGGTGTTGTATTTTGTTGAATGCTTTTTCTGCGTCTATTGAGATGATCATGTGGTTTTTATCTTTAAGTCTATTGATGTGATGTATTATGTTTATTAATTTCTGAATGTTGAAGCAACCTTGCATCCCTGGGATAAACCCCACTTGATCGTGGTGCATTATCTTTTTGATATGTTTTTGTATTTGATTTGCCAGAATTTTGTTGAGGATTTTTGCATCTATGTTCATTAGAGATATTGGCCTGAAGTTATCTTTTTTGGCTGTGTCTTTGCCTGGCTTTGGAATTAATGTAATATTGGCCTCATAGAAAGAGTCTGGAAGAGCTCTCTCTTTTTCTATTTCTTGAAATAAGTTGAAGAGCATGGGTATTAGGTCTTCTTTGAAGGTCTTATAGAACTCGGCTATAAATCCATCAGGTTCTGGGCTTTTTCTACTTGGTAGCTTTTGATTGTGTCTTCTATTTCCTCTCTTGAGATTGATCTCTTTAAATTGTGTATAGCCTCCAGTTCCAGTTTGGGCAATTCATACGACTCTAGAAATCTGTCAATGCTTTCCATATTTTCTGTTTTATTAGAGTACAAGTTTTTAAAGTAATTTCTAATTATCCTCTGTATATCTGAGGTGTTTGTTATGACATTTCCTTTTTCATCACGGATGTTAGTAATTTGAATTTTTTCTCTTCTTCTTTTCGTTAGCATCACTAAGGGTCTATCAATTTTCTTTATTTTTTCAAAGAACCAACTTTTAGTTTTGCCAATTCTTTGAATTGTTTCTTTAGTCTCAATTTCATTAATTTCAGCTCTGATTTGAATTATTTCCTGTCTTCTACTGCTCTTAGTGTTAATCAGTTCTTCTTTTTCTAGTGCTTTGAGGTGTGAAGTTAAATCATTTATTTGTTGTTTTTTTTATTTTATTTTATTTTATTTTAAGGAATGAACTCAGTGCAATGAATTTTCCTCTTACTACTGCCTTCATAGTGTCCCAGAGATTTCTATATGATGTATCTGTGTTCTCATTTACCTCTAAGAATTTTTTAATCTCCTCCTTGATATCTTCTTCAACTCCTTGTTCATTCAGTAGCATGTTGTTTAGCTTCCAGTTGTTGGAGTAGTTTTTTTTATTTCTTGTTTTATCATTGATTTCCAATTTCATCCCATTATGTTCTGATAGAATTCAGGGTAGTATCCCTACTTTTTTATATTTGCTGAGAGTTTCCTTGTGGCATAATATATGGTTTATTTTGGAGAAGGAGCCATGTGCTACCGAGAAAAAAAGTGTATTCACTTACTGAGGGATGAAATATTCTATATATGTCCTTTAGGTCTAAATTATTAATTGTTTGAGTGAGGCCTAAAGTTTCTTTATTTAGCTTTTGTTTGGATGATGTATCCATTGGTGAGAGAGGTGTACTGAAGTACCCTAGAATAACTGTTGTGGTCTCTTTTACCCTTGAACTTGAGAAGGGTTTTTTTGATGAATGTAGGTGCTCCATTATTTGGAGCATATAGATTTATAATTATTATATCTTGTTGATGAATGGTTCCCTTAAGGATTAAGAAATATCCATCTTTGTCCCTTTTGATTAGCTTTGGCTTGAAGTCTATCTTATTTGATATGAGAATAGAAACCTATGGTTGCTTCTGCAGCCCATGTGAGTGATAGGACTTTTCCCAGCCTTTCACCTTCAGTCAATTGATGTCTTTTTCTATGAGGTGGGTTTCTTGGAGACAGCATATTGTTGAGTCATTTCTTTTAATCCAGTCCGACAGTCTGTGTCTTTTGAATGGTGAGTTTAGGCCATTAACATTTAGGGTTACTATTGAGATGTGATTCGTATTCCCATCCATTTTTATTTGTTTATGGTATTTAACTTGATTTGGGTTCTCCTCTGGTTGGTATTTCCTTTAGTTTAATATCTCCCTTTGTTGATTTTCATTATTTATTTTTCTTTTCTTCTTCATGGAATATTTTGCCCAGGATGTTCATAAGTGCTGGCTTTCAGTGCTGGCTTTCGAGTTGTGAAATCTTTTAACTTTTGTTTGTCGTGGAAGGTTTTTATTTCATCTTTGAATCTAAAGCTCAATTTTGCTGGATATAAGATTCTGGGTTGACATCCCTTGTTTTTCAGAGCTTGAAATATACTATTCCAGGATCTTCTAGCTTTTAAGGTCTGGGTTGAAAAATCTGAACATAGTCTGATTGGTTTCCCCCTATATGTAATCTGCTTGCTTTCTCTTGTGGCTTTTAATATTCTCTCCTTGCCCAGTATGTTAGGCATTTTCATTATAATGTGCCTTGGCGTGGATCTCTTGTGATTTGTACATTTGGTGTTTGGTAAGCCTCTTGAACTTGTTTTTCCATTCATTCCTCACGTTTGGGAAATTTTCTGTTATTATTTCATTGAATAAATTACTCATTCCTTTGGCTTGGAACTCTGCACCTTGCTCTACCCCAATCGCTCTTAAATTTGGTCTTTTTATGTTGTCCCATATTTCTTGAATCTTCTGTTCTTGATTTCTTATCAGTTTTGCTGTGGAAATCTACATTTTTCTCCATTATATATATTTTGTCTTCATTATCTGAGATCCCTTCTTCCAAGTGGTCTAATCTGTTGGTGATACTTTCAATTGAACATTTAGTTTGGTTTATTCCTTCGTTCATTTCCAGAACTTCTGTTTGGTTTCTCTTTAGAACCTCTATCTCCCTATTGAAGTAATCTTTTGCTTCCTGTATTTGTTTTTGAAGTTCTTTGTCAAGATGATCTTTTACCACCTGTATTTGCTCCCTCATCTCATTTTTAAGTTCATTCTTAAGTTCCATAAACATTTGGAATATGTAATTTCTGAATTCCATCTCTGGTATTTCACCAACTGTGCTTGCCATGGAATCTACTGAGGAGGTATGTTGATTTGTTTGAGTCACTTTCTTCCCTTATTTCTTCATATTGCTTGTGTGACTTTTCTTCCAGCACTGTGGAACCTCAACTATTTTGTTTTTACCTTAAAGCCTTATGATGTTCCTGTAATACAATGCTATGAGATCCCCTTATAAATACTTTACACTTTAAAACCAGACTTTTCTATTCAGATAATCACAGTTTGATCACAATGTACATATTTAGTTAACTCAGATATTGTCTCCAATTTACTCTGTATGTTTGTGATGGGTTTTATAGTTCCAAGTATTGGACACAGCGGTGATATGTTTATGAAGAAGGAAGTGAGTATATTGAGTTGTTCTTTCTTAGGAAGTGTGAAAAGAGAATTTTATGGAAGTGGTTTAATATCCACAAATGAGAGAAGAAAGAGAATGGAGTGAACAATTTAGTGGAAAGACTGATTTATATATAAACCAAACTTATGCAACTATTGAGAGAAGAAAGAAAGAAGGAAAAGGGGGAAAAAAAGGAAAAAAATGACAAAGAAATAGGAATTAGTGTAAAAGAGAGGAAAGAGAAAGTGTGTCAAAAAAGTAGAGAATGAACTATATATAACACTGCTTTGCTGTATAGTTTAGTTGCCCCAGTTCTAGAAATCCCAATTTCAGCATATAACTTGTTTTCGCCTCTGCTGAGAATGGAATGGCAGGGTGTAAATAGGAAGATGAGTGAAGAAGAAAGGAGACGAAAGTGAGAATGAAAAAAGAAAAAAAGAAAAGAGGAATAAAAGCAAGCAAACAAACAAACACACAAACAAGGAAAAAAATAAACAACCAAAGTTGAACCCAGGAACAAATCTCAGGAACAAATCCCAGACAAACAGCACCCAGAGAAGCCTGTCTTTTTTTCCCTTCCAATTTAAGCCAGTTGTCCCCGATCAAGTCCAGCCAGTCACAGAGAACCTGGAAAGCTTGCAGACCGGGGCATGTTCCCCTGCTGTCCCACACTGGGATTGCGTCTCTGTGGTGGGCTGGCTGGGAAAGTCTGCTGGGGGGCCTAGCTGGAAAGCTTGCAGACTGGGGCTTGTTCCCCTGCCTTTTTGTGCTGGGGTGGTGTCTCCGTGGTGGACAGGCTGGGAAAGTCCCCTGGAGGGCCTAGCTGGAAAACTTACAGGCTGGGGCTTTTTCCCCTGCAGTCCTGCACTGGGATGGCATTGTCCTGAGCTGGGATGGCATCTATGCAGTGGGTGGGCTGGGAAAGTCTGCCAATGGGAGCCTACCTGGGAAGCTTGCAGGTCGGGGCTTTTTCCCCCCTGCTGTCCTGCACTGAGATGGCATCTCTGCAGTGGGCTGGGTAGGAAAGACTGCTAGAGGGCCTAGCTGGGAAGCTTTTAGGCTGGGGCTTTTTCCCCTGCCTTCCTGCGCTGAGATGGCGTCTCTGTGGTGAGCTTATTTTTAATGCCTGTTAGAGTAAGAAATGCAGCACTCATAGCTCACAATCTCTTTATCAGTTTGAACGATATAGAAAAACCTGATATCCTTAATATTTTACCCTATCTATAATATAATTGTCTTAAATATTTTCTCTATACATATAGAATCATATCATTATTATAATTTTTGCCTCAATCATGAAACATTATAAACTCAAATGGAGCACAATGTAACTTCACATGTTTTTGCTCTTTCCTTTCTTACATTTTTTTCTTCCTTCTAATGTTCCAAGATTCCATCTTTACATTTCCTGCCTATTTATATAAATTTCTTTTAAGACCACTGGTGAGAAATTCTCACTTTGGGGGCATCTGAGAAGACCTTGATTTTTCTAGTTTCTGAAGGATATTTTCTCCAGATGTAGGATTTGTGATTAAAAGTTCTTTTCTTTAAACACTTTGAAAATCTTGACCCACTCCTTTCTGGATTCCATGGTTTCTGACAAAAAGTATGTTGTCAGTTACTGCTTTCAAACTTTTTGTTTGCATAGAGTTTTCTGGAGGAACTATGATGTTTCTTGGTGCTGTTTCTTTGGGCTTATCTTTTCTGATATTATTTAGTTTTTGAACATTTACATTATGTCTTCCAGCCAATTTGAAAAGCTTTCTTGTATTGCTTTCAGTACTTTTTCAGTCACTCCCTCTTTTGCATCTCTTTTTGGGAATTCAATGGAGTAAATCTTTGTTACTGGCTCAAAGATCTCTAGAGTCCTATTCAGTTTGTTTTCTCTGTTACTCAGATTTGGTTTCTACTATTAAATTAGTTTTTGATGATTTTTTGCCATGTTTTTCAGATAATTTTAACATCTCTGTCACTTTGATGATGGTATCCATTGTTTGTCTTTTTTCACTGTTTGAGATCTTCCTATTTCTTTATATGATGAATGACTTTTCAACTGAACTGGGCATTTTGCTCATTATTTAATGATTCCATGGGTCTGTTAGATTGGCTCTTTTGATTCCACTCTAACAGGAGAAGGACAGATGCTGGTTTTTTACTAGGTTAGAAGTCTAAATTCCCCAATCAGACTCCCAAATTTAGCCGGGCGCGGTGGCGTGCGCCTGTAATCCCAGCACTTGGGAGGCTGAGGCAGGGGGATCGCAAGTTCAAAGCCAGCCTCAGCAATGGCGAGGCACTTAGCAACTCAGTGAGACTCTGTCTCTAATAAAATACACAAAAGGGCTGGGGATGTGGCCCAGTGGTCGAGTGCCCCTGAGTTAAATCCCCGGTACCAAAAAAAAAAAAAAAAAAAAAAACAGACTCCCAATCTTGAGGGGTGCTCTTTATTACTTCTGGATGTAAGAGAGAACATTCATTACCACCTAGACAATCACCAATACCAATAAGGCTGGATGAGCAAAATTTCTTTATTAGTACTTTCTGTGTGGGTTCCACTGACACCACGGGGGTTGTTGGCTTCATTGTGGCTGAATGGTTATAAATTTACTGATTCACCAATAGACCACCTCTAACCTCACATGGGGAAAGATATCCTTTTATATATTTTCTAAAGTTTATCATATTGATTTTTCCATTTCTCATTTAGTTTATCCTAAATTTTTAACATTATTTCTTGCTAATGTAGAGTTTTTCTTACTATTATATCACCAAATTGGTTATTTTTGTGTCTATGCAGGTCATTAACTGAAGTATGTTAATTTTATATCCTACTATTTTATCAGAGATTATGGCCCTCCTTACTTTGTTTCTTATTGCCATGGAAATGTTTCTATAATTTCCCTGTTAATAAACTAATATGGTTACTGTACAGATGTGACATAATATCAAGAAAGTTTCTAAAAAATTCCTGTTTTCTTTATCCTTTTTTAAAAAATCAAAAATAAGTATAGAATTTCTTAGTCTTTTTCAGCATCTATATAGATAATTTTGTTACATACATTATTATTATGTAAGCTATGAATGAATTTCCTAACATTGAACCAACCTTGAATTCCTGAATTTCTTGAATATGTTCAACTGGTTATAGTGCATCATATTCTTAATGTGACTTTAAATTCTGTTTGCTAATACTAGTACTTAGTATCTTACACCAATATTATTACTATTAATCTATATTGGTTTAGAATATTGGTTAACCTGAGTCCTAGCTAGGAAACAGGGCCAAGTAGAATCTTATAGAAGCCTAACAAACTAAGATCAACAGTATTTCATAAGGCAGGGAAGTCTCAAGCTTATCTGGCTGAAATTTTGAAGAAAAAAGCACTAAGCAAGCACTTGCTTAAATTAAGGTCTCATAAATGATATAGATTATCAGTATATTAGCAGTACACTTTTCCTTAGGTGGTTACTGTACATTTATGTCAACCAGTTTACACTGAAGAACATGATCTAAAAAAAGTAAGAAAACTTTTTTCATTTCTAAGATTTTTTAAAAATATTTGTATACAAATGTAGTGTCATATCCTCTGTATACATTATAGCTAACAACTCTGGGGTTCTTGCTTTCTCTTAGAATTACTGAACATAATGACAAAAATAAAGATAAAGACCACAATCAAATAAGATCCCTAATTTTTGATGTGTCATGACTTCATGGACCACATCAAACATACTGACAGGTGTGGTGGTGATGCTTAACTTCCTTAATCATCATTCTCATGCTGTATAAAACAACAACAACAAAAAACCCTACTTATCTAACTTTGAATATGACACTTGGGATGATTTGTGTAAAAGTAGCTAGTATAAAACTTAGTTCACAGCAGTTTCTCACTATGCAATTATCTAACCATCTTTATTACTTTTAGAGGATTCACTTGAGCCACAAATGAAAATTTAACTTCAGAAAAATATGTAGTCTATTTCAAATAATTAGTACCCAACACATTGCTAAATATTAACCTTAAGATATGAAAGACTATATGAAGAACAGTGACTGCCCAGATTCACTTTTAGGATATGCATAGACAGACACCTGTCTTAATCCCTTTCTATCAGAAGTCAGGACATTTACTTTCATAAAATAGGGAGAATCACTAAGAGTAGGTGAGAGTGTTAGAGGGCAATAGTGATTAGAAATGGAAAAACCTCTCTATTAAGTGTCCAAGTCCCTTCCTCCTCCTTCTGGGGGGTCTCTGAATGCTATTAGTCAAATTTATATTTTTCCCCTCCTTTAAGCTCCAAGTAGGAAATCGAATAATCTTTGTGAAGCTGGTCTAGGAAATACTATTTACAGATACCAATATGTGTGCTGTTTGTAATAAAATATCCACATGTGGTCATTGTACAATATGGACATGAAGACCATCTATTAAAATGCCTTGACCCGCTTTAAATAAATATTTAATGAGCATTTTAGCAACTAATTCTTAAAGTGTATGGATCTACTAGGGTCAACAGGCATGCAAATATATGACAGAAATAATATCAACAAACCAAAACATTGAAATTGAGAGAAATAAAAGCAATTCTGGAACAAGAGAAAACTGCAAACAAATAAGAACTATTTTTAAAATTCTTATGTAAATAATGAAAAATTTGAGCTGCATATGAAAAAAAAAAGGATGTAACAAAAAAATCCAGAGAACAAAAGTCTAATGTTTTAAACTTTAAAAATAACTATAATATTTTTTAAAAAATGTCTATCAATTGTATTAGAAACTAGGTAATAATGATAACAAAATGTATGACAAGAGAGAAAATGTAAGAAAATTAGAGATTCAATATAGAGTTTTCAAAATTCATCTACAGAGAAATTCAAAGATAGGAAGCAGGAAAAAAAAATTTTTAAAGAAAACTATCAAGGAAGTAACCAAGGATATTTTCCAAAACTGAGGACATCAGTTTTCAAACTAAAATGGCTCATTGAATACTCAGAATTATGAAAGAGCCATGAAGGGCAAAAATCACACCAGAGACAACCGTGCAGCCAAGAGATTTATTCACCAGCCCTTATGGCTGGTCAGAGGTAGAAGAAGTACGAGGAGAGAGGGGTCAGGGAGAGGGGAGTGTGCAAGCTCTGGTGGGAGAGAGGAGTCAGGGAGAAGGGAGTGTGCAAGCTCTGAACAGTAGGTGGGTGCCTGGTCATGCTGACTGTGGTCTCTGGAGCTGTCTGCTAAGGCAGCTGTTGTCGGGCTGGAGACCGGAGACCGTGAGTCTGGAGCTGTTACAGTGGCCGCCTCCTCTCAGCAGGGATGAGCTGTTGTGTCTGAGATCCAGGTAGGCAGGAGCTTTAAGTAGGGATTTCTGGTGGGGGATGTACCAGAGCAACTTTTAATGCTATTGGCTCTTTGCCCAGGGAATAGGGCGAGCTTTAAGCCCATTGGCTCCTGCCTGGGGAACACAGTGACCTTTAAGCCCATTGGCTCCTTCCCAGGGAATATGAAACCAGTTGCTTCTCATGGAAATTTCCATGGGGGAGGTGGCCCATTGGCCCAAACCTATCTATCAAGCCACACCTAAGCAAACTAATCCAAAATGGGACAGATCTCAAAGTCTCCCAAAAAGGAGAAAAGGAGTTCACATACAAAGGAGTAGGTTGATAACAATGCTAGATCCCTCAGTGACATTAGAGACAAGTAAAAGAGAAACATCATCATCATTCTGAGGAAAATCTATCTCCAATCTCAGCTTCAGCACTCCATCAAACTTTGAATCAGTCATAGTCTAGATTTACAATAAGGTAAAGCTTCAAGGTAAACACTTGTGCAGCAATGCTCAGACAAACCAGTTCATCCTGGAATAGCAGATAGGAGAAATTGAGAAAGTACCCCCCACCTCAAAAAAAAAAAAAAAAAAAAAAAAAAAAACAAACTAAATAGATTGCCTCATATACAATGATTTTAATACTGAGGCAAAAAGTCTGTTGATAAATTAGTGATGGATATAGAGAAAATCAAGCAGAAAAAGAGAGAGAGAGAGAGAGATCTATGGACTTCAGAGAAAGTCAAAAAGTTGTACACAAGTGAGCAGTATGTCACAATACACCAGGTTCAATAACATCACTATAGTGTTTAAAATAAACAGAGCTGAGAGCAGTGGCACACACCTGTAATCCCAATAGTTTAGGAGGCTGAGGCAGGAGGATCACAACTTCAAAGCCAGTCTCAGCAACTTAGCAAGGTCCTGGGCAACTTAACATAACCCTCTCTCAAAGTACAAAAAAGAAAATAAAAGGGCTGGAGATGGGGGTCAGTGGTTAAGTGCTTTGGTTCAATTTGGTTCAGTCATCCCTGGTACCAAAAAAAATAATAATAATAATACATATATATGTATGTATGTATATATATGAAGAATAAGCATTGATCAAACTTAAATTATTATATAGAAACATTGAGAGAACTGATACTGGTTCATGTTTCAGGTACATTGAGCAAGATATATATATTTCATGAAAAGAATTCAATAGTTAATTTGTAAAATGAAAACTCAAGCTAGAGTAGTTTAAGCAGTAATTTTCTAAAGAGAGGTAAATGCTAAGGGAAATCATTGAACTGACATACAATGTATTTTACAGTAGCTCAAATAAGAATATGATAGGGCAGCACCACATTTACAGCAGTACAATTCACAATACCCAAACTATGGAACCAGACTAGATGTCCATCAACAGATGAACGGATAAAGAAAATGTGGTATATTACACAATGGAGTTTTACTCAGCCATAAAGAAAAACGAAATTATGTCATTTGTGAAAATGGATAGAACTTGAGAGCATTACATTAAAAAAATATATAAGCTAAACTCAGAAGATCTAGAGTCATGTTTTGTCACCTGTGAAAGCTAGAGAGGAAAAGAAAGCTGTGGGGTGGGGGGACTCAGGGTAACCTCATGAAAATCTAAAGATCAGTACAGTAGATGAACAGGACCAGAGGGAGGGAGTAGGGGAATGAAAGGCAAAATACTGTGGAATGATACTGGCCAAATTGTATTGTTATTTGTGTATATGCACAAATATGTAAAAAATCCCACCATTATGTACAACTATAAAGTACCAATAAAAATATAGAAAAAAAGAATAAGCAAAGGCATTCTGTCCATCTAAGCAGAAAAAAAAAATTTAAAAAGACTTCCATAGTTTTAAGATATATTGAATTATTTAAACATGAAAATTAGGCATATATACTAATTAGATTTAAAATTTTTATTTTTTAATCTAATTAAAATTAAAAATGCTATACGATCATGGGCCACATAACAATGTTTCAGTCAATGACAGCGTATACTATGGTGGTTCTATAAGACTGTAATGGAGCCGAACATTTTCTATCACCTAGTGACATTGTAGTCATCATAAATCATCATGCAACACATTACTCACATGTCTGTAGTAATGCTGGTATAAATAAACCAGCTGCACCAGTCATAAAAATACAGCATATACAACTATACACAGTTTATAACATTAGACAATGATAATAAATGACTATGTTACTGGTTTATGTATCATGATTTGGATCTAGATTGTCCCCCAAAAAGCTCACGTGTTGAAAGCAGTTCCCAATGCTCAGAGGTGGTTTATGTATTGTGATTTGGATCTAGAATGTCCCCAAAAAAGCTCACGTGTTGAAAGCACAGTCCCCAATGCTCAGAGGTGGGGCTTTTAGGAAATGATTGGGCTATGAAGATTTTTACTTCACCAGTAAGTTAATCAATTTGATGGATTAATAATTTGAAAGGACTACTGGAGGAAGGTAACTGTGAGCAAGTGAGGCCTGGCTTGAGAAAGTAAGCCACTGGGAATGTGACCTTGGGGACAATATTTGTCCCTGTTGCCTTTCTCTCACTGTCTCTCTTGCTGCTTCCTGGCTGCCATGACTTTCCACACCCTCTCCCAGGATGTTCTGCCTCACCTTAGGCACAGAACAATGGTGTTGGCAAATCAGAAACCTCAAGCCAAAAGAAACTTTTCATCCTCTGAGTTTTCTTGTCAGATATATGGGTCACAGAAATGAAAAATATCACATGCACCTACTATATTTTTTTATGGTTCTGGGAGTTTTTTAAGATTTATTTTGTTTTAATTAGTTATACATGACAGTAGAATGTATTTATGCACTGTGATATATCAAACATAGATGGAATATAATTTCTCATTTTTCTGAGTGTACATGTTGCGGAATCATATTGGTCATGTAGTCACATATATACATACAGTAATAATGTCTGTTTCATTCTACTGTCTTTCCTATCCCCACATCCTCTTCCTCCCCTCCCATCACTTCCCTCTACCTAATCTAAGGTAACGCTATTCTTCCCTAATGCCCCCCACCTTATTGTGAATTAGCATCTGCATATTAGAGAAAACATTCAGCCTTTGGTTTTGTAGGATTGGCTTATTTTGCTTAATATGATATTCTCCAACTCTAACCATTTACTGGCAAATGCCATAAATTCACTCTTCTTTAAATCTGAGTAATATTCCATTGAGTATATATACCACATTTTCTTTATCCATTCATCTATTGAGGGACACCTAGGTTGGTTCCATAGTGTAGCTATTGTGAATTGAGCTGCTATAAACATTGATGTGGCTGTGTCACTATAGTATGCTGATTTTAAGTCCTTTGGGTATAAATCAAGGAGTGGAATAGCTGGGTCAAATGGTGGTTCCACTCCCAGTTTTCTGAGGAATCTCCATACTACTTTCCATAATGATTGCTCCAATTTGCAGTCCCACCAGCAATGTATGAGTATACCTTTTTCCACACATCCTCGCCAATATTTATTATTGACTGTATTCTTGATAAGTGCCATTCTGACAGGAGTGAGGTGAAATCTTAGAGTAGTTTTGATTTGCATTTCTCTAATTGCTAGAGATATTGAACAGTTTTTCATATATTTGTTGATCAATTATATTTCTTCTTCTGTGAAGTGTCTGATCATTTTCTTAGCCCATCTATTGATTGGGTTATTTGTTTTTTTTTGGTGTTAAGTTTTTGAGTTCTTTATATATCCTAGAGATTAATGCTTTATCATAGGAGCATGTGGTAAAGATTTTCTCTGTAGGCTCTCTTCTCATGTTATTAATTGTTTCCTTTGCTGAGAAGAAGCTTTTGAATTTGAATCTATCCCATTTATCGATTCTTGATTTTATTTCTTGTGCTTTAGGATTCTTGTTAAGAAGACCAGAGCCTAGGCCGACATGGGGCAGATTTGGGCCTATTTTTTCTTCTACTAGGCACAGTGTCTCTGTTCTAGTGCTTAAGTCTTTGATTCACTTTGAGTTGATTTTTGTGCATGGTGAGAGACAGAGGTTTAATTTCATTTTGCTACATATGTATTTCCAGTTTTGCCAGCACCCTTTGTTGAAAAAGGCTATCTTTTCTCCAGTGAATGTTTTTGGCACCCTTGTCTTGTATGAGATAACCATATTTATGGGGTTTGGCTCTGTGTCCGTTATTCTGTACCATTGGTCTACATGTCTATTTTGGTGCCAATACCATGCTGTTTTTGTTACTATAGCTCTGTAGTATAGTTTAAGGTCTGGTACTGTGATGCCTCTTGCTTCATTTTTCTTGCTAAGGATTGCTTTAGCTATTCTGGGTCCCTTATTTTTCCAAATAAATTTCATTATTGTTTTTTCTATTTCTATGAGGAATGTCATTGGGATTTTAATAGGAATTGCATAAAATCTGTATAACACTTTTGGTAGTATGGCCATTTTGATGATACTAATTCTACCTATCCATGAGTATGGGAAATCTTTCCATCTTCTGAGGTTTTCGTCAATTTCTTTCACTGTTATTTTACAGCATATTTCCACTTACTAAAAAGAATTTACTATGAAACAGTAGTAAGAATATTTGCTGTGTTAAGCTGGTATCAGTCTGAAACACCTCATGATTACCATGTCTTGATTGCATCAAGGGTCCACATTGAAGGAAATTATCTAACAATTCATTTCTTAGAACATTAAGTGGCACATGACTACAGAAGAGAAAAACACATGTAATTTTATATGAAAATGGGAAAAGAACAGAAAGAATATTAAAAACTGAAAGGCAAATGGCATATGTGAATTTGAAAACTCATAAACTCTTAATGATCAGTGTATGCCCTTTTAAACAAGAATAGGTATTTTTCATTATTGTTGACCTGGAACAAAACTTTCTTTAATATTTTAATAGTTCACCCTTTTTTTTTTTTTTTTTTAGATAAACTAACTTTGGCATTCAGTGTGTTGCCATGTCCACCAAACCTAGGTGCTGGCTACTAAGGCTTTTTTTTTAAAGTTTGAATTGTCCCTTTCTGACGGTGATGACCTCCCCACGAGAACATGCCTCTCGCAAAGGCTCTCCTTCATCCCTCTCCAGAAGAGGAGAAGAGGAAACGCAAGAAGAAGCACCTGGTGCAGAGCCCCACTTCCTATTTCATGGATGTGAAATGCCCAGGATGCTATAAAATCACCACAGTTTTTAGCCATGTGCAAACATTATTTTTGTGTGTTGGCTGCTCCACTGTCCTCTGCCAGCCTACGGGAGGAAAAGTGAGACTTACAGAAGGATGTTCCTTCAGGAGGAAGCAGCACTAAAAGCAGCCTGAAATCAACATGAGTGGGAAAAAATCCCAATGAACACATTTTGGATATTAAAAAAAAAAAAAAGTTTGAATTGTCACTATAGAGTTCTGGCATTGTAGGACCTTTGGAGATTTGCAAAATAAAGTGTAAGTTTACTTCAAGTGGCATTAATTGTGGAGAAAAGAATGAGATGAATTACATGAAGATGTATGTACATGTTTGTTTGTCTAGCTCAAAATGAACAATTGTGGTTTTAGTGATAGATGGGATGAAGATAGTCATATCTGTGAATAGCTATGATCCTCTTATTTCCATTTCTTTTGTTAAAACCTAATTCATCAATACAGAGACACACATGAATTCATTTATATATATACATATATATATATATGCATATATATATATAATCTATGGAAAGCAATGAAATATATGTATATATATCCTAATTTAATTGAACTCACCAAATTAGATTATATGTTTAACGATATAATTATTTTCTTATTTTTATCACTAAGATTTTTTTCTCTTTTCTTTAATTTTTGGATGAAAGTGGATATGCCCTCCTCTGGGAGGAGAAGAAAGGCTTCTGAGTGAAGAGAATGGATCAATAGTTATGGCATTCCTGGAGCAATATAAACAAAGGGATGAAACATAAGTGAGAAGTAACTGTCAAAAACTGCACTGCAGACAGGAAGGAGGAAAGAGATACATCTTCTGGGCCTTGGATCCAAGCTCCTCTAATTCTATAACTACAGGGTAAAAATTCTTAAAAAGTCTGGTATATAACCTGTATCACAAATATTTTCTAATATTAATGCTACTATATATTAGTCAGCTTTTTCATTGCTGTAACTAAAAGATACGACCAGAACAATTTTAGGAGGAAAAGTTTATTTGAGGGTTCAGGGTTTCAGAGGTCTTAGTCCATAGAAGGCCAGCTCCATTTCTTAGGGCTCAAGGTGTGGCTGAACATCATGGTGGAAGAGTGTGGTAGAGAGAGCAGCTCACGCATTGATCAGGAAGCAGAGACAGACTCCATTCTTCAGATACAAAATATATACCCCGTAGCCAAGCACTCAATGAACCACTTCCTCCAGCCACACTGCACCTGCCTCCAGTTACCACTCAGTTAATTCCATCATGGATTAATTCACTGATTAGGTTAATGTATAACCCAATCATTTCTACTCCAAACCTTCTGCTATGTCTCACACATGAGCTTTTGGGGGACACCATATCTATACCATAATATATTGAAATTAATACTAGTCCTTTTTTTTTTCCTTTCCCCTCTCTCCTCTACTTCCCTCTCCTTTCCTCCCCCTTCCTTCTTTTTGTCCTCTCCTCTCCTCTCTTCTATATTCTTTCCTTTGTTTCCCATCTCCTTTGTGTTTCTCTTTCCACCTCTTCTCCTTCTGTGGATATTTTTTCCAGATAATTTTTCTTCATTCTTTTTATATAACCTTCATTTTACTTTACCATTTTAGCTGAAGGAAAGGTTATTGTCAACTTATTCTTCACATAAATAAAAAGATTAAAATTTCTTTCAGATTCCACATGACATATACTTAACTCATTCCCAGATATATAAACTTCTGAACATCTATATCTGAACAATGGCTTGTATGAGAACTAAATCCACCTCAAATTAAACATGCAGAGGAAAATGCCATCAATTATCTCCTGATAGAAAATGAACGCAGAAATGTTGAAGTTGAAACAAGCTATAAGCTGTCTTTCAGAGTCTTAATAATAGTGAGGAGTCCATACGAGATAAGGCCCAGAAGAGGAAGCTGTAAATGCAAAGATATGACTGAAAAAGAACGGAGATGGAAAAACAAAACAAAACAAAACCTTATTTGAGAGGAGTAAGGAGAAAGTAATATTGGAAGGGAAAGGTGACAAAGAAATTTGGGATGTAGAAAACAAAAGGAAGTACAGATCAAAACAGTAGAACTAAAATGTAATCAGCAAATGCTGAGAAAGAACAGCTTGTGTATAGCAATCTAGGCTGGAATTTGGGGAATGTCTGTCAAAGAGACCAAGAGCTGGAGTAGCTGGAGCAGCTTTGGGTTCCAAGGCTGGGTGATGGCAATTCAGTGGACAGTTTTAACCCTGACTTTGGAGGTTCGCCTGAACACAGATGTAATGCACATGGCATACATAAATAGCCAGAAACTGGAAACAATGAAATTCAGGCAGCCAGTGTGAATCTCATTGAAAACCAATACATTTGAAATAATTATTCAAGGTCTGTTTGAAATGAGTATTCCATTCAAAAGCAGAGATAACATCTTCATACAGAGTACATCAAGTGAAGCATCAAATATCTTTTGTATTTTTGGCATTTGATAGAAAGTGACTTGAATGATTTTCTTTAGAACCAATTTATATCTGGTTAGAAGATAATTGAAAAAGAAGCCTACCACTCTGTCCCTTCCATGGGACAGCATGAATGTTAGCAGTCCCATCACCCAATTCCTGTTCCAGGACAAGAACCTTTCTATTGGATGCTAACTCTACTTTTTAAAAAAATGTTGACTGTTATTGCTTTCTAAGTATATGCCATACCATTTAAAAATACAATTTTAAAGCAAAAATTATAACATTATAAAATTATAAAATTTCTAATTAGAAACATTAGTCAATAGCTAAGAATGGAAATTTATAGCCTGAAGGTGTATTTTACAAGATTGTTTTCTGTGTGGGTAACTACTGATGCATGCATTTTGCTAATAATGGGCACTTGAGGGGGTCCATGTATGAGTCAATAAGATTTCCTAATGTGTTCTCTTAATGGACCATTTACATTCTATTTTGAGGGTTATCAAGGCTGCATTATTTATTTAGTTATATATTGGATTTAGAGAGTAGGCTCTCAAAGCCTACTCTGTGCATGGCGTTTATTGAGTGCCTACTCTTCTAAACTCTTAAATATAATGTGCTCATAGCCTGGTCCTTCCCTTCTAATGGCATGATTATATACTGTTTTTAATATACTTATTATTTTTCTATTTGATAATATAATTCTTTAATAGCCATATGGGAATCTCCATGCAGCTAGTTAAACATGGAAAAACTCTTAAAGGGAGCAATGTGGGTGAGCTTTTTCTCCCTTGAGCCACAAGAGGTTGTAAACTTCTTTTCTTTCTGTTAAAACTCATTTCCCTTCCTGGTTCCCACTTTGTCTAACATTTTATTTTAATGTTCCTGGAATCTATTTTGTAGATTTTTTTGGCTCTAAAAATGCATTGCAATTCCCATTAATATTGTTTTCTCTTAATGAATTCTGTGCCTTCAACAAAAAAACAATGACATTTAATCTTTTGTAGTATAGTTGCACATCTTTTAGTATGCAACAGATTAATGTAAAATAAAGTAAATAAAAGATCAAAAGCTCACAGTCTTTACAACAAAATGTTATATTTTCATATTGCAGAACTGTGATTTGGGCCAGAAACTGTCAGAAGAATAAATTATCAGCTTTCTTTTAGAATATTACTTCTGGGAAGCTTCCCCAAAACCTTCATTGTTCACCCAATTCCTGTTTCCAACCCCCTAACAGATTTTTTTTTCCTTGGTAGGGTTTTTCTGGTTTCTTTGCATTTCCTCTGTTCCTCTGTTGCCTACATCTATCACCAGACTATCAATGAGTACCCGGTGCACTTTGCCAAGCTGCAAATGCTATACAAGACAACAAAAATTCACTAAGTGCATTAAAATGGAATACAGTGTAATTAGAAAGATAAAAAATCTGAAATGAATTGATTAAGTAAGAACTAATTACCACCATTACATGTAATATCTAACTTTCAAAGCACTTGCTTTATACTAATAGCTTTGTGTGATTCATTTAATGTAATAACTGTGAGCCTAGGAAAGTTCTTCAGCCTCTGAGTGGAGGTTCTCCCTTTACACAATTAAGGAAGCTTAATGCTGAAAAATATAATCAATATCTTTAAGGCCAGAATGGTCTAATGAAGGGAGATATTAGTACAGGCAGGATTCAATAGCCAAGGAAGGCTACCTGGAAGAGATAAAATGTGAATTACTCCTGAAAGAATTCATAAATTATATACATAATGAATGAAAAATGGGTGGAAATGCACTGGTATGT
Organism: Tamias sibiricus; assembly: GCA_025594165.1. NCBI lineage: Eukaryota > Metazoa > Chordata > Mammalia > Rodentia > Sciuridae > Tamias > Tamias sibiricus. The sequence continues at coordinate 21,980,374 of CM046663.1, forward strand.
GTCTATGTGTGTTTTTAAGGGATAAAGCAAAGGAAAAACTTAAGGAAGAATAACTTCTACCATATCCTAAATCAAGTTCTTCAGAATGCAGTACTACATTTTAAAAAGTGGCAGAAGCATCAGGAACACTGTAGGATCACATGCTATATACAAAGACAGAGATGCAGTGTTTCTTCAAAAAAAAAATGGCCACAAGAAAACATCTGATCTAAAACCAAATTGAAATTCAATGAAGGAAATAAAACAAACCTCAAACACAAATGAATATATGTGAAACAGGGCTATACTGGGAACATAACCAGACCAGAAGCAGCTATGTGGAGTTATGTGCATTAAGTGATGTAACCATACAAAAATGTGATCTGGGAAAGCATAAGGAAAAAGATCCTTTTGAACATAGACAGAAAAAAGAAGTTAAATGGTAAGGATGCAGAGGGCAGATGCAGAGGCTTTACCTAATACAGATGATCCAATTTCCCATTATTGGAAACAGGAAATTAATAAACTCATTTTACTATCTACCAAGGTTCATGAAAATGTTACCTAAAAGAAATACTCGTGTCTGGTCCCTTTTAACATTCATTTATTTAGGAATAGTCAAGTTAAAGACTATCCTAAATTTATCTTGCATTTCCTTTTGACATTTCTGTTTGGTTCATATTTGAAGTGTTTTCTTGTTTGCTTTTCTGTGGCATTTTGTTTACTAGTTTTTCCTTTCCCCTCAGACACATACCCTTTCCTGTTTCAGACCTCTCTTTGCTGTTCCCCCTGTCCTTCCTGGAACACTCTCTCCTGCTGTTTCATAAGACAGCTGTTCTTCACTGGTGGTCTCTGCCACCACTTGGGATCCGTCTGCTATTTCTCAGAGTCAAAGGCGAAACATGACATGAGATCTCTTATTTCACTTTGATTTTATTTTTAATTATTTTATAGATTTTGAGTATCTTAAAAACATAATTCAAGAAAAAAATGTGAAGGAAAATCTTCAAAAGTGACACTGTAAACTTGAGGCATATATTTTCTCTCATAAAGGCTTATTTGAGGGAAACCACAATTGATCTGGATTAAATTCCTTATTAAACTATGTCATTGTTTTGAATTATTCACAACTAATAATGACCAGATAATAGCCTAATAGCACAAAATGATTCTTTGAATCATGCATAGATCATAGTTAAACCCGGTTCTTTAATGTAATACCTTAACATACTATGATGATGCTTCTATTATGGTATTTTTATTAACATTCGTATCTATCTATCTATCTATCTATCTCAATAGATAGATAGATAGATAGATAGTTGTAGATGGACACAATACCTTTATTTTCTCATTTATTAACTTTTATCTGGTGCTGAGGATCGAACCCAGTGCCTCACATGTGCAAGGCAAGCACTCTACTGCTGAATCACAACCCCAGGCCTTTATTAACGTTCTTCTTGTTACTGATTCTTCTGAGAAGTCCAAAATACTTTTTATGCATTGGGTCACATTTCTTATCCTTGAGATATAATAAGAGAAGCTGTATTTTCCCCCACTTAATGGATAAATCATTTAAAGGAGGAATAAATTTTCTTTTACCTTTTTATTATATCTATAGTCAGAATCTAGGCATTCAAAAGCAAGAAAAGAATTATAGCTGCTATTTACATTTTTCAAGTGTGTTACCCTTTATCTTTTGAGAGTAGGAAGCTTTTGCTTGTTCCTTTTTTGTAATCATTAAGTAATATGATGTAGCTATGTATATAAATATAGGGGTCACAGGGGTAAAAAAATTTGACCTTATGATAGTAGAATAACAAAATAACATACTTGTGAATAGAAATTTAAAAAGAAGGTTGGGGATATAGCTCAGTGGTAGAGTACTTGCCTAGCATGCACGAGGCCTTAGGTTTCATCACTAGAACTGAAAATAAAATAAAATAATAGTCTCTGCTAATTTGATATAAAATGAACATAAGATCAAAATGTCTACACTATTGTTAAGATAGAATAAAATTTAAAATATAAATAAGAAAATTTGAATACAAAATACAAACTCATTTTGAAAATGGGGGGAAAGAGAAATATCATGAGGTAAGGTAATGAAAGCAAAGAGGAAGACAGTGAACAACCAATAGACAACAGGAAAACATCATGTGTAACTCAGTCTCAATGTAGAGAAGTGTAATATCCTGTAAATTATATGAATTAACTGACTGACCATACGTAATATGTTCATTCATTCAATGGATGTTTATAAGGGTATTTAATCCCTTACTCTCTGCTAAACACAGTACATCAGAAAAACAATCTCAAAGTAAGCTCTTGGAGTCTCACTCAATTATTCTTGAATCTAAGGTAAAATTAAATTAGTATGCTAAATCAATAGTTCACAATGCAAATTTTTGAAACCATGCTAATCTGTGACAAAATTTTCACATGTCCACATTAAAAAATAAATAAGAAAAAAGAAACTTAAAAGAAATAAAATTAACAAAGGGACTTTTTCAAATTATCATACATATTAAATACTGAATGAAAGATTTTTTTCTCAGTATATATTTTTCCAACTTTTGGTGTAATGACAGCTCTTTGCAATAATAATAGTAAATGATGGATTTAAAAAAACATTGTCTGAAAAAGATTTAAAGTTGGTAATTTTAAAGAAAACATATATTAAAAATCAGACAAAAATCATGCCTGCTACAATGGTGACAAACAATTTCACAAGAGTATGCTAAATTCCACAATAGAAGTGAGTATATGACATTGTGTTGGGGCACAGAAAGAAGAAATCATCTATTCTGGTTTTCAAGAGAGAATTTTCAAAGAAGATGACGTTGTTCTCATTCATGAAGGGGTGGAATTCATTTTTTAAAGAAAGGAAGAATGGCAAGCAGCTTTCTATGGCTGGAGTGTGGAAAGGGAAGAGAAAAAGAAGGGAGGAGAAGGAAAGGGAAAATGAGAAGAGAGAAGGGATCTGTCAGGGGTGGGAAAAGCCAAAATGATGCTCCACAAAGGCCCTTATGATATGGTGAGGAATTTAAACTTTATTCTATAGCCAGTGAGGATGCTCATATATGACAAGTTTGTATGAGAGGGATCATAATAAGAGTGTAGAGGACAGATTTAAGAGGACAAAACAATGTTCCAGAGAACATGTAAAAAACTATTACAATAGTTCAGCATAACAGATGAAGGCCCGAACCATACATGAGGGAAAAAATAACAGAAAATTTCTAAGAACTATTTAGAAAGTAGAATTTATAGGAACATGTGAAAGGATAGATGTGAAGAATTAACCTCCCTGGCAGACAAAAAATAAACAACAACTGTTGAGGAAATAAAATTTTATCCTATGTACATACATGAATGCACCGCAGTGAATCCCACCATCATGCACGTGTACACAAGAATGAGGTCCTAATTATAATTTGATATATTCCATGTTTGTGTAATTATATAAAAATGGATTCTACTGTCATGGGTAGCTAAAAAGAACCAATAAAAATGTTTAAATTTAGGTGTGGTGGCACATGCCTGCAATCCCAGCATTTCTGGAGGCTAAGGCAGGAGATTTGCGAGTTCAAAGCCAGCTTCAGCAAAAGTGAGGTGCTAAGCAACCCAGACCCTGTCTCTAAACAAAATACAAAATAGGGCTGGGGATGTGACTGAGTGGTCCAGTGGCCCTGAGTTCAACCCCTGGTACTTCCCCCACTTTTTCAAAATATATAAATCAAGTATAAACAATGCCTAGATAGATATACTTTTAAGAAGAAAGCTTAAAAGGGCAGTTTTGGATCTGCTGAGTCTAAGCTCTACGGAATATCTAGGATCTTACTATGCCAATATATGCATTGTGTACACAAAGTGGAAGAAAATAACAGACTTAGTGGCTGATGAAGGCTCTTCAATATGGGAAGGAGTGTCAAAAGTGCAAACATTGCTCTGGTGCAAACATTTGTATTTCTCTGATGTTTTAAAACACACACAAATTGTCATCCCCAGCTATTTTACTTGTAGCAAATTTACTAATTGGTATAATCATCAAACATTATGTTAGCAACTACATTTTGCCCATGAAAAGTCAATTCAAATGCAAAATTATAAAATCATATTTTAATATGTGATTATCAGTTACATAAATGTTAGAAAGCATATAGAGATTTTATATACATTTTCTCCTGAATTCACCAGTAATGTATGAAATATGAAATAACTAAAACATTATCCAAAATCAACAAATAGCACTTGATGTATTTCAGGACTGAGCTGTATTAAATAATGTAATCTCACAAGTCTATCAAGTAGATGTTAATGGATGCCTATTCTACAGGTGAACAAATTGTGGCACAGGTAATTGAAAAAACTTACCTTCAGTCACACAGCCCAAGTGATAGAGACAGGTTTTAGCTTAGGCTATCTATGTTCTTTGCCACTTAGCATATTATACTAACTCTAAACAAAAAGAATATTTACCCCCTTTAACAGGTACAGAAACTCAAGCACAATTTTTTTAAAGTTCCTTTTCCATTCATTTTAAGCAAAACATCAAATGTTGAAAAATATTTGTGCAAAGAAATGGGATTTAAGGTTATTGGAGTGGGGCAATTATGATTTACAATTCTCTTCATATAACTTTGCCCTTATGACTTTTAAATATGAGGAATTTACTAACATATCATGGTAATATTTAATATTATAACCTAATTATATTAACATCAGAAATATTACCCTTTTTTAACAACAAATTCACATTTTTAATGTTTTTTCATAAATGAGTGAAAGTGTGTTGATTTTATTCACAAAATATTCAAAACAAATCATTATCTTCTAGTGTGACCTTAGCTAATTTCTCTTTATGATGAAATAATATGATGAACACTTTCCTCTATTAATTTTAGAAATTTAAGATTTAATAATAGAAATTTAAAATATGATGCAATTTAAATTTTTCTAAAATATTTTTAAAGTATCTATGTTATAAATCTAAAAGACTGCTTAAAATAACCCATCTTGAAAAAAGAGTTTTTTGGAAATAACAGAGGCTATTTCTATTCCATGATTATTTCTAAAGGAAATAAAGAAGTCATCTTCCAAAGTTTAGCATAATTCACAGCCCCAAGTCTTGATAAATGAGTCATCTAATTACCAATTAGATATTTTGGTCATTAATATCAATACTAATCAAATATGTGTAAAATATACTTACTTTTGGTCTTTTTAGAAGAAAAAAGTTCTTTAATATTTATGAAGAATCAATAAAATTTTTATTAAAACATTTATCCTGAGCATTCAAAAATACCAAGTAAATACCAAATATATTTTCATCACAATCACTCATTCACAAAAATGCACCTGTATTGTAAATACCAGACTTGTAGAAAAACCTCTGTTTAATCTTGGGTGGTCTCTTTACCCAGGTTTGATTAAATATGTCTTTTCACAACAGGTGACTTTTTAATTGTTTTCTTATGGCAACCCATTTATTCATCGGGCTTTGTTTGGCTTGCATTACTTTTCAGAGTTAATGACCATGTGTGAGAACATGCTGAGTCCAGGTGGCCAATGGTGATACCGAGAATGTGGGTGTTATAGCAAATGCAGTGGGCCAGTGATTTAACTCAACCAATTAATACAGTGGTTGAACAGTTCCCCAACCCTCAAGCCCTTTCAAACAGAAAACAAACTTAGAATAGGTACTCGGTAATATGAGTATGAAATGAAGAATCAAGTGGCTTATTCTTTGCATTTATTGGTTTTCTTGCTTTAGTGGGCTAAGTCAGTCTTTTTTCTTGCACAGCTTAGGAACTCAAGTCAGCTTTTTCAGAATGGTTGCTTTTCTGCGTGGGTAATTTCATTAGTAAACTTGGAGTTTTCTTCGCTATGATTTTTGCATCTCATTGTTGTCCTAGAATCCTGCCAGACTAGCAATTTGAGCTCTGGGACTGCCTTATTTTTCTCTTGGCTAGCAGACATGGGGATTTCCATAATAAGAAGTATTATGATTCCTAGGATCCAAAGTAAATTCTAGTTATTGGATATGGTTCAGATAAATTCAATAACAGAAGCTGAATAAGGAGTAAAGTAATTATGACCAGGTAATCCTCTCTGAGGAGAACCAAAAGGAAAAAAAAGACCTTTGGACATCCTAGGCTACCAGAAACCAGGACCAAAGAGAGTTTTTCCAAAGAGTTAAGCATTTTTTTTTTCTTTCCTTCCTGACAAAAGAAACATTTGTTTGCAATTAACTTAGGTAAAGGGAATAAAATTTAATTCTTTTTTTCCAATTGGAATGAACCCTATGACCTCCCATGAATATGCTTGGAATATTTATTCAGTCTTGATTATGGGTGAGGGTTACTTTGGAAGATGCAAATGCATTTGCCTATTATTTCTAAATTTCAAAATTCTGCAAATACCAAATCATGAAAAAAATTAAATAGTTGAGTATGTTTCAAGTAATATGTAGCAAATGCAAATACAGTTACAATTACGAAATCATAAAACTCTTGTTGCGTGCTTACAAATACCAACAAACAGGTTTCTACAAGTATAAATATGGTGACTTTTCAAAAAATAGAAGGAAGGGAAATATGGACTGTATCTATCAATAGGTGAACTTTGTCTTGAACTAACAAGGAAATAATTAACAAAACCATGTAATCTACAGGGAAATCTATGTAAGCTGTACTGTATCTAGTTTCCTTTCAGTGTATCTACTAATTCCTGACTATCAAGCATGAAAGACAGGCATATAAAAAGTCAAATATCTCGGAAATGATTTCAAAATGAAGATTTACAGATGGAAACTTTTAGATTCTTCATATTATGGTGGTCAAATTTTGAAACTTTTAACACAAACAGTATTTACATTTTTTTTATAACCTTGTATTCTGACTCATATCAGTTATCTTTGGTGGTTTATTTCTGTAAGTTTGAACTAATACAATTTAGTGGTGTTATGGTTTAGACATGAGATGTTTTCCAAAAGCTTGTGTGTGCTGGGCATGATGGCACACACTTGTAATCCCATTGGCTTGAGAAACTGAGGCAGGAGGAGCACAAGTTCAAAGCCAACCTCAGCAACTTAGTGAGGCCCTAGAGAACTCAGAGAGACTCTGCCCCTAAATAAAATATTTAAAAAGGGCTGAGGATGTGGCTCAGTTGTTCAGCATCCCTGAGTTCAATCTCCGGTAACAAAAAAAAAAAAACAAAACAAAAAACCTTGTGTGTGAGATAACACAAGAAATTTAGAGATGAAATGATTATGTTATGAGAGCCTTAACTTAATTGGTACATTAAGTGGATAGGAATTAACTGGGTGGTAACTATAGGCAGGCAGGGTTGGCTGAATGAGTTAGGCCACTGGAGGTGAGCTCTCTAATTCTGCTTCCTTGTTTCCAAGTCCTGAGCTGCTTTCCTCCTCCATACTCTCTCACCATGATGGTCTCATTCACCTTGGGCCCAGAGATATGGAGTTGACTGTGAATGAACTGAGACCTCTGAAACCTTGAACCCTGAATAAACTTCCTCTACATTGTTCTTATCAGTTCTTTTCATCACAACAGGGAAAAAAAGATGACTAATATAAGTGGGAAAAAGCAAAACTTGATGCTAAATAATAATTTAGAAAAGGATCAAACTTTCACCTCCCTGTCCTCTCTTAATTCTGCGTTATTTTAAGGTATGCACCACTTCTTGGTATCCTCATTTTTGAAACAAGGGAATAAACAAAATAATAAGATGATAAAGGGAAAGGGTAGTTCTTCTGTGTTTCCAATATATAGATTTTGATAGTTATAACAACAATGCAGCACTGGGGCAGGAATCAAGATCTCTATTTCAAGCTGGAAAGTACTCACGAATTTGATTCATAAGATGAAAGTTAAATTTAAAAATTGTTTCCTACCATCTTGTTTATAACAGTTATGCATACTCCTTCCTATCCTTGAATAAATTTTTATAGCAAGTTGGAAGTCAAAACCAAACCAACCAACCAACAAATAAGCACTTTAGTGTTTGGAAAGCTTTAAAACACAACTGGTACAGATTCAAATATTTTTGGGAAACTAATATGGGATAAAGTGTAAGTGGGTGACAAAACTGAGTGGCTGAACTGAATGCTTAATCAAAGTCTGTTAAGTGTATTCTGCCAACTCTGCCTGAGAGCTCCCTTCCTCAATACTCTAAACCCTTTGTTATTTATGAGCCTTATAAACAGTCATTTTCTCTGACCAATCAACATTTGGAAAACTCCAAATATTTTCCTTTTTTTTGTAGAAGTAAGTCACTTTTAATCTTGGTGTTCTTCCATATGTATTATAGAATAGAAACTACAGTTATTTTAATGATTTCATCAATTCTATAAGTCAACTTGAAGAGACGGATATCTTTAGAATATTATATTTTCAAAGTTAATAATGTATCTCTTTATATATTAGATCTTTATTTTTAAATTGGAGCAAAATTTCAACTCTTTTCATAAAAGTTTTATTTATATGGTGTTAAATTCAATCCAATATTCTTTACGGGATTTTTGCTATTTTAAGGAATTTTTAAAATTATATTTCTTATATTTTTCTATATTGATTTGTATCCATCACTGTTACTAAATTCTCTCTATAACTTCATACAGTTGTTTCTTTGGTTGTTTATTGCTGCAGAACAAACAATCCCAGGATGTAGGGGCTTAAAACAAAAACAATTTTGTCATATCTCACATAATTTGTAGGTCAGGACAGCTTATAAGCTACTCCTTTACTGTGCTGGTCTATTTTGGTAAAACAGTTATATTGAATTTTTTTAAATATTAAATTTTTAAATTTTTTTAAAATATTGAATTAAAAAAAAAGTCAATTAGGGACATTTCCAGTTCCAGCTGTACATGGAAAAGGCTTGAAATTTATAATACCCATCTCACAATAAGCACAAAGATGAACAAACCCATAATCAAGAGCTTCTCAGACCCAAGGTTCTAAGGAAATGTACCAGGTATGATACCAACTTAAAATCTAGTAAGGTGAATATATTAGTCAGAGTTTAACACAATCAATAGACACTGGAGACAAAAAAAAACCAGCTTCTGTGAAATACAAATGGATTACAACTGAAAGAATTCTCAGACAAACTCTACTTAAGAAGGGATTCTTAGGGAAATTTAGACAACAGAAAAGCAGCAACAGCATCAAGGAAACTACAGAAAAATGAAGGTCTAGTATACACAGTCACAGCATGAAACAGAGCTCAACTCCTAGCCAGATTAATATCAAACTTGACACACACAAAAAAAAGTCCTAATTTCTTGTTACAATTTCCCAAAACTTCACATCTGGCTTTCAACAAAAATTTACAAGTCCTCTAGAAGGTAAAAAAAAAAAAAAAAAAAAAAAAAAAAAAAAAAAAAAAAAAAAAAACAGCCCATGGAAACAAAACAAGCACCAAAACCAGAATCAGGTAAAACAGCTTTCTGAATTATCAAACAGAACATTTAAAATAACTATGGTTAAACATTAAGATCTCTCTCAGAAAAAAAGAGCTTACAAGAACAGACAGCAATGTAAGAAAAAGGATGAAAACTCTAAGAAGGAATCCAAAGGAAAGTCTATAAATATAATATTTATAAAAGATATAAAGAATGCCTTTGTCAGGCTCATCAATGGACATAGATGAATAATCAGTTTTCTGAAAGACATGTCAATAGGAATCACACAAATTTAAATGCAAATAGAAAATAATACAAAGAAACAGAATAACCAATACACAAAAATAGAATGCCCAATAATCCAATGATGAAAAAAAAAGTGGAATACCCACTCACCCAGTTGTAAAGGTATAATGCATGTGTACCAGAAGAAAAGAGAGAAGAACAAGAAATATTAGGTATTAAAGGCTGAGTGTTTTCTAAAATTAATTGCTGAAACTAAATCTCAGATTCAGAACTCTGATAATAACAAGTAGAATAAATACCCAAATTATCTATACCTACGCATATCATATTCAAAGTATAGAACATCTTGAAATGAGCCAAAGTATTAGAATGCACTTTACCTGGAACAACAAAGATAAGAAATATATTATTTATTCCATGAGAAACTGCAAGCAAGAAGAGAGTGCAATGGTATAACATTTGGAAAGAAAATAGAATGTGCTTAAAATTCTGTGTCTAGAAAAACTAGCTTTCAAAAGGCAGGAGAAATACTTTCAAAAAAGAACAACTACAAGGTTTTTTTTTTTTTTTTTTTTTTTTTTTTTTTTTTACCAGAAGAACTATCATGCAAAAAATATTAAAAGAAGTTACTCGAAGAAAAGTAAAAGTATATAGATCAGAAAGTGCAACCCACATGAAAGAGAGAAGAAAAGAAAAACAACATCAGAGAAAGAATGAAAGAATAAGTGAAATTAAAATAAAATATGTTGTTACTCTTAATTGATCTAACAGACACTGCTTGTTCAAAGAAAAATAGCAATAATGCATTAGGTGGTTGCAACACATGTGGAAGTCAAGTAAATGATAGTAATGTTTTCAGGAAGAGGAGGAATGAATTAAAACTATACTATAGTAAGTATCAACACTACACCAAACAGAGCCAGGTTAGTTGTACATGTATATTAAAAACTCTAGAAAAATAACTTAAATATTTTAAAAGAAATATAACTGATAAGACTAAAATGTGGAAGAAAACAGTATAACACCCTTGTTTATAGCAGCACAATTCACAATATCCAAGTTATGGAATCAGCCTATATGTTTATCAACAGATGAATGGATAAAACTGTGTGTATATTACATACACTATATATATATGTATATTACATACACTATATATATATATATATATATAGATAGATAGATAGATATAGATATAGATATAGATAATGCACACATATATGTAAAGTTTTATTTGGCCATAAAGAAGAATGAACTAATGTCATTTGCAAGAAAATAATAAAACTTGAAAGCATCGTATCAAGTAATATAAGTCTAACTCAGAAAGTAAAGGGCTTCATATTTTCTCTTACATGTAGAAGCTAGAGATTAAAAGAAAAGGATAAAAAGGGATCTCATGAAAAGATAAGGAAGACTGCTACAGTAAAGAAAGGTAGTAAAAGGAAAGGTGAAAGGGAAGGAAAGGGAAAGTACAGAGGAACTAAATTGATTAATTATGTTGTGTGCATGCACAAATATGTCATAATAAATCCATTATATATAATTATTATGCACCAATAAAAATTAAAAACAATCAAAAAATTCTTTAAAATAACGAAAGTGGAAAAATATAAAATACTCAATTCAAGGCAAAGAAAGTTAACAACAACAAACACTAGCAAGAATATGGAACTCCAGGAGATGTCATTCATTGCTGGTGGGGATGTAAAATGGTCCTGTTACTTCAGAAGACAGTCTGGCTATTTCTGACAAAACTAAATGCACTCTTAAACCATATACTCCAGTAATCATGCCCCTTGATATTTATTCAAACATATTAAAAACACATGTTCCCACAAAAGCCTACACATGGATGTTTATAGCAATTTTATTTAATATTACCAAAATTTAGAAGAAACCCAAATACCATTCAGTAGGTGAATGAATTAATAAACTATGGTACATCTAAACAATGGAATATTATTCAACGCTATCAAAAGGCAGCAAGGAAACTTAAAGGCACATTACTAAATGAAAGAAGTCAATTTTTAAAAAGGCTATATACTACATCATTCCAAATACTATACATAGCATTCTTGAAAATGCAAAACTATGGAGTAGTAAAATGATCAGTATTTATCAGAAGCTAGTGAAAAGAGAAGGTTGAAAAGACAGAGCCCGGACATGCTTAAGGCACAGAAACCCTTATCTGTGAGAGTATATTTCAAGACCACTCAATAAACACCTCAAGTTTCAAGAAAGTTCTGAACCCTACACATACAATAATGAACATGACTAATAAAAAGGCAGCATATATAGAATGGCATATTGATAAAAGGAAGAATTCCCGTCGCTGGGTGAGACAACACACAATTTTATCATGCTACCTGAAGTGGCACATAATTTAAACCTTACAAATTGTACATTTCTGGAATTTTTATTTTAATATTTTTGGCCTGCCATTGGCCACAGACAACTGAAACCACAGAATGCAAAACTGCAGATAAGGGGAACTATTGTACTATAATAGTGGATACATGCCATTATACACTTATCCAAATGCTTAGAATGTACAAGATCAAGAGCAAACTCTGTGTGAACTGCAGATTTGGGATGATTATTATGTGTCAATGTAGGTTCATCAGTTATAAAAAATGTGTTACTCTAGGTAAGATATTGATTAAGGGTTAGCCTATACCTACATAAAAATGATTTTTAAATTTTTTATTAAGTGACAAATATTTAGTTATACTAAAAAAAAAGGAATCAAATAAAATCAGAAATTAAAAAAGAACAAATTACAAACAACAAAAACATCAAAAGTCATGAAACTACTATGGACAACTTTATGCCTACAAATTTGATAACCTAGAAAGAAACTGATATATTCTCAACATACTCAACCTACCAAGATGAAATTATGAAGAAATAAAAATTTTGAATAGATTGGTAACAAGTAAGGAAACTGAATCAGTAATAAAAAGAGACTGAATCTGCAATCAAAGAGAAGCCCAGGACCTGATGGCTTACGGCTGAATTCTACAAAACCTTTAAGTAACTAGTTTCAATCATGCTCAAACTCTTCCACTGAAAAACAGTGTCAGAGGACTGAAGTTAAATAACTTCAAGAGTTGGCATAAAGCTGGACTAATCAAGGTAGTATAGTATAGTATTGGACAAAGTATAGACAAATGGTTCAGTGGAATACAGAATTCAGACAGATGCTCACAAAGTCATTGACCAATAAAAAAGGAAAATTCAATGAAAACGATACCTTTCAACACAGGGTGCTGAAGCAACTGAACATATACCTGCAAAAACAGAAAAATGAATACAGATGCAGAGTTTACACTTTTACAAATATTGACTCAAAATGGAATAAAGACAAATGTAAATTGATACATTTGATTATTTTAAATTAGTTTTTGATCTGCAAAAGACACCATTAAGATAATTAAAATAAAATACAAGTACCATTGGCATATGTGTCTATTTTATGCCAAAGATCATGGTGTTTTGATTATATTATAGCTTTGTAAAAGATTCTTAAGTCAAGTAGTATGATGTCTCCTGTTTTGTTCTTTTTTTAATCAAATACTGCTTTGGCAGAAATTTTTTGTTATTCCACACAAATTTTAGTATCATTCTTTCTATTTTAGGGAACAGTGTCATTAGTATCTTGATAGCAATTGTACTGAATCTGTAGACTACTTTGGGTTGTTGCTGCCTGAAGCGATGGCCGCTTGGAGCAACGAAGCCGCGGGAAGAAGTTCAGAGGCAAACTGGAGACAAACAGCTCTTTATTCTGATAACTTTTCTCTCTGGCTCTAACAACGACTAACGCGCGCCGCACACACCACCAAAATGGCGCTGACCCAATCAGCAATCTCGGCCAAGTCACTCGAGATCCCGGGCCAAGTCCCGTGAGACTACGGAAGGCGACAATGCCCAAATCTCCGTGGCCCATAGTCAACCGCAATTCAAGCCATCTCCCCAAACAAGACTCCTACATTGGGTAGTTTGGACATTTTAACAATATTGATTCCTCTAAACTATGGTACAGGTAACAATTCCATTTTTTTCTGTGTGTTCTTTAATTTTTTCTCAATATTTTACTGTTTGCATTGTATAGATCATTTACCTCTTTGGTTAAATTAATGCCTAGGTATTTTTAGTAGCTATTTGTAAATGGGATTGTTTTCTTAATTTCTATTGCAGATAATTCATTATTAGTATGTAGCAGCATTACTCATGTTCATGTTGATTGTGTTTCCTGCAACTGCTGAATTTGTTCATTAGTTTAAATAGTTTTGGGGTGACATCTTGGGGCTTTCTACATATAAGATCATGTCATCAACAGTCAAGTTGACCTCTCCTTTTTCAACTTGGCATTTTTTCTTTTGTTTTTTGGCGGGGAGGCTGAATGCTTTATCTAGAACTTAGAGTATTATATTGAATAAAAATAGTGAACATAGCATCTTTATTTTGTTCCAGGTCTGATAAAGAAAGTTTTCAACTTATTCTTACTAATTAATGGAATAAATAGAGAGGCTAGAAATAAACCCACAGATCTATAGCCAAATGATCTTTTATAAAGGTGTTAAGAATGTGCATAAAAGAAAGGAAAACGTCTTCAAAAATAATACTACAAAACTTGGATATTCACGTCTCTCTCACAAGTTAAAGAATAAACTCAAAATGTGTTAAGATTTAAATTTAAGACCCCCAAACATTGGACTACTAGAAGAAAATAAGGAGCAATGTGTCATGATATTGTACAGTGTAAGGACTTCTGACCCCCAAACACAGGTTTCAAAAGCAAAAATAGACAAATGAAATTGCACTATTAAACTTTGACATAGCAAAGGAAACAATCATCAGAGCGAAGAGACAACTTTGGAAAAGGAAAATTACATTCACAATGCATACATCTAACAAAGGCTTGATATTCAAAATATATAAGAAATCTAAACACTTCAATAGTAAGAACCATTCCAATTAAAAAATAGTCAAAGAACCTGAATAGACATTTTTCAAAAGAGCACATGCAAATATCACAAAAAAACACATGAAAAAAAACTTAGTATCACTCAACATCACAGAAATGGACATCAAACCCACATGAGGTATCACCTTACACATATTAGAATGATGACTATTATTATTTTTTTAATTAACAAGTGACCAGAATGTTCAAAAAGGGAACTCTTGTACACTGTTGGGGAAAATGTAAAACAGTTTAACCATTATGGAAAACAGTATTGAAGTTCTTCAAAAAATTTAAAATAGAAATATCATATGATCCAGCAATCCCTACTGGGTATATATCCAAAGGAAATCAAATGAGTGTGTCAGAGACATCTGTTACCCCTTGTTTATTACAGTACTATTCATAATGGCCAAGAAATGGAAACAACCTAAATATTCATTAACTAATGAATGAATAAAGAAAATCTGGCATACGTACACAATGCTATGAGTTGTGCCAAGATGGACAGAACTGGGGGACATTATGTTAAGTGAAATAAGCCAAGAATGGAAAGAAAATTTTTTCATTCGTCCCATTTATATGTCAAATCTAAAATCGTAAAGGTGGAGAGTAGAATGGTAGTTACAAGAGAATGGAAAGAAAAGGGGGTTAGAGAGTAGTAGGGAAATGTTGATCAATACTACTACTACCCTTAGGAGAAATAATTTCCAGTGTTCTTTGTCACAGTAGGGTCACTACAGATAACTATAATGCATTGTATATTTCAAAAGCTAGAAAGAAAGATTTTGAATATTCTCATAACAAATAAATGATAAATATTTGAGGAGACAGATATCCTTACCCTGATTTAACCATTACACAATGTATACATGTATTAAAATATCACATGGCCAAACACAGAAAGAGAATGCCTGAACATGTAGCTCAGTGGTGGAGCACCCCTTGATTCAACCTCCCATTCAACAAGAAAGAATGAAAAGAAAGAGGAAAGAAGGAAAGAAGGAAGGAAGAAAGGAAGGAAGGAAGGGAAAGACGGAAGGAAGGGAGGGAGGGAGGAAGGGAGGGAAAAGAAAATCATGTTTTCTCATAAATATGTGTAAATATTATGTGTCAATCAAAACAATGAAAATATTTGAAAAAGCAAGTACAGACTGAGAAAAATATTTGAAAATATACATAATAAGGTGCTTGCTTGCATTCAAGTATATAAATAATTCTAACAATTTAACAGTATGAAAACAACCAAATTTAAATATGGGAAAAATATCTGAATGGACATCTCATCAAAGAAAATATACACATGGCAAATAAACAATAAAAGACTCAATATCATTTTATTAGGGAACTGCAAATTAATGCAATGTGATGTTACTAAACATCTATTAAAATGGAAAACAACTAACAATATCAAATTTTGATGAAGATTATTCATTGTTGAGGGGAATTCAAAGGATTCAGTTCTTTTGCAAGACCCTTAGTAGTTTCTTTCAAAGCCAAACATAGACTTAACATATAATTCAATGATTATGCCCTATTCACCTAACTGAGTTGGAAAATATATGTCCACTCAAAAACTTCAACAGAATGTTTATAGAAGCTTTACTTAGAATTACCAAAATCTGGAAATAAAGCTGAATGTTCATTGGATAAACAAATTGTGTTATATACATTAAAATTGAATATTAACCAAGATTGAAAGAAATCAATCCATGAAAAGACATGAAGGAAACTTAAATGCATGTTGCAAAGTAAAAAGATCAATCCAAAGATGCCATATATTGCATTATTACAATGATATGTCATTCTGGAAGTGGTAGCACTTTAAAGTCAGTAAAGATATGAGTGATTCCAAGGGGTTGCGCAATGAGGGGAGGAGGAATGGAGAGATGATTGATATTTTAAGACAGTGAAACTCTTCCATGTGATACTTTAATTGTGAATACATGATATCATATACTGACAAATTCCATTCAGCTGTGAACACAAAGAGTGAACTTTTAATGTAAAATATAAACTTAAATTAATAATGAATTCATTAACTGTAATAAAATTATCAAACTAAAACATACAGGGAAGGAGATATGTGGGAACTGTACATACTATCTGCTCCATTTTCCATGACTCTAAAATGTGATAAATATATAAACATATTTTACATATATATTAATGTATATTTATGCATATATGTATATAAACATACATTTATATATTCTTTTTTAAGGTAATTGGAAAGTAAAACCACTTTTCTTAGGAGTGTAAAAAGAATTTTTGTGATTCTTTGTTTCATATATTTTTATTATAGATGCTCATTTATGTTCAGCTATTAAATGGCCTAGTCTGAAACATTCAAAATGGTATCACCCACATATTTGAGTCCTTAACAGGACTAAATAAGCAGCTGGGCTGATCTGAGACTATCAATCTGAGACTATAAACATGGCTTCCCCAGCAAACTGTTAGTATAGCTCAACTTGTTAACTTAGTGACCAGGGATCCCAGAGGGAATGTTGCAAAATCTGCAAAGCAGAAGCTACTAGTTCCCTTAAAATCCTGGGCATAGGAACTGGTACAGCATCACTCTGACATATTCTCCTTCTTTGTCTAAATAGCTTCAAGATAAGGAGCAGGACCAGCTTTTAACAGGAAAAACATCAACCTTTGATTTCTTTAATCTACCACTTTCTTAAAATGAGAATGCCAGTCTCATTTCATCTTAATATAATATTAACTATTGTTATTACATGTACTTGAGTAGGATACGGAATTTTTCTATTCCTAATTTGATAATTTTTTAGTGAATTGATGCTGAACATTTTTAAATGTTTTCCCTCATCTACTGAGATGATGGTATGGTTTTCCGTTTTTTACTATATTAACATAGTATGTTCCTCAGTATATGGCTTCAGAAACTATAAAATAATTTCAAACAAGAAGAGCTTAATTAAGACAAAAGTTTACTTCTTTCTTATTTAGAAAACTAGGCATAAAGAATGGAAGACCAATATAGATTCTATTTCAGACTACTTTTGCTTTGTTGTGCCTCCATCCTAACATTGTTCTTAAGGGTAAAGTACATTATGTTAATATTTCTGCAAGCAGAATAGAAAAAATAAAATGAGTAAAATCAGGTAAGTTTCTTATCATTTAAAAGAATTTACAAAAAGTTAAAGACATATTTTTATCTCACATCCTTTAAGCCAGAATTTAGTCACATGGCTTCATGTGTATGCGATAAAGTCTGGGAAATATATGGTGCTATTCTGAGAAATCACATGCCCACATTAAAGAAAAGCAAAATGCATTTCTAAAATAAATGCTGCGTGTTTCTACTTATTTGTGAAAGCTAAAAAGTCGATCTCTAAGGAGTAGAGAAACACAATAATGGTTACCAGAGCAAGGTGAGTGTACAGAAAGGGGATGGAGAGAAAATGGTTAATGGACACAGGGATGCAGCTAAATAGAAAAAACAACTTCTAAAGTTCTATGGCATAGTAGAACAAATGTGGTGGACAACAAATAGCGGAATATTTCAAAATAGCTAGTAGAGAAAATTTCAAATGTTTCCAATACAAAGAAATGTTATGTCTGGTATTATGGTTCAGATATGGAGTGTCCCCAAAAGCTCATGTGTGAGGCAATGCAAGAAAGGTCAGACGTGAAATGATTGGGTTACCAGAAACTTAACATAACCAGTGCCTTAATACCCTGGTAGGGATTAACTGGGTGGTAACTCTAGGCAGGGAGTGTATGGTTGGAAGTAATGGGTCAATGGAGGGCATGCCTTCGAGGTATATATTTTGTCCCCGGAGAGTGAAGTTATCTCTCTGTTTCCTGGTACCATGTTCTGAGCTGCTTTCCTCTACCAAAGTCTTCCACTATGATGTTCTTCCTCACCTAGAGTGCAGAGCAATGGACTCAGGTTTTTATAGACTAGAAACTGAAACCATGAGCACCAAATAAACTTTTCCTCCACTAATTGTTCTTGTTAGGTCTTTTGGTAACAGTGATGAAAAAAAAAAAAGCTGTCTAAAACATGCAGGGTGACCAATATATATGCCAATTAGAGAAACAACAAAGGATATCCAGATCATCATTCTTCTCTCTCCTTCATTCAAAGCCTCTGTCATTAAATTGGGTCCATAATTTAATGTGGATAGATCTGGAGAAAATTATTCTAGTCACATAAAGACAAATACTGCATGATCTCACTTACATATAGAACCTAAAATAGTCAACTCATAGACGTAATGCAAAATGCCAAGGGCTGGAAAAAATCAGAAATGGGAAAGTGTTGGTCAAAAGGTACAAAGTTTCAGATATGAAATGTAAATAAGTTCTGGAGATCTAGTGTACAATATAGAGCCTATGATATGCAATATGCTATTGTATATTTAAAATTTTGCTAAAAGGATAAATCTTACCTTTAAGTGATCTTTCCACAAAAGGAAAAAGACAGTGAAAATGAGGGTGGGTAAAACTTCTGACACTGATGGATAAACTCATGACATCGTTGGTTGGTGATGATTTCATAGGTATTACTTCCAAACATGTCAGTTTGTAAAAATAGGATGCATACACCTTTTTGTATCTCAAATAGAAAACAGTTTAAAAATAAAAGAATATACATGGTTAAATGACTAAGGGGCTGATAAATCTGCTGCTTCTCAATACTACCTACAGAATGCTGCTTCTAGTCCTTGCCTACACATGACAGGAATCTCAAAAATGGCCTCAACCGACTATGCTAGGGTTTGCTACAGCCCTTCCCCACATCATACTTCCCTGGATACAGCTTGGTTTCTGCTCAGAGCAGTTGCTATTAATTCACAGAACTACCTTCATTTACCTGCCTTGCTGCCTATGAGTTGGGTTTTATTCTTACATCTCCCTATCAATAAACTCAATAATAATCACTTTTAAGGTCCACTGGCCCTATGTAGTATCCCTTTTCATTTATATTACCAAAACTTTTTCAAAAGAAAGAAAAATCATGATTCACATTATAATCATTTCTCTAAATGCTTCTTAGTCTCTCTATGCTCTCTTATTTCTGAGAACAGAGATCATGCTTCAGTCACTACAGAATCTTCCTAAAACTTAGTGCTTTATTTACTACTGGATTTGTAAATGTACCTTCATTGAATTCGATTATACTTCCTCTTTCTGTTTTTGTTAAAGTATAGCAAAATAAACGTAGATTCCTGAAGTTATCCACATCAGACATTGTAAATCTTTTCTACCAACGCTTACACTTTGTAAAAAAAAAAAAAAAAATTAAAATTAAATTTAAAATAAAATAACAAACAAGTCCAGAAGATACTTTAACAAAACAACAAGGGGATTTTTATGAGTGGAAGGATTTTGACTGAAAGGCAGGAATCCCATGAGTCTTTCATAACTATGCAGCTGTACTGCTGGCTGCAGTCTGTAGTTCAAGAGATATTTTTTAAGTCTGCTGTTGTTATTAATTTGAGAAGTCTCTGTAGAGGGGGAAAAAAAAAAAACCAAAGATTTTTTTGTTTCCTTTTCCATCATTCACAGTCACTGTAATGTCAACACCATTTAGGTCAAATTTCAGGCATTCAAAACGTGCAGCTTCATCCAGCTGTAAGAACTAAAACTCTTCTAGGGCACTATAATCTAACCAGTAAAATATGTCTGAGGGTGTTAGTAACAATTAACAGGTGTGTACCTTCCCCAGAATGCTTTCATATGACATGAAATGTGTAAAGTAGTACACTTGGATGTCTTAAGAATTACATGTAGGCAAAAAAAGTATCTGTTTTTACTAATGGATCTCAAAGACTTGGAGTTATTCAACCATGTAAAACCCTGTAAACATGCACCAAAATGTGTCTCAGGTCCCATCAAAGTCCTCTTGCTCATTGAAAGTAGACCTGTCTCTGAATCTCTTCTCCTCTATTACCAGAAGAATTAAAATCTTCTGCAAGGTCCTTAATTTTATCTAACTCAATTTCCTCCTGTATAAAGTGAAGATTATAATACCAAATTCATGATGTTATGATGAAAATTCAAAATGGGAACACAGAAAATGTTCTCATTCAAGATGACCAGTAAGTGTTAACAGTCATTTTCAAGTTTTATATTATCATTTGTCAGCAGACTCTCCTGCCTTTCCATCTCTCCCTTATCTTCCTTTCCTTTATCTTCATCTTCATCATGCTTTCTAGTAGCTTATTCCTTTGTTCTGCTGAATTGTGAGCCACACCCCTCCTCTCTATTCTGCCAAAACCCACAAGATGAATCAGGTCAACAATGTATTTACAACTTGCCTAAGTCTCTCTGGTCTCTGTTCTGTGTGTTCCACTTTACCAATCCCCACATTTCAATAATCCCCCATATTCATAAACTGAATCAAGTCACTAAATGATAGTGACCGATTGAACTGACCTCAACTGGACCCTCATTGTATCTCAGCCATTCTTTTATTTATCACTTGTTGACTCCCTGTTGCATTCCTCCCTGCAGCTGTTCCAAATGTTTCTGCTGTGCTCAAATCCCTAATCCCAGCCCTCCTCCCTCCCTCTTAGCACATAACCTCACCTCCTACTGAGAAAATTAAAACCATCCCAACTTCAGTTTACACAATTGTCCTCCTCCTCCACTCAAAACATTCTGTGCATCTCTCCCTCTTTACTTTTGTATTGTCTTGTACAAATGGTTTTCTCTGTAGAGAAACATCATGCGCTGACTGAATGCTTTGGACTCAAACTCAGACCATTTTAGATACATTTTGTTGGCATGATATGACCTTGACAAGTTTTTCAACTTCATAGCTTCCACATCATCATCTCTAAAATGGAGTTAATAATTTCTACCTCATAGAGTATTAAAGGATAATTTGCAGCAGACAGTAAATATTTAAATCATTATAATTAGCTATCATTTTTTATTTGAAAAATCAAAGCCCCCAATCTGCTTTAGCATCAAAATCCATATTAGACTACTTCTGCCATTTATTATACTCCTGATTTCATTTTTAGAGTTCAACTTTTTTATAAAATGCAATTTTAGAATTTATTTAACAATACGATTGCTCCTTTCCTAAGTAAAAGTAGTTTTTGAAGGGCAAAACATCACACTGGGGACAGCCGTGCAGCCAAGAGATTTATTCAACAGCCTTTGTGGCTGGTAGCAAAACCGGAGAAGAGGTGCTCTGGTCGAAGGTCGAAGAGGTGCTGGGAGAGGGGAGTCAGGGAGAAGGGAGTGTGCAAGCTCTGGTGGGAGAGGGCAGTCAAGGAGAAGGGAGTGTGCAAGCTCTGGACAGAAGGTGGGTGCTTGGTCACACCGGCTAGGATCTCTGGAGCTATCAGCTAAAGCAGCTGCTGTCTGGCTGGAGGCTGGAGCTGTCAGCTGGGAGCGGCCGTGGGGCTGAAGGCGATGGGTCTGGATCTGCCGGCTGGGGCAGCTGCCGTCGGCTGGAGGCGATGGGTCTAGAGCTAGAGGTGATGGGTCTGGAGCTGGAGGCGATGGGTCTGGAGCTGCCGGCTGGGGCAGCTGCCATCGGCTGGAGGCGATGGGTCTAGAGCTGGAGGTGATGGGTCTGGAGCTGGAGGTGATGGGTCTGGAGCTGTCGAAGTGGCTTCCTCCTCTCCGCAGGGTTGAGCTGATGTGTCTGAACGGCTTCCTCCTCTCAGCAGCGACGAGCTGATGTGTGTGTCCATGTGTCTGTTTGTGTGTGTCTCAAACAGGGCCCTATACAGGGATGTCTGATGGGAGGTGCACCAGAGCAACCCCAACTCCATTGGCTCTTTGCCCATAGAACAGGGCGACCTTTAAGCCTATTGGCTCTTGCCCGGGGAAAAGAAACATCCTGCCTGGGGAAGAAACATCCTGCCGAGAATGAAACAAGGTTGCTTCTCTCAGGATGTGGAAAACTCTGGGGGGGGCGGGTAGCCCATCTATCAGTTTTAATAAAAAATAGGCCTTTCTATCCTAATAATGATGACCGTAAGTAATAATATCTCTACCTTCTTAGTAATTTGCTTCCTCAGTAGCTTTTCTTTCTTAAACTTTTAATGCAGTCTAGCTCATTAGATGATTCTTTCTGCCTTACACATTGTCAAGTTGGTTTTTTACTTTAAAAAATAGATAGACAAGCAAATAAAAGCCAGGTCACCTTTTCAAGATAGCATACCATAACCCAAGTTTTGACCAGTATCTTTTGAGAAGGCTGTCTACACTAGCTGCCTTTTCATGTTTTTTCAAATAGTTCTTAAACTTCCCACCTCATTTCAACTGGTCTTTGGATGAGCACCCCTCTTCATCAAATGCTTATCTTGATAAAGTTGAAGATTGCAAATTCTTCTAAAGAAGATCTTAAATTTAAAAACTTGAGTCCCAAGAAACTGATAGGAAAATATACTATAAGACAATTACTGAATTTCATATTTTTGAGTAGAAATATTACAAAATGCTAAAAAACTAAAATGAGTAAAATTATTACTTATTATATACTTAAACTGTGAAGAGTAGTAAAATACAATTTTAGAATAATATTTAATGATATTATTCTTATCAGTCCTTTTTCACATGTGAGAAGTGCTTTTTAGGTAAACATTGAAAAAAATTAAATAAAATAACATCCTAGTTTAGGAGAAAAGCACAAATATAAATTATACAAAATACGCAATATTTCTAAATACATATTTCTATTTATTTATTTACTTACTTGTAATATTTCTAAAAATATAATGATGACCCTAGTTTTTGCTTTGTTGGAAAGTAATGACTCCAGATTTACCAAGGTAATTTGTGTTACCATAAATTAGGTAGGTTCATTATTCCTGAACTCTGCCCAAATCGTTATAGGCTCTTTTACTATGTGACTTTGGCCACAATGAGTAGACATTATTTAGGATAATCATTTTCATTATATATCTACATTGACAAAGATTAGTTGTAAGAGTTCAATGAACTTTACAAATAGTATTTTTTCCTATGAAATAATATCAGTTCTTATTCCTACTGGAGTCAAAGGTAGAACTTGAAATCGAAAAGATTGTTGAAATTACTCTCCATCATGATGAGCTTTAACCCTTTATAAAGTATCCATTGTTAAGACTAAGAGTAGTGACACACTATTATGAAAGCACATTAGCTGTGACATCAAAATCCAGATTTTAGTCCACTTCTGCCATTGCTTATGCTCTTGTCTCCAGATAAATTATCATCATTTCTAGATGTCAGCCTCTTTATGAAATACAAAGATAATATTAGAATTTATTTAATGATATAATTTTCTTTCATAAATTAAAAAAAAAAGAACACTTATTTTTACTTACCCTTACCACTCACATATAGAAAGAAAGAAAGAAAGGGAAAATAAAATATATTTCTCTTAATTGTGACCATGCTTAGAAATTCTCCAGTACACTGAATTAAAAAAAAAAATTCTAGGAACAAAATGCAAAGCAGAAGATGATGTGTACTATGCAAACAGCACTCCCCACAATGGACTTCCTGAAATATTGCACAATATTCCAAAACTGTCTCCAATTAGGGCAGAAGCTAAAAGTGATGAAATGAACAGAGCAGCCACATCTGGACACCCAGCCTTCTGCTTATTGCATTTGGCTTTTTGCATAGGAAGCATCCCACCCACTCCAGCTCTCATTTCTTTCCCAATGAGAGGAGTAATGGAGTGAAACTATGTATAACACTAATGCTATGCTCATTATTACAGGTCTGCCACCAAAACTCACACAAAAAATACCAATGTGCAAGTTCACATGGTGACTTTCACAGGAGTAGATAACTAGTTGGAGGTAATACTTTGGCTTATTTGGTTTATGTGAATATTCAACTTAAAATATTTATTTTGTATACAAGCAAATACAAACTAAGTTATAAAGGCATGAATTTAACATGAAAAGATATTAGTTCTGAATCTCCAACTAGTAAAATGCTTTTAATTCCAATTTTGATAAAATCTGAACCTTTTATTTATTAACAATAAGCACTCACCTAAGTTCTCCTTTGTTCAAGGAAATATCTTCATTGTTTCTGAATTCAATGTGTTAAACAGCTAATTGTCAATGACTTGATTGGCTAAAAACTTGACTGCATACAGGAATTCCCTAATTTCCATGGAGATGCTTAAAGTTCCTTAAAAAATGCTGAAGATGGAGACCAAAGTCTTATAGAGATATGGAAAGTATAAGAAGCTACATATTATAGGACCTACGTATACAGTGCCAAACTATGACAAACTGGTAAGCCTAGAACTCCTTCAGGGCAGAGTGCAGGAATACAGTAAACAAGGGAGGCAAGTATCTTTGTTTGAGAATTGTTCTCAGAAATCCAGAATGCAGGTAGATGGAATGACCATCTAATACATCTAATAGGTCTATAGCAGTATTATATTGTATTTTTAATTTGCTTTTCCCACATGACTAATACTGTTGAATATCTCTTCATCCATTTTCACTTGTATGTCATGTCTTCTTTGGCAGAATTTCTATTCAAATAATCTGCCCATGTTTTAATGTGGGCTGTTGTCATGCTATTGAATTTTATGAATTCCTTTTGTATCCTGAATACATGAATTTTATCACTGTGATTTGCAAAAAATTCAACCAGTGTGTGATTTATCTTTTCATGTTCCATCTGTCATTCAAAAAGCTTACGTTCATGATTTTGATGAATTCAAATTTATCATTTTTCTTTGATAGATACACTTTTGTTGACCTATCTAAGCTCTTTCACTAAACAGAACTCATAAAAATTTTTTGTTTCCTTCTAAATGTTTTAGTTTTAGGTGATAAATTTACTATCATGGTCCATTTTGATATACCTCTTATGCATTGTGAGGTAAGAAACTAATTTTTGCATCTGCATATCCAATTATTTGGTATCATTTTTTAAAGGTTTTCTATTGAAAAAACTGAAATTTTGTTGAAATTATGTCATGTCTGTAATGTCATGTATGTCTAGTTCTAGACTCATTATTCCATTGCATTGATATGTTTGTCTATGTTTATAGACAAATAATAATTTATTGTATTTATTGTAGCCTTATGATAAATTTTGTCTATTTATAAACAAATAATAATTTATTATACCTTATAAATTTTGATATCAGAAATATTAGTTTTGTGACTTTCTTCATTTTTAAAGATGTTGTGGTAACTGTTCTTCCCCACATATTTAATATACATATAAATTTCAGAAAAGGCTTGTCAATTACAACAAATAACAGCCTGCTAGAATTTTGAATGGAATTACATTGAATCTACAAATCCATTGGGGAAGATATACATTTTTAACAATATTGAATGTTCCAAACCATGAATGCAGTAACTTGCTCAATTTATGTTTTCTTTAATTCTCTTTTCAATATTTTATAGTACTCACAGTATAGGTCATACACACTTCCTGCCATTTTTATCCCCAAATATACCACATTTTATACTTTTCAGAACAGTATTTTTTTGCAAGGGGGCAGATACCGGAGATTGAACTCAGGGGTGCTCAACCACTGAGCCAGATCCCCAATTCTTTTTGTATTTTATTTAGAGACAGGTCTCACCGAGTTGCTTAGCAGTTCACTGTTGCTGAGGCTGGCTTTCAACTCGCGATCCTCCTGCCTCAGCCACTGGGATTATAAGCATGTGCCACCATGCACAGCATCAGAACAGCATTTTAAAATTTAATTTCCTAAATTGGCTGTTGTTATTATATAAATACATATTTAATTTTGATGCTGCTTTTATATCTGGCAAACTTACTAAAAAATAATCTAAACTTGGTGTGGTGGTGCATGCCTGTAATCCCTGTAACTCGGGAGGCTGAGGCAGGAGGATCCCATGTTCAAGACCAGCCTCAGCAATTTAGTGAGGTTCTAAGCAACTTTGTGAGAGCCTGTCTCAAAATAAAAAACAAAGAGGGCTGGGGATGTGGCTCTGTGGTTTGGTTAAGCATCCCTGGGTTCAATCCCTGGTACCAAAAAAATAAAATAAAATCTATTAGTTCTTATTAGCTTAAATAAATTATAGATAATTCTATTTCTTTTTTCTTTTTTCTCTTAAATACCTGTTGTTTCTTTGTATTACATATACAGTACAATATTGAACAGAAGTGATGAAAGAGGAAATATTGCCATTGTTTCTGATCTTAGGAGGAAAACATTTAGACTTTCGTCAGTAAGTATGAGTTTGCAATAGATTTTTCAAAAATGCTATTCATCAAGCCGGGCGTGGTGGAGCACGCCTGTAATCCCAGCACTTGGGAGGCTGAGACAGGAGGATCGCGAGTTCAAAGCCAGCCTCAGCAAAGGCAAGGCACTTAGCAACTCCGTGAGACCCTGTCTCTAATAAAATACAAAAAAAGGGCTGGGGATGTGGCCCAGTGGTGGAGTGGCCCTGAGTTCAATTCCCGGTACCACCAAAAAAAAAAAAAAAAGCTATTCATCAAGTTGAGGATGATTCTCTTCCATTCTTACGTAGTCGTGGAGGCTTTTGATTCAGGAATAAGTATTTGATATTGTATTTTTCCTCATTAATTGAGATATTCTTATGGTGTTTTTTTAGTTCATTGATATGAATGATATTGTTAGATTTTTTAAAAAATGTTAAGCCATTCATGCATTCCTGGAATAAATGCCACTTGGTCATGAGGTACTATATATTTTTATCTTTATGAATTTAATTTATATAATTTTAGGTAATGGTTGTATCTATGTTCAAAGGGATATTTTCAGTCTTTATTCTTTTGATGTCTTTGTTTTTGATAGAAGGGTATTACTGGCCTCATGGAATGAGTTTGTAAGTATTTATTCCTCTATAAATTCCTGGAAATGTTTATGTAGAAATGACATTTTATCTTCCTGATTTGTTTTAAATTCACCAACAAAGCCATTCAATTATGGAGTTTTCGTAACTGGAATACTTTACATCTAAATTCAAATATTTAGTATAGAACTATTGAGTTTGGTTTTATTTTTCTCTATTTTTAAATTATTTTCTATGTTTATTGATTTATACTTTGGTTTATATTATTTCCCTCCTTCTTAAATTATTTATCTTTTACTCTTGTTTCCTAGACTCTTAAGGTGAAAGCTGTGGTCATTAATTTGAGACTTTTTTATAATACAGGCTTTAGTGTTACAAATTCTCCTTTACTACAAAAGCAATATCCTACAAATTTTTATGTGCTAAATTAAATATATATAATAAACTGAATCAATTTAAAATATATATGATACATGATTGTATAAAAGTGTGTTATATAGCTTCCAAATATCAGGAATTTTCTAGAGATCTTTTGTTAAGAACTTCTAACTTCAGTTTGGTTAGAAAATATACATTATCTGATGTAAATCCTTTTAAATGTATTGCAACCTTTTCTGAGACTGTAGATGTAGATTATTCTCCAAGAAGACTTGAAAAGAATATGTATTCTTTTGTTCTTGGATTGAGTATTCTATTGATATTGATATTGATCAATATACTTAATAACACTAGCTTAAATCCTTACTGATTTTCCATCTACTTTTCTCTTATTGAGATAAGCATCTTAAAATATCTGACTGTATTGTGTATTTTTAATTGACATTCTGCCTGTTTTATTTTCATATATTTTAGAGTTCTGATACTAGTGGCATAAACATTTGGCTTGTTATGACAGTTGATGAAATGACCCTTTTATCATTTTGAAATAACTTTAATTTCAGATAAATTCTTTGAAATGTACCTTATCAGATATTAATATAGTTTCTCCAGCTTTTCTTGGATTATCATGGCATATAATTTTCTATTCTTTCATTATTGACACATGTACATCTTATTTAAAGCAGATTTCTTGTAGGCACACATAGGAGACTGGCTTTTTTATCTGACCCGGTACATCTGCCACTGTTTCCTCATTCACATTTAATGTGATGTTTATATGGTTATATGTAAATCTAAAATTGTTCTATGCAGTTTCTCTTTGTTCCATCTGTTCTTCCTTTTCTTCCCTTCTCTTCAGACATTTTCTGCCTTTCTCCTTATCATCTTTAGCTTAATATTTTTCATGATTCCATTTTACTTTATTACACTTATTTCTTTTGCTATAACTCTTTGTCATTGTACTTTATTGATTCTTTAGAGTTTTTTTTTACATGCTTTTTAATTTTACAAATCTGACTTCATGCACTATTTCATTTCATATGTGCCATAAATAACAATGTAAACTTATAAATATGTGCTATAAATAACAATATAAATTTATAAACAATATAAAATTATAAATAATTCCCTCCCAGCTTTTACGCTATTTTTGTCATACATTTTACTTCTATATTTTTGTAATCCTCACAATATTATATTATGCTATTGCGTTTAATTATTGATTATTTTTAAATGAACATAAATAAAAAGAATTTTTTGCATCTTACTAAGAAATTTCTTTAGGACTCCTTGTTACTAAAGCCTTCTGGTGACAAATGCTTTCAACATTTTTGGTTTTATTGTTAAAAATAATTTTACTGACTATATAATTCTAAACAGAGATTTGTTTCATTTTAATTATTTAAAGATGTTGCTAAAATGTTTTATTTGCATTTTTTTCCAGCAAGAAGTCTGCTCTCACTTTTGTTCTCTTGGACATTGTATTTTTCTTTTGGGTTGGACCAACTTAATGATGATATATACCTTTGTACATTTGTGTTTCTGTGTGTGAGTACACAAGTGTGCTATTCTGATAGTGATTGAGGTTAACTGGGATTTTTGCAACTGTGGTGTTTTAGTTAGCAGTTTATCGCTGTAACCAAAGGACCTGACGAGAACAATTAGAGGAAGAAAAGTTTATTTGGGGGCTCAGAGTTTCAGAGGTCTCAGTCTATAGAAGGCCAGCTGCCTTCCTCAGGGCTCGAATTAAGACAGGACATCATGGCAGAAGAGTGAAAGGAAAGTAGTTTGGGATATGACCTAAGGAAGCACAGAGAGACTCTCCCCTCCACAACAAAATATAAACACCAAAAGCATGTCCCCGGGGCCCCACATCCTCCAGCCATACCCTACCTGCCTCAGTTAATCCCTATCAGAGGATTAATCCACTGATTAGATTAAGGCTCTCATAACACAATCATTTCACCTCTTAACCTTCTTGCATTGTCTCACACATGAGCTTTTGAGGGACACCTGATACCTAAACCATAATGTGTGGAATTTGAAAAGTTTCATATCATTTCAATACTTTCTCCTGGCATTCCCCACTTCCACCCTCCTAGTCAGTCTTCATGCCTCCAGTTACAATAGTTAGGTTGTTTAAAGTTGTTCCAAAGCTCACTGATGTGATGTTTATTTCAAAATATTTATAATATTTATATATGTGTGTATGTATTTTATCTATGTATTTTTTTAATAATTTCTGTTGTTTTGTCTTCAAGTTCACTAATTGTTTCTTCCACGATGTAGTCTGCTATTTATAACATCCAGTGTTTCATTCCCCTCAGACATTATGGAGTTTTCCCCTCTAGAAGTTTGGCTATTTTTTATATCTGTTCTTTTAGTACTTAACGTATTTAATTTTTCCTTTAGCTTTCTGAACATATGGAATGCAGTTGTAATAACTGTTTTAATGTCCTTATTTGCCAATTCTAACATCTGGATCAGTTTCAATTGATTTAATTTTCTCTTTATTATGGGTTGTATTTTTCTGCCTTTTTTCCTTACCTGATAATTTTTAATTGGATGCCATACACTGAATTCTACCTTGTCGGGTGTTGGCTATTTTTGTAATTTTATATTCTCAAACTTTGATCTGGAACACATTTATATTATTGGAAAATAATTTGATACTTCTGAGTCATGCATTTAAGATTTCTTAGGTAAATATGGAGTATTACTTAGTCTAGGGCTAATTATTCCCCACTACTAAGACAAAATTCTACTCAATACACTACCGAATGTTCATTAAATTATTAAGGCTTCCAGTATGGCTGATGGAAATAGGGTCTATTCCCAACCATGGGTGAGCACAAGGTATTCTTCATTTTAATTCTCTAGAGTGGTTCATTCCTAAGCCCCACTAGTTTTTCACAGGCTTTCAACTATCAGTACTATCTCTGATGAACCCATGAGAAATCCTTCTAAAAACCTGAAGAGTGAGTGCTCTAATCTCCAATATTCAGTCTTGGGAACTCTAAATATTTTGCTCTTTCTGGACACATCAACTCAGGAAGTCTGTCAAGTTCTACCTGGGTTTCACCTTCTTGTTCTGTGGCCTGGAAATTCTCTCAAGTCAGACAAGGACAATACTCAACTTATTTGTTTCCTATCCCTCATGGGTCACTTTTCTTTGTAGATGAATGTTTAATATAATAAAAAGCATTGTTTCATGTATTATGTCCAGTTATTCATTTTTCTTTACTAGGAAAATAAATTCAGATTATGATACATATTGGCTATATATATTGGCCATACTAGCCAGGAACATAATATCTCTAAAACCAGTATTTTAAAAACTGGTCTAATCCTCACGTTGCTTTTTCTATTCATGAAATCAGAGCAATTTTAATATAAAGGATCACTGATGGTTCCTGGGATTTTTACTACCTTTCAAAATAGTAAGCTAAAAGCAATATAGTACTCTAGGGATGGGGGTATCCACACTTAATTCCATCATCAAAGCTTTAAAAGATTCAAGGATAGGAATTTCTATGACATTCTCACTTAAACCCACTCATTGGCTGGTACAGATGAATATTTTGGCATATGCTATAAAGTTTTTATAACTTCATTAGCTGTTTACTCCAATTATATATCAACAGACCCCAGGACTTATTATACATATATATGTCTTTTAAAATACATCAATAGTATCATGCTGATGGGATCTGTTCAGTCAGAATTACTAGTTATTATGAATGACTTGTACATTATATTTATGAATAGAAATAAATTTTGGATCCTAATATCTCTGTATATGGATAGTTTAGTAGTTCAGACTTATAAGTTAGTAACTTCAAGGTGAAAAAAAAAGTTTAAAAACTTCATTCCAGATATGTCTCTTTGTACTTGAGAGGTTACATATTTGGATTTGTGCATTTATATATACCACTTTGGGTATATTATTCTTAACAGATCCATTTATCAAAATGACTCTAAAATCTTCCAACTTTGTGTGAGGTCTAGAGCAAGATAAGAAGCTTGAGCTAGTACAGTTCTAACGTCTGGACCTTTGGAAGCTCCTCTATATGGGAAAAGGAATGCACTATGGTTAGTACTTGTATTTCAAAAAAGAAGTGATGTAATAAGATAATATAACTACATAATTGTTTTTTTAAAAAGTTGTCAAGGAACATGTCAAAAGTGAAATACAGGAACAAAGAAAAGTCCATAACAAACAAAGATGAAGGGTGAATCAGGAAAATAAAAAAATAGAGGAATGCTGGATTTTTCCTGGACCCAATATTCTAACCTAAATCATGCTCCAAATCAAACTCCATCTGTTCTTTAGTTTTCTGGAGCAAATTCCCTCTCATTCAGACACACCCATCCTCCACAGACAATTTCTTTTCCAGATATTCTTACCTCCCACATTTAGAACAGCATATCATTTGGAATTTGTAGTGCATTTTATTTTGCACATCGCTAAAACATTTGCCTCTGAGACAAAAGGAGAATGGCTTTTCTTTCTGCCAATTTCTGTACTTCTATTTCTCATCCTGAAGGAAATAAAATCCAGGATACGAAACTTGACAACACTTTCATCATTTCTCGGCAACACATCCAAAATGTCTCTCTGTGGACTCAGGGAAGGATGAAATAACTGAAAGGTTTTTATTGGTTGTCAAAAACTAAAATGTTTTGAACATAAGGTCGATTTACTTTTTGTGTATGTAGTAGTGTAGATGGAACCCAGGGCCTTGGACATGCTAGACAAGCACTCTACCACTCAACTACAACACCAACCCTCTTCTGTTATGCTTTGCTTTCAGTTTATTTTGAGACAGGGTCTCCCCTAAATTACCCACACTAGCTTTGAATTTTCAATCCTCCTACTTCAGCTACTTCCTGAATAGAAGGCATTGCAGGTGTGGGCCACCACATCTGGCTCCGTTTACTTTTTAATGATACAGTATTAGAATTATTTAAGGAGAAAAAAAAAAAGTCTCCCAAAGTAGTTCTTTTGAAAAGGAGATTTCTTACGGGGATCTCAGATCTCTTTTTTAAAATATAGGTAAATGTATACCTAATAAATATATCTAGCTCCTTGGAGAAAAATTCTGGATCTTGATATCTCCATAAAATTGTTAGTGTTCAATAGTATGTTGGTACCTCAAGGTGAATAAAAGTCCATTACATTTGAAAACTACACCCTAGAAATATCTCTTTAGATCTGAGAATTTACATATACCACTTTGTGTATGTATGTATATGTGTGTGTATATATATATGTATATATGTATATATATACATACATAGATATATAGATATATCTGTTCTTCAGACACATTTATTTATAAAATGTGAAACTTTATAATTACTTACTACATAGCATTTTTTAAATTTAAATATTCAGTTCTATTTTTCAATCAAGGTCAACACTCAGTAGGCTGTAATATTAGTAATATACTTATCCTTTTTTTCCCCAAAAAGGTCTAAAACTCATTCTATGAATACAGTCGTGAATGTGATTTACAATAGTGACAATGAAATTAATCAAATTAAAAAAAATGTATCTTGGTTTCATTGTTTGCCCCCAATTGGATCTATTCTACATAGCAGGTGTGAAAACAAATAGAAAGTGCAGTGGTCCACTTACAAAATACAGTATTTAGCCTTAAATGTAAAATTGGGATGTAAGAAAGGCAGCCATGGGGAAAATACAGCAGAGTGGAAAGTTACAAGCAGTTAACTCACACAATAGCACATAGCTTATGGATATGGATGTGGCAGATTCAAACTCCATGCACCTGAACAGCCCCTTCACAAACAGGAGGTGGAGCAAGGCATCAGTCTGACCAACAGAGATAAAAATCTCTGTAAGAAATAGTAACTTAGGTAAAGAAGTAAGATCTGTGTATGCGTCAAAATGCATTCACCCAAAGAATAATTTTCCATCACAAGAGAAGAAAGGGAGATGGGAACAATTAAAGTATATTTCTTTTAAATACCTCAATAGGAGACAGTAAAACCTAGGTGACATTTGGGAAGATTGTGCACCCCATAGTACTCAGCCATTGAGGAACCAGGAGAGGGCCCTTTGAAGAGTAGTGGACAAAATGCTGATTTTTACTACTCTCGTTATGCCTGCTCATCCAGACACATGTACTTATTTTTAATTTATATTATAATGGCTTTTTATGCAACATAATGAGATCTTACCTTGTTTTTAGTATTAACACTTAAAATTTCATTATAACAAAAAAAATAGCACCTTTTTATTCAGGGAAAGAAATTTTAAAACTGAAGGCATTTGTTTACTCTTATGAAAATTCATTTAAGTGAGCATTTATTAAGTATCACTATCAGCTTACTTGTTCATTGAGTGCCATGTAAGGAGAATATATTTGCAAGTATTTAGAATTACTTTATGCACACAATAACCTGAACTTATTGGAATATGATTATTTTTTCAAACTGGACTTTCTACTTCTGATTACCAATTTTTTTTAAAACATAATTCTAGTAAACTTATTCTCAAGATTTGGGCAGATTTGAGTTTAAGATATGTATCCTTCTTTTTAATCTTGTGATGAGAACAAACTGTATAAACAGTTTTGCATCTGGTCATGTAAAGTAATGCAGTATCTTCTTCCAAGTGTACATAAAATATTCTAATTTGAACCTAGCTCATAATAACCAATCAACAAAAATTTTCTGAGGTTAAGCCCCTCTTTTCTTTTTTTTCCTCTATCATCAATTTTCTTTCCCCTCTTTTTCTATCCCTTTTGCAATCATCCTCATCATTACTGTCACCCTCAACACTGTCGCCATCCCCTTGTCATTCCTCACTTTTTTGGTAATATTGTAAAAATAAGTGACATGACAACAAACATCACAGATACATGCTGTGGTAATCAGTAGTCCCATCATGACTGCATGAGAAGAAACAATCATTCAAAATGCCTGGTGTCGGGACCTTACACTGCTTTCTGGCTGCTTGCCACATTACCACGCCCTGTTACAGGACCTAGGCTAAGCAGGGGGCGTGGCTGTGAGAACTGACACCACCCCAAAAATAGGCCAATGGCTCCGCCAATGGCATCCGCCCATGATCCTTATGTGTCCCTATGATCTTTCTGTTGATTGGCCCACGTCCTATATAAGACCGTCCAACTTCCTCAATAAACCGAGTTTTGGGCATTGCTTTCTACCAAAACTCCCCGGGTGTAGCGTGGTGTCCGTCAATCAGGCGGGGGTAAAGACACTCGGCGACTTTTGCCCGTTAAGCCTGTCTTCGCCAGGTAAGCTACTTTAACTCTTTCTGCTGGCAGAAGGAGCCCCCTTTTAGGGCCCAAAAAGGGGGGTAGCTTTAGACCTCGGCCCCATTAATAAGTAACACAGCAGTCACCGGCAGCCTGGGATTTCTGAAGGAGAGGAGCAGACAGGCAGAAATGCACTTGCTCTTTGGAAACACTAAGGTTGCTTTATCTGTATATAGTGCTGCACATCTAATTGCAGCAGGCACTGTTCACAAACATTTCACAAGAAAAATGATCCTCCGGTTTTCCATATCTGGGTATCTGTATATGAATAAAATATAATCATAGTTATATGATTGTTTTTAACAATGACCTGTTAGTGTTCTTTCAATTTCTAAGAAGGTTAAACTAATCAAATATGGATAAACTATCACCTCAACTAATGTAAATATACAGAAACTATAAATGATATTTATGAATTCTACATTATAATTGTAATTATTTACTAACATCTCATTAGTACACTATAGAAAATATGAAGGACATAACCAGAAAAGCTAAGGAATTTTTTTTTTAATGAGGGCAAATCCACATTATCCTTTGTTATTTTCTGAATCTCCTGCATGGCCTACTCTGACCCTTGAGGGTCTTTAAATATATTGTTGACATCAATTCAACACTCCATAAGTGACAGTGCTTATTAATGTTACTTAAACTGCTCCATTAATGCTAACACATTTTTATTTTTCTGCAGCTAATAAAAATTCATTTGTAACACATAAATGCAATTATGTTTTCAATTTTTACTGCCCTGGTTTTGATGAAAATGACATTATCTTCTGGATTCCATATGTGGACACAGGAGGTTCCCAACTTCAGTTGTGCATCAGAATTGCTGGAGTAGTATTTAAGAGTACAAATACTATAGTCTCAGTTTCAGATTCTAACCCTGTAAGTTTAGAATGGGTTTTCACATTCACTGAATTTTTAAAAACTCTTCAGATAATTTTACTTTGTAGTAAGCACCAAGTATCAAAACAACTGTTCTAAAAGAACCTTTTACAAATAAGTCCTTTCATATGTGATTGCTTTTCATGCACTACATTCATGATTCTTGTTGTAGTCCATTCTGACTGCAATAACAAAATGTCACAAAACTGACTGGCTTATAAACAATAGAAATATTTTTCTTAGAGTTCTGAAGGTTGGGAATTCCATGATCTAGGGACCAGCAGATTTGACATAAGATAAGGGCCCATTTCCTTGTTTATAGACAGTAGCTTCTAGCATTCTCCTCACATTAGAAGGGACAAGGTAGTACCCTGATGCTTCTTTTCAAGGGCGCAGTCCCATTCATGGACTTCACCCTTATAATTTTATTACCTCCCAAGAAGCCCCATCTCCTAATACTATTGCATTGGGAATTAAGTCACACACAACTTAAACCCTAATGTGCTAGTTTGCATATTAGGGTTTAAGTTGTTAACAAGAACTTATTTTTATCTGTATGGCTGAGGGTTTGCTGGGGAAAATTTCTTTTACAATGGGTGTAAACAGAACAGTTAATGCCTTCTCAAATTAATTGGAAAGAATTACTTATCACAAAAATAAATTAACAAAGAAATAGTTTAATTTCATCTTAAGAAAATGATTTTGTCCTAAGCTAGACGGAACTACTAAAGTGATATATACCACTGTGTATGGGGGGGGGAAATCAAAGCATGTAATAGAAGAAAAATGTTTTTAAGCTTGATTAATCCACAGCAATGTTCTAGTAAACTTCAATATACTACATAAAGAAGGAATTCAGGCTTTTATTTAGTTTTCTGCTCAGGTCTCCAATGTCTTAGAAGGACTGGGGTATCAGTCTGACATGGTCAGTGGTCTGGCCATAGGATCAAGGATCTGACTTGAGATTGCCCATAGGGCTTCAGGCCCTGGCAGGGGGATACTGCTCAAGTTTTAACTACAAAGGTAAGAGACAGATGAGGACCCATCTAAAGTTTCATTAGCAATACCAAACTTCTGAGCACAGCCAATGTCATAGAAATCCCTGAGAAATAAAAAAAAAAATTTAACAACGGTCATAAACTGAAGAAATTTTTATTTTAAAACACCATTGTTCTTTCTCTAAAATTAAGGGTCCCAAATATCAGAGTATACTTTACACCAACAAGGATACATTTCGTTATAAGGCAATGTCTCTTTAGAGTTTTGAAGACTCCCTTGAGTAACACTCATTCACACATCTATGGGGTGGCTTTCCTTAACCTTGAGATTTGCTAATCCTAAATCCATGATTACAATCAGAGAATTTGCTCAAAAAATGGGTAGAAGGCTTCTAACCCATCCCTTGACCCAAGATAAACTTGAGAAAGCACCAAGAGTTCCAGTTAAATCACTTAAAAACACACTGATCTATATGAATGCACTGTTCATGTTTCTACTCTCAGTATGAAACTATGTACTCTGGGCACTAGCACCTAAAAGTGGTTGGTAACGAGTGGTCATTTGATGCCAGAAAGGC
Organism: Tamias sibiricus; assembly: GCA_025594165.1. Lineage (NCBI taxonomy): Eukaryota > Metazoa > Chordata > Mammalia > Rodentia > Sciuridae > Tamias > Tamias sibiricus. The sequence continues at coordinate 22,017,896 of CM046663.1, forward strand.
AATTAATTTCTCCGATCAAGTTCTCCAAAACTGTGATTGTTTTTAATAACATAATGCTAGTCTCTCTATATAAATAGCACCCCCAACATTTAGTCTAATCTCCACGATGGCAGCTTATGACAAGCATAGAATTCCCATGATGCTAAGAAAGCATTATTATAACTCTGGCAGAGATTTACAAGCAGAATTGTACTTTCTACTTCCTACTTCCCTAGCTATAATAAGACTATTTTCTCTCACACAGACTTGTGTTACTGGTGGGTGGATTATTAATTTCCCTTCAGAAGATGTATGTTTATACACTACTGCATGTATATGTAATTTATTATTTACTCATTGTGATTTAGAAAGAAAAATGAAACAAATTTGGTATCATTCATCATCTCCAAGATTTTCCAACAGTAAGGAATCTTTAAATTATGGCTTCTCTCTTGCATTAACTTGTTGAATATCAGTTCACTTGATGAAAATTAATATTCATTTGTTATCATGAGGCTCTGACGGTAGAAGACCTAAATACAAAGTAGGTTCTCTTTAATTTCCTCTCCTATGAAAAGGTACTGATTTGATTGTGGAACAGAAGGTATGAATTTATAAAATGACGTGTGATTGAATAACATCTGTCAGTAATTGGATGAAGCAATCTTTGTAATGAAACCCCAAGTCATGAAAAAATTACCTGATTTTTATTTAATCACTAAGACCCCAAATCAATCTAGGTTATTGAAATTTCTGGCTCAAGGTTTGAATGAGGACACCCCAAAAACCCCACCTCAAATAATTGTTTCTACAATGCTTTCTTAGAGTCCGAGGAATTGTAGCTTGTCATTAGGTTATCACCTTGGAAACTAGACTAAACATTGAGGGTTCTATTTGTATATCGAGACTTGAATTATTTCAGTTGGTTTTTATTATTAAAATGCTTGTGGTTTTGCAGAACTTGACATGGGAAATTAATTGTCTTTGTGGCACCAAACAACCACTGGTTACCAACCTCATTTGATTGAATTGTATGAATTTGTGGACTAGAGCTGCCTTTCTCCCCAGTGATAAAAAGTTAGTATGTTTCATATTAAAGTATTATCATTCCAAAATATAGACTCAGGTGATTAATTTTTTTTCCAGGAATGAGTATTTGTGCATGAAATGATACCAGGAGTTTCAAGGATATATATGTATACACACACACATACATACATATATTTACATATATATTATATATGAAATGATTTCTCTAATATTAACCTATTTCCACTAATATCAAAATTTCCTTTAGAAAGAATTTATCTAATGGTTTAAAATTTGTCAAAATTGCAAGATAAATTTTATAATGTGTATGTTAACTACTAAGTGAAAAGCTCAAAAGACCTGGATTTTTCAATGAATGACTGTAGAATACTTTTACAATTCTGCTTTCACCTTTTAATAAGGAAGATTATTGTTATGATAGGAACAAATAGTAGAATGATATAAATCTCTCTGAAATAAGGTAAATATTATTATTTATCTGAAAAGTCTCAGAGTAAAGTCCTAAAACAAATATTAAAATTCAGTTGTATAAAATTATAAAGAATTTAGTGGTATCACTAGAAATTAAATGAAGCACACATAGCAACCTTACATTTTGTTAAAAGTGAATGCTATCTTCTTCAATGGATTCACCTTAAAAATTTACTCTGTAAGTAAATAAGCATGCATACTCCACATGGACCCATTATCTATTGGTTTCTGATCTTGCAAACAATATTTTAGATGAAAGGGTGGAATCAGAGTATTCTACAAAATTAAAGTATTCTACAAAATTAAATTTTTCACCTAATACTTGATATTTAGAGTAGAGGAATACAGCTATTCTTGATATTTTGCTTTCTTTCCTATAACAACAAGCATTTTAGTAGCCTGCAAATACTCTCACCCCTCATGCCACTCTCCCCCAAAACAAACAAACAAACAAACAAACAAACAAACTAGGTCCTAATCCTGAAACCCTTAAAGACTATGAGATTGGGTGATGATTCTATATTATGTGGGGAACCTAAACGCAATTGAAAGTGTTCTTCTATGTGAGAGGCAAGTAGATTTCACACATGAAAAGTAGGTGAGGCAAAGGCAGAGTGGAAAGGTAGGGGGAGTAAGGGAGTAATCACAAGCCTGTAAATGCCAACAGCCACCTGAAGCTGGAAGAAACAAAGAATAGGTGATCACCCTGATTCCTGGAGAAAGAGAAAAGCCCTGCTGCCACCTTGACTCAGCCCAGTGATGCTGGATTCAGAATTCAGACACCAGAACTATAAGAGAATGAATTTCCATTATGTTAATTTCTATTATATTGATAAATTTCTATTACATTTATTCACCAATTTCTATTATATTAATGGGATTTTTATAGCACCCATCAGAAACTAAATATAGGATTCTTAACCATTTATAATTTTTGCAAAAGGTCATATAAATAAATTTCTACACAACTAAATATTGAATGTTATCTATAGTTCTGTGTATACCTATTGAATGTAGCAAATTTCAGTAATTCTTGTCAATAGTGTTTCTTTTATTCTTAAAGAAGGATGATGCAATAAGAATTTGCTCATATCTCTTACCCCATCTTTCTTTTTTTTGTTTGTTTTGTTTTGGTACTAGGGATTGAACTCAGAAGTATTTTACCATTGAGCTATACACCAGTCCTTTTTATTTTGATTTATTTATTTTTATTTTGAGATAGGGTCTGACTGTGTTTCTTAAAGCCTCACTAAATTGTGGAGGTTAGCCTCAAACTTGTGATCCTCCTGCCTCAGCCTCCTGAGAATTACAGGCATGAGCCACTGTGTCCAGTTTCTCTCTCCCTCTTCTGCACTCCCATTCACATTATCAAACATTTATTCGTTTGATAAAACTTTAAAGCTCTGTCAAACACATCATCACCCTCTTTACTAATCTGGTATCCTTATAAACTATCACATTAGTGCAGAAATCCATACTTTATTGTTTACTTGCAGCAGCAACTTCCAGACCTGTCCAATCTCATCACTCTTATGTTTACCTTTTATTCCAAGGTGGGAGTAAACTATCTAAAGAGTACATATCTGTTCATGTATTCTAATTTAAATTCCCTAAGGCCTCTTTTCCTTTTATAGTCAGAATTAGAGCCCTTTAATTTAACCCACAAGGCCATTTGTGATCAGGACCCTACCTACCAACACTCTAGTTTAATATCCTGTACTCTCCTATCTGAACTCTCTATTCTAATCACGCTTTTATCGCCACTCCACATGATTTAACTGCCTCTGCTCTATTCTCGCCTAGTACCCATTAAATGCCTTCATTTTATCTATTATCATACTACATTGTAAAAATGTATTGACTTAATTGTCCTACTCAATTTAATGAAAGCTTCTGGAGGATAAGGACCACATCATTATTTTGACCAAGAATGCTCATTAAGTGTAGAATTCTTTCTTCAGCTATGTTTATTTGATTATTGTATGAATAAATTTGCATTAAAGCCAACATTTCCAAAAATGTACTTGGTAAATGAAGAAAAAAACAAAACAAAACAAAACAATTGGTGCACTTCAGAACTAAAATACTGGGCTTTTAAGAGAATAAGAATAAGCACTCAAAATGATTTTACAATAAGAACAAACTCATTTTGTGTTTAGTTCCTATTTCATATCTCTAGGTTTAAAGGGCAACTATTACTGTATATTTAGATAAGATTTATTTGTGTAAAATAGTGCAAATTCATGTTAAATGAATATAAACTGCATTTCATGTGGGCGATTTGTCCACTCCTGAGTAATAACCAATCACCCTCTAGAACAGAGTAACTTTATCTTTTCTGAAAAGATAAAGCACTAAAATATTTTCTTTTCAAATTTATTGTTTCCACCTCATTTTCCCTTTTCTAATACTTTAGAAACCGTCAAGAATGGCATGAAAAGCAATGTCATTTTTGATCTAAATCCAACTCAATTTTTATAAGTAATTAGAGAATAATTAAATGCCTCAAAAATCAGGATTATTTTAACTGTTCAAAACCATTTTACTTTTATGGCTATTTTATTGCCACATAAAAGAACAATGGTAAAAATGGATAATTTTAATAAAATATGCTTCAGTGCTCTAAAATTAAGGAAAAAAAATATGTACAGGAAAAGATGTTACTGCTATATCAAGGTTCTAAACAGCTGACCTGGTAGTAATCCTAATTATTGATGGTTTGCTATAGCACCAGCCTTGGCTTCTGCAAAAGTGTTAGCAGAATTGACAGCAGGAACACACATGATTTATTCATTAAGAATGATCTATAGCTTACTGCATTGTAAGCTCTAAGCAATCACACTGTACAATGCCAGGTCATTCAACAAAAACTATTGGAGACAGGAAGCACTTTAGCATGTTCACTGAAATATCTTTTTAAGTAGACTTAACTATCAGATATTCCCTTTGCAAAGCTCCCATTCTCAAAACCTTGGATTAAAGATTATCATTCCACACTCACAAAAATCAGTTTTGGAAATGGACAATTATTCTATCCTGATGTTGGATTTACTTTTTACTTAAATTTAATTTCCTATACATTAAATAGAGTAACATTCTTCAAGTATATTCTCTGGATTCAAGCAATTTTTTTAAAGGGACATTAATTTTTTTTATTTTTATTAAGCATTTTAATGGAGACATACTAGTATGTAAAATAATAATTACTACATTAATATTAACTACTGTTGGTTGAACAGATGTAAATGTCAGGTATCTGCTCAGCACTTACTTATGTTTTCACAATTAATCCTCAACTAAAACTCTCAGAAATAAGTACAATTATTATCTCCATGTTCCCAGTAGTCACACTGAGGCCAAGCCATCTTGCATATCTTGCTTATTGTGACATACATAGAAATTACTGGAGTGGTAATTTGACAACAAATCTTTCAGACTGTAAGGTCGGAGTTTTCAATCATTATGTTAAACTTCATTTTTATTGTTAGCATTCCTCCCACTCCAAAGGAAAATAATATGAATCCATCAATGACTGAAAAATGACAGAGATCATTTCTTTGTGAATGAGTTACAAACTTATCTTCAAATTCTGGTGGCTTCCCAGGCTGCTGAACTATTTCCCAGTACCTAACACACTCCAACAGCATTTAGTACCCTAACATTCTCATGCAACCACCACCTTCACTTACCAGCACAAACTTCAACTTCTAAGAAATTCAGATTCCAAAACTAAACTCAATTGAAAGCTTATTTCAATTTGGAGATAATGTATCTCCCCAAACCCCCAATAAATTCTTTAATTTTTTTTAAGTAGCCACCATCTAGAGGACAGAGGAGATATAGCTGTTAGGGGAAGTAGCAACTGATGGCTTTGGCAGTTAAAATGGAAATTAAGTTGTGGGATCTCCAGTCTCTTCTCTCTGTTTTCATTCACTTATGTACTCTTCAAATCCCCAAAACATTCATACCTGCTTCACTCCTGTATATCCTCATCTCCTCCTTTCTGTTCTGTAAACCCATGCTTTGGGGAAGTATATATCTGAAAATGAACACATAAACAAATAGAGTAATGGCAGAGAGTTATAGCTGTAGGAATTCTCCAGTGGATATGGAACACAGTGATGTGAATGTCATTTGAGTAACAACTGAAAGAGCCCTTGGCATGTTAAAAGTGATGTTCCTTTGAGAATTCCCAAATGAATGAATGGTTTGTAAGTAGCTAGAGCAGAAACAAGTGAAAAACAATTGGATTTCAACTTTATATTAACAACAACAACAACAAAAAAAAACATAAATAACAAAAAAATTATTGAGCATTGGGAACTTAAAATTATACACTGTACTCTATAAGTATATAGATCTATATGCCAATAAAAATAATAAAACATAATTATAAAAATTAAAAATGATCTAAAAATATACATGAGTATGGCCTATAAATCCCAAAATTTTAATATGATCATGCCTCATCTTCAGAATGCTTCTTGACAAATTTTCCCAAATATATATATTGGCCTCACAATAAAATTATGATTGTCAACTCACCTGGGAGTTGAATGCTTTTCCTTAAGCAATTTTCTTTCCTATTCCTCTAAAATCATTTCAAATCTTAAAATTTTCCATCTGTCCTCCTATGAAGTCTTTTCTTCTATCCTCTTCAAAGAAAATAGTTTTGGAAAAAAATTTAGATAATATATTTCACTGACTTTCAATTTCTACCCAAACTTGACAAATATGTCTATAATCTATTGGAGAGAATGAATTACCTGTTTTATTGTTTAAAATCAGTCTGTTCACCTATATAATTAATCTCAAACCTTTCCATGGGCTCCATCAATTTTCTCCAATCACCATTTAACAGTTGCAAACTCTTTTTCTGTTCTTGTTTGGTGTCTCTGAGATATAATAAAATTGCTCCCATATTTTAACAAATCCCCCTTGAACAGTCATGTTTCTCTTGTTTTAAATTTGTAAAACAAACCTTTAGAAGATATATGCCACCTGCAATGTCTCCATCTCTATACACCCCATTTGAAGATGCCCTTCTATGTTATAATGATGAATTGACTTAAGTATTAATTCCTTTTGATAGATAATGGATTCTGACTTTACTTCTTAGTACCTAACAGGGTCACCAGTGCATAGCATTATGCAAACCCTTGTCTGCAGAAAGAGTAAATGAATACATAAGCTGAAAGAAGCAAGTTTCTAAATATTTGTGGAGTTAATTGAACTAAATTTCAAACACTGAGCATTTATTGAATCATCAATGGAGTTTTTACTGTGGCCATGATTTCATTTTACTTAAATGAATGTAGGTATTTCCAACTCACTTGGAAGTATATAACATTCCCCAGAAGAGACTAGCTAAACTAGCTAAACTGAATTATAATAAGCCCAAGAGCTCAAATCTCATACATATATGAGGTAGAGATAACACAGAGGTATTATTTGTGGATATTATATTCTTATGTTCCATACACTTTGCTAATACTTTATATTAGTTTTTGGTGAATTCTCACAGGAAATTAGTGAAGTAGGAACTACACTGACTTGTTTACAAGTATTTCCCTATACATAGCCACGGGAATACTGAGCTACAAAGGGAGTATTCTCTGCAATGATGAATGCAGAGATTGGAATTATACAGCTACAAACCAAGGAAGATTCCAAGCCACCACCAGAAGCTCAGAGGCAAGTAAGGCTCTGTCTACAAGGAGTGTTGTCAGCTCGATTTCAGACTTCTGACTTTCAGAATTGTAAGTCAATAATTAATTTCTGTTTTAAGCCACACAGCCTATGGTATTTTCTTTTGTCAGCCTTAGGAAACCAATATACTCTGTTTTACAGAACACCTTAGATCTGAATTGATTGATTGGAACAGAGGGTCTCAATTCAGGGGGAAATTTTTCCTAGAGCTTGTTAAGCTATAATAAAACCACACTATGTACTATGTTTCCAACCCTTGTGTTTATGCTCTTTCCTCAGGAAATGCAGGTAGTGTGTATTACTTAGGTTTCTGCAGAGGAATAGGACCAGAAGGATGTATGTATGTATGGGTAGATGGATGGATGGAAATAGAAACTGTAGGATACATGGATGGATAGATAGCTATGGGGAAATGGAGAGAAATATTTAATATAAAATTTAACATAAAGAAAGTTTCATACACTAATTACTAAGCAATACCAAGATATGAAGTTGGCAAGCTGGAGACCAAGGAGAGTTGATGGGGTACGTCTAGTCCAAGTCCAAAGACCTGAGAATATGGAGAGCTAATGGTTCTAGTTTTGACCGGAAAACCAGAAGGCTTGAGACCCAAGAAGAATCATGTTTCAGTGAAAACTCTAAAGACAGGAAAAGGCTGGAAAAACATACAGTGAGGCAGGAGTTGTCCCCCTTCCTAATCTAATAGAAGGGTCAGACTTTTTGTCACGTTCGGGCCTTCCACTGATTGAATACAGTTCACCCACCTTAGGGATGGCAATCTAGTCTGTCTGCTGACTCACTTGCTCATCTCATCCAAAAACACCCTAACGGATACAGAATGATGTTCAGACAATTATCTTGCCACACTGTGGCCCAGTCAATTGGCACAAAAAATTAACCACTGTGGCCCCACAACCAGGGGAAATGTATCATAGTAGATACTTATTAAGAACACATTAAGGTAAAAAAAAATTTTTTTTTGCATTCAAATTCCTCCAAAATCAACATCATGACTATTCTGTAAAAATATCAAAAGACAATTGAGGAGAAAAAGTGTATTCTGCTTTTTACCTGATATGTTATATCCCACACCTATTTTCTTCTTATGATTGTGAATAAATATTTATTTATTAACACAATAATAAGCTTAGTTGGGGAAAAGTAAAAGTAATGCACTAATGACTATATTTACACATTTTTAAAAAATATTTATTTGCTTTAGTTGTACACAATACCTTTATTTTTATGTGGTGCTGGGATTGAACCCAGGCCGCACACATGCTAGGCAAGCACTCTACCACTGAGCCACAACCCCAGCCCATATTTACACATTTTTTAATTCATTCATATTGGTTCAAAAACCAGGAATGAAGTTCATCACTGGCAGAAATACATTTTCTTAACCAAGATTATCTATGCTGTTATTAGTCAGATCAGAATATGATATAAAAAGACTCTCCCAAGGATTCTTGAGCATTCAAGACAACTATGTTTGTGCAATCCTCTGTTAACACAAATAAGGTTTAAATTTTTAAAAATCTGGATTGGAAAGAAGGCAGAAGAATCCTGGCTATGTCACTCATCAGCTTTAAGACCAGTGAGTACTCTCCTGTGACCTCAGTTTCATGCAGAATATAACTCCTGCCCTCACAATTCACAATGTTTTCCATGAGAATTAAATGAGGTGAACTCTGTGACACTACTTTATGAGCTCAAAACATTAGATAAGTTAAGAGTTTATTCAGCCAATAAGGCCTCAAAGCCTTCTGCATCCAGGCACTGCTCGGGTTGCTGAAAAAAAAAAAAAAAAAAAAAAAAAACAAGATGGCAACAACATGGTTCTTGATCTCTACTGATTCAGAAATGTAGCCTGCCTTGGTGGTGCACACCTATAATCCCAGTGTCTCGAGAGGTTGAGGCAGGAGGATCACAGGTTCAAAGCCAACCTCAGCAATTAAACAAAGCCCTACACAACTTAGCCAGACCCTGTCTCTAAATAAAATATAAAAATGGTTTGGGATGTGGCTCGGTGGTCAAGAGTCCCCAGGTTTAATCCCCAGTACCAAAATAAATACATAAATAAATAAAATGAAATAAATAAAAGGGAAAGATTCAGAAATGTAAATGAAGAAATAAAGGTGCTAGTTTGGGAGCTACAAATAGTTCAGTGTGGGTAGAACTTAGCATGTACATGAAGGTGTAGTAGAAAAAAATTATAAATGTGGCAAAGATCTCATCTTACATATCCTGAGTGGGAAGTTAGACTTTTATACTTTAAAACTGTTAAACTAAAATACTTGTAACACAGATATGATATGATAGGTTTTATGCTTTCAGACTTTCCCTTTGGCAAAAATATAAAGTATTATACTATAAAAGAATTACGTTCAATGGATTAATGGATATTATATCTATAAATAACATATTGTTGACTTTGGTCATACATTCAATATAAATTAAGTGAGCAAAATAGTTGCCTTTACACCTGTTTTTCTTTTACTGCCTTCTACTCTTCAAGCAAGTGTTCTTGTAGCTACTCAACAAATAATGAAACGGATGCACAGAAACATCAAATCAGACAACTAGCCCTTTTCAGAATCAGAAATGGAAGATAGCATAATACCTTTTCAATAATCATCACTGTCGTAAATACCAAACAACAGAGTATTTTCTTTGCCTATAGCAAATATCTTACTTGAATCTGGCTTGGATTCTTTTATGTGACATGGTACTTTTCTAGTTCTGCTTAGTACCTGACCCAGGACAGAAAGAAATGCATCTGAACATTTCACTGGACTTTGCTCTGGCCTCGTGATTAGATCACATTTCATGTGTCTGCTCTACCACATGTTCAAAGAAGCACCTCAAAGTGTTGCTGCAAATGGCCACATCGGCCAGCAAAGCCTGATTCCTGCTAGTGGAAGACTTTCTGTTGTTGCAGCTCTTGAGCGGATGTTGTTATAGCTTTTTAGTATTATAATGATTTTTGAACCTTACATGTCATATATATACTGAATGCTAAATAACAATAGCCTATGTTCTAGTCATTTGCCATATACTAGCTATGCCTTAGGCAAAATCTGTGCATAAACAATATAAAAAGAGGCCACATGTGAGCTTTTGGGGGACACCTCATATCTAAACCATAACACCTCTCCTCTACTGATCTTTCTTCTATTTACTCTTAGTTTTTTTTTGTTTGTTTGTTTTTGTTTGTTGTTGTTGTTGTTTTGTTTTGTTTTGGTTAGTGTCTTGTAGATATAATTCTCTGTGCTTAGGTCAGAGTCATTCCACTATTCTTCCCTTATCCTATCCCAGCTCCCTCCCACTCAATCCCCTTCATCTAAGCCACTGATCTTTCTTCCATCTTTATGGAATTTCCCCTGCCCTCTCCCTTTCTCTCTCTCCCTGTCCCTCTATTTTAGACAAGCTTCTGCATGTCAAAGAAATATCTGACCTTTGACTTTTGGGTCTGTCTTACCTCACTTAGCATGATGGTCTCCATTACCATCCATTTATCAGCAAATGTTATAATTTCATTCTTCTTTATGACTAATACTACATTGTGTATATATACTGCATTTTCTTTATCCATTCACCTGTTGAAGGGCACTTAGGTTGGCTCCATAGCTTGGCTATTGTGAATTGTGCTGCTATGAACACATCACTATAGTGTGCTCATTTTAGATCTTTTGGATATGTAATGAAGAGTGGGGTAGCTGGGTCATATGGTGTACATTGCTAGTTTTTTAAGGATCACCATATTGCTTTCCAGAGTGGTTATGCTCATTTGCTGTCTCACCAACAATGCATGAGTGTATCTTTTCCCTCACATCCTCCCCAACACTTTTATAATTATTTCTGTTCTTGATAATTTCCAGTCTGACTGGAATGGGATGAAATCTCAATGTAGTTTTGATCTGCATTTCCCTAATTGCTAGAGATGTTGAACATATTTTCATATATTTGTTGGCAATTTGTATTTCTTCTTTAGAGAAGCATATGCTTAGTTCTCTACGCTACTTCACATACACCACTTCTACTTGTATATATATTCTTAAAAAATTAAAATCAAAGCAGTTTGTTATAGTGGCAAGATTGAAAATGAAGGAACTCAATAAAACTTGATGCTAACTCCAGTACTCATTTACTGAGAAATCCTAAATAACTACCTAATTTTCCTAAGCATCAGTTTTTATCACCTCCTTTCACCTAAATTATTTTATAACTGACAACCTAAAACACAAAATTTAGTACCCTATGATATGCTATCAGATATTATTCTCTGCTTATTTGCTCTGCATAAAACTTAAAAGCGAAATGAGATTGCAACTTTTCAAGTTTCTCAAAGTAGCTAGCAAAGCATTAAATACATGGCTGAATTACTTTTAAAATCTGCTTTTCTCTGAGCTTTATATTCTATCATTGCAATGTTACTTGACAACCTAATATTGAAAACTAACTCTTCTATCTAGAAAATCAAGTCAAACTTTTTGAAAGCTGAAGGATTTATCTATTTGTATTATTAACTGCACTAAGTGAGTATATTGTTATAGATATAAAAAGTTAAATATCTGCTGTGCTTAATTTCTACAATTCCAAGAGAAATTTCCACTAAAATATTATATTTTTCTATAACTAATTAACAAATTATAATGCAGTTTAAACAAAGGGGACAATTGTGTATCTATACCTTATACACACTCCTTGAAATACTTTAAATACAGAATCCTAGTTTCAGTGTAAAATGGCCTTTCTGAGTGCATTCTACCATAGGAGAAGTTTCCTGTTTAAAATGTCCAACAGGGTAGGAGTTGATCAAGAGGCTGTGGGATTTCCATGCCATTTTGCTGTAGATACTGCATGTATCTTAAATGAGGGATAAAATGGCAGATGGAACATAAAATTTGGAACAAAGGACCTGATTCTCTGTACTTGATTTTCAGAGAGACTGAATATGCAAATATGTATTTTTAAAAGAGGTCTAACAAGCACACAATATATGACAAGATGATTTGAAAGCTTTTTCCACTGAGGATTTTTTTGGTTGGATTATTGGAAAAAGGATAATAAGCTTTAAAATTAATAATTAGTATACTGCCATCTGTGTACTCAGTTATTTTTGTCTAATTCAATTAATAAGAATGAACCTTCTGGATTAAAATAAAGATGTGTAGCACCAACACAGTTAAAGTGTCATTATGGTAATTATGACTGGTGGCTCTAGAAGACAAAATAAAAGAGAGACAGAAGCTATGGGAATTCTGCATGTACCCTATTACTTGAATGATAAAGGAAAAGGGGAGTTACCCTTTTGTCCTCATACAAGAGCTCTTAATTTTTGTTTTCCATAAAAGTATTTTTGTAAATTAATGACTAAAAATTCTGATTTTCAATAAATTCTATCAAAGTAGATTTTTGCATTTTTGTAGTTTGATGCATTTAACAGAAACTTGCTTGAAAAAAAAAACATATAAACTAGATTAATTTGGAATTAAAAACAACAAAACTTAGCTTATTTTATGATCATAATTTGATTCAAAGCCTTGAAAAAGTAACTTTATATAAATATGAAATTCAGGATCAGTACATATGGAATATAAGAAATCTGAAGCACATTAAAAACTTCACAGATTAATACATTTATTTTTTTTAATTATGGATGGCTTATCTACTTTTTACTAGCCTCAAAAGAAAATAAAGATGTCTTTAAAACAACATCAACTTTCTATATTAAATCAGAATAATAAACTATTAGCTCATGAAGATAAAGATAACTTCATTAATGATGATAGGAAACTGGATCGGATATAAGTAATTTCCGACTCTTATCTTTTCAGTCTCAACTTCAAAAGAGTAATAAGAATCAGCTTTTCTTCCTGTTCCCTTTCAAGACTCTTTGTAAATACTGGGGAAGTTTTCAGGAGCTATGGGGCTATGAAATCCCATGATGACCTTTAGGAAAGAAATATATTATTGTATTTTTAAAGTATTTACTTCCCCATATCAACAATACTAAATAATTATCAGCAAAAAAAAGTCATAAACTGAAACCCTGCTCAATGATTCAAAGAATATGTTTGTGAAATTTTGTTCCTATGACATATGCTTTATCTTCAAAAATTTAGGAAACAATGCTCAGGACTCCATTTATTACCTGTAGAGTTTTAAACATGATATAATAATTGTTTCACAATGCTAAGTGTGAAATGATTTGCATGCTTTTAAGAACATAATTAGTATATAAAAGTATAACAAAGTTATGTGGGTGAAATATTAATAAAAATAATCTTGGTAAAATACTTTTAACATAAAATGAAATTATAAAAGTGAATTCTATCAAAGTGTCACCTAAACAGCCATAGGAGAGAAGCAACACCCCCTTCACCTCCCCATCCTCCCACCCCATTTTCACACACACCTCCTGCAGCAATTTGCTCAACAGGAACTAAGGCAGAATGGCGCAAACCAGAATTTTCCAAGATGACCATGGTGGTATGTGCAAAAGGTGCAGTGTGTAAAAGAGGAAGATCTGGGTATGCTTCCCTCCCTGGTGCACGTGCACACACACACACACTACTACTACTACTACTACTACTACTACTACTTGAAATTAGCAATCGCACATTTGTAAGTCAAATTTTACAAGAGAAACAAATATATTTCGTGTTAAATTAAACATAATTATTTCCTTTAAAAATCACTTTCTTCATTAACATGAGGAAATTGATAAATATCATGTGAAATATTTAGAGTGATATTAGATCTCTAAAACTGAATAGGAACCATGTCCAACACAATCTAGATTGTTAAACCAACAAATTAGAACTTTGTTACCAAAGTTATGGCGGTCATGAAGGATTCTAAACAAGAAGGCATTATATTATTGTTTATTATGTTATTATTGGTTGTATTTTAGGAAAGTTTCTCTAACTAACAATAAAGATAGATAGGAAACAAGAAAGACTAGAACCAGGGGAAATATTTCATCTCTTTCAATAATTACATGAATTACAAAATAACATGTAGGTTTTGATGGCATAAGACTGCATGCTATACATACAGATTTTATTTTTAAATGACAGTGTCATAAATCTTTACTTGCAAGGATACTTGGCTGATAATGTATGTAAATTTTATGACATTTTAAAATGGAGATAAACTGAAATATTTTGGGTCTTTGCACAATTGTCAATACCTTTAACATTAAACATGTAAACACAAGCAAATACACATACACATATGCACACCTAAGTTACTTGAAGTTACCAAAAGCAAACTTATAAGTCAGACTTTAGTAATAGAAATAAATGCATTATATATTTAAGTTAACATAATGGTTTCTTGCCTAAGAGGGAACACATTCTGATATAGATTTTAAATAGAGAAAATTTCGTAGTATTTCTTTGGCTCTAGGTAGTTGGCATTATTTTTAAGCTTTCTCCCAGTAATTTCCATAAATACAATTAGATTCTCAATGATGTTAGTCTCATTTATTTACCAAAAATATGCTTTAATGCTTTCTGCCAATAAATTTCACCTACATTTGATAAAATAATTTTATTAAATAATGAAACATTCTAGGACTGAAAAAAGAATCCTAAGCAAAAGTGACTAAACAAAAAGTATAAAAATAAAAGGCGGGGAATCCTGGGAAGATGGCCGACAGGAGGGAGGTGCTCTCTGGTCATAGTTACTAAAAGATGCTTAGTGGGAAGTTTGAGCGCATTACTAGTAATTCTCTTGCAACTGAAAGGGAGCTGAGACATTCGTGCACCTCTGGATGGTGAAATTCAACAATCTCCGGACCACGACAGGCAGGGGCACAGAGTTGGAGCGGTCCACAGTCCGAAGCAGCACTGTCGGCAGCTGCCGGCAGCCGCCCAATAACATTCTGGCAAGGGGATGATCCACAGAGCAGCTTTGAAACCGATCAGCGAGCAAGGATAGAAAGGAGCCTAGAAGCGCAAGCAGGGTCCATGTAGAGCTCTTTCACACAACTTGCCAAGCCCATCCTGCACTCTCTGGAGTGACACAAAGGTCTTCGGAACTGCTATTGAGCGGGAGGAGAGCACCGCCATCTTTGAGGAAAACAGTGGCTGACCCGGACAAAAGAACAAGGCAGAAAGGAAGAATAGCTGCAGACATCCAGGGAGCCACCAACGCTCTGAGAATATCGCACACCTAGGCTCAGGCAACCAGCAGGGAAGGGCGTGTCTGAGGCCAGCGCAGCGACCCCAAGGTGCATCCTTGACTCTACTAACAGGATTGAGGATTGCTGACTGTCTAGACATGATCCGATACAACTGGCTTAAACTGGAAAGGGAAAAAGGAGGGCTTCCCAGGGTCTGTTTTGAGACTTGTTCCTGTTTTCGACTTTTGTTAGTTTGTTTTTTTTGTTTGGTTGGTTTTTTTTGTTTTGTTTTGTTTTGTTTTGTTTTGCTTTGTTTTTTTGCATTGATCATCAGTGTGTTTGCTTCTACTCCTCTTTTCTTTCTTTTCTTCCTTCTCACTTTTGCATCTTTTCTTCTTTCTTCATCTTTCCTATTTACACCCTGCCAGTGCATACACAACTGAGGAAAAAGCAAGTTATATGCAGAATTTGGGATTTCAAGAACGGGCGCAATTGAACTATATAGCAAAGTGGTGTTATATATAGTTTACTCTCTATTTTCTTGACTCTCTCTCTCCTCTCTCTTACACGAATTCCTACTCTTTTGTCATTTTTTTTTTTTTCTTTTCCATCTTACTTCTTCTCTCTCAACAGCTGCATAAGTTAGGTTTATATATAAATTGATCTTTCCACCTAATTGTTCACTCCATTCTCTTTCCTCTCTCGTCTACTGATACTAAACCATTTCCACTAAACCACTTTCATAGAAACCTCTTTTCATACTTTCTAAGAGAGAACAATTCAAGACACTCACTTCCTTCTTCCTAAACATATCACCTATGTATCCAATACTTGAAGCTATAAAACCCCATCAGAAGCATACAGAGTAAATTGGAAACAATATCTGGGTTAACTAAATCTGTACATTGTGATCAAACTTGGATTTTCTGAATAGAAAGTGTTAGATTTTAAAGTGTAAAGGAATTTTAAGGGGATCTGATAGCATTGTACTACAGGAGCAACATAAGGCTTTAAGGTAAAATCGAAATAGTCAAGGTCCCACAGTGCAGGAAGAAAAGACACACAAGCAACATAAAGAAACAAGGGAAGAAAGTGACACAAACAAATCAATATACCTCATCAGTAGATTCCACAGCGAGCACAGTTGGTGAAATGCCGGAGATGGAATTTAGAAATTACATATTCCAAATGTTTATGGAACTTAAGAATGAACTAAAAAATGAGATGAGGGAGCAAATACAGGTGGCAAAAGATCATTTTGACAAAGAACTCCAAAAACAAATACAGGAAGTAAAAAATTACTTCAATAGGGAAACAGAGGCTCTAAAGAGAAACCAAACAGAAATTCCAGAAATGAAAGAAGCAATAAGCCAAAATAAAAGTTCAATTGAAAGCATCACCAACAGAGTAGACCACTTGGAAGAAAGAAACTCGGACAATGAAGACAAAATATATATCCTAGAGAAAAATTTAGATAACATAGCAAAACTCATAGGAAATCAAGAACATAACATCCAAGAATTATGGGACAACATAAAAAGACCAAACTTAAGAGTGATTGGCATAGAGGAAGGGACAGTTTCAAGCCAAAGGAATGAGTAATTTATTCAACAAAATAATTACAGAAAATTTTCCAAACTTGAGGAATGAATGGGAAACTCAAGTTCAAGAGGCTTACTGAACACCAAACAAACAAAATCACAACAGATCCAGACCAAGACACATTATAATGAAAATGCCTAATATACTGAGCAAGGAGAAAATACTAAAAGCCACAAGAGAAAGGAAACAGATTACATATAGGGGGAAACCAATCAGACTATGTTCAGATTTTTCAACCCAGACCTTAAAAGCAAGAAGATCCTGGAATAGCATATTTCAAGCTCTGAAAGAAATGGGATGTCAACCAAGAATCTTATATCCAGCAAAATTGAGCTTTAGATTCGAAGATGAAATAAAAACATTCCATGACAAGCAAATGTTAAAAGATTTCACAACTCAAAAGCCAGCACTTCTGAACATCCTGGGCAACATTTTTCATGAAGAAGAAGAGAAAAATAACAATGAAAATCAACAAAGGGAGATATTAAACTAAGGGAAATACCAACCAGAAGAGAAAGCAAATCAAGCTAAAGAGCATAATACAAATAAAAATGGATGTGAATAAAAATCACATCTCAATAATAACCCTGAATGTTAATGGCCTAAACTCGCCAATCAAAAGACACAGATTATCAGAATGGATTAAAAGAAATGACCCAACAATTTGCTGTCTCCATGAAACACACCTCGTAGAAAAAGACATCAAATGACTGAAAGTGAAAGGCTGGGAAAAGTCTTATCACTCACATGGCCTGCAGAAGCAAGCAGGGGTTTCCATTCTCATATCAAATAAGGTAGACTTCAAACCAAAACTAATCAAGAGGGACAAAGATGGATATTTCTTACTACTTAAGGGAACCATTCATCAACAGAATATAACAATCATAAATCTATATGCCCCAAATAATGGAGAACCTACATTCATAAACAAACTCTTCTCAAGTTCAAGAGTAAAATAGACCACAACACAGTTATTCTAGGGGACTTCAACACACCTCTCTCACCAATGGATACATCATCCAAACAAAAGCTAAATAAAGAAACTTTAGGCCTCACTCAAACAATTAATAATTTAGACCTAACAGACATATATAGAATATTTCATCCCTCAGTAAACAAATACACTTTTTTCTCAGCAGCACATGGCTCCTTCTCCAAAATAGACCATATATTATGTCATAAGGAAACTCTCAGCAAATATAAAAAAATAGAGGTACTACGCTACATTCTATCAGACCATGAAAGAATGAAATTGGAAATCAATGACAAAACAAGGAATAAGAAAAACTACTCCAACAACTGGAAGCTAAACACCATGCTACTGAATGAACAAGGGGTTGAAGAAGACATCAAGGAGGAGATTTAAAAATTCCTAGAGGTAAATGAGAACACAGATACATCATATAGAAATCTCTGGGACACTATGAAGGCAGTAGTAAGAGGAAAATTCATTGCACTCAGTTCATTCCTTAAGAGGAAAAAAAAAAAAAAAAACAACAAATAAATGACTTAACGTCACACCTCAAAGCACTAGAAAAAGAACAGACTAACACCAAGAGCAGTAGAAGACAGGAAATAATTAAAATCAGAGCAGAAATTAATGAAATTGAGACTAAGGAAACCATTCAAAGAATTGACAAAACTAAAAGTTGGTTCTTTGAAAAAATAAACAAAATTGACAGACCATTAGCGAAGCTAACAAAAAGAAGAATAGAAAAAACTCAAATTACTAACATTCGTGATGAAAAAGGGAATATCACAACAAACACCTCAGATATACAGAAGACAATTAGAAATTACTTTGAAAACTTGTATTCTTATAAAATAGAAAATATTGAAAACATTGACAGATTTCTAGGGTATGATTTGCCTAAACTGGAACTTGAAGCTATACACAATTTAAACAGATCGATTACAAGCGAAGAAAGAGAAGACATCATCAAAAAGGTACCAACAAGGAAAAGTCCAGGACCTCATGGGTTTACAGCCGAGTTCTATAAGACTTTCAAAGAAGAACTAATACCAATGCTCTTCAAACTATTTCAAGAAATAGAAAAAGAGAGAGCTCTTCCAGACTCTTTCTATGAGGCCAATATTACATTATTCCAAATCAGGCAAAGACGCATCCAAAAAAGAAAACTTCAGGCCCATATCTTTAATGAACATAGATGCAAAAATTCTCAACAAAATCCTGGCAAATCGAATACAAAAACATACCAAAAAGATAGTGCACCACGATCAAGTGGGGTTTATCCCAGGGATGCAAGGCTGGTTCAACATTCGGAAATCAATAAACATAATACATCACATCAATAGACTTAAAGATAAAAATCGTATGATCATCTCAATAGATGCAGAAAAAGCATTTGACAAAATACAACACCCCTTTATGTTCAAAACACTAGAAAAACTAGGAATATCAGGAACATATCTCAACATTATAAAAGCTACTTATGCAAGTCCCAGAGCTAACATTATCTTAAATGGAGAAAAAATGAAAGCATTCCCTCTAAAAACTGGAACAAGACAGGGATGCCCCCTTTCACCACTGGTATTTAACATAGTACTGGAAACTCTGGCCGGAGCAATTAGACAGACGAAAGAAATTAAAGGGATCCAGATAGGAAAAGAAGAGCTCAAATTAGCAGTGTTTGCTGATGACATGATAATCTACCTAGAAGACCCAAAAAACTCTACCAGAAAACTTTTACAACTAGTAAATGAATTTGGCAAAGTTGCAGGATTCAAAATCAATACACATAAGTCAAAAACATTTTTGTACATCAGCAACAAAGCCTCTGAAAGGGAAATGATGAAAACTACGACATTTACAATAGCATCAAAAAAAAATAAAATACCTGGAAATCAACTTAATGAAAGAGGTGAAAGACCTCTATAACGAAAATTATAGAACACTACAGAAAGAAATCAGAAGAAATCAGAAGATGGAAAGACCTACCTTGCTCTTGGACAGGCAGAATTAATATTGTCAAAATGTCCATACTACCAAAAGCATTATACAGATTTAATGCAATTCCAATCAAAATTCCAATGTCATTCTTCAAAGAAATAGAAAAAGCAGTCATGAAATTCATCTGGAAAAATAAGAGACCCAGAATAGCCAAAGCAATCCTGAGCAAGAAAAGTGAAGCAGGTGGCATCACCATACCAGACTTTAAATTATACTATAGAGCAATAGTAACAAAAACAGCATGGTATTGGCACCAAAACAGACTGGTAGACCAATGGTCCAGAATTGAAGACACAGAGACTAATACATATAATTTCAGCTAACTTATATTAGACAAAGGTGCCAAAAATGTACAGTGGAGAAAGGATAGCCTCTTCAACAAATGATGCTGGGAAAACTGGAAATCAATATGCAACAAATTGAAATTAAACCCTTATCTCTCACCATGCACAAAACATAATTCAAAGTGGATCAAGGACCTAGGAATTAGACCAGAGACAATATGCCTAATAGAAGAAAAAGTAAGCTGCAATTTCCAACATGTCGGATTAGGCCCCAGGTTCCTTAATAAGACTCCTGTAGCACAAGAATTAATATCAAGAATTAATAAATGGGATAGATTCAAACTAAAAAGCTTCTTCTCAGCAAAAGAAACAATCAGGTGAATAGAGAGCCAACTAATTGGGAACAAATATTTAATACATGCACATCAGATAGAGTGCTAATTTCTAGAATATATAAAGAACTCAAAAAACTTGACACCAAAAAAATAATAATAATAATAATAACCCAATCAATAAATGGGCTAAGGAATTGAGAAGACACCTCTCAGAAGAAGATAAAGGATTAATCAACAAATACATGAAAAAATGCTCAACATCGCTGGCAATTAGAGAAATGCAAATCAAAACTACTCTTAGATTTCATTTCACTCCAGTCAGAATGGCAGCTATCAAGAACACAAACAACAATAAATGTTGGAGAGGATGTCGGGGAAAAGGCACGTTTCATACATTGCTAGTGGGACTGCAAAATGGTGCAACCATTATGGAAAGCAATATGGAGATTTCTAGGAAAGCTGGGAATGGAACCACCCTATGACCCAGCCATCCCACCCCTGGGTCTATTCCCAAAGGACTTAAAAACAGCATATTACAGTGACATAGCTATCTCAATGTTTGTAGCTGTGCAATTCACAATAGCTAGGTTGTGGAACCAACCTAGATGTCCCTCAGTAAATGAGTGGATTAAGAAAATGTGGTATATACGCACAATGGAATTTTACTCAGCAATAAAAGAAAAAAAAATAATGTCATTCACAGGTAAATGGATGAAGTTGGAAGACATAATGCTAAGTGAAGTTAGTCAGTCTCAAAAATCCAAGTACCTAGCTGGGCGCAGTGGCGCACGCCTGTAATCCCAGCACTGGGAGGCCGAGGCAGGAGGATCGTGAGTTCAAAGCCAGCCTCAGCAATGGCAAGGCACTTAGCAACTCAGTGAGACCCTTTCTCTAATAAAATACAAAAAAGGGCTAGTGATGTGGCCCAGGGGTTGAGTGCCCCTGAGTTCAATCCCCGGTACCAAATAAATAAATAAATTTAAAAAAAAAATCCAAGTACCAAATGTTTTCTCTGATATAAGGAGGCTAGTTCACAGTATTGTGGGATGGGGGTACATAGGAGGATTAGAGGAACACTAGAATGGTCAAAGGGAAGGGAGGGGAAGGGAGGGAGCAAGGGGGGGGAGGGGAGAAAAGAAAAAAAAAAGGTGGTTGAATGAGATGGATATCATTTTCCTAAAGGTATGATTGAAGACCTGAATTGTACAAATATACTTTGTATACAAACAGTTGTATGTAAAAAGATGCTATATATGGGCACAATGAATTGTAATTATTATAAATTTAAAAAAGAAAAAAAAAGAATAAAGGCATTGGGTACAAGTAAAACAAATAAATAAATATTAAAAATATGCATACACATTGGTTAAAATATGTTATATTTAACTTTGACTTTTTGTCAACTAAAACGCAGAGGAACAAAAAATGGATATATGAGTTTCACTGTCAAAGAGAAGAATACTGTGTTTACAGGTAATGCAACTATTATGGTGATTGGGTGTTTAGGTTCTTGTATTCTTACACAGAAAATTAAAAAGACTTTTGGTGAAGCTTTGATTTATAAATAATTAAAATCCATATTTCTTTTAAAAATAAATAAATAAATAAAGGCATTTCACAAGTAAGATTTCTGATTTTTTTTAACCACCAAAATTAACATTTAAAAATCAATAAATTAGAGAAACTCTGAGAGAGAGGTATTTTTAAAATAAGCTATGTTTGGTATGAAAATCCTGTCAATGATAATATTGACCTACACTTGAACAAGAATCTCAATATCCCTCAGTTTCGTATTATGGTATTTCATATGTAACAGTCGTAGGATCAGAGACAACTATCTAAACAGAACTAGTAATGATTTTATTCCAATCTTGAATAAATTAGGCCAAGATTTGACAGATGGAATGTAGTCCAGGAAAACTGATGGGCAACACCAGTGCAGAGTCTATATACCAGTACAGATGCGTTGGGGTCTATAAAGATTAAGATCAGCCCCTGAAGTTAGTGCTTGTCCACAAAAACATCCCCAAAACTGGAATAGAGAAAAAGGAAAATGTTTTTTGTAGTCAGGCCTGTTTGAAATCAAATCCGTTTTGCCACTTAGTTTTGAGCCACCTTGAGCAAGGTCTTCATGTTGCTTGATTTCTGTTTCCCTACTGGTAAATGTAGATAATAATAGCAGCTTCAAAAACTTGTTGTAGAGATAGAATAAGGTAACAAGGTAGTACACCTAGCACGGATGCTGAAAGTTTGATAAAAAAACAGCTATCGCTATAGCCGCAAAGTAAATTGTCAAAAATAGACAGAAATACTATTCAGACCACAAAATACTGTGATTGTCTTTGAACAGGAGGAGTAGAAAGAATTAAAGAGGGAAGATTTAGAAAGCTCTAATAAAATTATCTTTGGCAATAGTTTTAATGTACAAAATTGATTTTAAAAAAAAGTTCATTTTGGACAGAAAGAATAGTTTTTAACAATGCAAGAATATTTTGAAACAGGTAGTGGTACTGTTTGACAGAAATGAGTTCTGGTCTATTCTTGAAGAATATTGAGAATCACACAAGGAAATATAATTTAATTCTTGAGGTATTGATAGCAACTGGCATGTTTTGAACAAGGATTATTAAACAGCATCATCCCTTACCAAGATTATTTATCTCTTATTTTGATTTGTAAAGCTAAGGATCTTGTTATCTCCCTAATAAGTCCTCTTGTCAAGTGTATAAATTAGAAAATCATACGTATTAAAATTTATTAAAACCCCATAGTATTACAAAATGCTTGTGAAAATTGTTCTTGTACCCTTTGCAATGTTGTTTCAGCAATTTTCCCACAAACGTTCTGACATTGAGAACTAGCAGCCATGAAACAATTTTTCAAAGGGCTTTATAAGGAAAAATACCCTTAAGTCTGAGGATGTAATGTTATCAGAGACTCCAAAACTTGTCTGAACTCATGATGAACCATTCTCCCTTTCTTTGAAAGCCCTCTTCAGTTCCTTTGGAACCAGCAATACTTCCTTGCTACTGCATAATAAACACAGGCTGATCCCCCACCCAGAGAACATTCCATGCAGAGAAAACAGCTGGGCTATGAAAGAAAAGCTTGCGCACACGTTTCAGGATAACTTCCGATTAGATGTATCTTTAGATTATTCGAACCCACAATATTTCTTGCTTGAATGTGAAACATATTGAGTGTTTGAGGCAGGATGATTTGTTTCTGAATGCCAAGCTCTGTGTTCAGCCTAGCAGAAAGTCCTCTTATCCCTTTGGGCTCCCACAGGCTTGTGGAAGAAAAGTGAGTTGTGCATCACTGGTTTGCTGTGGTCTCTGAAACCATATCAAACTGCCTGTGTCATGCTCTTCATTCAACAGATGGAAAATATTGCCTTGCAGCTCCGTGCCAGGAAGGGAAGCTCATTGAGAGAAGTGAATAGAGGCCCAGAGAGGCACACAGGCTGTGTGCATTCCAGTGAGGGGTTAACGGTCAGGAAAAGTGGTTCACTGAGGCAAGACAGAGAGAAATGGCCGAGCTGCTTTTGTGATTGATGATCAGTGGAATGTGAAGAAAGTAAGCAAAGAAAGACATTTAAGTACGGAACAGAGGCATTAATAAATAGTAACTATCACAACCAACTCTAATGATGATTTATAGTAGGGCTCTGAGGCAAATCTCTTCATCTGGGATTGCTAATAACATACAAACCTTGGGAAAAGACTAAAAAGTAGTAAAGTTCACAACAACCACAAAGTTTCTTTGGGAATTTTGCTGCTTCTCTCTGTTTTTGTCCAAGTCAATACCTAAAACCATCCATCCAGATACCATTGCATGGGGCCTATGTGGAACTGCAGTTAATGATTATTTCCACCAAGTAGAGTCATCTGCCCACTTCTTGCTAACTTCCAAGTTTAAGTACATTATAATGTGGCTGCTTTTGTATTTTCTGATTTTATTTTCCTAATTGCATATCTCCTATCATATCATCCCTTTCACAAACTACAATCAGAAGTGCAGGCCCAGCAAAGCGATTTGTTGAATCTTACAAATCTCGGTGATATCGCTCAATAAACATGCTCTGCTTCATGAAGAAGACTACATAGAAAGGAGAAATTGTAATTTACCCCACATCACAAGTGTGTGTTTCTGTCTGTGAATGACCTATACATTAATGAACACATAGAACAGTTTCAGGGCAAAGTTTATAACAAGTAGCATCAAATTCAGGTAGCTGTTAAAAATTCCTGAGCACCTAATAATTCCCAGGAAGACATAGGTTTTCTTCTGTTAAAATGGTTTTGTCATCATTGAATGCCTCTTGTTATGAGGTGGAAAGTAGATGGGAGATAGATAGATAGATAGATAGATAGATGAATATGTTGAATTATGTGCACATAATATCTTTTCATTCATAGTATTAGTAGTTTTTCAGTAAGTGCTCACTATATATCAGATACTTTATATCTATTTGCTTCTCCTGATGTGTACTTAACTCTATGAAGTAGGCTTCTTTCTCAGCTGCAATGTTTTTTTTCTTTTTTCGGACATGGAAATGGAGATAGAGTTTCAAAATAAAAATATCACTATCTAGCAGAGTTGATTGGCCCAGTAAAGCAGATACCAAATCCCATGATCTTAATTACTCTGTAAGGGGTTTTGATTCAATAAAAGGAATCAACCTATGAATTTAAATCCAATCACATTAAGAGCTCCCAAAAGGGGTTAAAGAGGACCTTTTCTCCCCTTCTGACCTGGAGAATGAATACTGTTGAACCCGTTCAGTGCTAAGAGACTTAAATGGACGTGTCATCAATAATCTCTGGGCTTGGAAACTAAGAGGAAAATAGAGCCTTTTAGTTAGAAATGCTTATCCATGGTGCTTAGGCTCAAGTAGCTCAATACTGGGTTTACACACTCTGTGGAACAACTACCCAGTTTAACCTTCCCTTTTTTAACTTTAATGATCCTTTCATTTCTTTGTGGTCTCTTAGTTGCTCACTTATGACATTCACCTCATTAAATTCAATGTAAACAATTTAGCCTTTTATAATAATTTCAAATCAAATTCTGAAAAGTTAATGTAGATATCTAGAACATTCACAGGTATGGTTCAATTTTGTATTTAGTAGTTAACGTATTTTAAATTTGAAATTTAGTAGTTGATATATTTTAAAATATTTTCATAACTAGAATTTGAATGAGATTTGGATTTGTTCTTTACAGACTGACCTTTAGTACATTATACCAATAAAGCCAAAAATATTCACTTAAGCTGTATACTGACACCTTTTTTATAGCAGCCACTTATAAAACACATAAACATTGCTGTAGTCATGGTCTTTTGGTTGTAAGAAAGAGTTCCCTTTGTGGCTTCAGGTAATGGGTGATTTTGCACCAGAATCGGTATGGATAGAAGGAAAACTGCAGCTACCAACGTGGGACCAGATCTCATAGGAACTCAAGGCTATGGAACCATGGCCCATGAGGAAAATAGAATAGAAGGTTTACATCAGAGTTAAGTGTTTCACCTACCTAGAAAACTTTCCTTGCTGCCAAAAGCAGGAATTTGCTGATGTGGACTATTCTACTAACAGCAAATCTATCTCTACTTTAAAGCCGTTCCTGCATCTGTGCTCAATACTCACTACATCTCCAGTACATTCTCCCTTCTTCATTCAGTATGTCTAACTCCAGGTTATTTTCATATTTTACAAGTAGAAAATGTCTTTGGCCTTACTTGATAGATAAAAAATTAAAGGTACTATAAACTCCTTTCTTGCTAAAGTAAACTAGAGCCTGCTTTCCTAACAAGCAACAGAAGAAAACTGGCTTTTAAAAGTGCATTCATTATAACAAATCCCACTAGTATGTATAATCATAACACACCAATAAAAAATAAATAGGTAATAAATATTCGTGGACCTTGAAAATAAAACAAAACAAACAAAATGCATCCAGTAAATAACAATTCATCAGGAGTTAGGCACATTTAGACTGAGTTAAATCAAAGTTGTTTATTTGCATGTTTCTCATTTTAAGCAAAGTCTAAGATACATTGTGTGTTTCAATATACAAGATGAGCATTGAAGCAACCAGATGCTTGTCTTGCAAGGAAAATATGTGGGACTCATTTTTCCTCTCTTCCTTGAAGAGTCACAGATGTGCCCTATGTGTAACAACTATGTCAAATAAACTGATGAAATTGTGCTAGGTTTTATAACCATCTACAAAAAATATTACAATTCTCCAATTGCATAATGTATGCAAGGATTATGTTGTTGTCATTATTGTTAAAACTGAGAGCCAAATAAAGTCTGGATAAAACTAAGAGCACCAGCTACCCTGAGGGAAACTTCAGAGGGAACCAGCTACTAGATACTATTAGTCTTCTGCGCCTAAACCCAGGTCTGCAGACTGATTTGCACATCAGGAGCACACCAGCGTCCTTTGGCTTCACCCTGCCCAGGCACAGTTCATCATCTCTCAGCTCCTAACACATGTGCTTGAGCTTCACCTCAACTAACTTTGACCACTAACTTTGTGTCTGGTGTAGTGTCATTGTAATCCCTCCCTCACCACCCGTTTTCCTTGACTATTCAAAACATGCACTCTTTCTCAACAACTCATGAAAGAAAGAAGGAAAGAAAGAAAGAAAGAGAAGAGAGAGAGAGAGAGAGAGAGAGAAGGGGACCAGAGAATCATATATTCAAAACCCAGTTAGCTATATTTCAGAAGAGTACACAGTGGAACAATATAGTGAATATGCTTCCTACATGTTTGGAGGCCTGGTTTATAAAAGGGTATCAAATTGCAAGTCTCTTTTGCTCATTCATAAGAAGGTTTCTTATTTAAAACTACTGTATCAAGTCAGGTGATAAATAAAAATGATTGTTATAGAATTCTTTTAGATTCATTTTTATCTTAGAAATATTTAACCTAGATACCTTTACTATACTTTTGAAATCAGTTTGAGCGTTAATTTTCAAGTTTTAAAAAAAGGCGTGCATTTGCTTAGATGTCTGGAAAAGAAAAAATGAGGAAATCAAGCAAGAAATTTAGTGATGTGAATATTGCCAAATATTCAATTTGTTAATATTATTCCCTCTGTCTATTTCTTTGACTGAGAACCTCTAGATATACAGTTGCACATACACCTTTAGAGAATACAATTGTGAGACTAAAATGGGATAATTATTCAGCTAGTCAAAATTTGCTGCCTACATGCAGAACATATAATACTGAGTTTGATTATTTTTCAGGAGAAAATGAATCAGGTTTTATAGGTTCATGATGAAGAGACTCAGTAAGGACAGAGGCAATAAACTAGAACAGGAACAATAAAGAATATTATCATTAAGAGTAAGCACATAACCTCAACACACAAGCATCAATACAGACTATTGATGAGTTAGGATCATGTTTTAAGGTGGCACTTACCATGAGACTGAGTAAGTTGTGAGTTCTTCACAAGCAGCCCTTCCCTGACTTTCTTCTCAAGGCACTCACCTCTCCACATCCAAACACTCATGGAAGTACACACACACACAAGCACAAGCACAAGCACACACAAACACACACACAAATATCTCTGTGTATAACCACCATTTCCCTCCTGCTCACTCATGTTTTGGATTGGGAAAAAAAAAAAAAAAAACATTTCCAATATACCAGGTAAGTTTGAAATACAAACCATTTGCGGAAGAAACTACTAAATAAATTTACAATCGTAACTAGTGAAAATAAAATAAAAAGCTTTATGGGAAAATTATCTGTCACCTGTAAAGAAATGTCAGTAGACATTGCACCTGCTGTAAACCAGGATGCTACACAGGATGTTTGATAAGGTGGATGAGGGTCAGGAAGAGTTCTATGAGTGGGTAAAGCAAATGGAGAATGAAGGAACTAAGCACACCCTGTGAGGGTGCACCATCTCCAAAATTAATATGTGATAACACTTTCAGAAAATGGCATTTTTATCATTTCTTTTCAAAGTTATTACATTTAATATCATTTTTAGGGAAAAAAAAGCAAAAACAATGCTTCTGATGTACAATGTCTTACGTAATTTTCACATTCTTTATCCTCAATAGATATATTCTATTATCCATATAAGTATTTTTTTGAATTCTGTCTAATTGTACATAGAGAGAAAATTAGAGATAAGCATATATTTCTATGTATTTGAAAATCTAAAATTATATCTCACATCTAGACTTCCAAGGGTTATTAAACAGCAATGTTAAGCACAAATCTTTTCAGCATGTCCTTTTACATTGACTGTCTCCCTTTAATTTCTTGCTGCTAATCCTTTCCTATTTCTTTTCTTAGATTTGAAAACATGATGGGGTATGTTCTTTTTTAACATGTTTTTAGTTATAGATGGACAAAATACCTTTATTTAATTTATTTCTTTCTATGTGGTGCTGAGGATCGAACCCAGTGCCTCACACATGCTAGGCAAGTGCTCTACCACTGAGCTACAACCCCAGCCCTGGGGGTGTGTTTTTGTGCTTGTACATATATGTGTATGTATAGATAAAATCTAGGAAAACTTGAAAACCAGTATCTTGTACGTGGAAACAATTAGTTTTCATTTATAATGAGGTATGTTGAGAATTACTATAAATTAGAAAATTATGAGTACTGAGGCTGCCATTTACTTTTCTCCATCTCATTGACACACACAAAAAAATCAACAAATCAACAGAGAAATAGTCTGAAAGCAAGCTACATAATTAGAGAGGAAAAGAAGCAAAGAGTCTACCCTAGCAAACCAAAAACTATATCCATTATAGAATTTTGATATGTGCTAAGGGTATTGTAATTATTTTACATTTTGTGTCCCTACTTCCCTACCTTTTTCCAGTTGTGCTAAAGTGAATATGACAGGTGAGTGATTTGGGCATAGTTTCTCCACATCCTTTCCATAGCATAGTATATGTTAAAACCAGAGTAAACTGGAATTACTGTAAAAGATGCAAAATCTATATGGTATAGGCGTGGACTTTTGAGGAGAGGAGAGAGATGATAACAAATATAAAAAGAAGGCATTAGAGGCAGAAGTGGTAAGCACTTTGATGAAAAAGAAGCTGCACGTGGTGATATCAGAAATAACAGTAAATCTGTAAGAGTTCAGACAAAAAAAAAAGTGGTTTAATTCTGCAAATGAATGACTTGAGTTTTCAGTCAGATCCCACCTGGTATAAAGATGATCACCATTATCTGATGTCAAAGACCAAAAGCAAAAATGCCGATGGCAAATTTAGCAGGTTTCAGGTAAATTAATTAGTGAAAATTATTTTGAAATAATTTTTAGATCTTCTAA
The DNA here is from genome assembly GCA_025594165.1 of Tamias sibiricus. Lineage (NCBI taxonomy): Eukaryota > Metazoa > Chordata > Mammalia > Rodentia > Sciuridae > Tamias > Tamias sibiricus. The sequence continues at coordinate 22,047,759 of CM046663.1, forward strand.
GAGTCAATGTTAATGAAAACGATGTTGATGATGATACATAGCTAGAGAGAGACACATTCTGTACCTACATTGAGATAAAATAACCAATAAAAGCGGAAGTTAAAGACAGCATTACAACTAAATCTATAATACATAAACTATTAGTATATTTGAGCACATCCATATTATCAAATGAATTCTTTATTTCTTCAATCTGTTATGGATGCTTCAATGTTTCAGTTAGTTGTTCTCAAAGTGTGCACTCCAGTCTGGAGGCAGCAGCATTCTGTAGACGCCTGTTAGAAATTCCAGTTTTTAGCCCTCACTCAGGTCATATGAATCAGAAGCTCTGGGGTGGAGCCCAACAATCTGTGTTTTAACAACCCCTCCAGGTGATTCTGACTCATGTAATTTACACCATTCTCTAAGATAAAGCTGCCAAGGAAGCTAAATTAATATCATTTCAAATTGTAAAAGAATACTAAAAAAGGGAGAGGCACATTACAACATAAACTAATTTTTTTGTCCATATTTTTCCAAAGAGTTCAAACAAGGATAAAGAGTTACTCTGTGAAATAATGATACCACCCTAGCCGGGCGCGGTGGCGCACGCCTGTAATCCCAGCACTTTGGGAGGCTGAGGCAGGAGGATCGTGAGTTCAAAGCCAGCCTCAGCAATGGTGAGGCACTTAGTAACTCAATGAGACCCTGTCTCTAATAAAAATACAAAAAAGGGCTGGGGATGTGGCCCAGTGGTCGAGTGCCCCTGAGTTCAATCCCCGGTACCAAAAAATAATAATAATAATAATAATAATAATAATAATAATAATGATACCACCTTAATTTTAGGGCATTTTACAGAATGTATAAAGTACTTTTCTTTAAATTACCTATTTTATTATCTTGAAATACTTCCAGATTATTGGTCAAAATATATCATTATAAACATCAAATTTATAACATATTGAACTCTAAAAAATGCTGGATATCAGCAAAATAATTTCCATAGATTAGTGATCAAATGAGCCTGTAACCAATAAAAAAATATATATGGCAAAATTTAAAGAAAAAAAAAGCTTCAAAAGGTACTGCTGTATTTCAACAAATGAAGAGTCTGGATATATTTATTGCTTTTCTTTTCTTCTTCTCTTTTCTATCTTTTTTTTTTTTCTTTTTCCTTTTTCTAGTGTTCACATTAGGTGACCTGTGGTTACATTCAGGGATATTGTATACATGCTATTTTTTGGCCAAGGGAAAAATCATTTTAACCATATTACTGATCTTATATGACCACATTCTTCATAAAGAGAATTCTGAATGAAGCTTTAATGCTTATGAATACTTTCAGCTCCATGGCCTATTTGCTATCCCTAGGAGGTAGCTATTTAATCTGTCAAACATTTGTAAAACACCAAAAGCAGAGTGGCCTTTGACCTGGGTCACTAAAATTGCACCCCATTCTAGTGACTTTTTGATTTCACCCAGCAGGTCCCATACATTTGTATCATGCCTTATGAAGCATTCAGGCAGAGTATGATCTTTGACTTCTGACCACCTGTGTCCCATACTTTTTGTGTGAAAGAAATAAATGACAGGCCTGGAGATTAAGTCCAGTGCTCCTTTTTTATTCAGGTATATTGCCAGCTGAGTTGAATGACCCATGGGTGCCTTAATTTATAATTTTTTTTGCCCTTATAACTTGTAGCAATGCATGTGTTACTGACAAATTATCCTAACATTCTGTGTCACAAATGGGTTCTATTCTTTGGTAAGTAAGTATATCAATCGGAAAAAAAAAAAAAGCTAACATATTGCATGTGCAAATGCATTTACATTCTTAATTACTGCATGTGTTTTCCATATTAATGTCACCATGATTGTTTTTAAATCCAGGATCTTTGACATTTTGGAATGCTTTCCAGGGGTTTACAAGTGGGTTTTATATATGACTATTCCAGACCAGTCCTAGAAATAACACTTGGAGATTCTATTGTGGACAAATTTCATTTTAACTGTTCTAAAAGTTTCCATGAGAATCAACAACAAAAGAACCTCATCACTAAAGCATATAATGTGTTTCTCTTCAGTCACCTATCATTTTAATTAAATCATTCAAAGATAATTATTGAATCTTTACTATGGACCGAAAACTATGCCGTGTACCTGGGAAATAAGATATGTTTCTTTCCACCAAGAATTTGACAAAGGAGTTAAGATAGATATGCAAATAACTACAGCATGGATTCAGATTGTGTAAATTCCACATCAGAGGTTCAAGCTACAGTTGACTTGGCTAACAAGACAAGGAGAGGCTTCACGGAAGAGGTGGTGGTAATCTTAGAACTTGAATAATATATTGGACAAGCTATATATAGTGAGAAAATAATCCAAGTGGGAGTGAACAGCAGGAATCATCAAAGAATGAAAAAAAAAAAAAAAAAAAGAGGAGAGAAGGGCTCTATTTAGGAAAGAAGTCCACATTAATGGATAATCAAGACAAGTGAAGAAAAGTCATGAGTCTTAATAGGAAAATATGAGAGAACTGTATTAAGAAGGATATTGAATCTCATATTAAGAAATTTTAATGAAATTTTAATTTGAGAAGTTTTAATGATTTTTTAAATTAAAGGAATAAATTTTGACTAGAGATTTTTAAAATAAAATTGTATCAGTAAGAAAGATCACAGTTGTTTGAGTCATGTAGAGCTGATGCCTATTTCCAAATCTTAAATTGTCAGTGATGTCAGGAAACATGTTTGTTCTTGTGCCTCAATTTCCTCACCTGGAAATGTTAGATTGCTTTGCTATCAGAGTCCTGTGAAGATTTATTCAGGTAATATATGCAATGTTTCCTGATGGAATATCTGGGCTAGAATAAGTGAAGAAAAATATTGCTTTTCTCTGTTTTTCTCCATGTATTTAATGGGGGTGGGGAATTGAGGACTGGAAGTGGGAATATAACATGTGAACCAAGGTGATAACTGTTAGATTAAAACAAGGCTGACAGGCCATACCTCCAGGTGTTCTAAATTAGCCACACCCCAGGTGTATTAGGTTATCCTGTAAGTCTGAGTTTTGCCTTCCTGGAAGTACCCACCTCTTGTGGGAATTCACCACAGGTTGGGCTCTCCCTTTGTGAGCCAATCCCAAGAGTGTAAGTTTCACTTCGGACCCCTGGTAACCTATGGAGTCCGGGGTCCTTTGGCCCAACCAAGTCGCTATTTAAACACTAACTGATTTAGCATCACATTTATACCATCCTCCAGCGAAAATTCTTTTTTTGTGAATTCCACTGCCTTTTTGAACATTGAGTCATTAATGAATAATATGACTTCTGTGGAAGTCACCAATTCTCAGTCAGAAGATATTATCTGGAAGTTGTCATGGTAGAAAAAAGAAAGTGTAAATAAATATAATAATAAAATCCAAAACACTTATGTGTATTTAGTTGTGTCCTGGATATTGCCAAATCTTACTCTCAAAATTTGCTTTTCCAAATATTCTCCTACTCATAACCCTCTTTACAATGCCCAGATCTTCTTTTATGCATGTCCCATATTATAAAATAAAGCTGATGAGAATGTGACATCTGCAGCCTGACAGAAGACAACAGTGACAGCAGAATATGATGAGGGCCTCGGACTGAGAGCTAAGGGACTGAGGGCTGCAGCCAGAACCTCTGTGCACAGTTTAAGCATAAGCACTTCCAATCTGGAGAAACATAACCTTCCCTGTGTCCTCAAGGTACTGCCTCTTGTATTTGTGGTTCTATATAAATAATCTACACGTACACATGAAATAGCATAACCATTTAATCAATTATTAAAATGTTACAACACAATTATATATTTGCCTCTCTCCCACCTTTCATGCCTTTTATTCTTTCTCTGTTTTTAATGTTTGAGGGATGGGCTTTGCTATAAGTACTACTAAACTTAAATGTGAGGAATCTAGACGAAGACGGGACAAAATCTTGATACACAAAATCATGATACAGTCCTGAACTCTTGACTTAGACACTGGTGATGAGGTCAATGACATACATACATATCTATCTATCTATAATAATACCCACTTCTGAATTTTTCCAATTCTTAGGAATACCTGATGATCTCTGCTTACCCTAAAGAAGACAAAAAGACTTAACTTCCAGACTTAGAGATTTGAGTTAGGACTTTGTTTATACATGTGGCGGTTCTTATATGTGCATCTCTAGTGAAGCCTGGGATGGATTTGTTGCCTAAGAAGACAGAACATCTTTCATTCATTTTCTGAGCTGCCAATCTGCCCTGACAAATTTGCAATCACAGGTCTTTTACTGCAGGAAAAAAAGTCATGCATTAATCTTCACCAGGGAAAATTGTTTATATAGGAGAAATTCTGCATGGAAGTACATTCTAGAAATATAGCAATCCAAATTATTATGTAAATTTGTTACTATATCTGACTGAAAATGGATGGACAAAAGAAGGCAGCGTGATGGTGGAAGGGTGAGATATATAACCAATCTTTAACTTTATTTTACATTTCACTTCCCTCCATGCCCTTCATAAATTTTCTTTTCCTCTTCTTTTCTAATGGTTGAGGGATGGGAATTTTATTCACATTCATGATACAGACCCGTTCCTTAACTTCCACACTGACAAAGTTTTCCAGTGATATATTATATAGATGTCAGTGTCCCAAACAACACTGTAAAGTCAGGAAGTTGTTTTTTTTTTTTTTTTTTTCATTTTCCAGAAATCATGATTTTACTCCCTGTCTAAGGAACAAAGTTTCCCAAATTTGAGAATTACTGGTTTAGTTCATTAGTAAAGGAATCTCATTCAAGACTGCACCTAATCCCCTGCCCAATTACTTCCTAGCTGTGTGGTCTTAGGTTAAGCTTGAATCTTTGCTTATTTGACTATAAAATGATTAGAGCTATTGTGGAAATATCATGAGTCAATACCAAATACTCACCATGTAATGCTTAATGAATGTAAACTTTTCTTATTAGTACTTCCACACATTTAATTTCAACCACTCATTACTTTTGTAAAGGGGTTTATTATGAGATAAATAACAGTGGAATAGAATAGGATACAACTTTTGACATATTCTAAGGGTTAGCTTTGAAGAATGATAAAAATAAATGATAAGGGCCTCTAATATAAGTATTTTAGACTTGCCAAAATAAATATTTTGGCTAAATATTAGTGACATTGTCTAATGGGTTTATCTAAGGACATATGTTTAAAGAGCAGAAACCTCAGTAGAGAAGACAGGCAGCTGCTGGGAAAGCAAACAAGAGTATAACAAAATGTGGTGTCACTGCAGGGAAATGTGTAACTATCTGATGGCTTCCACTTTCTGTGTTCTAAAAAATGATAGCTTGAGAATTAGTTTAAAACAAGAAACAAAAGTTGAAAATTAAAACTAAGATGACTGAAGTCTCTAAATTCTCAGAGATTAGATTAAACATCATGATTGATACCATAAAATCCAAACCAACAATGAAGTTGGAATGACTGTAAGAATGCTTTTGTGGCAATGCACAACAACTTTTTTGCTGCATTGAGGGAAAAAATAGATAAACTCTGCTAAACTATCTATTTAAGAAGAATATTTCAACAGAACAGTTTTTCTGCTCCCATTATTTAAGCTTACAATTAAGAAATAATAATATTATGTAGTAACAAGAGGATTTGATTCATAAAGTCATTTTATAATTGCTTGAGACTAATTCTTGGCTTAATGTCTCTAAACATTGGTAAGAAATGTCAGCAAGAGGAAATCAAGACAATTTCCTTAAAATAAAAAATTATGTGGCCCAAGAAAAAGAATTTTGTGTCCTCGAAGTTGAAAGCATCATTGAAGTTGATATAAAAGAAAGAGCTGAATAAAACTCTGTGGAAGGCAGCGTGATGGTTAATCTGGATTGTCAACTTGATTGGACAAAGAGATGCCTAGGATTAAGAGACTTCTGGGTGTGTCAGTGAGGGAGGTTCCAGAAATGACTGACATGTGGAGCAGCAAACTGAGGAGGGAGAACTGCCCTGAATGTGGGTGGCACAGTCCAATGGGCTGGAGGCCTGGATAGAAGAAGCAAGCCAGCACAGACAAAAGCTCCTTTCTTCTTCAGCAGGACTTCCATCTGCTGCAATCATCTGAGAATATGCAGCTCCTTCTTTTCTCCAAAGTAGACCTGCACCAGTGATTCTCCAGAAAGTTTCCAGGCCTTCTACCTCAGACTAAGACTGCATCTTTGTCTCCCCTTGTTCTGAAGCTCCAGCTTCTTGGACTAAACAGCTACTAGTTCCTGTAGCTATCCACTTGTGTATGTTTGTGTGTGTCCTGTTGATTCTGTTTTTTTAGAGAACAATGACTATTTACAGACATATATACATTATAGTTGAGGAGAAGTTAGGTGTGTTAGTCCAGCTTTGTGTCACTATGACCAAAATACCCAACAAGAACAACTTAGAGGAGAAAAAAATTTATTTTGGCTCATGGTTCCAGAGGTTTAGTTCATGGTTGACCAAGTCTATTATTATGGGCCCAAGGTGCAGCAGAACAATATGGCAGAAGGACATGGTGGAGGAGCACTGTTCCATTAATGGAGGCCAGAAAGCAGAGAGATGGAAGGAGGGAAAGGGCCATAGGGAAGCTGCACCCATCCAGCCATGCTCCACCTGCCTAAAGTTAGTAGTCAGTCAGTCCATTTAAACTGGGCTGGACTGATGAGGCTACAGTGCTCACAATCCAGTCATTTCATCTCTAAACTCTCCTTCTTTATAAAATAGGAGCTTTGGGGGGATATCTCATATCCAAACCATAACAAAGGGTTCTGTAATTAGACAGAACTGGGATTAAACAGATATCAGACATCTCAATTTCTCTGATTCTTCGTTTTTATGATCTGTTAATTGGGATTACAATACCTGCTTCACATGATTCTCTGAGGACAAAATGAAATGCAAAGTGTTTAAAATGGTAATAGCATTTTTAACATTTACTATTTATTATAGTAAGTATTGGACTAAACAGGTTTTGTGTGTTACCTCACCATCATACCCCCTCAATGAGCCATGATAACATAATGAGGCAAATGCTCTTATTTCTCTCTTCTACATAGGAGGAGATAAGGTCACCAGTGAAGAGATGTGGATATGAAACTAAGCCATCAGCTCCAAAGTCCATGCTATACTCCTTCAATATAAAGAGGATAGAAAGAAAAAGTAAACAAACATTTTAAACCACATATGATCTGAGAAATATGTTGTAATAGTTCTTCCATGTTATATTTATTGCATACATTTATTTCATAACAAAAATAAAATTAGTTAACATGGGTATTGACATAAATAGACACCACAGTTGTCAATGATAAAAAAAATTCACCAATTTATTATAATATTTTTTAGGAGCACCAACCATAAATTATTTTATTTATTTATTTTTTTGCAGTGCTGAGGATTGAACCCAGGACTCAGGACTCAGTGCATGTTAGGCAAACACTCTACCACTGATCTACACTCCCAGTACAACCATACATTTTTAATGTAAACTTTTCTTATTTCCACTTTAACATATAAAAAATGACAACTATTAGACCACAGAAAGTTAATTTTTTTTTTTTTTTAACGTGGTGCTGAGGATCAAACCTGGGCCGCCCACATGCTAGGCGAACGCTCTACCACTGAGCCACAACCCCAGCCCAGAAAGTTAATTTTTAAAACATTAAATTGTATGTTATATAGCAAATTAAAAAACAGAAATAATTCCATGTCTTAATAAAAATAATTTTCATTTACTCTATTCTCCATTCACACCTTGAATTTTTAATTTTCCTTCTTTAAATCAGTGTGTTATACACAGTAGGGAGATTTGTTGTACATATTCATACTTGTGAACAATATAACAATACCATTTGGTCAATTAAAGTACTTCCCTTGCCATCCCCTTCTCCCTTCCTGTATTCTACTGGTCCCTTCCATTTTCTTGATATCTTTACTACCATTTCCCCCTTTTCTCTCTAACTTCCACATATGAGAGAAAATATACACCACTTGACTCTTGAGTTTGGTGTATTTCACTTAACATAATACTCTCAAGTTATATCAATTATCCTAAAAATTACATAATTTCATTCTTCTTTATGGCTGAATAAAACTCCACTGTGTATACATAACATATTTTCTTTATTCATCATTGACTGACAACAAGGTTGGTTCTGTGATTTGCCTATCATGAATTGTGCTGTTATATGGCTACAGAATGCTTGCTATAATTATTTAGTATAAATACCAAGGAGTAGTATAGTTTTCTTATACTGTGGTTCCATTCCTAGCCTTTTGGGGAAACTCCATACTGACTTCCATAGTAATTGCATTACTTTACAATTCTACCAACAGTGTAAAATTGTTCCTTTTTTTTTCCACATCCCATCCAGCTTTACAATTATTTGTATTCTTTATGACTGCCTTTATAACTATATTGAGATATATGTGAAATCCCAGTATAGTTTTGGTTTGCATTTCCCTAAGTGATAGAAATGTGGAACATTTTTTTTCATGTATTTGTTGGCAACTTGTATTTATTCTTTTGAAAAGTGTCTGTTTAATTAATTTGCTCATTTTTCAATTAATTAGCTTATTTGGGGGGATATTTGTTGCTAAGTTTTTTCAGTTCTTGGTATATTCTGGATATTAATTCACTGTCAAAACAGTAGCTGGCAAAGATTTTCTCCCATTCTATAGCATCTCTTTTCACATTTTGTTTCCTTTGTTGTATAGAAGCTTTTTAATTCGATGCCATTCCATTCTTGGTATTATTTCCTGAGTTTTAGGAGTCCGAAGGGACTAAAGTTCTAAAGAGGATGTCATTGCATGCACATATATGTTGGAGTATTGATCCTACATTTTCTTCTAGCTGTTGCAAAGTTTCTGGTATAATTCTTAGGTATTTGGTATTTGAGTTTAGTGTTTGTGCAGGGTGAGAGATCTAGCTTCATTCTTCTATATATGTATATCCAGTTTTCCCAGCAACATTTATTTAAAGACTCTTTTCTCCAACATATGTTTTTGGTTTCTTTCATACCTTAACATATTTTCTTTTGGATAGTTTTGAACTCATCTCAAATTCTTTATTGTCAATCAAGAGTTCATGATAAGCCAGAGCATCTACATAAAAGGAAGTAAAGATGAATTTTGACCATACATATGTTCTCATTTTGTAAGCTTAATATTAGCCAATAGAGTATAGGGATCCTAGAATGATGACAATCATGTTTCTATTTGAGAGAAAATGAGGTGGGAAGAGCCCATTTATTGGCTACAAGTTATCACTACAAATTAATGTACTGGAATTTTGGTATTATACCTCAATTTAGAACTCTTACTTTATATATAGCATGGTGAAAAATATATACTTCACTTGTGTCAGATACTTCTGAGTGATTACCCATTCACTGGACCATTATAAATTATTAAGCTGACAAATACCACCTTATGAAGTCTCCTTGGGAGTGATTCTGGTATATATATTGTCTGCGAGGAATGTCATGTCATCAATAAGTGTGCTTTTTTTTTAATCTTCTAATCATAGCTAGTCTTACTTTGATTTATATTTATAAATTGGTCAGGGTACACCTATGATATTTTATGTTGATATCATTTATTACTTATTTCTGTAAAATATTAAAACCATAATGATAAAAATGTAGAAAAATTTTGATGGGACATTTCATTGTTCATTTTAAAAAGTTAAGAAAATCTTTGCTTAAATAACTCTAAAATTGTGCTTGTCAACCAAAAGATAATTTTATGCAAAAAAGAAATTCTAGTCCTATTTACAATTGTATGTACTAAATAAAATGCTTGCATTCTTTTGCAATTATAAAGAAAGGGAGGGAGCAAGGGGGGGAAGGAAAAAAAATTGGTGGTTGAATGAGATGGATATCATTGTCCTAAATGCATGATTGAAGATCTGTATGGTACTTATATACTTTGTATACAAACAGTTGTATGTAAAAAGATGCTATATATGTGCATTATGAATTGTAATACATACTACTATTAAAATTAAAAAAGAAAGAAAAACAAAGAAGTACTTAAATGCTTCTGTTACATAAAGCCCATAGTTCTGGGTAATATGGAGAGTACTTTAAAAAATTATACAGTCCAGTGTGGGAGATGGGCATGATGAAAGTAATCATTATCATACCAGAGGTATGATAAATCATTGAAAAGAAAACAATTACATCCAGATGGGCTCAGAAAAGGCTTGTAGAAGGAGATGGTGTTTAAACCAACCTACGAAGGATGGAAGGTCTCTTCTGAGTCACGTTCTTAAACACATTTATATTATGTGTCTGTTAAAACATTTTTCTAATCTGTATTAGCTAGTACTATCTGAGCCATATGTTTAGCATCCCTTACTTGTAGCCTATTTTAGTCACCATACATAGTTTATTTTTATGAAATAAGCTTATTGGAATTATTTTTGTTTTTATTTGCTGTCCAGAATCAATAATATATTTACAGATAGTTCATTTCTTTCTGTTTGAAGAAAAAGTAGTATCTCTCATTAAGTAAATATTAAAAGTTTATGAAAAAAGTTCTCTCATCCAGTTTTACAATTAAGTATTAGTTATTAATAGGTTACTGCTTGTATGATGATATTAACTGTAAATTTTCATAATGCAAATTTTATGGTTATCAATAAACAAAAACTCCTTGAATAAATCAGAAATTAGTTTGGTAATATAATTTAATACATGTATGCTTTTAAATTAGGAAAGATCATAGCCAAATTCTCACCATAGAGTAGGCACTCAATTATTACTCATTAGGTTAGTGTAAAAACTACAAGGTTTACACTTGATTAGCTTCTTCTTACAGCCATTTTATTCACACAGTTAGCTACTGTCAAAAGCACCCATATTGGGCTGGGTTTGTGGCTCAGGGGTAGAGCACTCACCTAGCATGGTTGAGGAACTGGATTCGATCCTCAGCACCACATAAAGATAAATAAATAAAGGTATTGTGTCCCTCTACAAATAAAAAATATTTCTTTTTAAAAAAGCACCTATATAAAAACAGTAAAGGACTTGAGCGAAATGTTCCACCGCATCTTGCACATATGATAGTCTATAAAAATATCTGTGCATGTCTTTACCAATGAGCTTCCAATTACTTTGGTAAGTGTGAGTATGGACTTTTGTCCATATTTGCTTTAAACAGTGCTTCCCGTTTAAAGACCTGAAATATAGTCCATACCTAATAAATGCCTATCTCATTTCCCACATTAAAGGTTAGGTGCAAATATCCATAGTCAAGGACTATAATGAGGATAAGATGGGATAATGTATATAGAATGTGTTTATAATTCTAAATTGTGAATGTGTGTAGTTGGAGGGGATTTTGCCATTCCCTATATCTTAGAATCCACCAATGATACATATTACCACCACACATACAGGAGTTTAGAGAATCTAAGGCAGCAATATAAAAGGAATACTTAGCTAATGTGGATTTTAAAATGAGAAAAACATGGAGACTTTCATCATAGCAAATATGGAAAAGGCAAATTTGCTAAAGGAGGCTCAGCTTGGAAGAATAAAAATCGTCTTGTCTTACACATGCCCCAACACAGGTTCTAGAATAACCCATTGCCCTTACCCATATCATACCATCCACAATGAAGTTAAATAGACTGCATGATCAATACCTGAGGCCAAGGAGTGGCAGCACTGTGAAGAGGAAAGGGTGTGTCCAAAAGAGAGTCAGGTTAGTTTCCCTTCCTATGAGGAAATGGGTTACCAAGAATGATCATCTCGAGAACTAAGATTAAAGATCCCCCTCTTTTGAGAAAAAGTAGAAGAGCAAACAAACCCCATGATACTAACCATGATGAATATTGATTAGGTCAAAAGATCTGACTGGAACTTCGGTGAGCTTGCAATAGCCTACATATAACCATCCTCCTTTTATGTAACTTCTCAGCAGGGTTTGGCATCGTTGTTCAATCCCCCTTGAAAGAGTTGTGCCTCTGGAATATAATTCTCTTGCAATTCTGGTATCTATTTCTTGGCCATTTCTTTGAAGCCTCCTTTTCTATAATTTTCTGTTTCCTTAAACTAACTTCCACAGGATTTTAATTCAAACATGTGCTTTTTTGGTGTATTATTGAGCAAGTCTTAATGACAGTAAAAGAGCATACAAAGATCTAATACAAAAAGTATATGTGTGAGATGAGAAACATCTGAATGACATTGGAGCACTCTAATACATGTCACAAATTCAAACCCCTCAGATATACAGAAGATAATTAGAAATTACTTTGAAAACTTGTACTCTAATAAAATAGAAAATACTGAATGCATTGACAGATTTCTAGAGTCCTTTGATTTGCCTAAACTGGATCTGGAGGCTATACACAATTTAAACAGATCGATTACAAGTGAAGAAATAGAAGACGTCATCAAAAAGCTACCAACAAGGGAAAGTCCAGGACTTGATGGGTTTACAGCCAAGTTCTACAAGACTTTCAAAGAAGAACTAATACCAATGCTCTTCAAACTATTTCAATAAATAGAAAAAGAGGGAGTTCTCCCAGACTCTTTCTATGAGGCCAATATTACATTAATTCCAAAGCCAGGCAAAGACACATCCATAAAAGAAAACTTCAGGCCCATATCTTTAATGAACATAGATGCAAAAATCCTCAACAAAATCCTGGCAAATCGAATACAAAAACATACCAAAAAGATAGTGCACCACGATCAAGTGGGGTTTATTCCAGGGATGCAAGGTTGGTTCAACATTCGGAAATCAATAAACATAATACATCACATCAATAGACTTAAAGATAAAAATCATATGATTATCTCAATAGACACAGAAAAAGCATTTGACAAAATACAGCACCCCTTTATGTTCAAAACACTGGAAAAACTAGGACTATCAGGAACATATCTCAATATTATAAAAGCCATTTATACAAGGCCCAGAGCTAACATTATCTTAAATGGAGAAAAATTGAAAGCATTCCCTCTAAAAACTGGAACAAGACAGGGATGCCCCCTTTCACCACTGCTATTTAACATAGTACTGGAAACTCTGGCCAGAGCAATGAGACAGACGAAAGAAATTAAAGGGATCCAGATAGGAAAGAAGAGCTCAAATTAGCACTATTTGCTGATGACATGATAATCTATCTAGAAGACCCAAAAAACTCTACCAGAAAACTTTTACAACTAGTAAATGAATTCGACAAAGTAGCAGGATACAAAATCAATACTCATAAGTCAAAGGCATTTTTGTATATCAGTGACAAAGCCTCTGAAAGGGAAATGATGAAAACTACCCCATTTACAATAGCATCAAAAAAATAAAATAAATACCTGCAAATTCAAAAGGAATTCGAAGAGAGAAAAAGTTGTATGATAATTTATAACTTATTACTAGTTAGTTCTATACTAAGTGTATCAAATTCAAAATATTCACATAGGAGCAGTCAGCATTATATCCAGCACGCACAGTAATTTATACGAAGCACACCATCATCATCAGTCAGTCATACCAAATTAATGTTGTCAACTTCACTTTTTGTTTTTATAGTTTTGACTTAACTTTTATTTTTTAGTTACATCAATACTGTAAGCATAAGAAAATTTGACCTGACTTTATACTAGGTCTATACTAAAAATAATTCTTGAAAATTATATACAGTGATTCTTGAATTCCATTATAGTCTTTCTGTCATGTTTCTCATATTTGAAGGGTATTATATAGAAATACTATCATGTAAATTAGTTACTTAATGTTACAGAAATATCAATTCCTATGGGTGGTGATGATATAAAAATCAATTGCTCTTTCATAACGTGAACTCTGATGAAAAAGTAATTTTGACCTTGGCAATGATTTTTGTATTATATTTTAATTATTTATTTATTATTGTATTTGTGTTTGTTTGTTTTTCAGTACCGGAGATTAAAGCCAGGAGTGTTTTACCACTAAGCAACAGCCCCTGTCTTTTTCACTTTTTATTTTGGGACAGGGTCTCACTAAGTTGCTCAGGCTGGCCTTAAACTTACCAAGGCTGGCTCAGGCTGGCCTTAAACTTACCAAGGCTGAGCCTCCTGCCTCAGCTTCCCACATAACTGGAACTATAGGCATGCACCACCATACCTGGCTAGTGTTATACTTTTGAATTTAAATTTTTAATAGTCTTCATCATATGAAAAAGTTTTTCTAATTATTATTTTCTGAGTAATAAGGAAAAAATGTCAAAAATTTGTAAAGAAAAAACATCCTTATAACCTAATGTCATTTAAAAAGTTTTTTCTAAATTATTGTTTTCAGAGTCACAGAAAAAAAAAGTCAAAAATTTGTGGAAAAAAAAATCCTTATAACCTAAAGTCATTTTAAAATGTTAATATTTCTAACATTACTATTGGTGTTAGCTTTAAATATGTGATATAAAGTTAGTAGTTATTTGGTCAGAAATGATTGATTACCTAATGCTTTCAAGTACTTTAGTAAAAGGTTAGAAACAGATTAAATCAGCTAATAAGACAAATGTAACTGACTTTGAAGATATAATCTGAGGGTGACAAACTCAGAAACTGACAACAGAACTGTCAAAGCCATATCATTGCAGTGACTTTAGGAAAACCTGCTTTTCATAAAATTCCAGTATTCTCATGTGGAAATTGATGTTGCCTTCTTGAATTTTTCTCACTGATTGCCTTCTCTCTAAATGTCTAGTTCATCCTTTAGTGTCTAGGTCATTGAACATGGTAGATTTCCTTGACTCTTATAAAATACCCAACATAGTGCCTAACATATATTAGACACTCAAGAAGTATTTAAAAAATAAATTAGTGAATGTTCATTGCTTAATATATCTATATCTATATCTAATCTATATCTATATACATCTATGCATGTACCTCTGTACATTTTCCCCATAGTTTTTTTAAGAGTACAAATAAGAGGAGAAGTCATTTATGGAAGGTACAGAACTGATGGTCAGGGTTTGCTGTGACATTTATTAGCACCCTTAAGGCCAGACAGAAGAAAGTATTCAACAGTGGTCAGATTCTCAGACATATTATATAATTGACCTATACAACTTTGTGATTACAACAAAGATCAGTTTGAGTTATCCTAGGGATATGATTACTATGATTTATTCTCTTTAATTGTCCTTAGATGTTTGCTTGAGGAACTGATCAGGATTAAGATAGTCAGTTCTTATTTCCATCTATCTAAACATTCTTACCTTGATCCAGAATTTGAAAACAAATGGAATTTTATTACATTTACATTGCATTGTAATGTTTTTCCTTTCTTGATATAAAAATTTTGTTTTCTGATTCTATTTTCACTTCTCTTCTTAACCTGAAAATTCTTTGTAAACTTTTGCAGCCTTCTTGTTTCAGATCTTTCCATCTTTGAAAAGGATCCGTATACTTTCATAGCTCTGTTTAAGGAGTTCTTCTGTAAACTTTGTTATGTCCTCACTCCAAATATTATGAGATTGGGAATCAAAGAGGAATCAAAGACACTCTTCTAAAATTCTGATCTTTAACTATCTGGGTATTTTAAAAATACCATATTAACCTATCCTGTTAACTCTTAAGAATTAAGCATTTTATAAGTCATGTGACTATTCTAGCAAAAGAAAAGCAATAAGTAAAACAAGTAAAGTGAGAACTTTTCTAAGACATGGAAGCAACTTTATTGCCTGTAATTTACTTTAAATGTTTCAATTGCAAAAGTTTGATCTTAACTCCAAGATTATGCTAGCTTAACATATATCATGGGAAAAGATAGATTTAAAAAAAAAGGGCTAGAGATCTTGAGTTGACTGACAGACTAGACATGTTTTCAACACTATTGCAATTAAAAATTTATTTATCATTATGAAAATACCTTCATAAAATTAATGAATAAATATCAGATTCTGCATATGCTTCATAATGATGTTTCTTATCATAAAACAATTAAAAACCTTGCTAAACACAAATATTCTAGACAATTCCCTCACTGTATCATTAATAGTAATAGTTTCTGGTTTCCTTTCTTTGATTCAGATGAAGCACTAAAAGAAAGGCCACAAATTCAGAAACTGCTTTATGTAGCATAACTTGGGTTCTACAACTTTTTCCATGAGACGGAAAGCAATTGAATGTCTCCCTGACTTTATTGAAAGCTTTTATAAGTCTAGACAAAAAACTACACAGAAACTGCTTACGACCCCATAACTACAGAACAAAATGTGTGCAGCATGACTCTCAATGGAGAGTCAATAATTCTAGTTAGACTCCTGGTTCTGAGGAGTAGACTGTTTGTTTGTAACTTACAAACATTTTAAGTGCTGATTTAAAACTCACTAAAATGGAGATTTCATGAACCAGTTAAAATATGTTTGGTATTATTGATCCATTTTATGCTTTGAATTCACTTGTAGTACAGTATTATAAACTAACATTTTGATATTTTCCTGTTGTACAGTAATTTATTAATTTTTAAACAGGAAAACCATTGCATAGAAATAAATGATATCTTAAATGATTTTCATAAACTCAAAATATTTACATTAAATCTACAGAAAGACAAGGACACTGAATGTTGGAAAATAAACAAAACTGTAAATAATCATTACTATTATTATGATTAGCTGATCCTCCAGACATTTTAAATTGCCTTGTACAAAGAAGTGTTAAATCTATTTGGCTTTAAAAAAGTTTGATCTGTATACCATGTCTGTTTAATAAACAAATATTGTTGATTCTAGTAATATTCAAAGAGTTATCAGAAGAATGTGAAGTTTTATGAACTAAGATAAGTAATTGAAATCAACCAGATTTAGCTTATAAGTTTATTTTTTTAAAGTTTATAAAAGTTCTCTTGCAATAGGCTTCTGAAATTTCTAGAAACAGAAAATAGTAAATTGCCCAAACTACTCACTACCCTACTGCATCTATTAAATGACATTGCTTCAACTTTTTCCTCTTTAAATAGATTCACATTTTTTCTTATATTACAGGTCAGATGGATCATACTCTTCCATGTTATATATATAGACTCAGGCTTCATTTTAAAAGTTAGAGAAAGACTATTGTTGACCCTCAGGTACTCATTCCTAGACCAATTAATTATAAAGAAGGACCGAAGTCATATTCTGCCCAAACATGTCTTGGCAGTTGGTATGGGTCAGAGTGTCCCTATAGCTTGGAGGTGATTTTATGAAAAATCAAAGTCATGGTGAACTAGAAAGACACCCAATGCCAAAGTGAGTCATTACTGTTATCATTAACAGATTTTACTGGCAAATTAATGAAAGATGTAAAAATTAGGTAGATATCGTTTCTATTCTCTGAGTGCTTAAAATTGACTCTTTCAAGTACAAGTAGATTCCCCTAACTGCCTCATTGTCTACTAGAAGATAATCATATATTTATGATACTAAATAACTATTTATAAAACCAAAAAGTATATATATCTCTATCATACAAATTTCACAGACATTGTGCATGTGAATATGTATGTATATGTGCTAATCATGGTCTCAGAAGATTAGGTAAACAGCAGTAAGAGTTAAAATATTTTAAAAGTCAGGAAATCATTATGTTAGTGAGTAGTGTGTCTTGCTTTACAGATCTCAGAGATCTATGAGAATGCAGAAGAGCTGATCTAATAGTTCTTTTAAATAGACAAAGGCCAGCTTTGGGTGTTTCACCAACTATTTTGTTTTAAATGTTTTGTAAAATGATTAGAACAAGATCTTTACAAATAAGCTAAAAGTGTGGGGAAAGTTGAGGGAGTGGCCTCCCTGTACCATCACCCTCACCTTCAAAAGCTTAAAGCATACCATGCCACTGCTCTGCCCAAAACTGTCAAAGCATCCCGTCTCAGGATGAAAGGCAAAATCCTCCCCTTGGGTCTCAAGACCCCACAAAGCCTACTGCTCCCTTGAAGAATCTAGAACTTACCACTCTGCTCCAGACACACTGTTCTCACCATCCTTCAAACATCATGGGACCATCTGTGCTTGCTGCGTCATCTACCTGGAATTCTCCTTCTCGGATTTTTGCATGGCCTTTTCCCTCACTGTCTTCACATCTCAAATAGCAACACTCTCTTTACAGTCCAGCTTCTTCCATCCCACCTGCTTGCTTTGCCTCACTATCTAACATGCTACATATTCACTAGACTGAAGCTTAAGGGGTAGAACTGAATCCAAGTGCAATTTTTGTAATAGAGGAAGCATTGAAGCACTGTATAAAAACAGAACCTAAGGAAATTGTGAAATCATGCTGAGAGATCATTAAAAAGTGTTAGATTCTCACTTGTCTGAGATAGCTTATAAAAAATCTAGCCAAAAGTTGGTAAAGAGGCAAGACTATTCCAGATGGCCATGATATAGATGGTTGGCAAGTTTGGGGGGGCTCTAAGGGTTATTTCAACAGGCAATGGAATGTGTGGTATTTGGAGTCGGAAGAACAGAGTTCAAATATTAATGTTGCCACATCTTTGTTTTAATATTGAGTAAGGTCATGAAGTAATCCATAAGACATTAATGATAGAAATTTAAAAATATGGGAATGAATACATGAATGAACTTAAGTCACCTGTATTTGTTTGTTAAAGAAAAATAGAACTTTTTATATCAGCTCATTTAGTTGGAGCACAGATGAGATGAAACATGGAAATACTCTATAAGCTGAAAAAACAATTTTATTAGTTATTATTTTTCTTTGTGATCAGTAAAACAATAAGGCAACCATATAATTGAAGAAATATTTTATAACCTGGGAGATACTAATCAACATTAATATTCACAACTCTAATCACAATATGCTTGTGGATGTATAATAACAGGAAAATAATAATAATAATGTTATTGAGGGTTATTATGTGCCAGGTATTGAACTAAGAATTTTACAGCATTATCTCCTATGAGGAACTAATTGTTATTATTCTAATTTTACAGATAAGGAACTAAACGAATAACAAGCTGGATTTCACCCATCTAGTAAATGCTTCAACAGTAATTGAAAATGGAAAGTTTGTTAGTCATTTGGCATTTTACACATGCATATTCATATTTGTTAATATAAACCCATAACAATATGTACCTATCATATAACTAATTTCTAGTTCCTCTTTGAAAGTGGAAATAAAAAGGCAATTAAAATTGATTAATATTTACTAAGTTTCAAAAAAATAAAAATAACAGAACTGTCCAAATTATATTGTTATATTGTGTGCAGGTACAAATATGTAACAATGAATCCCACTATTATACATAATTGTAATGCACCAATTTAAAGAACTAAAAAAAATAATAATAACAAACATACAAACTCCACACATTTTTTAAAAGCCTATTTGTCATAAGTTACAAAAACATAAAATTAGGGGTGTTATGTAAATCTGTAATGACAGTGAATATCAAGATACATCCTCACTGGCATTTATAAATGTAATTGCAGGATGTACATCTTAAGGAATTTGCAAATAACAGCTCTCAGTAGTTCTGACCCAGCTGTCCCTTACAGAGCCTAATGGTTCTTTGGACCTCTGCTCCACCAGAGGTCACTGCACCACTTGCCAGGCAAGGTCTCCAGGCATTGAGAACAGGACTTCCCTCCCTGAGTGGTACAAACCCATGGACACAAATTCCCTCCTGGGTCCTAAGAGAGGCTAGTCCATCAGTGTAAGTCATCTTTCTGGTACCACAAAATCCATAAGACATATGAACAGGTAATTAATTATCCAGGCCCTAGAAATTACAGTCGTTGTTTTCTCATGTTGATTATATTAAAAAGAATAATAAAAATTACTGGAAAACTATGCTTTGAATGAGGTTGAAACTCATGGTCTAGAATGTTGCAGAATTGCCACTGCCTTTGATTTCCTTGATCAACTAAAATATCATCTCTACTATGAATAATTTTGGGTATTATATATTTCAGCATTTTATTTAGATGGTGCAATTTCTAAGTTCGATATTGATGGCAAGAAATATTTAAGATGGTTAATGGTTTAAGGAAAGTGAAAAAATAACTATTCACTGGGAAAATGGCCATTTGAATTAGCTCTTACATATTAAACAGGACAGTTTTGTCTCTTGTAACTGTAAAAGAAGCAATGTTTTTTTTGGGGGGTTAGGGTTGGGAGGAAATGGGGGTGGGGAGGTTTGATTTGTCTATGTGACTTACTTTTTATTGGCACTTTGCCCAGAAGTATTTTCATTCCCATTTGTAAAAAAGAGAATGATAAAAGTTTCTAAAGAGATCAATTTTCCAAGAGAAGATATGACAGACAGGACAGTCAGGATAAGCAAGGATACTATTGACCATGATACCACACCACACTGAATGGTGAATCCCAATAAGAGCTACAAAAAGGAGGAAAGAAGAGTGAGATGAGATGTCCAGAGAAGGAACTGACCTTGAGATCCATAGAGGACAGAGGGAAAGGGGGCCAAATAAAAAAGCCAGTTTTGGGAAGCGGGTTAGGTGGTACCATGAAAGAATAAAACACTGTTACTATAAACCACTGGTAATGACAACAAGGAACTGGAGACTTGGAAGTTAAAAATAAATTTGGGGATTTGACCTAAGGGAAAAATGAAATAGTCACAAATATTTATGTTCAATAGGATTTACTACAGCATTTATGATATTGATATTGAAAATTTTAGTGTGTATGTTGATATATGTATATATGATACATAAAATATATTCATGTATATATGGTAGATATAAAAGATTTATATGTGTATAGAACAATACATAGCCATTAAAATATATTTCTAGCAATATTTCAAATCTGAAAAATATATTAACTTTAAAAATTCATAAATCAGTACTTACCCTTATATGTGTTTATATATGCATATATATGTATATGTGAGAGCAAATGAAAAAAGATTAAAGAAATACATCAAAATGTCAACAATGATTTTTTTTCTGGATGAGAGAATTATATATAAATAAATATATTTTTATCTCTGCTATTTGGTGTTTCTCAGATTTTTTTCCCTTACACTTCACATTAATTTTAAATGACATTGATGAATATTTTTAAGATTTTCAATAATAGTGAATAGTAAATATTTTTAAGATTTTCAATGATAGTAAATGACTGACGTTGATGAATATTTTTAAGATTTTCAATAATAGTAAATGTCACCCTTGACATTTCTGGATTTCACTGAGCTTGACTAGTTCTTTATTTCCACACATTAAATAAAGAATAAATAGCTCTTGCTATATTTCCCCTTACACTCCCATAACCCTTTGAGCCACAGTTTCTCAGTGTCTCTGTATTTATCTGTGTTTGCTTTTATTTATTAAAATCACTAAAATAATTTTAAACAACATGTTTATATTTGTGATGGCTATTATTTGCATGCCTCTGATCCTTTCTCTCTCTTTATTGCCCTTTCCTATGTTTACTGAAACTGATTTCTATCGAATATAAATTTGGGGGTCATTGGCAAGGCTAATCCACGTTGAAGTTGACCAATAGGAAATCAGCTGGAGAACAGAGGGTGAGAAAAAGAGAGGTCAACATATTGCATCCCACATTCCTCTGCATTGGTCCAGACCTCCAGCTGACTCGTGGCCCACCCTTGACATTTCTGGATTTCACTGAGCTCGACTAGCTCTTTAGTTACACACATTCCATTGATCCATAGTTTGGTGACAATTTTCTGCTACTTCTACATTACTAATGCTTTTCCTTTTAATGGAGCCATTTTTAAACATCTCCAGTAAATTACATATTCTGCCACACCTCATAATGACATAGTATTTCATACCAGGAAGATGTATGAGAAAGAAAAGTTTTCAAAATGGGATTAAGGGATAAGCATTTTACTTAGTCAACTCAAGGATAATCAGCTTGTCCTGCAGAAATGGGTCATGGAAATTCCTGGTACACAGACATCCTGATTACTCAAAATATCACAATAGTTATGCAGGACAGAGTAATATGGAATGGCAAGGCTTCAGTGATCAAGTGGCTAATGGGCATCATCACCATGACAACAACAGTGATGACAAAGATTGGGGGTGGGGGTGGATAGTCACTCCTAATTGCACTGCATAGATGACAAAATGCAACAAAACAAAAAGCTCAGAGGCTTCATCTATCAACTCCAAGCACTACGGAAAGCATTAAGCTTCTATATTTAACTTTAACATAATCCCTACAAGGAAAGCATGGGATTGTGTGTTATATAGTACTTTTGCTGCTATAACAAATTATCACAAATGTAGTTGCTTAAAACAACACAAATATTTTTATCTTATAGGTGAAATCCTGAAAATCTTGTTGTGCTAAAGTCAAAATGCACCAGCAGGACTGTGTTCCTTCTGGTGGACCTGGGGGAGGATTATTTTTCCTTATCTTTTCCAGCTTCCAGAGATGGACTGCATTCCTTGGTTCATTGCTACTTTTTCCACGTCAAAAGCCAACTGTGGAACATATCAAATTTTCTTCTGACTCTGACCTTGATTTTCATGCCTCCCTCTTTCACTTATAAGGATTCTTGTGATTTTAGTAGGCCTATCTGGGTAATCCAGTATAATCTCTACATCTCAAGATCCTTAACTTAATCATATCTGCAAACTCCCTTTTGCCATATAATGTAACAAATTCACAAGTTCTTAGCATGGGGGAGGATTGCATTTTTCTGCCTACCACAGTGGCTAAAGGTAAAGCCCTAAATCTAATTATGTAGTATGCAAAATTACATAGCTAGTTAAATGCCTGACTCGTCAGGTCTCCATACCAAGGAGAAGGAGAAGCACTGGTTGGAAAGGAATGTGACCCTTAGACTTAGAGTGGAAATATTTGAGCAGATATAGACAAGTCTGACAAACGTTTTCTCCTAATCCAATATAACCTACCCTTGCCATAAGCAGCCACCTCCTCATTTCTAAATAAACTGACTTTTTTTCATTAGGATTTTTCATTATTTACGCCCAGAGGAAGATCTCTCATCCTCATTTTTTATTCAGATTCTACCACTTTTTACTACCTCTAGGTTCATGAAAAAGAGTCAATTCTTAGAATATTCCAGAGGGAGAAAGGATTTGTCATGTACACTAGCCAGGGAAAAGATAGTGTATATGCTAAAGAATTTACAAAACATTTCTAATGTATAGCATAAAATGTCTGAGGAATACAGAGTGTGAATGAATTCTGATGATAATAAGTCAAATATAGTGGAGCATAGGTTAGATCTGTTTGAATTAGGCACAGATTCAATATGATTCTGAATTTAATGTATAAATTTTGAGTAGCAAGTAATTTGGTTGATTAATTGAGGTCTAATGTCAAGAATGGCCTCAAGTCCAGATGGCTAGGACACTGGAACTTCCCTAGAATATTACAGATGAAGAAATACAAAGTTTCAAGTGGATTCAATGTTGAAAGTTGGTCAAGTACTTGGCAGTATATATACAGCAACCATCAACTATACCCATTGAGGGAGATTTTGAAGAGATTCCCATTATGAAGACATTTATATATCAGTATGGAGAGCAACAGCCTCCTTCTAAAGATCAGTAGTGGCTATCTTCTGCAAACCAAAAATGGCAGTGGGACATGATGCCATTTAGTTGGGTTCATTGATTACAGTAGGGACAAGGGAATTATATGGGTACAGAGATCAGATATCAACATTATTGTAGGACAAAGTTCGTGCCTCCTCCCAAATTCATATGTTGAAGCCCTAAAATTAGTTATTAGAAGGTAAAGACTTCAGAAGGTAATTAGATTTTAATGGGGTCATAAGAGTAGAGCTTCCACGATGAGTTAGTATCCTTATATGAAGAGAAAAAGAAACCAGCAAACTCTCTGTCCCCTCTCTCCATCTTCCCCCATCCTCTTTCTCTCTCCTCTGCAAATATAGTTATTACATGGCCATCTGCAAGCTAGAACGTGATCTCTTACCAAGAACTGAATTTGTGGATATATTGATCATGGACTCCCCAGCCTACAGAACTATGAGAAATCAATGTCTGTTGTTTAAGCCACCCAGTCTTTGACATTTTGTTGCAGTAGCTTGAAAAGACTAAGACAATCATTTGATCTTCAAAAATAAGATGGAAATGGTTAAAATAATAATAATAAAAAAAAAGAAACATACAGCCTGATCTTCAAGGATATGTGATTGTGGCTAATTAATCATGGTACTGGTAAAAATGAAATACATGTGGAATGAATAAAAAATGTTTTTATTTATATAATCAACCTCTTGCCACATTCATTCACACAAACAAACAAACCTCTAGGTCTGGTGAGTGAAAAAGTGATTTGAATCTCCATAGTGGAAATCCATGGCTTCTGAACATGAGCCAATGTATACATCTTTTGTTCCTTGACTGAGACCTTGATTTAAGACTTAAGATAGATGCAGCCAAAAAGGATGCCATCTTGTAGTACTATTTAGGTAGCTTCCCAGGATTTCTTTGAATGGTTGTTTATTGTGGTATGGTATTTCCTTATCTTGGAATTCCTTCATGATATTTTGTATTACATATAAGGATAATTTTTCTCAGGAAGTACAATGGTTAACATGTTTTACATTGTATATTCAAATACAGCTAAAATATGTTCTCTTACTTAAAAGCCAGTTTATTCAAATATAAAAGTTTGAATCAAAATATTTTTTCTTAAGAAATTTCTTTTTCCTGAATATCTTTTGAAGACACAGTAATTGTAGAGTTCTTCAATTGGATGTTAGTCTAATTCTCAGTAATTTGTAGTTAACACGGCCTTTAATTCTTCATGCTATGTTTTTAGATAGAGGGTTTGGTTGACACACCAAGTATATCACCTAAAAAATTTCTAGGAAGAACTAGTAGAAATTTGTGCATAACTAAATATTGTACAGTCTTAGTTATGCAGAAGTTCTAATACAATTAAAGGGATATGGGATTTAAATGTTAGTTAATATAATGTTTTATCTGTTATTTGAAGACTTTTAATATGGTTTTCATCACTGTAATTGTAATTAATTATCCTCTAGGAAATTTGTTAATAATATAAACAGACAACCTAGATTTAATCCCCTCCTTTTCCTCTTAGGAAGTCTGAATCCTGCATGTTTGTATCTTTAACATGCTATTTTTATGTTCTTTAGAGTTTAAGAACTATTTTTCTGTATACTTGTTCTAATGTAATCTGCCATATAAGAGTCACTTTGATAAATCCTTTTGATGGATGAATGAATTAAATGAATGAATCAAAGCACCTTTTAAAGGAAAACCAAAAAATGAATCCCATTTTCTCTGTGGGTGAAGTTCATTTCTAAATCCACAGACTTGATGAATAAACAGGGTATGGCAATCCAGAGGCAGTGGCCAAGGTATATCAGTTTCTTTGAATCTGTATTCCTTCATCAACAAAATGGTAGCACCACTCACCCACTTCTTACAAAGATTACTTTAGCCATTTGTGTTAATCTCTGAGTACTTAATAGGCATGAAATTAACAGTGGTTCTTTCTCCAGAAAAGATTCATGTCATTCATTTTAATATATATACATATATTAAAATATATATACTTATATATAAATATATTTTACATATTTTGTTATTTAAGTATATATGTATTATATATATTAAGTATATATACTTAAAGCTGCTGAGCACTATATGTATCTTTTCATTCAAGTGTTAACATTGACATCATACAATGAATTGGGTTCATGCTAGCCTGAGCTTATTATCTTCAGTAATATAAAATTTCCACACTATAGGCCTTTGGTGCTAGATGAGCTGTCAAAAAGAATCAGCAAGATAATATTCTAAATGAAACTATAAATTGAATTGTTAATAGATATGCACTTATTCTAAATTTGTTAGCAAGAAACAGAAATAAATAGGGTTGTGAGGATAAAAGTAAATTAGAGACACACCATAGCAAGATTTAGACCCTTGCAGCCTAAGGAAATTGGTAAGGTTAAGCCTCAGAATATGAGAAAGCAATGAGAGTCCAAAAGTGTTAGAAGAATCCAGATTAAAGTAAGTTGACAATAAATATCAGCAGATAATAGAGAAGGTGCTTTAGGTAGGTACCAATTGAAAAAGTCAGCCTGAAATTTGTACACAACCCTCCCTTTTACAATATTCACAGTCACTAATCATAATAAACCGCTGAAAAAATAGGGATGAGCAGATATTTGGCAGCTTAGAGAAACACAATTTCCCAGAATTAAATCTAAAAATTGAATGGTGTTATATACTCTTAATTTTATATATATATATATATACACATATATACATACTATATATACATATATATATTATTTTATGTTATTAGAGAGACAGAGACAGAGAAAGGGTCCTTAAGGTTAGATTTTGCTGGAAAAAGGAAATAGGAAAAGCTTAGAGAGTTTAGGACAAATGTCCTAAACAAATGAAAAATTCATATTACTAACTTACACGGGAATGAGAAAACTTGTTCTGGAATTTTTTAAATTTTTGTTGTTTTGTAAAAGATAATATTGGGAAAACATATCCTACTAATTTTAAAATAATGTGTGATTCCAGCCTTACTGTTCCTCCATATAGGTGGTAATAGAACATAGCAAATTACAATCTAAATTGTTGGAAGACCCTTCTAGACAGGGAATGCAGATGTCCACAAGCATGGAAAATCCATGGGGCACTGTTAGGCAGTGATGAGGGGCTATGTGAAGCTGTGTTGACATCTTATATATAAAATATGAACAAATAAGTGGGAGAATGGAAAAGTCATATGCTGTTCTGTGATTTTTCTAAGCTGATGAAGTTTCAAATCTCCCAAGAAGTAACTGGGGATAGAAAGACTGGAAACTTACAATGCACTAATACAAATCCAGGCTTTGTGGAGACTGAAGAGAAGACTATGGCCAATCTATTAGGGTTTTGGAGTGAGAGGGCACTGACCTAACCCAAAGTGCATTTCCAGATTGTTGACCACAGAGCACATAATATGGCCCAGGCTGCTTTTCTACTATAAATTTTGGGCAATCCGCTGGAGAAGTGTTTCTATAAAATGAAGGAAGGCTCTGACCCTTCAGAAAAAATGTGGGGACAGTTAGTGCCAGAACAAAGGCAGAAGAGAGTGCCTGGACAAGGAGAACAGAGTACAGCAAACCCTCCTGGCAAGAAGAATACGCTGGAGGTAAAAGCAAGTCTAAAGGGCTTACAATAACTATTTTACTCTTGCCATTACTTTGTCCTGGTGACTAAGGAAGCAATTTAAGCTGTTACAGATGGCTTCATGCTTAGCCTGGAGATCATTTTACTCAGAAAACAGGGCTTGCCAGAAACCCTTCTGTTTGCCAGCTTGAGACTCACAAATAATGAGACTTGATACATCTACAAGTTGGAGCTCTTGATTTCAATTCACTGAAAAGCTTCGAGCACATATTTAGAGATCATTCTTTCACCATGGATATGTAACATCTCAGTAGCATACATTCTATTAAGTGATGGTTAAATACCCTGCCAACTCTAAGTACAATAGCCTGAAAAAATCAATATGGATATTGTGCTCTACTCAAGCTTCTTACAGAGTGGGTCAAAATGAACTTTCTTCAATAGAGGACTTGGATGGAGCAATAGAAAGCCCCAAAATATCTGGAACATCTCCTACCAGTGGAAACAAACCAGCCTTCTGGGCTACGTGGAGTAAGGTCAATGAAGGAATAACACTAACATAAGATTAATATCACTGCCACAAAGAAGATCTCAAAAGGCAGAGTAGCTATTCAAAATAACTTTACTTCTATAGGAATGAGAGAAATGACCATGAATAACAGATTCAGGGTCAATTTCCTTAAATCAACTAATAAGACCTCAGTTCCATGTATATGACAGCCCATCACAGTGATTTGGGTTATCAAGACTGGACTCTGTATTGTGAGCCCAGTATAACCTATCAATCTCAAAAAAAAAAAAAAAAAAAAAAAACCCAGCATATATGAATAAAAGATGGAAAGCATATAAGCAGAATAGGCAACTCATCTAGAAAACATGATAAACAGCAAATATCTGAAAACTGTCTCTTAGGCAGGAATAACAAAAAGAAATGTAACCTAAATATGCTTGAGCAGAAGGGAAAAAGGGAAAGAGAGGAGAGAGAAGGGAGGGAAGGAAGAAAGGCAGGCAGGCATCTGAAGGAAGGAGGCTATTTTATCATTAAATTGAAAAAATATAGGGGTAATATATTTTCCTTCTGCATTGGCTCTATTCTCAGGAAGATTTTAACAGTGATAAAAATGACTGCTGGTAATTCTAGAAACTAGTTTAGAGTATGACTTCTTTCTCGAGAGGTCTAAGAAAAGTTCCAAAATTGAAGAACACTGGCTTCTATCAGGTTTCATTGCCCTCTCTGAATCACTGTAGCTAGAGGGATGGAATACTCTGATTGCCTGGGCATGGAACATAATTGTCCATCTGAATGCAAAGAGACAGGATTAAGTTCACTTGAACCACATAATTTAGAATGAGTAAGGAAAATCAGGGAACTGTTACTAATAAAAGAGAGAATGGATAGCAAGCAAGCAAAAAAAGAGATTTTTGACTGAACAGTGCCTAGATTTCATCTCAATAAACAGGTAGAAATAACATGAATACAACCTGTTAAACTTGGCCTTTTATGGGAAGCTAATGCTCTTATTCTATTCCTTGCATATCCACCAATGAAATGAGATTAGTCCCTGCCTCCTCCTCCTCACACATCCTTTTCCATGAAGACTGAGTCATTGTCAAAGGCAAGCAGTGTTATTTGGCTTCAGTCCTAATGGGTGGAGAGTGTGTGTTGTGAAGTTAAACTCCAAGTCGGCAGTGATGGGCTCTTCTCCCACACGTTTGGCAGGTAAGACAAATCTGGAGCCAGTTCCATTTAGTAACTGCCTGAGGAGCTGATATCACATTAGGATTCAGGGCAAAAGCCATATAATGATGAAAAATATGCCTTCATTTGGCCTTGCCCTCTGTTCACATATCTCTCAGGCACATTGCATTTGGGAAGTGTGGGTTGCGGGAAGGATTCAGTTGGTTGACATTCTGGATCCAGGCCCAAATACAATCTCTTTTCACCCTTTAGCATGATTTACATTTGGCCCAGTGTCTGCAGAACATATATGTGGAGGGAATTTAAAAGTAAAAGGAAAGTGCTCTAAAAAAGAGTGAGACTCATACTTGAGGAAAGGCCTCAGATGTTTATATAAAATTGCAAGCACAGCTGTGCATTCTGAGTAATATCCCACATGCAGTAAGCAGGATCTGGTGTTAGTGGGGATTGGGATTTATTTCTTCTTCCAGACAGGCTCTCTTGGGAACTCTAAATGGTAAAAGTAGTGAACTTCCATATGGGCTAGGGTAGGCCATAAGTCGTTCTCTGCATATGGAATTTTTTGGCCATGAGCCTCCTCACCTTGCTTTGAACTCTGCATTTCCTCTCGTTTGCATGGTGAAAGCTGAATCCATGATCAACAATGGATTTGTGGTAGGACTTCATTGGGGGATTCTTGTAGCCTGCTTGAAATATCTCTGAGTCATTCACTCCATCACTGGTCAGTCCATTTGATAAACCCTTATCTCTGAATTCATAAGACAGAGAGAAAGAAAACATTTCATTCATATGCATGGCTCAAGCACAAAATATCTCAAGCCAAACCTGTTGCAAACTTTTCTATTATGGATCCAGATGATACAGTCAATAATCCATCAACTTCATGGCAGGTATCATATACCAAAGATATGGGTTTAGCCACAGTGAATAAAAGATTTCATCACTTGAAATGTGATTTTTTTTTTCTTGGACTCAGGCAAACAAAGAGAAGTTTTGAAAGGGTCAAAAGGAAAAATAAGTAATGATTATGTTAGACTGCATATAACAAAAACTCCCAAAGTACAGTAGTTTAAATACTTACATGCACTGATCACATAGCAAAACTCTAACAGAACATTGCCTAGGGCAGGTTTGGTGACTCCTTGTTCATCAGGCACCCAGACTTCTCTCTGTTCTATCATCATTCTACCTCATGCCACCTATACTTGAGTTTCACCTCTTTGTTTAAAAGGGTCAGTACTTCAAATAACAACAACACAAAAAAAAAAAAAAAATAGGAAGAATATAAGGCTGAAAATACCCACTTCCCAGATAAAGTCAGTTCTCTTTAAATATTTTCCTATATTTATTACCAAGAACATGTCTTCATTAGCTAGAAAATGTGTCTTTTTAGCTCAGTACATGGCCAATTTGGATAGAATTAGCTACAAATTAATATTATCTGCCAAAAGAAGTTGTCACACATCCCTTCAAGTTCTTAGTTTTCTGATTTCTGATAATCACTTCCCTAAGCAATAACTCCATTCTTTTTTGTTTGTTTGTTTTGTTTTTGGTACTGGGGATTGAACTCAGAAGCACTTGACCCTTGGGCCACATCCCCAGCCCTTTTTTGTATTTTATTAGAGACAGGGTCTCACTGAGTTGCTAAGTGCCTCAACATTGCTGAGGCCGGCTTTGAACTTGCGATCCTCCTGCCTCAGCCTCCCAAGTGCTGAGATTACAGGCATGCGCCACCGCAGCCGGCTAATAACACCATTCTTAATTCCTTCTAAGCATACCTACTAAACTCATTGGATTAATATACTGGGAAAGTTATTGGTATCTAGGAAGACTTTAAACTATTGCTCTGCTTGCCCCTTCTCATTCCAACATTCATCTTCCTGTCTCTTCCATATATACACAGGTATGTGTTTATACATACACATAGGCAATAGTTTTAATATTCTCATGGGGCATAAACAGGTACAAGATTTAGGTAACTTAGATTGTGTATTCAAGCCAAATATGATCACCTGAATCTGAATCTTGAGAATGTACCTTTACTTTTGATCACGGTTTACCACTTAAACTGTTTTTTTGGAGAGATCTTCGTTACTCAATATCTAAAGGTTTACATTATAGTAATGTTCCAGAATGACTTTCCAATACATGACTTCCACCCAAAGATGCATGAAAATTATTGCCCATACTTAAGTTGTACAAGTCAGAACAAAATCTAGCAATCATCTGTAGCATAAATAATGCTTCAGCAAAATCCTCATAAGGACTAATTCTAATTAAATATGATAAGAACACTCAAACTTCACTAAAAAGCCATGTGAAATCTAAGTGTGCACTTTCTCATACACATTTATAATATCATCTGCATTTGTTAGTTAAATGGGAATGATAATTATTATCTATTCCTAGTGTAATGTTAAGTAACTTAATATTCATAAACTGCTTTTTAAAAGTACCTACAATTAATAGGAATTACATAAACACATGATAAATTTGAAAGATCATAAAAATGATATTTCAGCTTGAGAATTTAATTTAACCTCTCTCTGTCTCCATTGTTTACAACCAGACCATGAAAATTAACCATGTTCTTTCTCATGTAGTATGGTGAACACTAAATTACTTAATTAAAAAAAGAATTAAAGGATTTTCTTTTTTGATAAAATTTTTGCTATATTATTACTATTTATTTTCACAAATTTGAGTATACATTTTTAATGCTTTTTACAATATTTTTTTACTTAAGTGATCAATTTTTTATTGATTTGTGTAAGTTTACATATTGTTAGAGCATGAACCAAAGATCATTTAATATCTTACACAAAAAGGCAAGTGTTCATTTAACACATCATTATTTAGCATCTACTAGTACCAGACACTGTCATTAGTGCTGGAAGTACAGTAGGGTGAGTCAGATACATTTTCTAGTCTCAGGAATCTCATGGTTTAGTGAGAGGTACAGGCAAGGAATAATAATGAACTTGAACATAAAAGGTGATCCAAGATTCCCTTGCGGGGGGGGGGGGGTGGGGGAGCGAATGTAGCTGAAGCATATGAGCAAAACTTATCCTAGTAAGATTGAAAATGTGGGCACAGTAATACTAGATGTGACCCTGACACCTTGGAAGAATCTTGAATTTTATTTTCAGTTGTAAGGCATTTCAGAGCTAAGTACTATAATTCAGGTTTTAAAAATAAAACACCTTGGTTGCTATGTACAGAAGGTTTTGATGAAGAAAGAGTAAAGGCAGATAGAAAGAAAGCTATTAGCTTCTGTCCAAGTGAGAGATTATGATGATGATCAGAAACATTCTAGGCTGCAGAAACTTTTTTTATACCTGGATATATCACACACACACACACACACACACACACACACACACATTCATATATGCACATACACAAAGTCTATAAGATAATATAAACAACCCCTTTAATAGATGGAAAACTGAGGTGTTATAAAGTCAAGCTTTTTTATTCCAAACTTAGAAGGATTTTTTCCGTTTTATCCCCAGGAACATTCAGGAAATGAATGGGCATGATTGCATGTGGTGAAAATAAAAATTATATGGGTTGTATGATATTCTACAGACTTAATAAATTTGAAATGTTATAAATTGTAGTATGTTGCATGAAAAGCAAAACGAGATGATGATGAGCCTTCTATTATTGCTGGGGCATGCATGGACTTCACATTACAGCCTCAGACTTAGGGTCCTTTGAGCGGATATGAGTCTTCTGGGTTTCTGTTGAGCAATGCCAATAGATGCCAGAATGTCCTGCTCACAAGAACTTTTCCACTCTCCTCTGCTACACAATGTCGAAGTTAATCTGCCCTCACTGAGTCCTGTTTATTATTTTTTTGTTTGAGGTGCTAAGGATCAAACCCAGCTCCTTGTGCCAAGGACTCTTTCACAGAGCCACATTCCCAACCCCACCCAGTCCTATTTTTTGGTGAAAGAACACAATATTGTCTTATGTGAATGCTGCTCCTGATTGAGAAAATTTTATTTCCTAAAAACAAATCTTATTTTAAAAATTAATTTTTAATTAATTACAGGCGGTGGCCCACGCCTGTAATCACAGCATTTTGGGAGGCTGAGGCAGGAGGATCTCAAGTTCAAAGCCGGCCTCAGCAATGTTGAGGCACATAGCAACTCAGTGAGACCCTGTCTCTAATAAAATACAAAAAAGGGCTGGGGATGTGACCCAGTGGTTGAGTGCCCCTGAGTTCAATCCCCGGTAACACACACACACACACACACAAATTAATTTCTCTTAAAATTTGGGAATCACATGATTGACAAACATTTCCAAATAGAGAATCATCTTTCAAAATTCAGAAAATAACTTGCAAAGTGGATAAGTAGATTTCCAGAATTGTATAATCCAATAGTTTAAATTAGTTTAAAAAAGAAAAATGTATTTTTAAACAAATATCAAACTATGCATGGAAAACTAAGTTTTCATTTAAAAATATATATTTCTGAAATTTCCTTCTCATTATTTAGTTCAAAAATGGAACTTATTTTTTAGATTAAGAAAATACTTTTTTGTACCTTAAAAATGGTTTATCAGAGTGGTTTGTTTAAATCTGGTTCAGCAAAAGTAACTCACTGCTGGAGCAAATGTAACTCACTCATTATTTGATTGATAATTAAGGGCATTTCTTGAAAGAATAAAATGAAATCAATAAAATGACCACTTGGCAAAGACTGTTCCTACTTTATGACAACCTTATTAACCTAATAAGGTTGAGATATTTCCATATTAAAAACAAATGAAATTAATGAAAAAAACAAGAGTTCAAAAGTTAGATTTGAAATTCCCACAATTAATTATTACCAAAGCTGAGATTTGAAGTGAGGTATCTTCAAAACCAACATCGGCACCTTACTCATCCATCAGGCTGCCTAGTTTTCATTATAGAGAAACATAGAGGACAAATTCTCTCATTTTGTCTTTATAACAAATTATGAATATTTGATCTTCATATTCCTGAGAAATTGTAATATGAGTAACAAGTTAGTATTTTTCATGTAATTGGATGGAGTTAATGTGAATTTAGAAAACTTGCAGGTGAAACTGATGAATTGCTATTAGTAATTCTTTAAAAAAATACAGAAGAGACATGCAGATAAAAGATAAAATGATGATGTAATTTATTGTTCAAACTAGGACTCTGAATATTTTGCCAGGACAACAAACACAAACTAAGATTATCTTTTCAGCAAACTGAGACATATGATCACTTTTAGAAAACCAGAGATAAACTATATACCACGTCTGCAAAAGGGTAATGATGTTGAGTTTTAAACTGTAAACCAGGAAAATTCTAACGTAAAATTGCCAGATAATAAAATAGAAAAGATTATTTTAAAGATTAGTAAAGATAAGCATAAGCTCACAGAGACCAGGTTTTGCAATTCTGACAATGTCTTGTATTTCAGCTGAGGTCACCGTGCCTTTTAATATGGAGAATATTTTTATTCAATTCACGTCTTTTGGAAAAATCTCAGGCACTCCACAAGGTTTCTAGGAACAACAGAGAAGTTTCACTATCTTGGTTCCATCTGGTTCTGGGTTTCTGATTCTGAATTATGCCAGTTTAAAATCTGTTTTCTTTCTTTACTTCTCAAACCAATTATCTCTTTAACCAGAATCCATGCAAGTAGAGAACTGAAGCATTTTCCATAATTTTAACACAGATATAGTGGGTGCACATACACATACTAGTTGTTTATGTATTAAAAGAGAAAAAGCAAGTGAGGTCAAGGGATTTACAGAAGAATGTGAAGAAAAACAGTGGATAAGAAAACCAATCAAACTTTGTCCTACTTACTGTGTGATCTTTACCACCTTACTTGTAAAATGATAATGTTAAATCAAGTAACTATTGTAAGGAGCTATGACATAAAGTGTGTTGTATTATCTCAATGATTAGACACAAAGCTAGAGCTCACTAATCTCCACTTACAGAAGTCCTTTGGCCTATCTGCATTAGTAGACCCCTTTTCTCTTTTGTCTCTTTAGCTAGTCTAACTATTCTTTTCTCTTCTTTACACTAAGAGGAAAAGGTGTGTGTTGGGGGGGGGCATTATTTAGAGAAATTCCCATTTTCTCCAGCATTTGTTGATAAATTCTAAAATTTCTGCCCCTTCTAAGATTTAACTGAGGTTAAGAATGAAATGAAGACTTTCAAAAACCTGATTAAATGTGCAGACAGAATACTGTCCTTTTCTAGCAGTAGAAGAGGTTGAAAAGGATTTTTTTACAAGTTGCATAGACTCATCTCCTTTCTAAGTGAGATTACTGGACTTATGGGACAGGGATGTTTTCATAAAGATTTTAGAAGTCTACTGTTGCAATAACTTATTCTATGATAACACATAAAGAAGAAATAGTAGACAAATGATAATATATTTTAGTACATTCATTGCTAGTTAATTATACCTAACGTGCAAAATGATGGAATTCATTTTTATCTCATGGGTGATTTTTGGATATTGTGTTATTGTCTCTAAGATGATTCCAGATTTGGGCCACTTTCAGATTCCGATGACTGTAGCAAGAACACACTAAAATGACTACATATTCACACATATAAACAAATAGATCTATGGCTAAATATATCTGTTAAAGTTCACAAAGAACTCAAACACAAGTATATTGTGGGGAAGTTATTCATAGATCCATACTTGGAGAACACAGATTCGGATAACACCTAAAACTTGTGAGGGCTCATAAACCCCAACCTAAACTCTTTAACCAAAACAAATCAAGAAATGATCAATGATCTGTGCTAGTTATACCAACATCATGGCTAATGCTGTATAGAATATGGCCAGAGCCCAATTTTTACATATTTAAACATAAATGCATACGTATAAATATTCCAAATGCAGAGTAATGCATACATTCAGTTGTTGATAAATATTGGCAGCAGACTTTTCCTGACAGCCACCTACCAATCAGGCAAAAAGATACAGGGATCCATTCAAACTATTAGGGCAGCATTATTAATGTGTTTTCAAATAGGTGCAAAGCTTGAATATAAATTTGTAATGTGAACAAAAGTTCCATGGGTAGTAGCAGGACATCTTATAACTGACAGTATACTTTTTGAGTCCTCTGCCCCGGAATTTAAATCTTAACTCTACCACTTGATAACTGTGAGACAGAAGCTACTCCAGCATGAAAGATCTGAACTTTTGAGGTAAAAGCAGCAAAATGCTCTTTGAATAATTAGTGAGCATCCTCGTAGTTTTTCTCTTTCCATAAAGTACACCCTCCAAAATTCTTACTTCTGGGAAGCACTTGTTTTACTTACCTTCTTAATACAATCAATATTAAATATCATTGATATAATCCTTGCATTTGTAGTTGTAATCAGTGCTCTATATGAATGGCAGAACATACATTTGGGTTTCAAAGTTGTATGTGATGATACAGAAGAGGACATACATTCTAAATACATTAAGTTTAATGACTGATTCAATCAAAATATGTCATACCTACACAGCATGTTTTAATATATTTTTAAATTTAAAAACATACAAGCCTGGCGCGGTGGCACACGCCTGTAATCCCAGCACTTGGGAGGCTGAGGCAGGAGGATTGCGAGTTCAAAGCCAGCCTTAGCAGTGGCGAGGCACTTAGCAACTCAGTGAGACCCTCTCTCTAAAAAATACAAAAAAGGGCTGGGGATGTGGCCCAGTGGTCAAGGGCCCCTGAGTTCAACTCCCAGTACCAAAATAATAATAATAATAATAAAATTTTTTTAAATAAAAAACATACAAAATTGAATGTGCTAATTAGCTTGGTGTGTGTGTGTGTGTGTGTGTGTGTGTGTGTGTGGTGTTGAGGATTGCTTGATTCAATCATTCCACAGTTTAAATATACATCAAAACAACTAATTGTAGCCCATAAATATATAACATATACATTTATTATTTGTCAGTTTAAAGTAGAATTTAAAATATTTTAAAAGGCTTGATCAGGGGAGATCCAAGATGGCGGATTAGAGGAAGCCGCACTTCAGGGCAGCTCCGTGGAAAGAATCCAACAAAGCAGATAAATTGCCTTTCATCATATATATATAGGCTGAAAATACCGATCTCCTGGATGGTTTGATTACCACTACCAGAGAGAGAAAGAGACAAGCTGTCTGCAGCGGCTGGAGCCGCGAGGCTCCTGCAAAACCGCCTGGGTGGTGCACAGGCCATGCGAAAGAAAGTCAGTGTGGGGAGACCGCGCTGCGACTGCAACCCCAGCCACACTCAGGGCACACCAGCGTGAAACCGGCGATAAAAACCAGCGATAACAGCCGGCGGAATTGGTGCTGGGGGACCACGGGAGACCGCCGGTCGACAACACCAGTTTGAATCCACACTCAGCCAGATGCGACCCTCAGCAGTAGGGCCCCCAGAGAGAGCGGCGCAGAGATCAGCGAACAGCAAACAGGGGCAGAGTTGGAGCGGGCCACAGTCCGAAGCAGCACTGTCTGTGCCGCAGTTACAGTTGTGGCTTCCCGGTGCCACTTCGGCAGGGAGACATCCACCCAACGGCTTTGAAATCGATTGGCGAGGACACGGGAGTCTGCGGAGCTACTATTGACTGGAAGGAGAGCACCGCCATCTTTGAAAGGTGCAGTGGCTGATCCAGACAAAGGGGAGGAGACGGAGAGCGACAGCTGCAGCCATCCAGGGATTCTCCAGCTCTCTGAAGACAACGCACACTTGGGTGAGGCTCGGGTGGCCAGCAGGGGAGGGCGTGTCTGAGGCCAGCGCAGCGGCCACAAGAAGCTGCAACTGTGGGTGGGCTTGGGGAGGGGGTGCCTTCTGGAGGGTCCTCTTCCCGGTGCCATTCATCTGCTGACACACACAAACCCCCTGGGCCACTCATTCACTGAACCGTGCAGCCACTGGCCTAAGATGCAGCCTTGATTCCACTAACAGGATCGCAGACTGTCTAGACGTGATCCAATAACGATTGGTTTGAACTGGAAAGGAAAAAAGAGGGGGGCTTCCTAGGGCCCGTTTTGTCTGAGACATGGGGTTTGAGTTTTTTTTTTTCTTTTCTTTTCTTTTTTGTTGGTTTGCTTGTTTTGTTGGATTGCGGGGAGGTTTTTTTGTTTGTTTATTTGTTTGTTTATTTTTCTTTTTCTTTTTTTGGCTTTGTTTTGTTCTGCTTTTTTTTTTTCCTTCCGCATTGATTGTCAGTGTGTTTGTTTGCTTCCGCTCCTTTTTTCTTTCCTTCTTTTCTTCCTTCTCACTCTTGCATCTTTTCTTCCTCCTTCATCTTTCGTGTTTACATCCTGCCAGTGCATACTAAACAGAGGCAAAAACAAGTTATACACAGAACTTGGGATTTCTAGAACCGGCGCAATTGAACTGGGTAGCAAAGCGGTGTTATATATAGTTTACTCTCTATTTCCTTGATTCTCTCTCTCCTCTCTCTTACACCAATTCCTACTCTTTTATCATTTTTTTTCTTTTCCAACTTACTTTATATATAAATTGGTCTTTCCACCTAATTGTCAACTCCATTCTCTTTCTTCCCTCGTCTACTAATACTAAACCACTTCCACTAAACCACTTCAACAGATATCTCTTTTCATACTTTATAAGAAAGAACAATTCAAGACACTTCCTTCTTCCTAAACATAATACCTCTGTATCCAATACTTGAAGCTATAAAACCCCATCAGAAGCGTACAGAGTAAATTGGAAATAATATTTGGGTTAACGAAATATGTACATTGTGATCAAACTTGGATTTTCTGAATAGGAAGTGTTAGGTTTTAAAAGTGTAAAGGAATTATAAGGTGATCTGATAGCATTGTATTACAGGAACAACATAAGGCTTTAAGGTAAAATTGAAATAGTCAAGGTCCCACAGTGCAGGAAGAATAGACACACAAGCAACATGAAAAAACAAGGGAAGAAAATGACACAAACCAATCAAGATACCTCATCGGTAGATGTCATGGCAAGCACAGTTGGTCAAATGCCAGAGATGGAATTTAGAAATTACATATGCCAAATGTTTATGGAACTTAAGAATGAACGCAAAAATGAGATGAGGGAGCAAGTACAGGAGGCAAAAGATCATTTTGACAAAGAACTCCAAAAACAAATACAGGAAGTAAAAGATTACTTCAATAGGGAAATAGAGGCTCTAAAGAGAATCCAAACAGAAATTCCAGAAATGAAAGAAGCAATAAACCAAAATAAAAGCTCAATTGAAAGCATCTCCAACAGAATAGACCACTTGGAAGAAAGAACCTCAGACAATGAAGACAAAATATATATCCTAGAGAAGAATTTACATTATACAGCAAAACTTGTAGAAATCAAGAACATAACATCCAAGAATTATGGGAAAGCATAAAAAGACCAAACTTAAGAATGATTGGCGTAGAGGAAGGGACAGAGTTTCAAGCCAAAGGAATGAGTAATCTATTTAACGAAATAATTACAGAAAATTTTCCAAACTTGAGGAATGAATGGGAAAACCAAGTTCAAGAGGCATACCGAACACCAAACAAACAAAATCTCAACAGATCCACACCAAGACACATTATAATGAAAATGCCTAATACACTGAGCAACGAGAGAATACTAAAAGCCACAAGAGAAAGGAAGCAGATTACATATAGGGGGAAACCAATCAGACTATGTTCAGATTTTTCAACCCAGACCTTAAAAGCAAGAAGATCCTGGAATAGCATATTTCAAGCTCTGAAAGAAAAGGGATGTAAACCAAGAATCTTATATCCAGCAAAATTAAGCTTTAGATTCGAAGATGAAATAAAAACCTTCCACGACAAGCAAAAGTTAAAAGATTTCACAACTCGAAAGCCAGCACTTCTGAGCATCCTGGGCAACATTTTTCATGAAGAAGAAGAGAAAGATGATAACGAAAATCACCAAAGGGAGATATTAAACTAAAGGAAATACCAACCAGAAGAGAAACCAAATCAAGCTAAAGACCATAATTCAAATAAAAATGGATGGGAATAAAAATCACATCTCAATAATAACCCTGAATGTTAATGGCCTAAACTTACCAGTCAAAAGACACAGATTATCAGAATGGATTAAAAGAAATGACCCAACAATTTGCTGTCTCCAAGAAACACACCTCATAGAAAAAGACATCAAAAGACTGAAAGTGAAAGGCTGGGAAAAGTCTTATCACTCACATGGCCGGCGGAAGCAAGCAGGGGTTTCCATTCTCATATCAAATAAGGTAGACTTCAAACCAAAACTAATCAAGAGGGACAAAGATGGATATTTCTTATTACTTAAGGGAATCATCCATCAACAGGATATAACAATCATAAATCTGTATGCCCCAAATAATGGAGCACCTACATTCATCAAACAAACGCTTCTCAAGTTCAAGAGTAAAATAGACCACAACACAGTTATTCTAGGAGACTTCAACACACCTCTCTCACCAATGGATAGATCACCCAAACAAAAGCTAAACAAAGAAACTTTAAGCCTCCTCAAAACAATTAACAATTTAGACCTAACGGACATATATAGAATATTTCATCCATCAGTAAACGAATACACATTTATCTCAGCAGCACATGGCTCCTTCTCCAAAATAGACCATATATTATGTCACAAGTCAACTCTCAGCAAATATAAAAAAATAGAGATACTACCCTGCATGCTATCGGACCATAAAGGGATGAAATTGGAAATCAACGACAAAACAAGGAATAAGAAAAACTACTCCATCAACTGGAAGCTAAACAACATGCTACTGAATGAACAAGGGGTTGAAGAAGACATCAAAGAGGAGATCAAAAAATTCCTAGAGGTAAATGAGAACACAGATACATCATATAGAAATCTCTGGGACACTATGAAGGCAGTAGTAAGAGGAAAATTCATTGCAATGAGTTCATTCCTTAAGAGGAAAAAAACCAACAAATAAATGACTTAACATCACACCTCAAAGCATTAGAAAAAGAAGAACAGACCAACACCAAGTGCAGTAGAAGACAGGAAATAATTAAAATCAGAGCAGAAATTAATGAAATTGAGACTAAGGAAACCATTCAAAGAATTGACAAGACTAAAAGTTGGTACTTTGAAAAAATAAACAAAATTGACAGACCCTTAGCGATGCTAACGAAAAGAAGAAGAGAAAAAACTCAAATTACTAACATTTGTGATGAAAAAGGGAATATCACAACAAACACCTCAGATATACAGAATGTAATTAGAAATTACTTTGAAAACTTGTACTCTAATAAAATAGAAAATACTGAATGCATTGACAGATTTCTAGAGTCATATGATTTGCCTAAACTGGATGTGGAGGCTATACACAATTTAAACAGATCGATTACAAGTGAAGAAATAGAAGATGTCATCAAAAAGCTACCAACAAGGAAAAGTCCAGGACCTGATGGGTTTACAGCCGAGTTCTATAAGACTTTCAAAGAAGAACAATTACCAATGCTCTTCAAACTATTTCAAGAAATAGAAAAAGAGGGAGCTCTTCCAGACTCTTTCTATGAGGCCAATATCACATTAATCCCAAAGCCAGGCAAAGACACATCCAAAAAAGAAAACTTCAGGCCCATATCTTTAATGAACATAGATTCAAAAATCCTCAACAAAATCCTGGCAAATCGGATACAAAAACATATCAAAAAGATAGTGCACCACGATCAAGTAGGGTTTATCCCAGGGATGCAAGGCTGGTTCAACATTCGGAAATCAATAAACATAATACATCACATCAATAGACTTAAAGACAAAAATCATATGATCATCTCAATTGACGCAGAAAAAGCATTTGACAAAATACAACACCCCTTTATGTTCAAAACACTGGAAAAACTAGGAATATCAGGAACATATCTTAACATTATAAAAGCTATTTATGCAAGGCCCCAAGCTAACATTATCTTAAATGGAGAAAAATTGAAAGCATTCCCTCTAAAAACTGGAACAAGACAGGGATGCCCCCTTTCACCACTGCTATTTAACATAGTACTGGAAACTCTGGCCAGAGCAATTAGACAGACGAAAGAAATTAAAGGGATCAAGATAGGAAAAGAAGAGCTCAAATTAGCACTATTTGCTGATGACATGATAATCTACCTAGAAGACCCAAAAAACTCTACCAGAAAACTTTTACAACTAGTAAACGAATTTGGCAAAGTTGCAGGATACAAAATCAATACACATAAGTCAAAGGCATTTGTGTACATCAGCGACAAAGACTCTGAAAGGGAAATGATGAAAAATACCCCATTTACAATAGCATCAAAAAAAATAAAATACCTGGGAATCAACCTAACGAAAGAGGTGAAAGACCTCTATAACGAAAATTATAGAACACTAAAGAAAGAAATTATAGATGAACTCAGAAGATGGAAAGACCTACCTTGCTCTTGGATAGGTAGAATTAATATTGTCAAAATGTCCATACTACCAAAAGCATTACACAGATTTAATGCAATTCCAATCAAAATCCCAATGTCATTCTTCAAAGAAATAGAAATAGCAGTCATGAAATTCATCTGGAAAAATAAGAGACCCAGAATAGCCAAAGCAATCCTGAGCAAGAAAAGTGAAGCAGGGGGCATCACCATACCGGACTTTAAATTATACTATAGAGCAATAGTAACAAAAACAGCATGGTATTGGCACCAAAACAGACTGGTGGACCAATGGTACAGAATTGAGGACACAGAGACTAATACATATAATTTCAGCTAACTTATATTAGACAATGGTGCCAAAAATGTTCAGTGGAGAAAGGATAGCCTCTTCAACAAATGGTGCTGGGAAAACTGGAAATCCATATGCAACAACATGAAATTAAACCTTTATCTCTCACCATGCACAAAACTGAATTCAAAGTGGATCAAGGACCTAGGAATTAAACCAGAGACAATACACCTAATAGAAGAAAAAGTAAGCTCCAATTTCCAACATGTTGGATTAGGCCCCAAGTTCCTTAATAAGAATCCTGTAGCACAAGAATTACTACCAAGAATTAATGAATGGGATAGATTTAAACTAAAAAGCTTCTTTTCAGC
The DNA here is from genome assembly GCA_025594165.1 of Tamias sibiricus. NCBI lineage: Eukaryota > Metazoa > Chordata > Mammalia > Rodentia > Sciuridae > Tamias > Tamias sibiricus. The sequence goes on from CM046663.1 coordinate 22,090,680, forward strand.
AAAAGAAACAATCAGTGAGGTGAATAGAGAGCCAACTAATTGGGAACAAATATTTAATACATGCACATCAGATAGAGCACTAATCTCTAGAATATATAAAGAACTCAAAAAACTTTACACTAAAAAAACAAATAACCCAATCAATAAATGGGCTAAGGAATTGAGAAGACACCTCTCAGAAGAAGATACACGATTAATCAACAAATACATGAAAAAATGTTCAACATCGCTGGCAATTAGAGAAATGCAAATCAAAACTACTCTAAGATTTCACTTCACTCCAGTCAGAATGGCAGCCATCAAGAACACAAGCAACAATAAATGTTGGAGAGGATGTGGGGAAAAAGGCACACTCATACATTGCTGGTGGGACTGCAAAATGGTGCAACCGTTATGGAAAGCAGTATGGAGATTTCTTGGAAAACTGGGAATGGAACCATCCTATGACCCAACCATCCCACTCCTGGGTCTATTCCCAAAGGACTTAAAAACAGCATATTACACAGCTATCTCAATGTTTGTAGCTGCACAATTCACAATAGCTAGGTTGTGGAACCAACCTAGATGTCCTCAGTAAATGAGTGGATTAAGAAAATGTGGTATATATGCACAATGGAATTTTACTCAGCAATAAAAGAAAATAAATTAATGGCATTTGCAGGTAAATGGATGAAGTTGGAAGACATAATGCTAAGTGAAGTTAGTCAGTCTCAAAAATCCAAGTACCAAATGTTCTCTCTTATATAAGGAGGCTATTTCAAAGTATTGTTGGATGGGGGTACATAGGAGGATTAGAGGAACACTAGAATGGTCAAGGGAAGGGAGGGTAAGGGAGGCAGCAAGAGGGGAGGGAGGGGGAGAAAAGAAAAAAAAAGGTGGTTGAATGAGACGGATATCATTTTCCTTAATGCATGATTGAAGACCTGAATTGTACGAATATACTTTGTATACAAACAGTTGTATGTAAAAAGATACTAAATATATGCACTATGAGTTGTACATATTAAAAATTATAAAAATAAAATAAAAAAAAAAAAAGAATCAAGATCAGGATCCCCTTTTCCCTGTAAGACTTCTAAATTTGTAAATTTAGACTTATACTGGTCATGTAAAAATAAGATCAGACTTAACAATTTTCATTTACTTGAACATCAGCTGGACTGCCCCAAATCACTTTAAATTGCAATGTTGAAATTTCTAAATTTGTTTTTCTCTCAAAAATAATCATGTAAATCCCCAATAAAATAAAAACAAACACACACACACAAAATATATATATATATTTTAAAAAAAAAAGGCTTGATCAAATAAAAGCAGTTTATCTAACTTAGAAAATATTCATCTGGGGAGGAAAGTAATAATGCATACAATTCAGCTTCGTGTTTTATGCACATTTCCTTGATCATTTCTTTTTCTGATTGTTATTTTCCTAATTTATGATAAAAATCATTTATCCCATCTCAAATATGCGACCATGTAGACCCAGTCTTGGAACGAAGTATTGGAAAGAGCAATCACCTTGACCTCAGGAATGCTGCTTCCAAGTTCAGGCTTTACCATTTGTCAATAGATGACCTCAGAAAATTCACTTAACCTCTATGCTTTTCAGTTCTTCATATAAAATGAATGAAAATCATATAGTTGATGTTTTAGATTTATTTCTAGCTAAGATAAAAAAAGAAAGAAAACTGGATATGGGGGTGGGAAGGATAATAGAATGAATCAGACACTATTACCTTATGTGCATATATGATGACACAACCAGTATAAATTCTACATCACAAATAACCAGAAGAATGAGAAGTCATACTCCATTTATGTATGATGTGCATAACTAATCAGAATAAGTAAAAAAAATCTTGGTTGACATTTTGATAATAATTAATTTTTCCACCATACTTCCTTTTTCTCTTAAAGAGTATCTTTGTTTTCTAATATATACTATTATATCTCTTTCCAAGGTTTCTAATCTGCAATTTTATGATGGAGTTGGAAAATTTCACTTTATGGCTGACATTGAATTCTGAAATATAAAATGATTCATCAAAGGTGACATGATTAAATTCCAAGCAAAGATAATACATATATGTGTAATTACATCCTTTTTGTCTTAATTATTACAAATATTCACTTCAAGATATCATATGTTTAATGTGGTGTGAATTCAGTTTGCTAATATTTTGTTGAGGATTCTCACAACTATGTTAATCAGGGATATTGGCTTGCAGTTTTCCTTTATTGCTCTTTTGGCTTGTTTTGGAAAAAGGGTACCATTTGCCTTACACAATGATTCTGGAAGAATCCCTACTTCTTCAATTTTTTGAGTAGTTTGAGAAAATTGATATCAGTTCTTCATCAAAGTTTTGGTAGACTTTAGTATTAAAGCCATCATCCTGGGCTTTTCTTTGATGGAATTCTTTTTATATTGATTCTGTCTTCTAACTCACTGGTCTAATTTTCTGTTTCTTCACAGTTCACTTTTTGTAGGGTGTCCAGGAATTATTCATAGTAGTCTTTTATGATCTTTTATATTTCTGTGGAATTGTGTGTGTGTGTGTGTATTGGAGTTTGAACCCAGGGGTGCTTAAACACTGAGCCATATCCACAACCCATTTTATATTTTACTTAGAACATGGTCTGGCTTAAGTCTTGCTATGTTGCTTAGGGCCTACCTAAGTTGCTGAAGCTGGCTTGGAACTTGCCATCCCCTTGCCCCAGCCTCCTGAGCTACTGGAATTACAAAAAGTGTCCACCACACCTGGCTGTGGTATTGGGTTTGTTTTTGTATTTGTTTTAATTAGTTATACATAACAGTAGAATGCATTTATGCACTTTGATATACATAGATGGAATATAATTTCTCATTTTTCTGTTGTACATGTTGCAGAATCATATTGGTCATGTAGTCACATATATACATACAGTAATAATGTCTGTTTCATTCCACTATCTTTCCCATGCCCATATATGTCTACTTTTTTAATCTGATTTTATTTCAGCTTTCTTTTTCTCAAACTAAAGGCTTTTTAAAGTTTTTGTTTATCTTTTTAAAAGCCAACACTTCACTTTGCTGATCTTTTATATTGCTTGCAATCCCATTTGTGTATATATATTTAAAAGAAATGAAATCAGTATGTTGAGATAGCTGCACTTCCATGTTCATTGTAGCACTATTCATAATAGCCAAGATATGGAAGCATCCTAAAGTTTCCATCAATGGATTATTAGATAAATGAAATATAGTAAATATACACAATGGAATATTATTCTTCATAAAAACAATGGCATCTTGACTGTGTTAGTCAATTTTCTGTAACTATAGCAAGAAACCTGAGATAATTAACTTACAAAGAAAAAAGTTTGTTTTGACTCATGGTTTCAGAGCTTCCAGTACATGACTGAATAGCACTTTAACTCTGGGCCTGTGACAGCACAACATATCTTGGTCTGGGTCATCTATGGTGGAATAAAATTATTTATGTAATGAGCCAGAGAGAAAGAGGAAGATAAAGGGGCTGAGGTCCCACAGTCTTATTAGAGGACAAACCTCCAATGACCTAAGGACCTCCTTACTAGGACACACCTCCTAAAAATTCCACCATCTCCCAATAGTGGCACTCTGTAGACCAAACCCTTAATACATGGGACTTTTGGGGGAGATTCAATATCCAAGTTATGGCTCTGATATTTGTGACAACATGGATGAATGTGGAGGACATTATATTAAATTAAATAAGATGACTGAGAAAGAAAAATACTACATGATCTTGCTCAGGTAAGGCATCTAACAAAAAAGTTGACTATATAGAGGTGAAGTAGATTGGTGGTAGCCAGAAACTGGGATGGTTAGGGAAGAGGGGGGAATAGGAAGATATTGGTTCGAGGATGCATAATTACAGTTAGATAGAAGGAATACACTTCAAGAGATTTACTATAATAAGAAGATGACTATAATTAATGATGATAAATTATGTTCTGGAAAATGTCAAGAGACTGGATATTATGTGCTTTCACCCCAATAATAAGACTGATATGAGGGAATGTATTTGTTAATTAGCTAGATTTAATCATTTAGTAATATACATATGCTGCATTTGCACATGTTAAAAATATAATGACTTTAAATCTTTGCAAATTTTTAAAAAATATTTAATGCAAAAAGATATTTTTAATGAAAGATATTTGAAACAAAGGAAGTTTTATGTTTTTCCATGTAATTTCAAAACAGCCTACTTATTGTGCTAAAGGAAGTATCTGGACAGCTAGCATTTATTATAGTAATACTTTCTTTCCCTGCATGGTAAAGTCAGAAGGTTGAATGCAGGAAATAAATTATCAACCAGCTAGTGTGTATTTTTTTTTTCAGGACTTACTCATAACTTCCCCAGCTGTCATTTCATATAACCATGTCTTACCTGTAAATTAAGCTCTCCTTTTATCAAACTCAGCTGGGGGTTATTATATCAGCTTTAATGCCTCTATAATGGTACTAAATGTGGATTTATATCACAAATGGAAAATTTGAGAGCAGAGGACATTTTCCATGTGGCAGTCTCATAAAACTATCACTTTTAACAAACAACTTGAATTTAAGGGAAATTTACAAAAATCTTTTAAGCACATTCACAGTCTTAGGAGGAAGTGCTAATATGGAATCTGTCTGTTCTGCTGCAGCTGCTTGATTTATGAAAGCATAAACAACCCTGACTCATTCTAAGGAAGTCATAATTACCATATGGAGTGTTAAATGTACAGACACTTCATAAGGACCAATGCAACAGCTTCAATTATAGTCATTATGCTATCCCTGCTCCAAAATCTTACTTCAATCCCAACTGAAGAGGAAAAAAATAAAGTAAAACTCTACTGAGTACCTTTCAATATCAAACTCATGGCATCTTGAAAATAAGCATACATTAAGACACTGAAAATACAAGGTAAGTAAAAGCTGATTAGCAGGTAGGACTTAAATGACTATTTCCTCAAATATTGGATAGTGGATTTATCAACACGCTCACTCCGTGCTGTCCACCATTGCTACCCAGTAAGGCTGTTGATGAGAAGACTGTACAGCAAGGCCTTTTCAGGTTCCACTGGGAAAGGCAAACAAGTAAGCATTTGAAATACATCGTGATGTAAACATATGAAATGAATTTCAATGAAACTGTGATAAGTGCTGTCTTCTTTTTTTAAAAAAAAAATCAACAACAAAAATACTTGTATACACATAATTGGCAGGTTTTTTTATATTTATTTTTATTTACTTTAGTTGTACACAATGCAATGCATTTATGTTTACGTGGTGCTGAGGATCGAACCCGGGCCGCGCACGTGCAAGGCGAGCGCTCTGCCGCTGAGCCACAACCCCAGCCCTATAATTGGCAGTTTTCATATCCCAACATGCAAAATTGTATTATCTAGATTCCAAAGAAGTATTTATTACCAAGATATCATTCTATCAATTTTTCAAATAGCTACTTAACTTTTAGTTACCCTTTGCTCTCATTTGAACATTGAATAAGGTGTATTAGAGTACAATATTTGAACAAATCCCCCCAAATTTAGGCTACCCCATTAAGGTGTCCTGGAACCAATGGAAACCTATTGATAATTTTTTAAATAATACCAGATAAGATTTATCTAGTATTTGTATGTGCTAAGCAATATTCTAAAAAGTCTAAATACATCAAGCCATCTCATGCTAACAATTTATATAAGAGACACTTACTATTCCTATTTTGCAGTTGGGAAAACTGAAGCACCAAGGGCTTAAGTATCTTAACTAAAGTTACATATAATGCAGTCAGAATTCAAATACCCTGGAGTCTGATCTGTACTTATGTACATCTCAAACAATAAAATTATATCAGATGTAAACTTTGAAAAAGCATCGTGACATCAATGTATGGCATACAGCTATACAGGCACGAAACTAATTAGTTAGAGAACTACAGTTATATTCTCAGGAGAAAAGAAAAACTAAAAAATATATATGTAATGGCTGGGATGCCTATAATCCCAACTACTAGGGAGCCTGAGGCAGGAAGATCACAAGTATGAGGCATGTATGCAGCCATGGTTTCAATCCCAACTACAATTTTTTTTAATACATAAAAGAAAGAATTTAAAGGGAAATTTTTATAATATGGTGACTAATGGGGAAAAGAGGAGAAAAAAATTAAAATACAAACACAGATTTGAGCTTTGGGAACTGAGATTTCAAGAGAAATGCTTAAATGAAGGAAAGAGTAAAGGAAAGAGAAAATTATAACCAAACTTCCTATCACTGGGGAGAAGCTGTGTGGAAAACAGATACTGTATATGCTGAGCATAATTAGGTATGCTAGGTAAATCAATTGTCTTGCTAGTTTCTATTCATTAGGAAGGTGGCATATAATGGAAAAAAATCACAGAATTTTCAGAGATATCTTATTCCTTTGGAAAATTTTACAGCTGCATCTGTAAATAGTATTCATCCTTAAGGAACTTTGTTGACATAAAAAGGTCTTTCACATCCTTCAGGCTAAATCCTCAGTGGTAAAGGGCCAGCATGGTCTGTTGTCCTATGACATAACCTATCACATTCACTCTGTCATTTCTTTGCATAAAGTCAATTGGTTTTGAATGTTGGAAATTATTGCGCTAACCATGAAGCAAGGCTAAGTGAATCACAAAGGGGGAAAACCCAGCCATGGGAACACAAAACTCTGACCAGGTAACCAGGTGGTCCTCAAATGCCTGCTAGCACTATTTCTTCCAGTTGGCATGTAACATCTGTTTCTCCAGTGAAAGGGTGTGAAGAGAATGACACAAGTGGTAAGCACTGACATATGCAGGGCAGAGGAAGTGATTTATTTTATATTAAAGATTGTTACTGTTGCAAAAATAAAAGCACAACTTGAATATGCCTCTGTATGACTTGTATAATATGTGTGTGTTTAAGAGAAGGATTGTATATTTTTATTAAATCATAACAAAAATACAGGGCTCTGAAAAATCTAATTAGCACAATGAATAAAAACAGGAGGGCTATAAAAATTATTTTCTGAAATATGGGTAGGATTTTACTAAGAGTTTAGAAATAAGAAAAGAAGGAGGAAGACCTAAGAAAGAATATATTAAACTATTCATTCTCATCAACTAGAAACATTACATATGAAAGAATGGATCAATTTTTTAGCAAGAAAAATCAAACAAAATAATTTAAGAGAATGCTAACTAGAAATTATCAGTATAGTAATTTTAGAAACCATTGATTAAATGAGGTGATAAAATATTAGCTCTTAGGATTACTGAAAATGACAGCATTTCTAATTGAAGTTAGTATCAATCATATTAGCCTCACAAATGTGTTTATGGAAAATAAGAGGTAATGCAAGATAAAGATTAGTTTATTTATTTTTTTATAGTTTATTTATTTTTTTGTATTGGGTATTGAACCCAGGGGCACATTACCACTGAACTATACCCCCAGACCTTTTCTTTTTTATTTTATTTTATTTTATTTTTTTATTTTATTTTGAGGCAAGTTCTCTCTAAGTTGCTAAGGCTGGCCTTGAACTTGCTAACCTCCTACCTGAACCTCCCAAGTCACTGGGATTACAGGAGTACACCACCACACCCAGCTTAATTATTTTGTTTTCTAAATTGACAAAAATTCTATATATTTTGGGGGCATAGCATGATATTTCCAAATATGTATACATTGTAGAATGGTTAGTTGAACTAGTTTAACATACATCACCTCATATACTTACTTACAGTTTTATGATGAAGATATTTAGAATCTACTGCCTTAGTGATTTTCAAGAATACAACACATCCTAGTTAATTATAGTCAACCTGGTGTTAAATAGATATCTCAAACTTATTCCTCCTATCTAACTGAAGCTTTGTATCCCTTGACCAACATTGCCCCACACCAGCTTCTGGTAACCACCATTTTCCTTTCAGTTTTTATATGATCAACTTTTGTTGATTCCATGCCTAAGTGAGATCTCATGGTACTCGTCTTTCTGAATCTGGCTTATATTACTTAGCGTAATATCATCTGGGTTTGTCCATATTATCATAAAGGACAGGATTTCCTTCTTTTATAAGTTAAAAGTATTTCACTGTGGAAATATACCACATTTTCTTTATCCTTCACTCCTTAATTGATACTTGGGTTATTCCCTATCTTGCCTATTGTAAATAATACTGCATGGAATATGAAATGCCAATATCCCTTCAAGATATTGGTTTCATTTCCTTTGGATATATACCCCGTAGTGGGAT